>OX387717.1:75632093-76832093 GCA_947577245.1 Andrena bucephala | reverse complement strand
TCCCACCTTCCGCCTCGTGGCTTTCAATCGCGGAACGTCCGAGAGAAACGATGGCAGAAGCAAGTAGGTGCGCGATGTCTCGTATATCTCCAAAGGAAAAGCTGGCGCGCCCTAATATCCACGCGCGAACAGGACACTTTGCGCGGAATCCACAGTCCTCCGTCGAGTATGAGCTGTTTTACGGCTCGTTTCCCTCTTTTTACGCGCCCGCTTACTTTTATTTCTCTCGAGCGCCCCCTAGATTTTCCCTCACCTTTCTCTCCGCTTTCGTGAGAAGTTGCTCGCGATGCGGTTGCTTCTCTTCCGGCCGATCGGGCGAGAGCGATCTAGTATTTCTCGTATGATCTTTCCGTCCTGACGCGTCGCAGCGTCCACGCCGACGCCTGTTAAGTACGACGTTAGTCGAACACGATCGGTGCCCTGTCATCCGTCATAAATCGTAACCAGTCGGTAAATCAACGGAACAGGGGCAGGCAGAGATCTGTCGGAGTAGACAATTAAGAAACTGATTTTTTATCCATGACAAAGAGAAGAAAGTTGACAGGTATCGTGATATTCCGAATATCGGCGAGTGAAAATGGGCTGGAAAAAGAAGCGCGTGCATTCCGTCTAAAAGAATGGAAGGATAGTAGTAGACGCGACGGTAAGAAATAGCGTGCGGCTACACCACGTCGCGTCGTTTCTACGAACGGAGCTCGCAAGTACGAGGAACGGCTGTTAAATTGGATCGCGCAACGCGAGCAAATTACGCGCGGGCCCGCCACGAACCCTCGCCGTTGCGAGGGTGGCTACGAGAGGGACTCGAATTCGCTCGGGCGAGCGAGCAACAAACTCGAACAAGAGGGAGAGTGTCGCCCAGCGGGGAGCGGAATCAAAGAAAGGCGACGTAATAGCAGAGAGAATCTTGCAGGTGTTGACGATTCTTCTTCCACTTTTATTGCCCCGCCGATCTAAGAAGTTTTAATGCCTGACAGTGCGAATCGACATACTTGTCGCGCTACCGCGAAAACCGCTCGAGACTGCACCCCCTCTCGCTAAGGGTGCTCGTGCCACGACAACTTCACCAACGTCGTTTCCATTCTTCGGCTCCTGATTATTCCTTCTCCCCCTCTCTTTACACACTCCGCGACCATCCCGCTTCAACCTTTACCGAAAGTTTATAACGAGGGAAAAGCGGGAAACCAACAACTTCACTGCCTGGTCTGGCTCTGTCTCTGCTTAGAAATCGGAGCCACGGACGAAAATCATTTTTATAAGCTGAATGTCGCCTCCATTTGTTCCTCGTATCTCCTCTATCTCCCCCCCCCCCCCCCTCGCCCCAGCTGGCAGCCGTCTCTCTTTAAGGGGACATTCCGGTCTAAAAGTCGATTTTTTTATTTCATTTTTCGAATGTTCAACCTTTTAGGAATACGAGTTTAAAAGGATTGGTTGAAATTCGTAAAATTCCCGAAGTTATGCCACGGATCAACCGATAAGCCATGGAAAGTAAGAAAATCGCGGGCTCGCCGAGTGCGCTGAGCGCTGTTCGACTAACAACGGAACAGTTAATTATAGCGATATCACGGGTCCGTCGCGAAAACAATGGCCCTGCGCTGGATCAGGGCGTTTCGCGACAATGGCCTCGAACATCCGCAAAACGCCGGACACGAAATAATGGGAGCGCGATCCCGCAGGGACGAACACTCGGGCTGCCGGGTCAAGCGTCAAGTTCATCGGATACGTACCTTGACGACTTTACGGAGCCGACAATCGATCGGACTCAACGTAGAAACTACGCTCAGAGATGGGCAAAAAATTGTTTCAAATAAAAAATTCATTTCGAATAAAAGACAAATATTTTATTCGAGGACTCATCAAATAAAAATAATCCAGAGTTATTTTTATTTAAAATAAAAATTTTGTCGCCTTTCCATTCATTTGTATTTGAAAAAAATGATTTGAAGCTCAAATAGTTCTGGGAGTAGAGAGCGAGAGAGAGGGGGAGCGTGTGCGAGAAGGATAGAGATAGATGATACTTTTTCGCTCTCTGTAGCGGTATGCAGGAGAGCATAATGCGAGGAGGTAGTTGTTAGAGCGATTTTTTGATTAATAATTATTATGTGTTAAGTAAGTTATTCGTGAAATTTAGTGCGGAATATGACGAAGGGGCTGTGTTTGTTTAACAAATACTGTGTAAATGCGTAAATTATGTACACGTAATGTGTAATTGATAAATTTTGAATATGCCTACAGGGATGATTTAATAAATAAAACCGATTGTTTACATATTTAAAATTGTATGAAAATTATTACACCAAGTAACAACCAAACCAATTACACATCTTTTGTTTGATACGTTACTTAAATAATTTTTTATTTAAATAATGCCCATCTCTGACTACGCTCTTATAGCAGTCGCCTTCCTCGAGCGTCAAACCAGATTGATTCTCCAGGGGATACCTCCCCTCGCATCATGTTCTCCTGATACATCGCTCCAAAATCTGGCCAAAATTTTCTGAACGCTCCAAAATTGAGCTTGTAACAGGAGAACATGATGTCGAAAGAGGTGGCACAAAGTTAGCGTCTTCGGAGAGAGAATCTAAGGTGCAGAACTATTCAACGTAGAGACGCAGAGTCTTCGAAAGGTATTTGACGATGAAATTCAGGGGATACCTCCCCTCGCATCATGTTCTCCTGATACATCGCTCCAAAATCTGGCCAAAATTTTCTGAACGCTCCAAAATTGAGCTTGTAACAGGAGAACATGATGTCGAAAGAGGTGGCACAAAGTTAGCGTCTTCGGAGAGAGAATCTAAGGTGCAGAACTATTCAACGTAGAGACGCAGAGTCTTCGAAAGGTATTTGACGATGAAATTCAGGGGATACCTCCCCTCGCATCATGTTCTCCTGATACATCGCTCCAAAATCTGGCCAAAATTTTCTGAACGCTCCAAAATTGAGCTTGTAACAGGAGAACATGATGTCGAAAGAGGTGGCACAAAGTTAGCGTCTTCGGAGAGAGAATCTAAGGTGCAGAACTATTCAACGTAGAGACGCAGAGTCTTCGAAAGGTATTTGACGATGAAATTCAGGGGATACCTCCCCTCGCATCATGTTCTCCTGATACATCGCTCCAAAATCTGGCCAAAATTTTCTGAACGCTCCAAAATTGAGCTTGTAACAGGAGAACATGATGTCGAAAGAGGTGGCACAAAGTTAGCGTCTTCGGAGAGAGAATCTAAGGTGCAGAACTATTCAACGTAGAGACGCAGAGTCTTCGAAAGGTATTTGACGATGAAATTCAGGGGATACCTCCCCTCGCATCATGTTCTCCTGATACATCGCTCCAAAATCTGGCCAAAATTTTCTGAACGCTCCAAAATTGAGCTTGTAACAGGAGAACATGATGTCGAAAGAGGTGGCACAAAGTTAGCGTCTTCGGAGAGAGAATCTAAGGTGCAGAACTATTCAACGTAGAGACGCAGAGTCTTCGAAAGGTATTTGACGATGAAATTCAGGGGATACCTCCCCTCGCATCATGTTCTCCTGATACATCGCTCCAAAATCTGGCCAAAATTTTCTGAACGCTCCAAAATTGAGCTTGTAACAGGAGAACATGATGTCGAAAGAGGTGGCACAAAGTTAGCGTCTTCGGAGAGAGAATCTAAGGTGCAGAACTATTCAACGTAGAGACGCAGAGTCTTCGAAAGGTATTTGACGATGAAATTCAGGGGATACCTCCCCTCGCATCATGTTCTCCTGATACATCGCTCCAAAATCTGGCCAAAATTTTCTGAACGCTCCAAAATTGAGCTTGTAACAGGAGAACATGATGTCGAAAGAGGTGGCACAAAGTTAGCGTCTTCGGAGAGAGAATCTAAGGTGCAGAACTATTCAACGTAGAGACGCAGAGTCTTCGAAAGGTATTTGACGATGAAATTCAGGGGATACCTCCCCTCGCATCATGTTCTCCTGATACATCGCTCCAAAATCTGGCCAAAATTTTCTGAACGCTCCAAAATTGAGCTTGTAACAGGAGAACATGATGTCGAAAGAGGTGGCACAAAGTTAGCGTCTTCGGAGAGAGAATCTAAGGTGCAGAACTATTCAACGTAGAGACGCAGAGTCTTCGAAAGGTATTTGACGATGAAATTCAGGGGATACCTCCCCTCGCATCATGTTCTCCTGATACATCGCTCCAAAATCTGGCCAAAATTTTCTGAACGCTCCAAAATTGAGCTTGTAACAGGAGAACATGATGTCGAAAGAGGTGGCACAAAGTTAGCGTCTTCGGAGAGAGAATCTAAGGTGCAGAACTATTCAACGTAGAGACGCAGAGTCTTCGAAAGGTATTTGACGATGAAATTCAGGGGATACCTCCCCTCGCATCATGTTCTCCTGATACATCGCTCCAAAATCTGGCCAAAATTTTCTGAACGCTCCAAAATTGAGCTTGTAACAGGAGAACATGATGTCGAAAGAGGTGGCACAAAGTTAGCGTCTTCGGAGAGAGAATCTAAGGTGCAGAACTATTCAACGTAGAGACGCAGAGTCTTCGAAAGGTATTTGACGATGAAATTCAGGGGATACCTCCCCTCGCATCATGTTCTCCTGATACATCGCTCCAAAATCTGGCCAAAATTTTCTGAACGCTCCAAAATTGAGCTTGTAACAGGAGAACATGATGTCGAAAGAGGTGGCACAAAGTTAGCGTCTTCGGAGAGAGAATCTAAGGTGCAGAACTATTCAACGTAGAGACGCAGAGTCTTCGAAAGGTATTTGACGATGAAATTCAGGGGATACCTCCCCTCGCATCATGTTCTCCTGATACATCGCTCCAAAATCTGGCCAAAATTTTCTGAACGCTCCAAAATTGAGCTTGTAACAGGAGAACATGATGTCGAAAGAGGTGGCACAAAGTTAGCGTCTTCGGAGAGAGAATCTAAGGTGCAGAACTATTCAACGTAGAGACGCAGAGTCTTCGAAAGGTATTTGACGATGAAATTCAGGGGATACCTCCCCTCGCATCATGTTCTCCTGATACATCGCTCCAAAATCTGGCCAAAATTTTCTGAACGCTCCAAAATTGAGCTTGTAACAGGAGAACATGATGTCGAAAGAGGTGGCACAAAGTTAGCGTCTTCGGAGAGAGAATCTAAGGTGCAGAACTATTCAACGTAGAGACGCAGAGTCTTCGAAAGGTATTTGACGATGAAATTCAGGGGATACCTCCCCTCGCATCATGTTCTCCTGATACATCGCTCCAAAATCTGGCCAAAATTTTCTGAACGCTCCAAAATTGAGCTTGTAACAGGAGAACATGATGTCGAAAGAGGTGGCACAAAGTTAGCGTCTTCGGAGAGAGAATCTAAGGTGCAGAACTATTCAACGTAGAGACGCAGAGTCTTCGAAAGGTATTTGACGATGAAATTCAGGGGATACCTCCCCTCGCATCATGTTCTCCTGATACATCGCTCCAAAATCTGGCCAAAATTTTCTGAACGCTCCAAAATTGAGCTTGTAACAGGAGAACATGATGTCGAAAGAGGTGGCACAAAGTTAGCGTCTTCGGAGAGAGAATCTAAGGTGCAGAACTATTCAACGTAGAGACGCAGAGTCTTCGAAAGGTATTTGACGATGAAATTCAGGGGATACCTCCCCTCGCATCATGTTCTCCTGATACATCGCTCCAAAATCTGGCCAAAATTTTCTGAACGCTCCAAAATTGAGCTTGTAACAGGAGAACATGATGTCGAAAGAGGTGGCACAAAGTTAGCGTCTTCGGAGAGAGAATCTAAGGTGCAGAACTATTCAACGTAGAGACGCAGAGTCTTCGAAAGGTATTTGACGATGAAATTCAGGGGATACCTCCCCTCGCATCATGTTCTCCTGATACATCGCTCCAAAATCTGGCCAAAATTTTCTGAACGCTCCAAAATTGAGCTTGTAACAGGAGAACATGATGTCGAAAGAGGTGGCACAAAGTTAGCGTCTTCGGAGAGAGAATCTAAGGTGCAGAACTATTCAACGTAGAGACGCAGAGTCTTCGAAAGGTATTTGACGATGAAATTCAGGGGATACCTCCCCTCGCATCATGTTCTCCTGATACATCGCTCCAAAATCTGGCCAAAATTTTCTGAACGCTCCAAAATTGAGCTTGTAACAGGAGAACATGATGTCGAAAGAGGTGGCACAAAGTTAGCGTCTTCGGAGAGAGAATCTAAGGTGCAGAACTATTCAACGTAGAGACGCAGAGTCTTCGAAAGGTATTTGACGATGAAATTCAGGGGATACCTCCCCTCGCATCATGTTCTCCTGATACATCGCTCCAAAATCTGGCCAAAATTTTCTGAACGCTCCAAAATTGAGCTTGTAACAGGAGAACATGATGTCGAAAGAGGTGGCACAAAGTTAGCGTCTTCGGAGAGAGAATCTAAGGTGCAGAACTATTCAACGTAGAGACGCAGAGTCTTCGAAAGGTATTTGACGATGAAATTCAGGGGATACCTCCCCTCGCATCATGTTCTCCTGATACATCGCTCCAAAATCTGGCCAAAATTTTCTGAACGCTCCAAAATTGAGCTTGTAACAGGAGAACATGATGTCGAAAGAGGTGGCACAAAGTTAGCGTCTTCGGAGAGAGAATCTAAGGTGCAGAACTATTCAACGTAGAGACGCAGAGTCTTCGAAAGGTATTTGACGATGAAATTCAGGGGATACCTCCCCTCGCATCATGTTCTCCTGATACATCGCTCCAAAATCTGGCCAAAATTTTCTGAACGCTCCAAAATTGAGCTTGTAACAGGAGAACATGATGTCGAAAGAGGTGGCACAAAGTTAGCGTCTTCGGAGAGAGAATCTAAGGTGCAGAACTATTCAACGTAGAGACGCAGAGTCTTCGAAAGGTATTTGACGATGAAATTCAGGGGATACCTCCCCTCGCATCATGTTCTCCTGATACATCGCTCCAAAATCTGGCCAAAATTTTCTGAACGCTCCAAAATTGAGCTTGTAACAGGAGAACATGATGTCGAAAGAGGTGGCACAAAGTTAGCGTCTTCGGAGAGAGAATCTAAGGTGCAGAACTATTCAACGTAGAGACGCAGAGTCTTCGAAAGGTATTTGACGATGAAATTCAGGGGATACCTCCCCTCGCATCATGTTCTCCTGATACATCGCTCCAAAATCTGGCCAAAATTTTCTGAACGCTCCAAAATTGAGCTTGTAACAGGAGAACATGATGTCGAAAGAGGTGGCACAAAGTTAGCGTCTTCGGAGAGAGAATCTAAGGTGCAGAACTATTCAACGTAGAGACGCAGAGTCTTCGAAAGGTATTTGACGATGAAATTCAGGGGATACCTCCCCTCGCATCATGTTCTCCTGATACATCGCTCCAAAATCTGGCCAAAATTTTCTGAACGCTCCAAAATTGAGCTTGTAACAGGAGAACATGATGTCGAAAGAGGTGGCACAAAGTTAGCGTCTTCGGAGAGAGAATCTAAGGTGCAGAACTATTCAACGTAGAGACGCAGAGTCTTCGAAAGGTATTTGACGATGAAATTCAGGGGATACCTCCCCTCGCATCATGTTCTCCTGATACATCGCTCCAAAATCTGGCCAAAATTTTCTGAACGCTCCAAAATTGAGCTTGTAACAGGAGAACATGATGTCGAAAGAGGTGGCACAAAGTTAGCGTCTTCGGAGAGAGAATCTAAGGTGCAGAACTATTCAACGTAGAGACGCAGAGTCTTCGAAAGGTATTTGACGATGAAATTCAGGGGATACCTCCCCTCGCATCATGTTCTCCTGATACATCGCTCCAAAATCTGGCCAAAATTTTCTGAACGCTCCAAAATTGAGCTTGTAACAGGAGAACATGATGTCGAAAGAGGTGGCACAAAGTTAGCGTCTTCGGAGAGAGAATCTAAGGTGCAGAACTATTCAACGTAGAGACGCAGAGTCTTCGAAAGGTATTTGACGATGAAATTCAGGGGATACCTCCCCTCGCATCATGTTCTCCTGATACATCGCTCCAAAATCTGGCCAAAATTTTCTGAACGCTCCAAAATTGAGCTTGTAACAGGAGAACATGATGTCGAAAGAGGTGGCACAAAGTTAGCGTCTTCGGAGAGAGAATCTAAGGTGCAGAACTATTCAACGTAGAGACGCAGAGTCTTCGAAAGGTATTTGACGATGAAATTCAGGGGATACCTCCCCTCGCATCATGTTCTCCTGATACATCGCTCCAAAATCTGGCCAAAATTTTCTGAACGCTCCAAAATTGAGCTTGTAACAGGAGAACATGATGTCGAAAGAGGTGGCACAAAGTTAGCGTCTTCGGAGAGAGAATCTAAGGTGCAGAACTATTCAACGTAGAGACGCAGAGTCTTCGAAAGGTATTTGACGATGAAATTCAGGGGATACCTCCCCTCGCATCATGTTCTCCTGATACATCGCTCCAAAATCTGGCCAAAATTTTCTGAACGCTCCAAAATTGAGCTTGTAACAGGAGAACATGATGTCGAAAGAGGTGGCACAAAGTTAGCGTCTTCGGAGAGAGAATCTAAGGTGCAGAACTATTCAACGTAGAGACGCAGAGTCTTCGAAAGGTATTTGACGATGAAATTCAGGGGATACCTCCCCTCGCATCATGTTCTCCTGATACATCGCTCCAAAATCTGGCCAAAATTTTCTGAACGCTCCAAAATTGAGCTTGTAACAGGAGAACATGATGTCGAAAGAGGTGGCACAAAGTTAGCGTCTTCGGAGAGAGAATCTAAGGTGCAGAACTATTCAACGTAGAGACGCAGAGTCTTCGAAAGGTATTTGACGATGAAATTCAGGGGATACCTCCCCTCGCATCATGTTCTCCTGATACATCGCTCCAAAATCTGGCCAAAATTTTCTGAACGCTCCAAAATTGAGCTTGTAACAGGAGAACATGATGTCGAAAGAGGTGGCACAAAGTTAGCGTCTTCGGAGAGAGAATCTAAGGTGCAGAACTATTCAACGTAGAGACGCAGAGTCTTCGAAAGGTATTTGACGATGAAATTCAGGGGATACCTCCCCTCGCATCATGTTCTCCTGATACATCGCTCCAAAATCTGGCCAAAATTTTCTGAACGCTCCAAAATTGAGCTTGTAACAGGAGAACATGATGTCGAAAGAGGTGGCACAAAGTTAGCGTCTTCGGAGAGAGAATCTAAGGTGCAGAACTATTCAACGTAGAGACGCAGAGTCTTCGAAAGGTATTTGACGATGAAATTCAGGGGATACCTCCCCTCGCATCATGTTCTCCTGATACATCGCTCCAAAATCTGGCCAAAATTTTCTGAACGCTCCAAAATTGAGCTTGTAACAGGAGAACATGATGTCGAAAGAGGTGGCACAAAGTTAGCGTCTTCGGAGAGAGAATCTAAGGTGCAGAACTATTCAACGTAGAGACGCAGAGTCTTCGAAAGGTATTTGACGATGAAATTCAGGGGATACCTCCCCTCGCATCATGTTCTCCTGATACATCGCTCCAAAATCTGGCCAAAATTTTCTGAACGCTCCAAAATTGAGCTTGTAACAGGAGAACATGATGTCGAAAGAGGTGGCACAAAGTTAGCGTCTTCGGAGAGAGAATCTAAGGTGCAGAACTATTCAACGTAGAGACGCAGAGTCTTCGAAAGGTATTTGACGATGAAATTCAGGGGATACCTCCCCTCGCATCATGTTCTCCTGATACATCGCTCCAAAATCTGGCCAAAATTTTCTGAACGCTCCAAAATTGAGCTTGTAACAGGAGAACATGATGTCGAAAGAGGTGGCACAAAGTTAGCGTCTTCGGAGAGAGAATCTAAGGTGCAGAACTATTCAACGTAGAGACGCAGAGTCTTCGAAAGGTATTTGACGATGAAATTCAGGGGATACCTCCCCTCGCATCATGTTCTCCTGATACATCGCTCCAAAATCTGGCCAAAATTTTCTGAACGCTCCAAAATTGAGCTTGTAACAGGAGAACATGATGTCGAAAGAGGTGGCACAAAGTTAGCGTCTTCGGAGAGAGAATCTAAGGTGCAGAACTATTCAACGTAGAGACGCAGAGTCTTCGAAAGGTATTTGACGATGAAATTCAGGGGATACCTCCCCTCGCATCATGTTCTCCTGATACATCGCTCCAAAATCTGGCCAAAATTTTCTGAACGCTCCAAAATTGAGCTTGTAACAGGAGAACATGATGTCGAAAGAGGTGGCACAAAGTTAGCGTCTTCGGAGAGAGAATCTAAGGTGCAGAACTATTCAACGTAGAGACGCAGAGTCTTCGAAAGGTATTTGACGATGAAATTCAGGGGATACCTCCCCTCGCATCATGTTCTCCTGATACATCGCTCCAAAATCTGGCCAAAATTTTCTGAACGCTCCAAAATTGAGCTTGTAACAGGAGAACATGATGTCGAAAGAGGTGGCACAAAGTTAGCGTCTTCGGAGAGAGAATCTAAGGTGCAGAACTATTCAACGTAGAGACGCAGAGTCTTCGAAAGGTATTTGACGATGAAATTCAGGGGATACCTCCCCTCGCATCATGTTCTCCTGATACATCGCTCCAAAATCTGGCCAAAATTTTCTGAACGCTCCAAAATTGAGCTTGTAACAGGAGAACATGATGTCGAAAGAGGTGGCACAAAGTTAGCGTCTTCGGAGAGAGAATCTAAGGTGCAGAACTATTCAACGTAGAGACGCAGAGTCTTCGAAAGGTATTTGACGATGAAATTCAGGGGATACCTCCCCTCGCATCATGTTCTCCTGATACATCGCTCCAAAATCTGGCCAAAATTTTCTGAACGCTCCAAAATTGAGCTTGTAACAGGAGAACATGATGTCGAAAGAGGTGGCACAAAGTTAGCGTCTTCGGAGAGAGAATCTAAGGTGCAGAACTATTCAACGTAGAGACGCAGAGTCTTCGAAAGGTATTTGACGATGAAATTCAGGGGATACCTCCCCTCGCATCATGTTCTCCTGATACATCGCTCCAAAATCTGGCCAAAATTTTCTGAACGCTCCAAAATTGAGCTTGTAACAGGAGAACATGATGTCGAAAGAGGTGGCACAAAGTTAGCGTCTTCGGAGAGAGAATCTAAGGTGCAGAACTATTCAACGTAGAGACGCAGAGTCTTCGAAAGGTATTTGACGATGAAATTCAGGGGATACCTCCCCTCGCATCATGTTCTCCTGATACATCGCTCCAAAATCTGGCCAAAATTTTCTGAACGCTCCAAAATTGAGCTTGTAACAGGAGAACATGATGTCGAAAGAGGTGGCACAAAGTTAGCGTCTTCGGAGAGAGAATCTAAGGTGCAGAACTATTCAACGTAGAGACGCAGAGTCTTCGAAAGGTATTTGACGATGAAATTCAGGGGATACCTCCCCTCGCATCATGTTCTCCTGATACATCGCTCCAAAATCTGGCCAAAATTTTCTGAACGCTCCAAAATTGAGCTTGTAACAGGAGAACATGATGTCGAAAGAGGTGGCACAAAGTTAGCGTCTTCGGAGAGAGAATCTAAGGTGCAGAACTATTCAACGTAGAGACGCAGAGTCTTCGAAAGGTATTTGACGATGAAATTCAGGGGATACCTCCCCTCGCATCATGTTCTCCTGATACATCGCTCCAAAATCTGGCCAAAATTTTCTGAACGCTCCAAAATTGAGCTTGTAACAGGAGAACATGATGTCGAAAGAGGTGGCACAAAGTTAGCGTCTTCGGAGAGAGAATCTAAGGTGCAGAACTATTCAACGTAGAGACGCAGAGTCTTCGAAAGGTATTTGACGATGAAATTCAGGGGATACCTCCCCTCGCATCATGTTCTCCTGATACATCGCTCCAAAATCTGGCCAAAATTTTCTGAACGCTCCAAAATTGAGCTTGTAACAGGAGAACATGATGTCGAAAGAGGTGGCACAAAGTTAGCGTCTTCGGAGAGAGAATCTAAGGTGCAGAACTATTCAACGTAGAGACGCAGAGTCTTCGAAAGGTATTTGACGATGAAATTCAGGGGATACCTCCCCTCGCATCATGTTCTCCTGATACATCGCTCCAAAATCTGGCCAAAATTTTCTGAACGCTCCAAAATTGAGCTTGTAACAGGAGAACATGATGTCGAAAGAGGTGGCACAAAGTTAGCGTCTTCGGAGAGAGAATCTAAGGTGCAGAACTATTCAACGTAGAGACGCAGAGTCTTCGAAAGGTATTTGACGATGAAATTCAGGGGATACCTCCCCTCGCATCATGTTCTCCTGATACATCGCTCCAAAATCTGGCCAAAATTTTCTGAACGCTCCAAAATTGAGCTTGTAACAGGAGAACATGATGTCGAAAGAGGTGGCACAAAGTTAGCGTCTTCGGAGAGAGAATCTAAGGTGCAGAACTATTCAACGTAGAGACGCAGAGTCTTCGAAAGGTATTTGACGATGAAATTCAGGGGATACCTCCCCTCGCATCATGTTCTCCTGATACATCGCTCCAAAATCTGGCCAAAATTTTCTGAACGCTCCAAAATTGAGCTTGTAACAGGAGAACATGATGTCGAAAGAGGTGGCACAAAGTTAGCGTCTTCGGAGAGAGAATCTAAGGTGCAGAACTATTCAACGTAGAGACGCAGAGTCTTCGAAAGGTATTTGACGATGAAATTCAGGGGATACCTCCCCTCGCATCATGTTCTCCTGATACATCGCTCCAAAATCTGGCCAAAATTTTCTGAACGCTCCAAAATTGAGCTTGTAACAGGAGAACATGATGTCGAAAGAGGTGGCACAAAGTTAGCGTCTTCGGAGAGAGAATCTAAGGTGCAGAACTATTCAACGTAGAGACGCAGAGTCTTCGAAAGGTATTTGACGATGAAATTCAGGGGATACCTCCCCTCGCATCATGTTCTCCTGATACATCGCTCCAAAATCTGGCCAAAATTTTCTGAACGCTCCAAAATTGAGCTTGTAACAGGAGAACATGATGTCGAAAGAGGTGGCACAAAGTTAGCGTCTTCGGAGAGAGAATCTAAGGTGCAGAACTATTCAACGTAGAGACGCAGAGTCTTCGAAAGGTATTTGACGATGAAATTCAGGGGATACCTCCCCTCGCATCATGTTCTCCTGATACATCGCTCCAAAATCTGGCCAAAATTTTCTGAACGCTCCAAAATTGAGCTTGTAACAGGAGAACATGATGTCGAAAGAGGTGGCACAAAGTTAGCGTCTTCGGAGAGAGAATCTAAGGTGCAGAACTATTCAACGTAGAGACGCAGAGTCTTCGAAAGGTATTTGACGATGAAATTCAGGGGATACCTCCCCTCGCATCATGTTCTCCTGATACATCGCTCCAAAATCTGGCCAAAATTTTCTGAACGCTCCAAAATTGAGCTTGTAACAGGAGAACATGATGTCGAAAGAGGTGGCACAAAGTTAGCGTCTTCGGAGAGAGAATCTAAGGTGCAGAACTATTCAACGTAGAGACGCAGAGTCTTCGAAAGGTATTTGACGATGAAATTCAGGGGATACCTCCCCTCGCATCATGTTCTCCTGATACATCGCTCCAAAATCTGGCCAAAATTTTCTGAACGCTCCAAAATTGAGCTTGTAACAGGAGAACATGATGTCGAAAGAGGTGGCACAAAGTTAGCGTCTTCGGAGAGAGAATCTAAGGTGCAGAACTATTCAACGTAGAGACGCAGAGTCTTCGAAAGGTATTTGACGATGAAATTCAGGGGATACCTCCCCTCGCATCATGTTCTCCTGATACATCGCTCCAAAATCTGGCCAAAATTTTCTGAACGCTCCAAAATTGAGCTTGTAACAGGAGAACATGATGTCGAAAGAGGTGGCACAAAGTTAGCGTCTTCGGAGAGAGAATCTAAGGTGCAGAACTATTCAACGTAGAGACGCAGAGTCTTCGAAAGGTATTTGACGATGAAATTCAGGGGATACCTCCCCTCGCATCATGTTCTCCTGATACATCGCTCCAAAATCTGGCCAAAATTTTCTGAACGCTCCAAAATTGAGCTTGTAACAGGAGAACATGATGTCGAAAGAGGTGGCACAAAGTTAGCGTCTTCGGAGAGAGAATCTAAGGTGCAGAACTATTCAACGTAGAGACGCAGAGTCTTCGAAAGGTATTTGACGATGAAATTCAGGGGATACCTCCCCTCGCATCATGTTCTCCTGATACATCGCTCCAAAATCTGGCCAAAATTTTCTGAACGCTCCAAAATTGAGCTTGTAACAGGAGAACATGATGTCGAAAGAGGTGGCACAAAGTTAGCGTCTTCGGAGAGAGAATCTAAGGTGCAGAACTATTCAACGTAGAGACGCAGAGTCTTCGAAAGGTATTTGACGATGAAATTCAGGGGATACCTCCCCTCGCATCATGTTCTCCTGATACATCGCTCCAAAATCTGGCCAAAATTTTCTGAACGCTCCAAAATTGAGCTTGTAACAGGAGAACATGATGTCGAAAGAGGTGGCACAAAGTTAGCGTCTTCGGAGAGAGAATCTAAGGTGCAGAACTATTCAACGTAGAGACGCAGAGTCTTCGAAAGGTATTTGACGATGAAATTCAGGGGATACCTCCCCTCGCATCATGTTCTCCTGATACATCGCTCCAAAATCTGGCCAAAATTTTCTGAACGCTCCAAAATTGAGCTTGTAACAGGAGAACATGATGTCGAAAGAGGTGGCACAAAGTTAGCGTCTTCGGAGAGAGAATCTAAGGTGCAGAACTATTCAACGTAGAGACGCAGAGTCTTCGAAAGGTATTTGACGATGAAATTCAGGGGATACCTCCCCTCGCATCATGTTCTCCTGATACATCGCTCCAAAATCTGGCCAAAATTTTCTGAACGCTCCAAAATTGAGCTTGTAACAGGAGAACATGATGTCGAAAGAGGTGGCACAAAGTTAGCGTCTTCGGAGAGAGAATCTAAGGTGCAGAACTATTCAACGTAGAGACGCAGAGTCTTCGAAAGGTATTTGACGATGAAATTCAGGGGATACCTCCCCTCGCATCATGTTCTCCTGATACATCGCTCCAAAATCTGGCCAAAATTTTCTGAACGCTCCAAAATTGAGCTTGTAACAGGAGAACATGATGTCGAAAGAGGTGGCACAAAGTTAGCGTCTTCGGAGAGAGAATCTAAGGTGCAGAACTATTCAACGTAGAGACGCAGAGTCTTCGAAAGGTATTTGACGATGAAATTCAGGGGATACCTCCCCTCGCATCATGTTCTCCTGATACATCGCTCCAAAATCTGGCCAAAATTTTCTGAACGCTCCAAAATTGAGCTTGTAACAGGAGAACATGATGTCGAAAGAGGTGGCACAAAGTTAGCGTCTTCGGAGAGAGAATCTAAGGTGCAGAACTATTCAACGTAGAGACGCAGAGTCTTCGAAAGGTATTTGACGATGAAATTCAGGGGATACCTCCCCTCGCATCATGTTCTCCTGATACATCGCTCCAAAATCTGGCCAAAATTTTCTGAACGCTCCAAAATTGAGCTTGTAACAGGAGAACATGATGTCGAAAGAGGTGGCACAAAGTTAGCGTCTTCGGAGAGAGAATCTAAGGTGCAGAACTATTCAACGTAGAGACGCAGAGTCTTCGAAAGGTATTTGACGATGAAATTCAGGGGATACCTCCCCTCGCATCATGTTCTCCTGATACATCGCTCCAAAATCTGGCCAAAATTTTCTGAACGCTCCAAAATTGAGCTTGTAACAGGAGAACATGATGTCGAAAGAGGTGGCACAAAGTTAGCGTCTTCGGAGAGAGAATCTAAGGTGCAGAACTATTCAACGTAGAGACGCAGAGTCTTCGAAAGGTATTTGACGATGAAATTCAGGGGATACCTCCCCTCGCATCATGTTCTCCTGATACATCGCTCCAAAATCTGGCCAAAATTTTCTGAACGCTCCAAAATTGAGCTTGTAACAGGAGAACATGATGTCGAAAGAGGTGGCACAAAGTTAGCGTCTTCGGAGAGAGAATCTAAGGCGGAGAACTAAAATCGGCAATCAAAAGGTACTTTCATTGTACTCTTTGGACGCGGTTTCACGTCCCGAGTACTTTTATAAGGGGTGAAAAATTCCCTACTATACAGGGTGATGCAGAAATCGGCAACGATCGAGGAAAATCGGCAATGAAAGGGTACTTTCATTGTACTCTTTGGACGCGGTTTCTCGTCCCGAGTACTTTTATAAGGGGTGAAAAATTCCCTACTTATACAGGGTGACTCAGAAATCGGCAACAATCGAGGAAAATCGGCAATGAAAGGGTACTTTCATTGTACTCTTTGGACGCGGTTTCACGTCCCGAGTACTTTCCTAAGGAGTGAAAAATATCCTACTATACAGGGTGACTCAGAAATCGGCAACGATCGAGGAAAATCAGCAATCAAAGGGTACTTTCATTGTACTCTTTGGACGCGGTTTCACGTCCCGAGTACTTTCCTAAGGGGTGAAAAATACCCTATTATACAGGGTGACTCAGAAATCGACAACAATCGAGGAAAATCGGCAATCAAAGGGTACTTTCATTGTACTCTTTGGACGCGGTTTCACGTCCCGAGTACTTTCCTAAGGGGTGAAAAATACCCTACTATACAGGGTGACTCAGAAATCGGCAACGATCGAGGAAAATCGGCAATGAAAGGGTACTTTCATTGTACTCTTTGGACGCGGTTTCACGTCCCGAGTACTTTTATAAGGGGTGAAAAATTCCCTACTATACAGGGTGACTCAGAAATCGGCAACAATCGAGGAAAATCGTTGATGAAAGGGTACTTTAATTGTACTCTTTGGACGCGGTTTCACGTCCCGAGTACTTTCCTAAGGGGTGAAAAATACCCTACTATACAGGGTGACTCAGAAATCGGCAACGATCGAGGAAAATCGGCAATGAAAGGGTACTTTCATTGTACTCTTTGGACGCGGTTTCACGTCCCGAGTACTTTTATAAGGGGTGAAAAATTCCCTACTATACAGGGTGACTCAGAAATCGGCAACAATCGAGGAAAATCGTTGATGAAAGGGTACTTTAATTGTACTCTTTGGACGCGGTTTCACGTCCCGAGTACTTTCCTAAGGGGTGAAAAATACCCTACTATACAGGGTGACTCAGAAATCGGCAACGATCGAGGAAAATCGGCGATCAAAGGGTACTTTCATTGTACTCTTTGGACGCGGTTTCACGTCCCGAGTACTTTCCTAAGGGGTGAAAAATACCCTACTATACAGGGTGACTCAGAAATCGACAACAATCGAGGAAAATCAGCAATCAAAGGGTACATTCATTGTACTCTTTGGACGCGGTTTCACGTCCCGAGTACTTTCCTAAGGGGTGAAAAATACCCTACTATACAGGGTGACTCAGAAATCGGCAACGATCGAGGAAAATCGGCGATCAAAGGGTACTTTCATTGTACTCTTTGGACGCGGTTTCACGTCCCGAGTACTTTCCTAAGGGGTGAAAAATACCCTACTATACAGGGTGACGGGGAAATCGGCAACGATCGAGGAAAATCGGCAATCAAAGGGTACTATCATTGTACAGTTTGGACGCGGTTTCACGTCCCGAGTACTTCCATAAGGGGTGAAAAATTGCCTACTATACAGGGTGACGGAGAAATCGGCAACGATCGAGGAAAATCGGCAATGAAAGGGTACTTTCATTGTACTCTTTGGACGCGGTTTCACGTCCCGAGTACTTCCATAAGGGGTGAAAAATTGCCTACTATACAGGGTGACGGAGAAATCGGCAACGATCGAGGAAAATCGGCAATGAAAGGGTACTTTCATTGTACTCTTTGGACGCGGTTTCACGTCCCGAGTACTTTTATAAGGGGTGAAAAATTCCCTACTATACAGGGTGACTCAGAAATCGGCAACAATCGAGGAAAATCGTTGATGAAAGGGTACTTTAATTGTACTCTTTGGACGCGGTTTCACGTCCCGAGTACTTTCCTAAGGGGTGAAAAATACCCTACTATACAGGGTGACGGGGAAATCGGCAACGATCGAGGAAAATCGGCGATCAAAGGGTACTTTCATTGTACTCTTTGGACGCGGTTTCACGTCCCGAGTACTTTCCTAAGGGGTGAAAAATACCCTACTATACAGGGTGACGGGGAAATCGGCAACGATCGAGGAAAATCGGCAATCAAAGGGTACTATCATTGTACAGTTTGGACGCGGTTTCACGTCCCGAGTACTTCCATAAGGGGTGAAAAATTGCCTACTATACAGGGTGACGGAGAAATCGGCAACGATCGAGGAAAATCGGCAATGAAAGGGTACTTTCATTGTACTCTTTGGACGCGGTTTCACGTCCCGAGTACTTTTATAAGGGGTGAAAAATTCCCTACTATACAGGGTGACTCAGAAATCGGCAACAATCGAGGAAAATCGTTGATGAAAGGGTACTTTAATTGTACTCTTTGGACGCGGTTTCACGTCCCGAGTACTTTCCTAAGGGGTGAAAAATACCCTACTATACAGGGTGACTCAGAAATCGGCAACGATCGAGGAAAATCGGCGATCAAAGGGTACTTTCATTGTACTCTTTGGACGCGGTTTCACGTCCCGAGTACTTTCCTAAGGGGTGAAAAATACCCTACTATACAGGGTGACTCAGAAATCGACAACAATCGAGGAAAATCAGCAATCAAAGGGTACATTCATTGTACTCTTTGGACGCGGTTTCACGTCCCGAGTACTTTTATAAGGGGTGAAAAATTCCCTGCTATACAGGGTGACTCAGAAATCGGCAACAATCGAGGAAAATCGTTGATGAAAGGGTACTTTCATTGTACTCTTTGGACGCGGTTTCACGTCCCGAGTACTTTCCTAAGGGGTGAAAAATACCCTACTATACAGGGTGACTCAGAAATCGACAACAATCGAGGAAAATCGGCAATCAAAGTGTACTTTCATTGTACTCTTTGGACGCGGTTTCACGTCCCGAGTACTTTTATAAGGGGTGAAAAATTCCCTACTACACAGAGTGACAGAGAAATCGGCAACGATCGAGGAAAATCGGCAATCAAAGGGTACATTCATTGTACTCTTTAGACGCGGTTTCACGTCCCGAGTACTTTCATAAGAGGTGAAAAATTGCCTACTATACAGGGTGACGGAGAAATCGGCAACGATCGAGGAAAATCGGCAATGAAAGGGTACTTTCATTGTACTCTTTGGATGCGGTTTCACGTCCCGAGTACTTTTATAAGGGGTGAAAAATTCCCTACTATACAGGGTGACTCAGAAATCGGCAACAATCGAGGAAAATCGGCAATGAAAGGGTACTTTCATTGTACTCTTTGGACGCGGTTTCACGTCCCGAGTACTTTCATACAGAGAGGGGCAAAAAATTATTTCAAATAAAAAATTGATTTCGAATAAAAGACAAAAATTTTATTCGAATCTCATCAAATAAAAATAACCCAGAGTTATTTTTATTTAAAATAAAAATAAGTAAGAGTTATTGTTATTTAAAATAAAAATAAGTAAGAGTTACTTTCATTTGAAACGTCACAAATAATTTATTTTGTTCGACGTGAATTTATCCGATGGCCACAAATAATTTTCTCGTTTGACACAAAATTATCCGACAGCCACAAATATTTGTCTCGTTTGACGGAATTCATTTTAACCTTCAAATAATTTTGTCGTCTTTCCATTCATTTGTATTTGAAAAAAATTATTTGAAGCTCAAATAGTTCTGGGAGTAGAGAGCGAGAGAGAGAGGGGGAGCGTGTGCGAGAAGGATAGAGATAGATGATACTTTTTCGCTCTCTGTAGCGGTATGCAGGAGAGTATAATGCGAGGATGTAGTTGTTAGAGCGATTTTTTGATTAATAATTATTTTGTGTTAAGTAAGTTATTCGTGAAATTTAGTGCGGAATATGACGAAGGGGCTGTGTTTGTTTAACAAATACTGTGTAAATGCGTAAATTATGTACAAGTAATGTGTAATTGATAAATTTTTAATATACCTACAGGGATGATTTAATAAATAAAACCGATTGTTTACATATTTAAAATTGTATGAAAATTATTACACCAGGTAACAACCAAACCAATTACACATCTTTTGTTTCATACGTTATTTAAATAATTTTTTATTTAAATAATGCCCATCTCTGACTACGCTCTTGTAGCAGTCGCCTTCCTTGAGCGTCACACCAGATTGATTCTTACGAAACGTTCTTTGCAACGAACATTGGCGCAAAGATCTGGAGATCTAGAGAGAGGGGGGAGAGGGGGGAGGCAACTGTCGGTAAAAGGCAACGACTTTTCGGTCTGAGGTGTTTACTGTTCACTTGCCGCGGACTCTCCACAACGGAATAGACAAGGCACAGGCGAGTGCGTTTACCTTTCCATCATTTTTCACGGACGTAGGTAGTTGGGAGAGACAGTTGCTGGAGGTGGGCGGGTGAACGACCCGCTTCTCGTGTCGGCTCGTAATAGATGATACGCAATATCTATTAGCGTCCAAGCTAATCAATTCGGAAAACAATTCCATTCCCTCTCGGCTCTCTCTATTTCTCCCCCGTGATCGGCGGCCAAAGGTAAAATGAGGCGAATCGAAAGGGGGTTGGAGGAAAAAATTGGAACAGATGGGGGGGGGTGGAGAAAGTGAAGGTGCAGAGGAACGACAGAATCGAAAGACGGAGATGGAGGTGAAGCAAGCAAGTTACTCAGCTGTATCGGATATAGGATCTCTATTAAACAGACCGAAATTCCCTGGGAAAAATCACACCCTGCGCCATTGGACTGATACGACCTGACGGCCCATGAAATGAACATCGGGTCTCCGCCGTGCACTCGTACCTCTGCCGGTCGTGTCTGCCATCCCTTCAGCGACGTACGACCGCGCCTATCTCTGCGAGGAAACATACAGGCGCGCTATTCATTCGGGACGGACATCTAAACGCGATACCTCGGATAGAAGGCTAGGTGTCGCGGGCCGATCCAACGTTTCGAACAAGTTCGTGAGAAAGTAACGTCGCGGGAACGAATTGCCAGTACGCTCGGCCGATGATAAATCGAAAAAGCCGGATTTATCTGCCGTATTCTTCCACGACGGTTTAATCGAATCGGCCATTGCCGCCGCCGCCGCCGCTTCCACTGTCACTGTCACCGTCACCGTCACTGCCGCGATTCTAATTACGACGATAAAGCTCGCGGGACGGCTCCACGTCCCGAGCACCGACATCGATCTTTCTTTGCAACTTTCTCTCTCCTCCGAGTCCTTCGCGATTCTGTAATCTTTGCCGGCAACCAATTTCTTCTTACGATCCGATAAAGTTCTCCGGGCCAATCAGAAACACGGATACACGTCGTTCCCGTACCATTTCAGACGCTCAATAGTTTAAAATTATGCTCACGTTTCCGGGAATATTAGAAAAGAAAAGTGAAGAAAAAAAAATAGTATAAGTAATATTATCAGTTATCTGCTAAAAAAATTCGACCATTGACGTTATATAGCTAGGTAACAGCCGCCTCGATATCGCTATTTTGTCTGTGATTAAACAATTGGAAGACATGGTAAACTGATACCTCGACGTTTCTCCAAACTTTGCTTCCGCGTCGGTATTATCCGGCATTGTTAGAATGAACATTGCCTACATCGAGCTTCAGCGGGCAGAAGATCAGGCAATCCAGTAAATAGAGTATGTATCCAATATTAGCAACTTGAGAATAAAATTGATCCACAGCTGCGAGAAAGTCGGGCGCGTTATATAATAACTAGCTTTGCTACTCGGCTTCGCCCGAAATTTAAATTCTGATTTATAAAAAAAAAAAGATTTTTTTAGGTTTGTTGTAAAAAATAGTCAAATTCATCTGAATTAGTCAGGCATATTGAGCTGAGCCATATTTCGTGATTCCAGGGTTTATCGTTCGAAAGTTTTTAGGCGACAGACAAACGCACAAACATATAAAAGCTTTCTGCTTTATATATTAAGATTACAACACCAACAATAATAATGATAACAATAGGGATGAAGTTTACCCATCGTTTCCAATGTTTGCATCTGTCTACGCCGTGCGTTTCGGCTGACAGGATTAGTACCAGAGAACCGATAAGAGAGCGGCAAAATAAAGCATTTTAACGCGCTTATCGTTCGATATTCGGTAGCTCACGGGGTATCCTCCGACAGGATCGATAGGCGAGGGGCTTGCGCGCAAACAGGTCGGATGATCGAAGAAATTGTTTATTCGTAATACGTGCGGCCTGATGCGAGGTTTCATTGCGAATCCAGATTCGGTGGAAGGTCGAGACTACGTGGAACAAGGGGCAATAAGGTATCTGAACAAGCATCGAGGTCGGGGAGCTTGGGAAAACGGTCGTAAACCGGCACGTAGACGGGACGCGACGCGACTCGACGCGTTGCTTCAACGGAGGAAGGCCGGAGTGAGGAAAGAGGAAAGGTGATCCGTTTGTGGTTGCGGATTTCGTGGATCCGAGCAGCTTTTTACCGTCTGCAGCTTTAATACATAGTGAATTTGTGCCACGTAACCATGGTATCAATTGCAGCCAAATTCGTACGTGTCGCGCTTTTGGAACAAGATCAGATCTCTCGGCCGAATTTCAGTTGCACGCTTTTTACACTGCAGCTCGTTCTGCTCCGTTACGCCTTGAAATGGCTGCGCCTAACGAATGCGCCGAAGCTATACTTCACGCGCCTCCCAGCCAATACAATTCCATCCCTCCACTTCCTTTCATTTTGCTGTAATAGAGCGTCATCCTTGGTGGAAAAGCGGATAGCGATCGCGTGCGCTTGCAAACTTTTTCAAAAGTACCTGCCCCGCTTGTTTCGCGATCGTTGGAGAGTGCACGGGTCGGAAGTAGACCGAATGAGTGACTCGTACTACTGGCACCCGCGATGGTGATCGCGATCCGCGGCATCGAGAACGCATCAGAGAGAACGACGCGACGGAACGACTGCTATGCACGCCGCGAGTATTTGCTCTGACAGTCGGCTGTTTTGTTGGCAACCAGTAATGCGACCAAGTTGGCGAAGGTGTTGCGACAAGAAAGCCAGTACGGTACCGACGTCACCGTCTGTTCCGCGTTTTGCCGACACCCCACTACAACGAACGGGAGCATCGTTTTTCGTTCATGCCACTGTCTATACGTGCATTTCGGAGAGGACTATCTCCGATTCCGAAGCAACTTGCGGCTGCTCGTAATACGTGCGACAGTCATTCCCTTCTCGTTCCGCCCGAACCGACCCGTTTTTCCGGCGCTCCCCGCCGCTTCTGAATTCAATGGAAATCTCGGCGAGGTTCGAATCGTTCATCAACGGTGACGCAAATTCCCCCAAAACGATCCAAAATATTCTCCAAGTTCCGGTAGATTCGAAAGTTGCGGAAAAGTGGTGTACATGCAAATGTTGACCGAAGTGTGGACGAAGAGAGCGGGTTCCCACGTTTCGTCGTTTATTACGCTTTGGCGGTTTTCTAGGCGACAGTACCTGCAATTGAAATCGTCGATGAGTCGTCGTTAAAAAAGCTTCTCGCGAATTTCGAGAAGTTGTGTCTGAAAAGAGAGAGGAGCAACCGGCGAAGTGGTGAAACTTTGGCATCCAGGTCGGATTAAGGGCAGAGGTTCGAGGTGCGGACGTCCACGGAGACACATCCGACCGAGTTGGCTCGAGTCGAGACTAGTCGCGATGTAGGTACAATACATCGACGTGAAACAAACAGAATGACGAGGGCCCTCCGGCTAGGATTCCTCGAACCTCGGAACATTTTCTATATAATCATCCGGTCCGTTGTCGCCGGCTTTCACGCGTGGCGCGTGCATCTCCTTCGCGTTCATTCGAGTCGCTTGTCCTAGCACCGCTTTCGCCTGTGCCGAGTCAATGCGTTCCACGCAAACCCCCTTCTTCCCCACTTCCCTCTTTTCATCTTCCCTCCGTTTCTCGCTAGACTTTCCGCCACCGGGTACACAATACTTTTCAAAGGATACGGAGCTTCCATTGTTGGCGAGCACGCGTGCCAGTTGCGTAACAGCGTGATCGTCCCGATGACGACACTCCGACTACGTTGGTACGTAAAAGGTGACCAACGATGAAGAGCGAGATGATACCACACTACTTCTCCCCGTGTCCGGCGGGTTGAATGCTCGACGAGACGCGACTACGAATGTTTAGTAGAGTAAAGAGTCTCTTCTGAGCGTCTGGAGAAGATCGTTTCGAGGTTCCGTAAAAATTTATAGAATATCGAGCGGTTTCGAGGGGACGCGGACGTGGACGTGGACGTGGACGTGGACGCGGACGCTCCGACGCACGGTTCGCCAGGATTTCACGGAGCTGGTTCAAGTACCGTGCGAGAAGGACGGGCTGCTCGGAAAGTGGAAAATCTCATTTGGACGCGGTGACCGGGCAAAAGTGGAGTGAGCAAGGTTGAATCTTCGAACGGACGAAGCGATCGCGTGGGAGGAACGCCGCCAACTCCGGCCAGGGATAGGCTGGCCCGCGGAAGAGGTATCTCAGCGTTCGCCAGCACACATTTTTGCAACTATTGTTGCGAGTCTACCTGAAAACACGATCACCAGAGGATCGGAGGTTCGATCGCCCCGGGAGGGAGCCAACGCTTCCCACCACCGACTCCTCCGAATGTTCCACCGTTTCGCCAACGAATATTATTTACAAGCTTCTCGTTGCTTTCCTTCTCGACGCTGTTGAAAGAGCTACCGTATAGCAAACCGTCCAAATCGAGGGATTTCATCATGAAACGTAACCTCGGATGTATAATATGTACGTTCGAGCACCATGAAAGATCGGCTCAACGTCAGCCCAGCCCAGCTCAGACCATCCCAAGCAGCTACGGTAACGTTCTCTGCGATATCTCTTCAAAGGCGATTCTTCGCCGCGGTCCGTTTCCTACGAGAGAACGAAGGAATCGAATCAGGATGACGAGCACAAAGGCGACAGCAGGAAAGCGAATCTCCCTTGGAAGGGTTCGAGTATTCTGCGAACGGCGTCCTCTGTTCTTACGTATTTTTTTTTTTACAAGAGTAACCTCGATTTTCCCCTGTAGACTTAACTTTGACGAAAGCCAGCCGATTTCTCGGCTGGCTACGCCAGGAATTTCCTATTCTCGTTGCTGCCAAACGTTAAAAGAAGCGTCGTTCGTTCGAGGTACAATGGGAGGGCGCGGCGGGGCGCGGGGCGCGCGGGGGGGGGGGGGGGAGGTTGAAAGGGACGAGAGGAACGAAAGGGGCGAAACGGACGGAAGGAGGAAAGAAAAGAAACCGGGGCGGGACGAATCCAAAGGCAAATATCGATAAGGAGACGAAACGCAAATATCCTCGAAGCAGCCAGGCCTAGGGGAGTCGCGAGGAGCCTATACTGCCTATAGTGGATACGAGCCCCTTAATCGTGCAAGTCTTGAAATATTCTGACAATCGGTAAGAAATAGTCCTTTCCACCATCCTGACCGCTTAACGGACGCGGCTCAGTCAGTGAAAATTCACGATCGAGAGGATCGAATCAAAGCGAAAGATGCAAAGTTCTGGCCTGGTACTTAATACACCCTGGAGGTTTCGAGCGTCGATTCGACCGTCCTCTAGCTCCCCACCCCTATCAGATACCGTGGTTCGCGCGTATATTTCGGGGTCCGTTATTATCGAGGGGTAGATTTCATCGTGAATATTTATGAGGGTGGTTCTCTTGGTTGCCCATGCCCTCGTCTTCCCTTCTACCGGCGTCGCCCATCACCACCACCACCACCACCACCACCACCACCACCACCAGCACCCAGCATCGCCCCTACCAACGATCTTGCTATCGACTCCTGCCTCCTCCACCATTGCCAACATACACCCACTCTACCTTCAACTACCTCGGTTTCTATACGTGCACCGATCCTTCTTTCCACTGCCTCCTTCCCTTCTTCGTGGACCTGCCGTGGACCGACTGCTCCTCTCCTGCTCCTTCGAAGAAAACTGTGCATCGAGCCGACCAGCAAAATAAATAAGATAAGGAATGAGAATTAATTCGGGGCTGAAATATTAAAGAGATAAGAGAGCTTCGCGAGGGAGCGCCGACCGCGACGCCGCGCCGTGTCGCGCTGGGCGAACGACACGGAAGGAGACGGAAATGACTGCTATCTGACAGTTTATATTAAGTTAAAGTTCCGTCAACTGAGCGCTTTTCGCGCTCCCTGCAAAACTCAATCGCTCTCGCGAGCAATCTGACTAGTTGGACGTGTACACTTGCGATTATAATCCTCGGATAATCCGCGCAGCTATTATTACCATAAATAATGTCAGTCCAGTCAGCGCTAACCACGAGAAGAACTCGAGGACACCGATGGATCGCGGCAGGTACATATATAGTACCTACATATGTACCTATCTACCTTTTACCTTTCCGTGCCTGTCGGGAAAGTTATTTTAACGGGACTTTCTCGAGCTTGAAATTGCTGGATCTCGGTATGGGCTCGATTGACGCGTTTTAATTCCGCGTGATCGATGCACGTTCCTGTACCACTTACTCGGCAACTCTGTGGGTGCGAAAGGGTTTACGGCGGGTTTCGCAGGGTGGATTTTCAAAAATCCCGTCCGGGATCGAGCTTCCCACTGGCCCTTTTGACGTCGACCCAGGCAAACATTCTCGATGGCTCAATGAAAACAGTGTACACACGCGTGTGTATAACACGTGTAGAACTCGCAGAAAGTTTGGGAAACGTTGACGTAACAGGGGGCGGTAACGTCCAAGTCTAAATACGATGCTTTAACATCGTGCGTCGGTTAGGATTACCTCTAATTCAAAGGAAGCGTTCTGTTCTTCGAACTATTATAGATGCACGTTCCATGAGAAAAGACCGCGTCGGTGGCTGGGGCGTTTCAGGCTTGAAAGGCTCGTTTCTCAAGAAAATTCCTCCGCGTCCAGACGATTTAACTGGGTGGTTTTCATTCTATCCGCCGTTTCACCGTTTCACTGGTGGTGGAAAGCAACAGAGACTTGGCGACACCGGCTGCCTACTTGCCTCTTCTTCTCTCGTCTGGAGGCCAACACTGACGACTCGGTGTGGGTGCTCGGCAGGCCACGGATGGTCGCCGTTTGGCTGGCAAATGCAAACCAGACGGTAGAGATATTGTTCGCGGTGCATAATCGGAGTTTAAGCCAGGTCAAGAACGGAACAGGAACAAGATATTTCCAGAAGTGGAGAGGAACGATTCCAGCGGTCAGAGGAACGGATAGGTAGGAAGGAAGGCACGCGTCACGGCAAGCCAAGCCAAGCCAAGCCAGGCGAAGCCACGCCAACTTGGCCTCCCCTGGCTCGACCGCGACCACCGGGCATAAGTTTAGTCGCGGATACTGCGAACCAAGGGAACGAGTGAACCTGCATCGCGTTGGGCTGTTTGCGGTTGCATCCGTCCGTCCATCGTGGCTTCATCCCTTCTCCTCCCTCGTTCTCCTTCATTCTCCCAGGCTGGGAGCGCGGCGCCTGTATGTGCGCGCGTGCGTATGGACGGACGGATACACTCGTCTGCGAAGCAGAGTCCCGAGTACTCGCAAAGACGAAGAAGAGAAGGAGGAAGCTCGATTATTGCCGTATTGTAGCGAAGTCAAAGCGTTGACGTATTGTCGGCCGCAGCTCGGCTGGCGAACACAATGCCCGGGCATTAATGGACTAATATTCTGCGCCACAAAAGCAGTCGGCTTCCTCTTCGGTGGCGGGTGAGCGCGTGGCCCGCGCGGCCCGCGTATATACACGCGTACACGCGTGCACACGTCCCCCGTTTAGCAGGGTCGTTTAGGTAGTAATACGTCTCGCCCCGTTTCGACCCTCTGCCACCCCGCGTTTCCGACTAATTCGACCATCCCTCGTCCGGCGGGTCCAAGGATTTTTCTTCTTCCACCGGGCGGCCACGAATTTTCGGTCCCGGCCAGCCTCGAGTCGAGAGTGTCGCGGTACTCGCTAATTGCGACGTGAAACGCTCCGGTAATTTTCCATGGTGCGTGCTGTGTGCGTAACGCGCGCGATCTCCACCAGCGAAATCAGTAGGCATATAATTGTTACGGTGAAACGCGTTGCATTATTGCGATGCGGTTTGGCCCGTGCTTGGGTCGCTTCGTCCGAACAATCTGCAGTTTCACCAACGGCAGACCGACGGTTATTCGTTGGTCGGGCTCTATCCGGCGGCGAGCGCGTCGCCGCAAATTCACTGTCCGCTTTTCAAGCTCGCCCCCAACTTGGAAGCCGTCGTTTCGTTGCATCCTGGATCGCTTCTTTCATCGGGAATGTACTCCGTCGACCAATTATCGAAACTCGCGGTTGGTAATTGCGTTCCACGAGGCTCGTCCGTAGCGACCTGGGCGCAACTGTCGAGTGCAACTAGGATAGAAGGCTCGAATAGGGAGGAGCAAATGTGCGGGGCGCGATGTGCGATGTACAGGGCCGGATGGAGACGGTGAACTTGGTTCGTAGAAGCCGGATATGTGAGGCCGCATCCGTTGGCAAGTTGAACTCGGCCACGAGGCGGTCTTGCGCGTAGATATACGACCGCGGCCCGGAGCTGCCGGATTAATTCGAATTCTCGTTTTTATCCGATTAGACGAGTTTCCAAGACCGAATCGCGGTTTCGAGATTATCCCCGAGTTACTTCGGGAAGAATAGTTGGAACTGCTGGCAAGTTTCGGGGCGAAAAAGCAATCTGTTGGCCGCCGGAAGCGAAGCGATACAACTCGTCGCCGGGCGCGGCGCGGCTCGCTTCCAGCCACCTGAACCGAACGAACGCGTTTCGCTTCTCTCCTACGCTCCAGCCCCTCTCTCTCCTCGGTGAACACGCTTCCGCGAGCGATGCCAAGAAGAAACTGTAGCGATGGCTGCCTCCCGTTTCCCTTCTCCCCTGCAGCCCCTCTCATTCTCATACTTTCGAGGGTCGGCATAATGCGTGCATTTACGAGCGAGTTTATGGCTGCAGCTCGATCGAGAAGCGCGTCGATGAAGGAGACCAGGTTAAGGAAGAACGATGGAAAGTCATTTCGACGCGGTTGCTCTTCCATCTCACGATCAGAAGGGCCGCCACCCCTCTCGTCCACCTCCTTCGGACGGAATTTATAGAACGGCACTCTTTCCCTCGCTCGTTTTCTTTCCCATGCATACGCTTCCACTCCGATACAACGACTACGCGAATACGTCTCCTGAAAGGAGCCACTAAAACTTCCATTACACACGAGCGAACGAGTTCCTTCGACTCAATCTCGCCTCTCTCATTCCACCGGGCGCTGTGTATCCGTAACGACGGAAGCTAGCCGGGGAATAAAGCAACCGGATATTAGCGTACCTGCTGGCGAACCCCCTCTTCCCCATCCCATTCGACTTGGTTCTAAGGCGGAATAGCTTTTCACACGTTAATCGTCACCTTTAAGATTCCGGTGCGTCGCGTTGTTCGCCACCGATCGAACCTGACAGCTCGGTCAACTGTTCACCTCCTGGTGGGCCGCTTGCCCCCGACGGGGCAAGGACGCGTTCGTCCAAAATTGATAGATGAGAGTAGATTGTGCAGGCATGGAAACGCGAAATTTTCCAGAGAAGTGGTGGGTGGGAACGGAGAGGAGAAGGGAAGGGACGGGGAGGGAGAGAGAAGAAGCAAGAAGACTAGTATTTCAAGGCATTCTCGAGTGTCAGACGTGGTTACCAAGCGGCAACGTCCTCTCACCGTAGTAGGTAGCTCCAGTAAATTCCTACCACTCCTGTGCATCAACCTTCGCCTTTGCAAACAGAGTACAAGACCCCCTCCTCCGTTGCGACTTTGGCGTAACGCGACTTCGACGTCGCAGCGAATCTCACGTAGCCGGAATTCGGCAAACAAGTTCTGCCATGAAGCTGAGCGCTCTTTCTAGAAGAGCGACGATTCAACAATGGCGTAACCGAGACTCGTGCAAATGCCCGACATGGATGTTCCAGCAGGAAACTTCCGCCGGGCGATGTTGCTCGTGCGATCCTGGCAATTGACGGCGGACGAGAAAGCTTTGCAGGTTTTTAAGAGATTCTTTAGCCTGGCGCCTCCGCCGCGCCGCGCCGAGCCGCACCAGCAGTCATGAAGCTATTACCATGGTCGGTAATTAAGCTTTCGCGAGCGTGACGCAGGACGAAAGCTAGTCCTAAGGACGCGGTTTTCCACGGTGTCACGGCGAGCCGTGACGTTAATAAGCGTTTCACGCGCGCGGACACGACACACATTGCCGTTTAACTTGCGCGAGCGGTAACCGCGGCTTTATCCGATTGGACGGTCGCCAAATAGCGTGCGCGCGGTCGCTTCTTGCTCGTTTTGTCCTACGATATAAAGAGAAACGGACGGGTGTGCTGCGCGTACTTCATCCAGCAACCGACCGAATCGGGCCACCTCGGGAACGTGCGAGCCAAATGAGAGAAAGGGTAGGCCCGAATCCAGTGATATGCACAGACTCAGCTACGTAGACATAAGGTAATTGCCCCAGTTGTCGATCATTTTCACAAATATTATGATTTTATAGCATTTTTAACAATATTTTTATAATAAAAATGACGTTTTGAAACCTAAAATTGTATACGAATTACTATTTTATGTTTTAAAGAGTGATAGTAATTCCAACCATGAAAAAACAAAGAATGATCCGAAAAAAAACAAAATAACAGTACGATTTAAGGAATTCGAATTGAGGCTAAAAACAAATTAAGCTAAAGAAAAATTGTTCAATTAAAAAAAGGAACGCCCGAGGAAAAAGAAATATGAGGTGAACAAATAAAAAACTTAAAACAAAAAATTCAGGAAGATTTACAGCTGAAAGAATACTTGGGGCAAATGAAATAAAATTTTAGTGCAGAAGAAAAAGTTTTCTTTATAACCTCTTTTTTCTTGATCGACTACCAGAGCAATAATTACTGATCGAAAACTAATTCCGACCGTAATTTAGTGATCGACATCTGGGGCATCAACATTTTTATTCTCAATTATAATTTCCATATCTAAATATATATATATTCTAATTTTTTACTTTGCTATTATCTACATTAATGTAAAAATTAACTGGGAAAAGAAGAAAAGTTAATTTTTGTCCGTTTACATAAATTTTTTAATTAAAAACATTTCCACCTCCTACTAACTTACCTTACTGGAATGAATTGCCAGATTCAAAGATACTTTCCGGCCTTCCGCTCGCACGCAACTGTTTCCTCGATCAGGAAAATGTCTCGCTACCTCCAGGGGTGAAGGGGGGTTAGGTAGAGATAGGTAGGGATAGGTATAAACGAGCAGATCGAAAGAATTGCGCGTTATGTTCTAGTCTAGTCATATGCGCGATACCGTTGTTGCCGCTTTGCCAACAAGTTTTCCTGAAACTGTAGTTACACTGGAAACACCAACGGTCCAACTAAAAACACGAACGAGCAAACTGCAAAGTTTTTATCCCGCCACCGCGAAGGAAATGAAGAAATGGCGGGGTCCGTAGTAACAACAAAAAAGGGGCGCAATCGCGACGCAATCGCGACGAGTAAAAGGCGAGCAATAAGGACTGGAGGTAGCCAGAGGAAGCAGAGTGCGCGTTGCGGCGGTGCTGGATATTTTGGAACAGACTTACGGAGCGTCAGTTATTTTCTCGTTGGTCAGACTCGGGGCGAATTTCGTTGAATTCGTGCGCGGAGGCAGAGCCGGCTACGTCGAGAAGAAAAAGAAGTAAGACGAAGGGTGGAAGTAAAAGACCGGGCAGAGCTGGAGCGGGAGCGAGTAAGAAACGAGGGAAAAGACGAAGCAGGTGGAGGTGCAGGCAGAGGCAGAGGCGGAGGACTGCATGGAACTTTGAACCGCTCTGCCACGCCGTTTGCTGGTGCTATCAAAAGCTAGTTTACAAATGCTACTAGCTACAACAGCGATATACCCTTGCACTCTCGTCTCGAGTCTCTGCCAACAAGGCCGCAAACGCTACCGGACATTGTGCGCATGTAAGTCGCCGCTAGGAAAATAGCTCGACCGTTTGCGTTCGCGAATTTGCGCAAGTAGACAAAGTTTCGGTACATTTCGAGCAAAGGACAAGCTTTGCTGTTCAAATACCCGCAATTAGTGCCCCGTTCAAAGAGCGCAAGGATCGGCGATTCCCGCTCGTTACCGTTACGTTACACCGTGCCGAAACGACTCGCCACTTAGTTCGGTATCCGGCCCCGGCTTCGGAGCCAGTGCTTGTTTTTTCCTCAACTTCCCTACTGTTCCCTCGGCAGGATTCGAGTGAATGGAATCATTTCACGGGAGCACCCGAAACCTTTGCCGGCGTGGAGCCGTGGAAAGATAGAGAAGCAGAGCCGAGGAGAGATTTTTCTTCACCGAAAACGTCCTTTCGTAAGCGTCGACTCAAGTAGTTTGTCGGCTGAAAACCCCGCGGCTCAGACAACCTTTGAGCGGGCGAGAGTCTGAGCAGCCGTATCCGTCTGTTCCGACATTTATCAGACACCGTGCACCGCGGAGAAACTGAGGCAACTGGAGCCTTTCAATCCCCTAAACCAGACAATAATTAATAACGGGTGTCTCCTCACGGTTAAGGGAGTTGTTCCAAAGGGTTTTGGAGGTCGCAGGCAGGACCCACGCTGCGATGCCGATCCATTTAGAATTCCCGACCAAGTGCCCGCTACTTACGTTATGTAGGTTTGCGCCTATAACGCAGACGTCGCGGTACTTGAAATGAGTATCGGGAGACGGAACAAGTAATATCTCGCGGCAGCGAGAAGAGCATGAACCGAACAGTGGAGTTGGCGAGTTTCAACGGGAAGCGAAAGAAGAGAGGTAGCGAGAAGGCAGGAGCGGGAAAATCCGCTTAAAAGCGACAGAATTCAAAGGGGAACGAAAGCCACCTCGGTTGGCCCATCGCTGCGCCGCGAATTACGTTGCACACGACCTACGCCAGCGTGCTGCTCCAATGTACAACGTACATACACAGATACTACCGGTATACGGTAGTACGCGCGTAATCCTCTTCGGTTAATTGCCAGCAGAAAGACTGATCCGTCGCAGTTTCTCGATCCTCGTTACGGTGCAGGGTTGTTTCAACCTTCCGCCTCGTGTCCAAATACTTTCAAACTCCGCAGCCGCAGGAAGGAAATCGCCTGGCGATCGCTTCAACTTTTCCGCGCAGCAGCTAATCCACTTTGGCGTTCGATCTGGCACTCTCTCTTTCCGTATTGTACCTATCGTGACAGGGAAGTACCTACGGTTTTGCCTTGCGTCGAATCTCCGTTCCGGGCACCGTGCATCGTGGCAGAGACCGAGAACCGTGCGATCCCCAACGAAGTTGCAACAAGATTAGAAAGCGGTGTTGGCACGCGAAGGGAAACAAAGAGCAAGTATATCGTAGATTCGAAACGTATAAAAGACGCTTTTGGAAGATTGCCGAAGGAAGTAATAGCTGGCGGGCGTGTGCTGGAAAAGCCGGATCCTCCTTTCCTCCCTTATCCCGCTTAACTTTCCCTCGAGACGCTGTACGGGCGCATAAATTGGTGTAATTTCTCGAGCCGCGCCGCGCCGCGCTGCTTCAAGCGCCAAGCGGTCCTCCATCCTTTCTAATCGCGTCGGAAGGTATGGCTGCTGCGGTTTCTGTTGTAATAACAGCAACGAGGCACGTCCGGTAGCGAAGGAGCTCTTCAACGTTTTCTCATAAAGCGTCGGTTGGATTGCCCGTACCGGAGCCAACCGATGCGCGATGGAGGAAGAAGGAAACGGCGGCTAAACGGGTAAAGAGTCGACGCGGTCAAAGGGAAGGGAAGGGAAGGGAAGAGAAGGGAAGAAAACGGCACCGGCGAAGAGAACGTGGAAACGAGGAAAGGCAACAGGCGGATGAGGGGACGAGCCCGAGAGAAAGAGGGGAAGCACAAGTACCAGAACCACCATCCACGAAACATATACCTACACATACACAGATGTCGACCCAGGCAACGCGAGGGTCGTGGAAGGAAAAGCGAGGAGCCCGGTTGTTCCGAAAGAGCGTGGACGACGCAACCTTCGGCACGCGATCGACCTCCGTACGTGGTGTGCTCAGTGCCTGGCGTGCCACAATCAAACTTTGTCGGCCTTGCGTTAGCCTACATAATACACAGGAGCCGTCGCAGCCCCGCGAATAGAAACGCGAACCACACCAAGCACGCACTGCCGCGCAGCCAACAGAGTCCCCATCGACACCAGCCACTGCAGCGATGCAATAATCGCGAAACCACGCTCTTTTTAACTGGGACCTGCACACGATCGACCGTAGGTCGCAACAAATGCTCCAACGAGCAGCTCGATCCTCCACCCGCATTCCGATTACCTCTGATTTCGTTTAATCAGCGGAACGAGCTGCGGGCTGTGACGACGATTCGAGAGGGGATCGTCTGGCAGCGACGTGCGTCTCGCGGTCTTCTCGGATCCGGAATCTCCGGCGTGCACAGCCATGTTCGTGGCTGCGAGATCGGGGTTAGAATCTGGTCGATACGGACTAACCGACTTCTCGCGCCACTCGTTAATTGGGTTTATCCAACCGCGGGAGGACGCGAGGCTAACTCCCGCTTTCTCCTCGACGCGCGACGCTGTTTAAATTATCGATAGGATCGCCCGGAGAGAATGCGGCCGCCTTCGTCGTACGCAAAACCTGAACGCCTACCAAATTGCCTGTCTAAATTGAAAGCGCGTTCGCGGCTCCAAGTCGCAGATGGACAAATATCTATCGGGCACATGATCGTGTTTAGCGGCGCGGTTGCTGGATAATTTACGGCCCTACACATCCCGTAGACGAGTCGAATCGAATCGGATCGGATCGAAGCGAATCGATGGGCCAATCGTCCACGTGCAATTTGCTATCGATGTCGAGCCGGCGCATCTAATAGAAAATCTCATAAAACGCGTATCGCGGATGAATTATTATACATATGTGATTCGGGGGAACGAGCCGCGTGAGTAACGACCATATAAATCGTAGGTGAGCGCGTACGACACACCCGGAAAACAATAAAATCTATATTTTAATCTGTGCCTGAGCGTCCTCGCGGCCGACCCCCGTCAAGAGAATCTCTCCGCGAGATTGGTCCGCGAGGGAAGAGATGCGAAAGCCTGGATTCGGGTCGATCGTTTATCATGAACGGAGGGATTCCGCAACGCATGCCACGAGGGATAAAACGCGTAAAAGCTACTCTCTCCCTCTCCCTCTCCCTCCCTTTACCATCTGCCCAACTGTTGTCTCTGTTCCGCGACCCCTCGCATTTTACACATGAAATTTTTCCTCCCCCCCCCCCGAGTAAAAGAGCTGGCCTTCTGATCTCATCTCCGCTGTTCTAGCCAGTCTGGCATTACGGGATAAACGGTCGCATTCCAGGATCACTGGTTATTCCTCTGCAAGGAAGTGATGGAATACCGATCGGCGATCGTTAACAAAGACCGTGCAGCCGTCGTTAGAAGCGCAATTGACAAAGAAGTCGGAGAAGCTACGGGATCGGGTCTGATCTTTTTTCCTCTCTTGTCGACGATCGACTGGCTCGTCATTATCCGTCGTCACGTTTCCCCAATTAAACGGAAGAGCTTTACGTCTTGGGTCGCAGGAACCGTCGCAACTCTCGAGTGGTTACCGAAGACTTGAACGGCCATCGACGAATAAAAAGGCGACGAGTTGTTAAGGTGTTGGACTGTAAGTACAGAAACGGATTCAATCGAACGAATACGCGTTGGTCCATCCAATCCACCGCAATCGCAATCGCTTCTTACGCGTTAGTCTCTGGGCAGCCTCGCGGTTTCCAGCGTTTCTTCATCCACTGGCCTCCTCCCGATCCGATGGAACATTCCGCGCCACGGGATAAAAGACTTTCACCCGTAATTTCTCATGCCGGCCTTTAAATTGGATGACGATTCTCCTAAGCAAAGTAATTAAACCTGCCAAGGATCTCCTCGATATCCGAGCGAGATCACTCCTGGAAAGGAGGAGCGCATTCGAGTGGGTAAGATCGGTTTCCTGGGGGGAATTTAGTTACGAAAACGGGCAAGGACTTTTGCCCGTTTAATTTCAAGCTAGCCCTGGCAATGCTCGAACTTCCAACCATCCAGCGTTGGAAGAAACGCTTCGATTTCCCATGTCCAGCTGGCTCAACATTCCCATCCAATCATTTCGTTTCTTTGAATTTTCTCAACGAAACGAAGACTCGCGCGACCCTAGGCACTAGGAATTCGTGGCACGAAATTCTGCTTGCCTTGCAAAACTGCAATTAATTCGGGTGCACGACTGGTGGGGGTTGGCGTTGACGTTGTACACAGTTCCCCGACGTACACGGAAGCGCTGAACCGGACCACGCGCAGAAGTTCAAAGTTAGCACTTAATTTTGCCTACTTTCTACTTGCGAAACTGCGAACAACCTGGTCTGAAAACGCGACATTGGGAAAGAGAAATAGGTGCATCTGGAGACGATGGGAATCGAGACGGAGGAGGAACGCGACCGTGTCGCATACGAACCCGCGCGCCGGCAACTCAGACAGTAGCTCGTTAGAGGCTTCATGAAAGGTGTGAGCCTCTCGCGCTGATTGGCAGGCGCGTCTAATTAATAACGCAGCTACATTTTTACGAGAACTACATCGGCCAAAAGGGGGAATGAAAATGGAAGGGAAGGGAAGGGAATCGCTTGCTTTGCAACCACAATTGGAATAAGCGATAGGACCAACGGTACGGGCACCGCCTAAAATTTCCTTTCCAATTATCGAAACGCAGACGCGACGGCTCCCTCGGGCCAGGGTAACGATCGTGCTCGAGCGACCGTTTAGGTGTAACAGCTTCGGAGGACGATTAAGAGGGTCTAATCAATGACAGAAGTAGATAGACAGAGAAAATAACGGGACAAACACCGAGGGGGAGGACTTTTATCGTCTACAAAGTGGAAATAGCACCCTACGATTTCCGAGTTCTCGCAGTCGGAAGGGAGACGCGCGGTTAAAGTCCGCGATAAAGTTCTCTCCAGGGCCGAGGGAAGGAATAGGCAAAGTCCGGAGCGGCAGGGAAGAAGGAGAAAAGCGCAAAACCTATTCGAGACAACATAGATGGGCTGTTAAGATAGGAACTCGGGGATTTCTCGGGCAAAGCCGGAGCCAGGCGAGAGAAGGAGAGAAGGAGAGAAGGAGAGAGGGAAACGGACCGTAAGGGTCAACCGCGTGCAAGTCGGGGCATAATTTTCCTTCGGTAAGATTCTTTGCGGTGAACTCACGGATAAGCTGATTTTACGGCTGACTTGCGCCAGAGTGCAGAAATTCAAAAAAAAAGTCCTTGGACGGGAGACTGGATTTCTCGATCGCTTCTGAAATCTTGACTCGCCTTTTGCATCTCTAGAACGACTGGGTAGTCGACTGATCGTGAGAGCTAACTCGGAAATCAAACGGGCACCAAACAAACACTCGTCGTCAGCGAGCATTTCGACGAAAGGACTCCTGCTACCTATATTTTTCTGCTTAAGTAATGAAATAGTTAGAGAAGAGCGATTCGGATTACTCGTTAGCTACGCGAAGCAGTTACTATGCGGCCGTGGTCCTCCTTTTTAACAGACTTCAAAAAGGAGGAGGTTATAATTTCGACCCGTATGTATGTTTGTTTTTTATGTTTGTCCCCTCATAACTCATCAGCATATGGACCGATTTTGATGATCTTTTTTTCCTACAATCCTACACTGCATCTACATTGGCCCAATATTTTACCAGTTCAGGTTAATAATAAAGACTATTGTCACGTAATTATTATTATTTTATGTACGTACGCGCCTATCTCCTCGGCATGTTGTGTCAAAATATATAAAACTAAAATGTTAAAAATAAAAAATTTTAAAAAAAAATTAAAACTTCAATAAAATAAAATTGCACTAAAAAATAAAAAAATAAAAATTTGCCTTATTTAGTCTTCGACTCTCATATTTTTTAAGTCGGTGCCCCATCATTTGCACTGTGTAAATCTGGCGCCTTTTTTAATTTTTTTTCACAAAGCATAGGATGCGACGCGAATCTCTCAATGCGGCAGCGTCTTGAAAAGAATCAGAGTCGAAACGGATTCGTGCTCTATTTCCCTGGACCGCGTTCAACGTGCTTCCATTTCTGTGTCCTGACCACGCCAACCGCCACGCGCCACGTGTGCTTTCAATAGGGGTTCATCGTTCTGGGTAGAGCCAAAAGGAGCTTGCGTTTTATCCACTTAGCCCCGTGCGTGGGAAGTTAGATCGGGGCAGTAAGACCCGCCGACTAGGCTTAAACAGCTAGCTATCCTGCGGCTTCTACGGTATCTCACTTCAGGCTTCCGTTCATCGATCAATGGGACTAACGGCAACTGAATGAGAGCCGAGATACGCACTCCACACGACCCCAGGCGAGCCTCACCTGTTTCTGTTCCCACGTTTTTTTCAACGTCCTTGTCCCCACGCGATCGACACCTGTTTACCTTCACGCCTAGCTGACCAGCTGGCCGACTTCTCGTATTTAGTTGACCATACACGTCGCGCAGTCGGTGGAAGAGAAATAGGAATCTGGGTGAAATCTTGCATGCGTGAAGGTAAACAAGTTTCGAATGCCCCACCGGGACAAAGTCGTTGAAGAAAAAGGTGGGAACATGAGGAACCCTGGTTGATTTAGGGTCGTATCGAGGGTGTATCTCGCCTCTCATTCAGTTTCTACTACATATACGTATTACTTGGCGTATTTATGGTGCTAGCCAAGTGTTTAGTTTCATAACCTCACATTCAACACTTAGTCCCACTGAAGAGTACGCGGGCCCCTGAAACAGGACACCGTAGTAGACAGTTGGCTTTCCACTCTGTCAAAGCCAATCGGTGCCTCCGTCAGACTGCCAAACTTACTACCTCGCGCACGTACATATGTGTCGTACGTCGTAGCAGTTACGTTCCCATGTTACCGAAGAAACGACCGGGCAGGAGGCAGGGAGCACGCGCTGCCGGCGAGCAAGGAGAAGAAACTGGTTATAAATTTCGCCAAGGACACTGACCTGGTAGCTTCGCGAGCGGAAATACGGGGCGATCTGGATCTGCCGACTATAAAAATATAGGTGAGCGAGAAGGCGAGAAGGTGAGGCGCGTGTACTCTGCTGGCTGCTCCAGTCGAGGTGCATCAGGTGCAAATCGCATTCTACGCTCGGTTTAATGCACTCTCACCGACGATTCTTCGCGTTCGATTCTTTTCTAAGGTTATACGATCGATTCGTTCCACTATTCCGGTTGGAAAAGCCAAGGGCGATGTTGAACAGCGTCAGAGGTCGAGAGGAAATAGATTTATTAATCTTTAGAATTAGCAGAGATACGCGTCATCGATACGTCCAGCCGCGAGATGGTTCCTTCGGGAGGAAACCTCCACGGCGAAATTCCAAGACAGCACCCCCACGGTTTGCTCTCGCCCCTGCAAACGACATCGCTTCTATTCCTCGGTTTCACCAGCGGCTACAAGTACAACTTTTGAAACCCCGTTCACCAGCCCTGGCAAACTCAGTAACCCGATCCAATAGCGAGCTCGAAAAAGAAAAGTTACTGCGCAAATGCCACGTTACCAGTGACAGCCGGTAGACAACTTTAAGAGAGCTACTGCACGCTGGCAGTTTCCGTACAAGGGGCGAGTGGAGCAGATGGGGATAGAAGCATGGAGGAAAGATGCGTCCCGATAAGGGAGAAAAAGTAGCGTGAAAAATAGACGTGACGTAAAATTGAAAATGTAGCCAGAGCACGGACAAGTGTGCCTCGAGGCTGCGGAAAACCATCGCGCCGGAGAAACCGTTGACCTTACTACTACGGGGCTGACGTTTCCAGTGAAAAAACCAAAAGGAAGAACGGGAAGTTAGAGGGGAGAAAGTAGCAAGTAGTCACCACTCACTACTAGCTAAGGCGATCGAGCTGTTCCATGTTATCTTGGATTTTTCAATCGGCATACCCAATCATTAGTTAGGTTTCGTATTGCCTATCGATGAGTTTTCGCAGGCGGCAGGCAAGAGACTTGTTTGGGTAGAGAAAGGGCGCGGTAATACTTTTACCAGGGAAATTACCTGCGGTATTATTCGAGCCTGCAAGGAGGTACGGTTATTACGGCAGTTATTGCGAATTACGATGCTACTATGTGGAACGGGGACACTGTCTCGCGCCGTCCATACAAATGCGAACGGACCGCGGCACGGCGCGGGTGCGGGTGCGGGCGTGAGCTGCCTGCCTTTTGTAGCCCCGCTCGCCTTCCACCGCCGTCTTCCCTCTCGAACCCCCATCATATTATAATAGTAATCGATGAGTAACCCAACCGTAATCGTACGTGCGGTTAATGGAGCGAGTTTAAGTATGCGACGCGATACGAAGCCAAGGCAAAGTTGTCGCGCGGTGCGCCGTGGTGGACGGGCGTTAATGGGATCTCGAGAGAAACCCATGGGACGATACCGTGGCGTGACGATAGCAGGATCGCAGGGCTCGATGGCTCGAGAGAGAAACGAATACCATACGGATTTGAAAACAGAGCGGGGCTGAGAGCGACGGATCGATCGAGCCTTTTCAGAGTCGCATTTAGAAAAAGAGGCGGCACAACGACGAAACGTTCATCTTGCCCTCCGCCGCCGCCGCCGCCGCAGCCGCCGACGACGGCGACGTTATACTTCGGCCTCTTTATTTCCCGACTTTCGTTCCCGCCGCATCTCCCGCGGGATCGGCTTCCCCCGGCAAATGGTGGCAGACCCTCGCGCGAAAGGCAGCGATCCATCATAAATTTAATATTCGAAATTTCAGGAATGTTCCACACGCTTTGGGGGGCCATCCGTTTCTACCGACGATATAAATTCGCTCGATAATGTACTGGGAAGCAGAGTTAGTCGCGTTAGAAGCCGAGAGGCTGGTTACACGTTCGACGATGTAAAAGCGAAGCTTTGCAATGGCCCGCCCGATATCATGGCAATCCAGTAAGTGGTACTGGAGCTCGCCTCTTTATTCACCGACATCCGCAAAATTTAATTATTCAAGATAAATCTATTTCCTTCCGAGAAATTGCGCGACCGAAATACTTGCTCGCTCGTCTGTTTCGCCCTCCCACCCCCGATTTTTTCCCCCAGCCATTCAACCGTTCTCGGGCCGAGAGGAAGTAGCAAAATAATTTAGACTCGGTGCCAGCAAAACGAATAATTCCGGTTCGTACGATTAATAAATCAAAATGTCAGCAGAGGTATGCAGGAATTTCTATCCGCGGAGTAATTGTAATTTTCGAGAGCGGCACTTTGCATTTTCCATCTGGCAGAGCTGCATAAGCGGATGGTAAATTCGTTCCGTCAATACTATTATCCTTTGATTAGCCCGCCTCCGTGGCGACACGTCGCTACACGTCGCGGCACGTCGCGTCACCGTCGCACGTTAATTTCGCAAACGCAAAGAGAGAAAGGCGTTAAGGCATTTCCCCGAGTCAGCGGACGGATTATACATATAATATTTGCAACGTAACAGGACGTTTGCACTTTCATTTTACGGAAATGCAAATGCTCAATCAGAGGAACCGGCCTTTCGGCAATATTACCCGCTGATCACGATCTCAACCTGTCGTATCCAAGACGAGCCACTTGAACTCTTGGGACTCGCTTTGAGATCGAGTAAAAATCGCCCCACGGACTGCTGTTCAGTTTTCAACGTGGCCATCTGCCACCAAGGGAAAGAAGAACAGGAGCAGCAGGATGAGGAAAGGCACGTCCGATGCTATTCCAGTTTCGTGCTTATGAAACGCGAAAAGATCATGCATATGCAATGTAATGCATTTACGCCACTCATTTAATAGCCGCTACGCTCTAACGACTCGCGATAGCAACTCCTTTGTAAAGTATAGTGGTTTTTCAGGTTTTTATTTGCCGAGAGCCGGATTGAGCGACGGTAACGGGCAAGCTCGGCTAATTCCAGAAATGCCCCAGAGATTCTTAAACAGCGTTGCGCAGGATAACCTACCCACGCGAAATAGCCGGTCTGGAACACTAGGAATCTGACTCGCCGTTCGCTCGGGATCAGCTCTTTCTTCGCTTGGATATGCACGAGCACGTCAATTACGTCCATCTCGTACGCGCGAGCGCATGTCTGATGACACTTCGAACCGGATGGGAACAGCGAACTGCACTTCGGCTCCCCATAAATTGCGCCTCGGACGAAGCGAGAGAAACACAGCGAGCGGTGGAAAAAAAAAAGAGAAGAGAATAGCGTTGATACATCCACGATATCAACGTCTTGTTGCGATGCAAAGTTATCGCTGCTGTCGCATATCGGTCATCACCAGCCTTTCCAGCTTCTCGCAGTTTATTCGACGATTTATTCCTGCCCCGGCGAGCGTGATATCTACTCGCGCTACTACACTACGTCGACAGAAGGAATGGGAGGGACGGTCGATCGTCGAGGCGAGTCGTTTGACGAAAGCACGCAGACCGCGAGAATCGCGAGGCGATACGTCCACGCGTTCTGCGTTCCACGTTTCGCGTTCCACGCTACGAGAAAATCAGTTTAACTCACGAACGAACCTTTGCCGCCAACCACGGCTAATCCCAGATCCGCAGGGAAGTTCACGACGGGGGTGTAAACCCGAGAATGTTGCGGCTAAGCCAGCCATCTCCTCTGGCCCCCCAACCCTCGAGCACCCCGTCCTCAGTCCCCCGGCCCCTAGCACCCTGGCACCCACGTAGCCGGGCGCCAGGCTTCGCTGCTCCCCTTCTACACCCTTGGTCCCCATCGGTTGGCGGAGGTACGTATCGGTGCGATACCTGCTGCGAGTCTGGGCGAACGTTGAGCTTATCCCGACGACACTCGTTCGATACCGTAAAAGCCTGCGCGAGGGGGTGGACAGGAAGGAAGAACGAAACGATGGAGGATGCGCTGGAAGCTAGGGGATGCTGGTGGTTGCAAGCTACACTCCTACCACCCTGCCTCCTGCCGTCCTGCCGTCCTGCCAACCGCCTGCCAGCCGAGAGGATCGCGAGAGACCCCCTGTCGAGGGATCCCATAAAATAGCTCGAGTAACTTTTTTACTTTATCACCCGCCGGTCTTCTCGCGAGCCAGCTCCGGTGTACCTGCGCGCACACAAGCTTCTCCCTCGCCTACACCATGAAATGTGCGACGAGCTTCGCCAAGACCACAGCCGCGAATACGACCGACCGCTACCGTGACCGCCATTCTCTTCCCATCCTCCCCCACCTCCGGTCTTTTGCCTCTTCTTTCCTTACCTGCAACGCCGAGTCGTTGCTCGCGTCCTGACGCCCGCATTCGCCCCCCTCTTTTTTTTTTCTTTTCTTTATTTTTAGCGTCGATAAACTCGTCCGAACAGTTTACCTTATCGTTAACACCGGTTGTAAGCTTCCGCGGTTCGCGTACGCGCGAGCCGAAACTTCCGTCGCCGACGCTGGGAATTGAAAGTTGAAACGCTCCTAACGAACTTCTCCTCTCCTCGTCCCGTGCCTTCCTTTAGCTGCCCGCAGTGCCCGCTCCCCAGCTCTTCCGTCTCTCACTCACTCTCTCTCTCTCTGTCTCTCTCTCGGTGGTTTTCCAATTAACGAGGAATTAGAGGTTCGATGAAATTTACCGGGAACGCCGAGGGAACGAAATTGAAAAATTGGCAAACGGAGAATCGGCATGGCGGAAGGGTGTCGCGTATCGTTAGCCCCGTCGCCGGTGTCATTTTTTGGCCGCATCCCTGAGCGTTAAGCTTTGACCGTTCCTATCCCTTTCAGAGGCGTCCGCTCGTTTCGTCGATACGTACACATACCTACACTGTCAATTACCGATAAAAACAAGGACGGCCTGCGCGGGATCGCGCAAGCGATGGTTCGGGGCCGTAACGCGACCGGACGGAATGTAAATTATCGCGTCTGACGCGACGATAAATAACGTCCGATCTCCCTCAACCCCGAAAACCAAGGGTCGTCGCCGCCGCCTGCATTACGTCGCCGGTCGCGTCGACGCGACGCCGACTGATGTAGAAAAAAAAAAAGAAAAGAAAAGAAAAGAAAGAAAGTAAAAGCCAACGATCGCGAAATAGTTTCTGTCACCAAAACGCACCTCCCCATCCAAGGAATTTCACTAAAACGGTGCGAGTGTTTGAGGGTTTCTGCTGCTACACTCCGAGCTATCCTTCTACCGTTCGCGAATTTTCCGTTTCCCTCGATCTGCTTGTATATTTCTTGCGTAAAAGTTGCGCAGAAGGGAAAACGTGTTGCCTGGCGAAACGCAAAAGAACGGAGAACCAGGATGTACGTAACGGCGAAAGAATGCACGCGATGGTAGGTATTCTGAAAGTCGTTGACGCGTAACTTGGACGAAATGCAAACCGCCGAGGTCGAGGTAACGCGACGCGGTGCGAACCACGATTTCGATGCAACCGCCGTGTTAGCCGAGTAGCCGCGAATCACGTCGGAACGGCAGAATCCGAAGACGGTAGGTGTCTAGTCGGTGCACGGTTCTAGTTTTTCGAGTGCGAGAGCAAATCGAATACGAAGCGGTTGGGGGCTCGGGACACGGGGAAAAGAAGACCGAGTCACCGGAGAGAAAGATAAATAGATGGATAGACAGGAAGCCGTTCGGGAGCTGCATCCGGCTGCCGAGTTTTCGTCCCGCTGCCGCCGACGAGGATGATTTTTCGAGAAGGCGCGACAGCGAGCGAACCTCCGAGGAAATCTTGGTGCTCTTGGACCTCGGCTATTTCCCTTTGCACGAACAGCACGACGAACACGACCAGGGCGACGTGCACGCCGACAGGGCAGGCAGATCAGACAGGACTGATCTACATTAACTATGAATTCCAACCTCATCCTACTTTTCCGAATCATTTTGCGATTTCCGTCTAAATGTTTTCTCCCGCGAGGCGCGATTTTCGACAGGCGGGCCAATGGATGTGAGACACGTATTAGAACGGGGTAGAAAGCGACTACGCCGCGCCGCAGCGGCGTGGATTTCTCTGGCGTGCCCGCCGGTGTATTCGCACCAGCTGTCAAAATCATGGGGAACAGACCTATTGAATCCGAATCGAAAAATCTGCTTGGAAAACAAATTGGCCCGATCTCTCTTCTCAATAACAGCTAGGAGGCGCTGGTGAAAACTAGTGATAGACCTTTATTTCGCCTCTGTAATTTCCGCAGCGTGAGAAATACTTATCCTTACCAGGCCGACTTAGCTTTGAACCGAGCTGGCAAGATTCACGGAGTGTTCGCGATTAATCGAGAGTTTACAAAGAGAGATCGGGCGATGCAATTAATTGGCCGATATGCGGTAATGCGCGATCGTCATCGCCGAGTCAGACTTCTCTCCGCGTCGCGTGTCGGCATCGCGGCAACGGTCACGATCACTGGCCGTGACCGATTCGTGAGAAAGTCGAGACGCGTACTCGTGGACGTCCCTGGAAAAGATATAGGACCGTTGCACGTCGAGGAAGATGCGGATTGCGATACGACTGGACAGGTAGGCCCACGGGGCGTTTTCCCTCGCCTGTCTGTCGCGGTCGGATCCAATGTAACGCGGGGTCTCAGAGTCTATAGAATGGCTGTCGGATCCGCATTCTTCGCGTTGCATATCGTTTCGAAAGGGGGTTCTGGTTTCTTCCGGACTCCTCCGGCTCGACGGAATCCACGCGGTTTCCTTAGATATGTAGATTGCAATGTCATTGCGTGTGTCTGGCAGCGACCAGAACGGACAAACCGAATCGACCACGCGAGAGCTTTGCGGGCTTTACGCATGTCCGCTTGAAGCGCGAGCAACAGGGAACGCGAAGCTTGACGACGCACGTCGCGCACTAAAACTAAACGCATTGGAAACTTAACGTTCGTGCCAGCACGCTGGTAGCTTCTTTCACCGCGGCTCGAGTTCAAAGCACGCGTTATTATCGCTGCTTTCAGGGACAGGCCAGCTTTTCGAACGCGACTGCCTCCGGGGAGTTCTAGCCGCCCGACTATCCTGGTATCCTCTCGCTGCTTTGTGTACCGCGTATACCGTCGGTCGTTCGCGCCGCGTTAATTTACAAATTCGCCCGTTCCATTAAAGCATCGTTCGGCGTTTGAGCTTTTAAACCATCGAACAAGAGCGGGCTGCTCTGGCGCTCGCCTTTCACTTTTTCTGTCCCATTTTTCGTGATACACACGCGTCAGGAAGCGTCGTCGCGTCTCGACGCGACGTAACGCGCGACGTTCCGATCGTCCCGTGACCTCGCGACCCCGGGACCCGCGTATCGACCAGTCCAGTCGAGTCGATCTTTTCGAAAGGAACCATTATTACATCGACCATCTTCGCCGTTTAAAGTGCAAAGTTTCGGAAAATCTTGACCCAGCCGGAGTGGTCGAGACGCGCCTCTGATCGCCGCGAGTAATCGTCGGAGCGCGAGGGTTTCGCGTTTCGCGCGAAAAGTTCCCGCGTCGACACTCGGCACACTGTCGTTGCGCGTTAAACACAATTATCGGGCCAAACAGTTCGCAACACCGAAACAGTTCGAAGCGTGCCAATGTCCGGAAAAGTCTGTTATGGAAAGTGGATTTCTCTGGTCGATTACTCACCACTATTCTGCGCGATAATCGGGTCGATTGCCACCAACAGGACGAGGAAGATAGGAGTCATATTGACCACCCTCTTTCCCGTCTTTCCTCGGTCACCCGTGATCACTGCACACTTAATACCACCGTGGCAGCGTTCCACCTACGAAAAGATAAATCACCCTCGTCATAACATACCACCTCACTCGGCTGGATGGCTCGGCGACGGTGTTCGTGCGAGCCAAGGCGACGATGACGACGATGACGACGACAACGGCGACGACAACGGGCGCCAACGATCACGACATTCGTCGGCTCGTGGCTGCCAACTTGCTGCGGCCGTTGTTCGAACGACGAAAATCACTGGTACAGTACCAAGGGGGAAAGCTGTCCGAGCAATCTATCCTCGAGCAGTGCGATAACGAGCGTAGAATCGCGCATCACCGTGAAACCTTCAACTAACTCGCGGAGACGCGTAAAAAAATACTCTTTGCTAGTGCTTGGTTGGTCGCTAACGGGCAGGTACGAACAAAGGAAATGGTAAAGCTTGTTGAGCGTTAATCGAACGCAACTATCGACACGCGCCATTTACCAGCGGCCGCGGCGTTCTTTCCCCTACGTGGAAACGTGAAACAAAACACACAAGTTCTCCACGAGCATTGCTAAGGATCACACTTTCGTCGCTCGCCTCGCCTAGTTCTCGCCTAGTCCTCGCTAGTTATTTCCTTTCCTTCCTTTGCCACGGTGCATTCTCACTGCTTGCCGGCTCGTCCGTGATCGCAAAGATCGATTTGGAAAACTACGTCGCCGAGCTCGTTCCCGAAAAGTAGCCTCTCGATGTATTTCCCCGGGGATCCACGCACTTCTTCCCTGCTTTCCGCCACCGTTCCCTGGACCTGTTCGCTTTACCATCAATTCTCTCTCTCCTTTCGCTTCGCCTTTACGGCGAGTCCAACGGCGTACATTGATAAGGCGTATAGGAGCAGATGGAAAAAGAGGTGGAAAACACGCGTCTGCCTCCTTTCGCAAGTCTCTCAGCATACCGTTCTTTTCTGCAGCCTCCTCGATGGCCTCCCAATGTTTACCTCGACTCTTTCTTTCGATGATTCCACGACCATCCCATATCTCGCTCGGTTCTCCGCCCGATAGGTAACGTTCTAGGGTCTAGAGGCTCGTCGAAACGTCGACTCGACTTCCGGTAGGTACCTTCGGTTACATCTTCCCAGTGGTCGCGTTTGGTCCTCGTTCTTCCCTTTCATTGGACTCGCGGTTAACCACGTTTCCCTTCATATTCTGTCCTCACCGATATTTAGCTTTCACTTCCTTCCTTCGTTGCTCTTCCAACTCCGCGGCACAAGTACTTGTTATTCGATCCAATCGAGTCTTTTGTCGATGCACTATCACAGCTGGATCGTTGAGATTGTCAGAGATACGAGAGAGGGTCAGAACGTGTACCTAGTATCTTGCAGTTACGCCTTAAAGAATCGACCAGATTCACGATAAACGTTAAACGAGTCGGATAGGGAAGTTTTAGGGTCCGATGGCTGCGACTTTAGCCAGCTTCAAAGCGCTACGAATCCCACTGTAAACCTTCTCCCTTCCCGCGTCCTTTTTCTTTCCGACCGTATCATGCTTAAAGTAAGGTCGCCTATTTTTCCGGTCACTTGACTCGTTTGCGTCTAGTCTTCCTTCGTCTCTCCGTAAATCTTCGGGGGGATTTTCCCGATGGGTTATGATCAAGTTAAACGGCTCCGTGCAGGTTTCGCGAGTGGCGGTGCTGTTGGCTTGATTTCCCGATTTTGTTGCTCGGTACTTTTGCTTCGGAATGCTCTTATTTGTCGGCAGTGAAACCCTCGCGTCGCGGAATGCTGTTGTGCGCTGCGAAAATCAGATTCTCCGTGTTTTGACGTTTCTTTGGTCGTGACACTAATCCAAGAGATTCGGCGAGAACGAGCACAGACGGGGTCGGTTAGAGCACGTGCGAAGCTTGCCGCGAACTCGCGATTAAATTGCAAAATATCTGGCGAAAATACGGGGCCACGTTCGGGGGTACTTTTCTGAACGCGCGCTGCGGCTTGACTGACTCACCCCCATACCCCGCCACGAAACCCCCTCGCGGCCTACCGTCGAACTTGGCGCAAGCGCGTCATCCCCTCTGGCCCTCGGCGATCTGGCCACGAAACGCCTACAAATTCGCGCCACCGTTGTCCATCCTTTCCAACAACTTCTACATTCTCCATCGGACACTTCGAGATTCGTTGCAGTAAACATTGAGATATATACTTTCTGCCATTTAACAATCGCTTTCGCGTCCGGCTATCAGGGTGGTATCTCCTTTCCTGACCAACAACCGTGCGGCTTCGATTCCTTGTTGCCGCAAACTATATTGGTCGAATGGAGAGAATGAGCGAACCGGAGAGAGAGAGGAACGGAAGATAGGAAAGAGAGAAAAAAAAAAGAGAAGGAAACGGAGAAAAGCGGCGCAGAGAGGGTGGTTTCGGCGCTGGTTTAAACGCGACGCATGCGCACCCTGGCCGAGAGGATCCGTCCGGGGTGAGCCGCCGCCGTACTCTGGCCGACGTATCGCAGTTTCTAGCTCGATGTTTGTCCGCGTGGTACTCCCAGGGACGGTGGTGTCCGCGGCGACCACGAGGGTACCGGGACGCGGAGAGTAGAAAGAAGAGACGAGAAACGATCCGCGAAAGAACGCGACACGAAGCGACCATGGTGACCGCGTTACGCGCTGATATGTATACACCTGCCAGCCAAGGGAACTTACGCCAGGAAGAAAGTCTCGGTTCGTAAGTCGATCCGTTTCGCGACGCGATCTTCGACGCTTGCGCCCCTGGTCGGTCCTTTCTTTCTTCTGCCTCGACGCGCAACTCGGGTCTTTGGTCGTCCAACCATGGATCCTGGAAGGCCCCTGGGAGTACGGCGAGCTTTTCCATCCGACGAAGAAACCCTCCCCGGCAACGCGATACTCTTTTCGAACGGGTAAGTGGTCAAGCGTGTCTACTTGTTACAACACTTGACATTTCTCCTTCCTTTATTATTGACCACTCCTTGTCTGGATCACCGTCAACAGAGTCCTTCCCAGCCCACTCAGCCACCAGCGTTCGAAAACCGTGCCCGATTACTCGAATTTATAGTCGACATGATATCGGTTGTAAGAGGGATAGATCGATATTCACGACGTTATCGCGGAAATAATCGAGTTCGTTTGCGGTTGTACAGCCCCGTTCTCGTTCGGATATCTTCAGCAATTCATTGGTTTAATAGCAAGCCTCGTCATTCACTAGTCTATTTAGTCATCATTCGTCTAGCAAAGTGCCTATATACACCGACTCGCGGCTGGAATATTCGATGCGCATTTGCGAGCCTGTCGGTGTACTCGGTAAAGCACCGTACCCAGTTACTTGTCGAGCAAAGACCGCGTTCAACGGACCGTCATTACTTTCGCCACCGATTATATTATCGACCATCTATAATTTTTTAATAAGACCGGGAACGCCGGCCACCCTTTTCGTTTACACTATCCGTTACAACTTGGCGACCGAACGGCCGAGGAAAAGTGTAACGCGGCGATGGGCAGCAGCGTCGATGGTAATTAAATTACCACCGCATAGCCATCGCGACGTTAAGACGTTGTAGACTCGTGCGATTAATCGCTACCGCTTAATATTACAGTAACTTGACCATTAGCGGCCTTGTCGTTGGAGGTAAGAGAACGCGAAACAATTAATACGGTAATTCAAGTTCGAAGAGCGTGATGCTTTTAAAAATGCCGACGAACCCGGGTGACTCGCTTAATAACTGTAAAATTGGAAACATCAACAAACGACGGGCTACGAAGGGTAGTTTTTGAAAAAAAAAAATTTCAAAGCGCGCGTAATTTAACTGAATTTCGCGACCTGCGCGCCGAAACTCGATGATAAATCCTCCGGTAGCTACCTCGGACCGCCGCAACTCGGTTCTATTCTTCCATCGGAAAATCTACCTATTCTCTCTCTTTTCCAGACAAAAGATGATAGTCGGACTAAGAATAAGTATGCGAGAGGAAACGCAGTTCTCGAACGGGCGGCGGAAGGGTTGAATTAAAACGAAAAGATAGGGTCGAGACGTACGGGAAGTAAGATCGGTGGTAGGAAATATCGGGCTGCAGAGGGGGAGGAAAAGTCGAGTCCGTTCTTTGCTCGCATCTCGCGTGTAACTAAACTCACCCCCCCCCCCCCCGCCCGAGTACCCTGTTTTACGAGCGACCGTTATAGAAATACAAGGCCGATAACGACGAAGCTTTGTTCCAGTCGACGATGCTCTTCGCCGATGGAAATCGGCAGCGTCGAAAAGCACCGCTGATATTCACGCCTGTCACTCGATAACGTTTACGATAGGTTTTCCGTGTTTTTTTTCACTCTCGCCTCGAAACTCCACGCTGATACGCTTAGTCGGAATTACGAATTTATAATCCGGATCAACGTATTTCGAAACTGAAAAGAGCCGCGTCGCGTCGGCGAGTTGTACGAAATACCGGCATAGGTACATACAGCATTTCGAGGGGATTTCAACCGAGGTATGGTAGCTGGATCACATTTGCGATAACAGATCACAAGCCCCGATAATAGGGATAATTGATTTCGCGGCTTTCTTTTCTCCTGACGCACGAGATCCCCGCAGCTGATTGTCAGTGGTCGTGATAGTCGTTGAAATTGCCGAAACTACATCGGAATGAATGACGGCGCGGGCCCCCGCGCCGCGTTCGTGCATCTGTTGAGGGAAAAAATGGGCGAGAGCATGCAGGCAAACGTTGCGCGATGATAACGGCGGTACTGTCGACAACGGCCATGTAAAACGTCGCGGAACAATCGTACATCGCGCACATTCTAGTAACTTATGAATAAACATTTCTTGGCGCCACCCAGTGGAAAATTACTCTCGGAAATGTCCCTATCCTTGCGACGTATTCTCTTCCACCATTTCTTTTCTCTCCTTCCCTCCTCGTGTTCCTCCCATCGCGTCTGCTCTGGTTTTCTCCTCGCCTTCCCATCGTTTGCTTCCGAGTATACTTCGGTCCGCCACCGTTGCTGGGAAAATTCAAATTTTCTCATGGAAAAATCTCCCGTCGGCCACCTCGTCGCGCGTGCAAACTGTAAAACCGATGGAATTCCACTTGGCGCATTCAATGTTACAGCTTGTGCTTGTAAATTATAAATCGAGGTCGTTTTACGCCGACTATTTAGTAGAACATCGGGGACCGTTCCCGCGATTAATGTTGACACCAGTTCGGCCCGGTTTGTTAATTAGTTGATCGTCCCGTCGCGTTGATATACACCCATGATAAGTAGATACGATACCGGATACAGTAACGCTGTGCGACCTGCGACCGTGTGGTAAAAGTGAATTTGTCTCGGTGGTTGTCGACGCACTTTGGTGTTTATTCGCTAAATAGAACAGCCTGGTCAATACGGACTGGATCCGATAGAATAATAATAATAACAACGCGCCCGTTTGCTGCAAATCCCTGGCATTTGAATATATGAAAAACCAAGCCGTCGCGTGGAATCAGATCGTTCGCCGGTATGCGTCAATCTTTGAAAGTAAATTACCTACCAGCGTTTCAATTTACCGCTTCTCCACTGGTTTAAATATAATTCACCGTCGAACAATTCGTTAAACTTCTCCGTTCGATTTGGCCTGAGGATAATTTATTCTCTGTACGGCTCGTTTGTCGATGTAACGAGGGGTTTCGTTCGCAACAAGCGACTCTCCATCGAATGCGCATTAATCGCAGCGAAGCCAGCGAGAATGCCTGCTAAAAAAAAATAAAAGATGTGTTTTCGGGTAGGGTTTCGAGGGAAGGGAAACTCGTCAAGCTGATCAACTCGACTCCCCAAGTACCGTGACGCTTTCCACCTGACAACGATTAAACAGAATTTATTTCTACGCGGGGAAAGTAACGCCTTCGGATAACGTTTCGAGCGATCGCGTTTTATTACGCAGTAAATTTACGGTAATCATGCGCGTGGACGCGAGAAACGGGTAGGAAAGCGGCAAAGATTTGAGTCCCAGTATTTCGCCTTTAATAGCCGCGATCACGGAACGAGGTAAAAATCAAGACGCGCTCGCGCACGAAGCTCGTAGAACGCTGCGAGAACGAAAGGAGTTTTAAAAGTCACAGTTCCGTTATACTCGAGCGGGTCGATTTAATTGGCCGAATGCTCCGTAATTGCATCGGCAACTAGTAACCGGAGAAAGGTATCGTCTTTCCAACCGGCCGACCGACCGACCGACCGACACCTATTACGTTCGAAATGATAATTGCTACTCATCGTCGGCCACAGTCGGGTACCGGCGGTTATCCTTGTTAATCGTGTCACGCAATGTAAAACGCTCGCGAGCTCCGCGTCGCAAATCGATTTCGATTCGGGAAGAAACGAGCGGGACAGGGCAGAAGGTAAGAAGGGAGAAATGTCGCGACACTGGTCCGTAAATAATTCGCGCTATCTGCCGGCTTTCGCCAACTCCGATCGAGAAATCTACTCCGGCGCGTGGCGTTCTCTTCCTTCGACGGTGATTCAAAGAAAAGCTGATTTCGCGGGATGCTCGGGAGGCAGAAAGGAAGGGGGAGAGAGAGGGAGGGAAGGAGGGAGCAAAGAGACGGGGATAGCCGGTAACGAACCTTCCTCCACGGTTGGTACTTAGAAACGTCGCGTCTCGAGACCCAAACGGAGGATGAGAAAACGAACGAAAGAGACCAAAGATGTAGAAGGATCGGGCTGAAGGGTACGGGGCGAGTATCTCCTGTCAAAGGCAACGGTAAGGAAATTTTCGCGGAAAGGAAAAATCTGTAACTCGACGGGAGTAGCGCGGGGAATCCAATTGTCAGTGGCAAAGGAAACGCGCCGCCCCGCGCCGTACCATCATTGCAGGACAGACCGAGACGGACCAATGCGAACCGAGGCGGACCGACGCGACGCAGTCCCAAGTTTTCATGCTGTCCGCATGAACAAAAGAGAGTTTGAAGGTGGCCTCGGAGAACAGATTAAATCGGCATCTTAATGATTTCTAACGCGTGAGTTACGGGGTGGTAGATGGTAAATCACCGATCAAAGCTAGTAGTTAACATTGCGCCGCTGGCTGCAAGTTCAAAGTCCATGTCCATACAATTCACCACCTCCTCGCGTGCGTCGAAACGATGAAACGATGGATTCTCTTCACGTTTGTATTAAGGTAATTGCCCCAGTTGTCGATCAGTTAGTAGGAGGTCGAAATGTTTTTAATGAAAAAATTTGTGTAAATAGACCAAAATTAATTTTTTTTTCTTTTAGCAGTTAATTTTAACATTAATATAGATAATAGCAAAGTAAAAAATTAGAATCTATATATATTTAAATGTGGAAATTATAATTGAGAATAAAAATGTCGATGCCCCAGATGTCGATCGCTAAATTACGGTCGGAACTAAGTAGTTGTCGATCAGTAATTGCTCTAATTAGTAGTCGATCAAGAAAAGAGAGGTTATAAAGAAAACTTAAAGTACGAAAACGGGTAAAAAATTCTTCCGAAACATTTATAAATAATTTATCTCATTAAATTATCTTATAAATTTTAATAATTCAATATTTATTAAATACTTAAGTACAAAAAATAATTTTTTTATAAAATACTTGTATAAACATACAAAACATGTTCATCACAAACTTTTAAATTACTAATAAATAGCAATAATAAGGTACGCTTAATTTCTATCTTATTATTTATTCTTTTCTAAAGGTTGTTTAATATTTTTCTTTTCTTCTTCTTTCTTTTTTGCCTTTGTCTTTATTTCTTAATATGCGTCCGTTTCTCTACCTCATTTTTTTAATTAATCGTACCAAAGGGTTGTCTAACCCGTCTATTGTAATTAAATTAAAATTGAAAAAAAAATTAAAATTAAAATTATTTTGAACACCTTTTATGGCTATCATAATATTTGTGAAAATGATCGAGAACTGGGACTTGATCGACAACTGGGGCAATTACCTTATACACTGTGGCTCGATCAAAGATCCGATGCAGAGCGAGGCGACGAGGTGGTTGACGGTAATCGATCGCCAGTTCAATGTTCATTTCGCACTCAATGGTAGATAGCTATGTAGTCTTCTCGTACGCATGATATTTCCATTCGAACGGAGCTTGGAAACAAGGAGTAGGTTCAGAGAAACGAAACCCGGGGATCGAATAGAAAGCAGCGTAACGCGTAATCGGATGCTTTTAACCCAGTTCGGAGTGGGTATCTCCGCGATCCTCTAGTAACACAGTAGTGTTCCTGCGTGAATCTACGCGCATTTCCAATCAGCCGATTGCAACATCGGATGCACAACCGTACACGTGCCAACGGTTTCGCCAACAAACAATCTGACACGGATCTCTAGGCTCTACCCTTTCGTCGCCCCCTTCCTCGCGCATTTGGCGTTTCGTTTATCAGCAACCAGAGATCGATACACCTACCCTCTTTCACTACCGATCCTGCCACCACGTGGCTTCTCCGACAGAGATGGGCAAACAATTATTTGAAATAAAAATCTGTGTATAAAACTTTTATTTCAAATAATTTCTTGCCCATCTCTGCTATCCGAGAACAGAATCTATGATGAGACAACAGTAACGACACTTTTAACGTTAGGATCTGCTGCGATGGGGGGACTAAGGCGAAGGCCAGGGGTGATAATGTCGTTTCGTTGAATTTCTCCCCGCTAAGCAATTAAGTGGTAGTATAATTACGTGGTTATTAGAGTCTCGAGGATCGAGGCAAGTTGAGCAGAGGAATGAAAATTTCACTGCACTCCGACGGTTTCTCGTGACCGTCGAAAGGACTAATTAAAATCTGGCGTCCGTCTCGCAGATCGGCCGCGGCCGTTTAAAAGTTCGCAGCTTTTGGCATGAGCCCGAACAAAAGGGGCGCAAGGGCCGAAGCGATGTTTAATATCCGTTTCCGTAACACCGATGCAGCTACTGCTGCAATGGCGAATCGGTGGATAGGAATGTTAAAGCAACGAGAACGGACGCGTGTCGGTCGCAACGCAGCAAGATTTCTCTTGTTTACGAGTTTTCTTGTCGCGTGAAAGGACGAGGCACACAAGTGGTAGTAAAGGGAAGTGGATGATACGGAAGTGGAAGCTCGCCCCTTTCCCTCTTTCTACGCGTTACTCCTCGTTTTCTTTCTACTTACGCCTTTTTATCTTTACTCCCCTTTCCCCTTTCATCTGCCCCTTTTCTCGCGCCCCTCTCCCCGTCTCGTCACCATCTGGTTCTCTCGTCTCAACGTGTCACTCGTAACAAGACCCGACAACAATACTCTTCTCTTCCCTTTGTCCCGAAATTCTTTGCTCGGTCGAGGCTTTGTGTACTCGTCATCTGTATTAATTAAAAGTTTTTGAAGGCCTCTCGTATCCACCGTTAGAGCCTCGAAAATGCAGGCAACAACTACTGGTACGAGTCGCGACTCGCGAGGCGACACTCGACGAACGCTCTCTCGTTGCGTCGCGTCGCGTCGTTTCGACGCATGCTAGCTCGCCGTGCTATTTCCTTTTCCTAGCTCCTTCTCGGGCCATAACCTCGATATTTCCCTTCGAATCACCCCCGGAGAACGTCGACGCAGCATCTGGATCCGATTCTCTTCATAGCTATCCTTCTACCTGTCTGAACCGAGCCGAGAAAGTTGAAGACTCGACGAAACCCGACGATGAGTGTCGAGGAGAGGTGAGGAAATGGAGAAAAATCGGCGATCCACGACGACGCAGATCTTGCCACGAAAAACCTTTCGAACCGAGGCGAGCGCGAGCGGACAAACTACTTAAGTACATATCAGAGAAACTGGAAGCGAAGCAATGCTTATCCGTTTTACCGTGTACATATCACGTTGACGCATAGATATTTACATCTCGGCTCCGAAGTAGTTTAACCCCTTAGCGCCCAATGTGACGTGTACGTCACATCATTTTCAGACGTATAAAGAAAATAAATAGTCAATAATTTTGACTCCCAAAACGATTCAGTTCTTTAAATGGCTTCGAGATGCAAACCACTGATGTGTTTACCGCTCTGAATAATGGTTGGACATTTTTCGATAACCTGAAACGTTGCTCTTGTTTTCTTTAAACAGTTGAGAGTAAAATTATTATTTTTTTTTTACATTTTATTTGGTAGATTCGTGTAAATTAATTGTTATACTAAAAGAATAATGCTTGAAAAGTTTGATTTATGAAAAAAAAATCGCTTTTTTAATCCGTACACGCCGAGTGTGACGTATACGTCACATCTAGAAAATCATATTTCGACTGGCTTTTTTTTAGAAAACAACGATGAAGTGCATGTGGTGGGACCATTCTTCAGTTAACTAATCGCAAGAAACCATTTTTTTCTGCCGAGAAAAGTGTGTGGACGTTAAAGGGTTAATAATGTCAGTTTGTTCTCTGCACAAGTGCCGACATAACGGACTTAACCTCTTAAAAAAAGCAATCGCTGTTTAAACAACCGCCGCTGTAAACGAAGTATCAGGGCTACTTCTCGCACAAAGAATAAACGCGCCAAAAATGCTCTGATATCGGAAGAGCGAAAAAATATGATACGCCAATGCTCGGCCGTATTTACAAACGAAACCTTCTACCTCCCTCGCAGAAATTTTTCGAAAGAAATTTTTTTCTGTCCGCTTTCCATTTAGCTGTTTTAGAGCAAAACAAAAACCTTCTGTCCAAGTTTGTGCTTCCATGTTTTCGTTTATTTATGAATTTCGCGGCTGTACAGTTTTTGCACATCCCGCAAGATCAATAACCGCCTTTTTGCCAAACCACAGTCCAGCTCCGCGTGCTCCGTTTCGCCAGAATCAAGCCGATTTACTTCTGTATCCTGCAATTTACAATATTCCCTTATTCGAATAGCGCCGCCTCCCTTATTTTCTCTTGACACTTGCTACGAACGCCGTCGTATGTATTATAGGTGCGCTTTCACAGCTTCCCAAATACCGTGCATCCTCGTTTCGGCGTGGCTCGCCAAAAGATAGCTGCCAGGCAGCAACGAACAACGATACGGATTAAACTATTCATAGGATAAACAATAAGCGTGTGTGCTGGAGCTGGCGCACACCTCTACGCACCAAGCGGTCATTAACCCATTATAACATCACAACGCAACATCGCCGGGGTACGCTAAGCTTCGCGACAACACAAATTTTATCGGTTTAAAGCTAGTCCATTCGCCCAGCGCGAAAAAAAGCCAGCGGGACTTTTATTTCGCGACACGCCTCGTTACGCCTGCTCCGTGCCCAGGCGGTTGCAAGAAAAGCCACTAATTAGAATTTCATTCGTGAACGGTTCCATCTGCTAGACACCGGCACCGGTAAAGCCACTCCCGCAGAGAGGCGGCAGGCCACTTTTTCACATTCTACCTACTTTCGCTCCTGCGTCTTAATCGACGCAACATCCGTCCAGGGTCCAGACGAAACGGCGCTGAGTTGTACATACGTAGGTACATAGTTACGTATGTACGTTGCTCGGAAGCCGGACATGCGGGGAAAAACCCCGTGGACAATTTGTCCGAGTGAACGTCGAGTGGGAAGTAGAAGGCAACTAGGGAGGATGAGCGTGAAGTTTCGGATAGAAGTCAAGTCCCGTCGCAGCCGTACGAGATGTCACTATATACCATTCAACCGGCCACCAGGGCTTTTCAAACTATTTTCCAAAAATGCTCCTATCCGCCAAACCTCCCGAACCCCTCCGCCGTTCTCCTCTACTCTTCCTTCCTCGTTTTATTTATCCCGCTCCACCTCCATTCCAACCCGTATCCCTTGTCAGCCGCTCCCAGGCGAAAACTCTAATGGAATTGTTCCATCGAACGATATCCCACGCCAATTCTGCATTTTTCATCGGACACTGCCCATTTGGATTACTGTGAAACTGTCCTCGGCGAAATCCGCCAGACACCGACGAAAAAAACAATTCGATCAGATTCATCTTCGAACCTGGTCGGGGCTGAAAATATTCATTGGACGAAAGGCACCGTGTCATTGCGACTACTGAGATGGAGCACTCTGCACTTCTTTCTTTGTTTTTTTCTCTCTCTCTCAACGCGAAACAATGTCGAATGCAAAAACGAAAGTGGCAGCATAATGCTCGACGTAAAACGGAGCAACTTTAACTTTGCTACCGCACGATAGAATAACGGGGGACCCCATTATGCGGCATCCGCGTCGTCGTTAAGCTGCTCTAGCAAGTAACAACGACGAAAAACCTTAGCAATTAAATTCTTACACAGGCAACGAAACACACTCGAGGAAAGTAGGTACATATCGCTATTGGTAACAGTGTATTGTAACTGTAAGGCTCTTCTCCGTCAAAGTCTGCTGGTAACTGTGCTCTTTTTTCTGCTAACCTCGCCAGTACTGTTTCGCACTGAATGAGTGAATCACTGAATCGCTGAATGTATAAAAGAATGGTAGAAAGAGTGAGCATGTAACTCACTTTAAAAAAAACTACCGCTTCTTTCTGATGGATTTGCAAGCAGAACGACGGGCAGCAATTGTCCGACGAATTGTAACAAGAATCAGTGTACGGAGACGTTTGTTAAGATTTCTACAATGACAGATGTGGTCTCACTCAACCCGCCGTGGTCGCTGATCCGACATTTGAGTGTCGTTTCGTGTGGATCGAGGGGACAATATACAAGCCGTCGGCACTACTCTTTCATTGTCTTTCACCATTCTATCTGTACCCTCCTATCGCGTTGATTATACGCCCGACGTTTCCCATGAAGAACGAATTAACAGCGAGTGGGGAAACTGATTCCGACGAATAGCCGCGCGAAGGATAAGCGCACAAGAATCGCGTGGTCTCGATTCACACAACAGATATTAACCTCTCGTTCAACGAAGATTCAACGTTACCAAATGTTTTCATCCCTCTCGTATTCAGGGCTCATTGATGCTCACGTCGCAGCGCATAAGCACATTCGGCTATTGAGCCCGCGGTGAAAAGCTCCAACTACTGGCCCAGAAATCTTTTCTGGCCGCCAACACTGGCGCGGGGACGCGAACGCGAACAGGGAAACGAAAACGAAGCGGATGAGCTGATTACTCCGGCTGTTGACTCCATTTCAATCAACCGCGCGTATCCGCCAACTACCGGCGCAAGGAAGAAACAATCAGCGATCGAAAGAAAATCGTTTCTGCCCTCGTACATTCGCCCAACTCGTTGGGAGTAGTTTTTCCGGCGACAGACTGAAAAGGAAAATGAGGAAGTTCGGAAGTGGGGGGGGACGAGCCGTGTGAAACCGTATCCCATTCAGGGCGAGTTTATCGAAGAAACGGCGCGAGTTTACGACCTCGCGATACGTTCTCCTCCTGAAGCATGAGAAATCTTGTTGCGAAACGTAAATCGGAAAAGATTACGCTTCCTTTCTCGTTTCCTCTTTCATTCCGGGTCAAGTTGCAGAGAGGATCCACTTAAGCCGATACGACGGGAGATACATATTAAAAAGCAATTTATGCGTACAAGAAGAATGGCAACGTCTCGGGCTTGCATCGCGGCAGAACCGTTCGTTTCAAAAGTTTTCGCGACGATTGAATTTTACGAGGTCGCTCGGAATCCTGAAACTCGTTGCGAACGAATAGGTCGACGAGGCGAGCGAACCGCCAAGAGACCAAGAATCACGGGCCACTCGACGAGTTATGAAAGGCAAACAGATTACAAAACGAAGCGCGGAAAAAATTGCGATAAATTTCAAAAGCTTTATTAACTGTTCGATGAAAGGGGCGGGGGAAAAAAAGAAGACGCTACTGGTCGAGGGTGGGAACGATCGCGTGAATTTAAGAGACCGTCGCTCTAAGCCTCTGTCGCGGCATGATAAAGATGGGGGGGGGGGGGGGGAAGAGAGAAGGAGAATGGAGAAGAAAGGGAAGAGCGAGAGAATGAGCCGGAATACAAGCGGTGGCGCGGTGACTGTAACTTGGAGACTTTCTGGTCGTCCCGTAAGACCAGTGGCCTTAAAGAATTCATGAAAGCTAAATCATTTTCATCGGTCGCCTGGTCGCGGTGAAGGCGCCGAGGTTTTCTTAATGTTGCGATATTTTACGTGAAAACTCTTTAAATCTAATATATTACCGACAGTAATTAAATATAAGTTACATCGAGACAGAGGCTGCGCGGTAAAGTATAGTCTGCGGGCGGGCAAAGCGGTCGTTGAAAGAACGAGCGCGGCTCGGTCAACACTTTGCCGAGCTTGAAAGTAGAAAGTTTTGACGGCTTCGCGAACGAGACGCGCCGTCATTGTCGGCCAATACTTTTGGGGCACGAATGAGCTGGAAAATTTTTCTCCAACCTTGTTGCTCCTCCTGGACGACCACCCCCGGAGCTCGCACTCACCCAGTTCCCTCTTGATTGCTGCATCACAACTTTAGGCAACGCGAGGCGATATTTTACCAGTGCACTGGCAAACTAATCGTCATCTACTGTATTCAACTGGCGAAAAACTGCCTGTGAGTGTACATTCTTTGCTGCAGTCACCGCTCGCCGCTCAGCTTCGCCCAAGTAACGCCGTCCACAGCTCGGAAAACCTCTTCTTACTTACATTCTATCCTTCAGTCGCTTCTAAAAAGCTGACACGACGGGACGGCCAGGCCGCGACCCCACTCGCCGCCGCCTAGTTGGGATTTATGTGTGTCACGACTGCCTGTTGCTCGGTTAGTCAACTTGTACGCGTAAGCCTCGGCACGGCGAAAACCGACGTGAAAGCGTTGATTTTCAAGCGGCACCAGGACTCGAGACGATTACGCCGGCCGACCAGTAACGTCCTATTCCACTGAAATCCATCAGTCCGGGCGAGACTTACGCCGGCTACTTTCACTGCGACGGCGAAGGCAACAACCCGTTTCCTACTTCTTTGGAAACATTACTCCGTTCTACGGAAATGGGAAGCCGGTGGGAAGAAACGAGGAAAATTACTTTGGTCTTCGAACGTCGAGGGTGCAAAGTTTTTAATATCCAAACGTGATTTAAGACCCGCGGTTAATTAAATGGAAGCCAAGTGTCTGTATAAAGGGAGGAAAGCCGTTCGCGGAACGGTAACTTTAATTTTATAACTTTCTTAACGAAACGTTCGTTTTTAGTGCCGCTTGCGAGATTCAACCTACCTTCCATCGATGAAAACGCACGCGTCGCCACCAACGAATTTTCACCACTTCGCACAATGGAAAATGGATGAAAAAAAAGGGGGAAACGCAGGAGGGAGAGAAGGGGAAGGCGAAAGATAAATCACACGCTCATAGCTACGATCAATCCCAGCGTCTAACACGGACCGTCTTTCGTATCTAAGCTGTAACTTAAAGTCTGGAAGGGGGAACATGATTCCCCAGAATCTCCAGCATCTCTAGAATCTCCATCTTCGAAGGTTATACGATCCTTTTTTGATTGCCTACGGTAGACCCGTCGCTTATATTAGACGAATCAAAGTTTCTGCCTTCGAAATTTCCGTCCTCTGGTAGGATTATCTTGCCAGTACTTGCCGATCATATTCTCGCGATACCGTCGCATCGTTCTCTGCCCAGAAATGATATCTAACACACCTACGTATCGCACAACCCGAAGGCTGAAACGTGGAATAAGAAAATTCATCGGCACGCGCTAAGGGCGAACAACATAATTTCCATAAAGTCCCCCCTGGCAGTTCTTGTAGAATCGTCGCCCGACCGTATTCTCCGTTCTCGATACATACATACATACATACATACATACATACATATATGGATATCGAAATGGATCGAGGTACTGGCATTAATTCGGCTGCACGAGGTATCAGCCGTGAGTGGTATCTAAACATGCTAATCTCTAGGAGCGTCCATCCCGGTTTAGCATCCTCCAATCCTGCCGTCCCTTTCTGCAACCGCAAAATCCGTCACGGAAGAAACTTCCCCTGGGGCGCGTATAAATGGACGCCTTGGGATCGGACCATCGAGTACCGGCGCCGGCGCCGCGGTGGCACGGGGCAAGGTCCTTCTGCGACGAACTTCCTACACGCTTAAAAATCTGGAAAATCTGGAAAATTGTCTGGAGAGTCCGTCGAGAATTCTATTGCAGGTTATTCGTAGGAAAACATTGCCTTCAAGCAACTCGGTAATACCGTTGAAAACGACACGACAACGACGTATTTTAATTCAATCCACTCTGTTCGCGTTGCGCCGCTGGTGCCGAGACGAACAACAAACACGAAGGTGAATTTTTAACGACACAGGCAAGGGTCGGCTCGCAGATTTCACACAAGTGGAGTTTGCTGGCGCGGGTACTTCCGATCGAATCACTGGAAAATTTCATTGTTTTTCGACTCGGCCTCGGAATAGCTGGAGTAGAACTCCGCAAATCGAGTAATGAAGTGGTTGCGGGGTTTCTGCTCGTATAATAGCGGATCACGGTCGCAAGGTATATGCAGATAATTAGTACTAGAGTCGTATATCAATTAGAGCGTCTGCCGGTAAAGATCAAATCGTTTAGAGTCGTGGCACGCATTTCATTTGCACGGCGGAACGCTCCCTGACTGCTCTATCGCAGAAACGTTTTTGTCAGAGGGCGCGATAGACCGTAGTCGGCTTTGTATAAATGCACTTTGCTACGCTATTAAAGGGCAACGGGGCGGTATTTTCAAACGCACGGAATCGCTCGTAGGTGCTTCCTTCTGCACAGAAATATCTAACACAAAATCTTAGGATCGTTTGACCGAAGTTAGAAAACGATGAGCGGAGCCTTTGACTCAAGTGAAAGTAGGTACGTGTTACGATGTGGACGCGACACGTATGGACTCTGGAAGGGTCGAGGGGGAGGCAGTGTAGGGTAGTATAATTTTGTTTGTTTATGGCCGAGCTGCTGCTCGATTTTTCACCCCTAATGGACGCACGCCAACTGACACACGGTTCTACTCGTCCGCTACCCCCTTTTTTATTTTTTTATTTTTTTCAAGACAATCCGTCCTCCACTTCTGACTAAGGGAAGCAACGCCCAGCTAGCTTATTCAACCCGCTTAGTTAATGTCCGACGACTAACGAATTTTCAACGAAACACACGGCTGCTGCACTCCACACCGACTTCGATGCGCCGCCGAAGAATAACGAGCGGCTTTGTTCCGTCGAAAGAGCCGAGACGAGGGCGAAGAAATCCGTACGCGACGAGCAGAAAAAAATACGAGGAGAATGGAGTGGAGGAGCCAAGCGAAAAGTTTAATTTCGTAAGAGTATCGGTTCGTAAGGTCTTATAACGCTGGCGTTTAAACTGCGTCGTTGCATCCAACACTAAATCATAAGATATTAGAGGGTGTAGCCAACCCTCGTATACCAGACAGCGGCCCCTCGCACGAATCCTTCGCACCTTCCCGACCCAACCGAGGGTAGAACCAATTTTTCTCTCGACTGTCGCGCCGAGTTACGAAGAAATGAAGCTAGCCTGCTCTCTGCTACCCCTGTCTGCCAGCTGCGTCTTCTTTTTCTCCTCCACCCTTGCCTTCCTTTTTCCTCCTGTTCCACCTCGCCCCCCTCCCCCACCGTTCGCCGCTTCACCAACTGGAGAACTTGCCTCTCTTCCCTCGGAGCTGTCTTCGAGTCAAGGTGGCACCTTGGATACGTCGCGTCGACGGTTTTCCTCTGCCGTCGCAATCGTTCGCGCAACACGGCCCCTCGCGTCGACGGCCGACTAACCCCCATCGTCCCCGTTACGAGTGTCTCTTCCGCTTTTGTTTCTCTTCATACAGTACAGAGCAGGGCCGTTTCGAAACCCCCGACGCTCCGCCAGACCCTTTGCCGCGTCAGGAGAACTTTCGAGAAAATCGCGAAGCTAACGCCACTGGCATCGAAAAGTATTTTCAGCGACGGCGACGCTAGCGTATCTGGACGGTGAGCTGTAGGTTCAAGGTTCTATCGATTCTCCCGGTTTTTCGGTTTCTCGGGGAGCGCACGAGCAACTTGCCCCCCCCCCCCCCCCCCCCTGGCCGATACGAGAAACAAACGGAACCGGAAGAGAGAGAGAGAGAGGGAGATAGAGAGAGGGTGAGAGAAGGGCGGCTGCCTGAGATACGTCGGAAACGTACGAGGAGCAGACGAATGTAACGATTACACGTACAGAAGGAGGTACTTAAATGAAAGGTAGATAAAAATAATGGTGCTCTTTCGATCACGGGGAACGCAAGAGACCGTGCGATAAGAAGGAATCGAGCTGGAGGAATAACGAGAAGAGACTCGCTCGGCCGCGCTCCTTTCCATCTCTGCTCGTTTTACACATTCGCGTGTCTTCTATTGCCTCCGCCAGGAAATTTCCAGCTCAAGTGGCTCGCTGTCGAATCGGCTGTGTACGCTCCGCGTGTACCTACGCCCGTTCCATACATACGTACAGGCGACGAAGTAAGCGAAACCGTGTTCCCTCGTCCGACGATAAATAGACTCTAGATACGGCCGGCGTTCAGCGTCGCAGCGTCGCAACGTATTAACGTGGAAATCAACGTCGTTTCGGAATAATCAGAATCTCAGGTTGATGTCAGAGTATCGTGCGTCGTGCCGGTTCATAGCGTCAGGGATCGTCGAGGCGAGCGCGAATAGACGCTGAAACTGCGGGACGTGTAAAGCTCCGTTCATACAAGGGAGGCGTTGAGCGTTGAGCGTTAAGCGTTAAGCGTTTCGTCGTCTCGCAGTCTGGCCCATTGTGGCCGCGGTATTAAATTAAACGCCGAAGAAACTACTTAATGCACGTTCCATATGCAGATTCACGTCTCCGCCCTGGCTTCCACGCCCCCATACACGAGGCAATATAGCCTCTTTGTATCCATTTTATGATGCCTGTTGCCATAAAGTCTTACCACCTAGAAAATTTCAGTGTACCAAAGCCACTCGGGCTCTTCTTCTCGATGCCAAAGTCTGTCGACATTTTCCCCGGCTAAAATTAAACAATAACTCCTTCGCTCCAACATCTCCACAAAGATTCCACCTTTTTTCTTCCCCCCCAAGCCCTCCATCGTAATTAGAAGCGCTCGCTAACGGACAAGACTCGCCAAAGAATCGTTTATCTATCGAGTCCGGAGCAGCTGCAGTGTCGAGCCAATAGGTACTTCACTTTCCAATAAAACCTTAAATTAAATCAATCTGAAGGGTAGCGCGCCGCGGCATACGAACAGGGATCCTTTCCATATTTCTAGCGGACCGGCAATCCAACTTAATTCCATTGAAAACTCGCCCAACTGTCGATTGGCGAGCTTGGGACGCTCGATATTATCGCCACTAAATCCATAGCTGGCAAAACGAAATCGGTTGATTACGGTTGATCATAGTTCGTTACAAGTCGGCAATCGTTACCCGTTATCTTTCGAAACTCTACAACACGAGGACCCAGGATTGACAAAGCGTGATTGACATACATCGGTGTATTTACTTATACAAGTAACACGTACCTACGTCTAATTGAGAATAAACTCGCGCACATTTAATTCATCTTCCCTGTGCAGATCCAGTAAAGTAGATGCAGCTTTCGCCGATTTTCTCTTCTGCCGCGAAGCGCGTAGAGAGGAGGACAGATGAAGGAAGAGAAGGGAAGAGAGAATGGACTAAATAGTGTTTATCGTGCGATTGCCGGAGGTGGCTATTTTGGCGGTGCACTGTCACCGCGTCGTGTCGCGTCGCGTCGTAACGGAAATAAAAGAGAGAGAGAGAAAAAGAGAAACATACATTCGCAGGTTCCAACGCTTTCCTCCAAACTACCCACGGTCCCATTATCCGGACTACGCTCCCCCGGGATTTCATCCAGGCCGCGACTAGCTTGCGCCTCGCTTCTAAACGAATACTCTTACCGTGCCATCGATTCGTTCCATCTCGAGGCACGCTCTTGGAAAATACTGTTCCCATTCACCGATAAACAATTCTTCGCCGGCTAAGCGACACCGGAGCCTTCCGGCTTTTTCTGCCCGCTTCGGAGAACCGAGGTAGCATCCTCGGCGGAGATTTCGCAGCGAAATTACTGGACGGACGCGACGGCGGGGCGTGTAGCTCCCACCTCGACAACACAAAGTAGGTACCTACGTCCGAAGCGTTACATACACCGCTTAAATTTTTTAACTACACCTTGCCGCCTCGTTGCTCCGATTTTCTGCTCCCGAGTATTCCCAAGAGTGATTTCTCCAAGATATTTCGCGCGTAAAAACTTTATCGTTGCACTGGCTAGACGGACGTAAATAAATAATCGAGCAATTTGGCTGTCGGCAGAGCAGAGAATTTTAGCCCTCCGCAGATCTCGCAATGAATCTTTACCCTCGAGAAAGCCGATGGCCTCGGACCGTAGAAACTGGACCACTTATTAATGGGAAACTCTACAAGGGGAAGCAGGCCAAGTCAAGATTGACATCCGAGACGAGAGATCTATTCTGAACTTAACGTACTGTTACGTTTTGGGTTAAGAAAGAACTATCCGGCAAACAGGCGCAAGACAATTCGATATCTCGCGACTTGCGGTGACCTGATTCCAAAAATGGGGGTAGTTTCTGTCTTCTGCCCCGTTCTCGCTTTATCCCGCGAGCAACGGATATAAATACATCGAACGTAAGTAAATGTGTCTTCGACCTGGCACGTATCAACTCGGTGCACAGAGAACGAGAACGAGACGAAGAGAACGGGCTGCTAAAGAAGAAGCCGCTTCGAAGAACTTGGAACGCGACTACGCCAAAGACGTTTTCCTCTTCTATATCCTTTACTTCTTTACTCCTATACATCTTTAGCAGACAACGTGAGCGGGCTCTCGGAACGGGCGAACAAAATACAGGGCGGGAGAATACGTGCGAAGCAGAGAGGTGACGAGGATGTCGGATAAAAGCTTCATGACTTAGTGATGAACTTGCCTTTCCCGTGCGAATCGATTCCCCGAGCGCATATAACCTACTAGCAGACGAAACTTGTATGCCCGATTCTCATAGCCGATTCACGCCGCGTTAAATCAAACTCGAATCATTAAGGAGAGGTTCTAGGCAAAACGTCAGGGCCGAACTTTTTCCATGTCGATCGAATCCGCGTACTTCCAACTCTATCGCCAGAGATAGAAGCATTTTTGTTCCGTGTACGCAAGATTTAATAACGAATCAGCGCGTGACCAGTCTCCTCGCAGTTGATGTGCTCAGCTTTTATACTTTATTATTTTTTTTTAGACGCTTCGCAGCTTGTTGGACTAACGCCTAAGTCGCCACGCAAATTTATATATCAGTGCAATATATCGACGTAAATCCCTTTATGAAGGAAATACAGAAGACTAATAAAGGTCGCAGCGGGGCATCTAATAAACTACCCCGGCTTATACGGTTGCGACCCCACATTCGCACACACACCCGCACCCTAAGAGTACATTGTACTCTTGCGAATTGCATTGCCGGGTACTCGTATCATCAGCTACGGAATAACCAGACCGTCGCGTACCGATCGCCAGCTTTCATTTGTTTTCACGAGGTTGATACCGAAGAAAATTCATTTTCACCTGCCAAACTTGCTCGCAGATACACCGACAAGTGCCCACGTATCACGAAAGAATAAAGAATGAAATCTAGTAAGAAATCGTATGAATCGTGGTATGATTTCTGACACGGCTGAAGAGTTCACTGGGTCGCGCGACTCGGAGCGACATATATTTATTATTACTGAGCGAGGGAAGAGTATCTTATCAAACTCAGATTACGTCCCATGTGATGGATCCGTGGAATTTCAAGACATCTACATTACACGCGAGACCGAGACGTTTCAAGTATCGATGAATCGATGCAACTGCTACAAAGCTCGGTCCCACTGAACGTGAATGCTGGGGGATCAATGAAACGCGATGAAACGCGATGAAACGCGATGAAACGCGATGAAACGCAAGACCCTTGGGCCTTGGACTATCGTTTTTACTGGTAGTAGTCTCGTTCGTGGTGCACGTCACGCGAGCACCTACACTCTATAGAGTAACTCAATCAGGTGTGCTGCAAGCATGCATATTTACTCAGAGTCGGCTAATGTTACACACCTATGTAAACTACGGGTTCTGTTGATCCTACCTGCCTGCAGGTCAAACATCTACCTGGCTTTGAGCAAGTATCTGCTCTCTGTTTCCAAATTCCCAGCATCCTAATTCGGCTTCGTTAAAAAGGGGTTGCACGCTGGTATGCGACTGCCGTGCCCGAGCTAAAGGAATACAGATCGATAGTACTTTGCACGACAGCTCGCCAACCTTTAGATTCTTTCCTGCCTCGCGGTATTGCCTTTCTCGAAATAACGGACGGGCAGGTAATTCGTTTTTGCCCGCATCGGTCAGCGCGTCACATTTCCACGAATATGTACAACTCGTTGCTTGCAGGTAGAACATCTTCTTGTTTCTCCGCACATCCCTCAAACTTTAGGGATTTAACATTTACCTAATCCACGGTATACGTTACTTTACTTGATCCCCGCCGCGCCGCTGCGCCGTCAATCATCGTAAATCCATGCAGATTTCACGCGACGGCAAAACCAGAAAATATCCTACAAGATGAGTAAACGGTGGATATTAGCTCGCTGAGCTTCGAAGCTAGTGGTACTATAATTTCATCCCCAGCAGCGTAAATTTAAATGATTGCGAGCAAGAATATTTTGAAAAGCGCGATAGAAACGGGGAAGAAGGAAAGGAGTGAAAATGTGAAAACGTGAAAAAGGGGGAAAGGGTCTGCTCTGTATGCGTGACTGTGTCAACCACAGCAGGTATATGGAAGAGAAATTCCTTTACTAAAATACGAATGGTCTGGCGATGAAAGGATCGAGGAACAGAGGGAAACTGTGACTAAGCTACGCGTATAACGGCAAGTAAGGCCGTGAAAGCGGAAAGGAAAAACCCAACGACCAAAGATAATCGGGCATCCGTCGAATGAATATTCTTTCTCCGCTTAGACTTGAAACGGTTGAATTGAAACGGCTAAAAACTCGCGATAAATCCATCGCATCGGAAACTGAAGCGATCTCAAGAATATCAAGCTACGATTCGTCGTCGTGCCAGCTTTCCAACGCGCAAAGCTCTTCCCTCCTTACCCTTTTGTCAAACCCGTCACACGGAATATTAGTTTCGTTTGCACAACGCACGGTTCATTCACTACTTGACACGGCACCTATTCGTATTTCTCTCTTTCGGCGTACCTACTTTCTTATCTATAAGCGAATTCTTGGTGCAGAACTGTTTAGTTCTAAATTCACCGAGAATTTGTCGGGTCCCGTCGAGCATGCCGCAACGATTCCTAACGCGACTCGTTTTCCCGAAAGAACACGGCTCAGTTAAATCGGTATTGGAGCAAATATCTTACAGAATGAAGAGAAGAATTATTGCCATACGGTGCGTTTAATCGAGCGGACTCTGGTGTACAAGGGATCCTCCTCCCATTATCTTCCCCTTCCTTTCTCTTCCTCTTTCTCTCACTTATCCCTACCCTTTCAGCCTTCACCGTACCTACACTCTTTACCCCCTTCGCTGTTTCTCCGAGACACACACAGCGCAGATCGGTGGACGGCAATGGCGGCGAAGGTAGCGGAGTTTATTGAAGTATCGCTAATCCCTCGGGATGATCCGGTAGGGTAGCGTGGCAGCTGCGTCCTAGCATGCCTTAAACTACGAGCCGGTGGCCATGGGATGCCATGATTTACTCGGCCGAGTCTCGAACCCACAATCTGTAAGGCTTAGCGAGTCTGCGATTTCCCGCCCAACTACGACTTCCTAGTTTCGCCAAGCTCGCGATATTAAAACCCATCCATTTTCTCAGCTTTTCCCACTTTAGCCTTCGCTCGTCAACTTCTGCACCAGCCCACCGGCTCACCCACGCCACGACTCCGATCGATTACGCGCTACGGCGAAGATACGATCTATCTTTTCTCTCATCCCGATCCGACGCGAGTACCAGCAACGCGTTATCTGTCGCCGTGAACGCAAGCAAATCATCATCTCCCGACGAAATCTCACGAAACTCTCACTTTTCCCAGTGAGCATCACTTCCTTCATATGTCAGAGAATTCATTCGTAAAAAGGCTGATTCGTCGGCTCGGCTCGGCTCAGCTCGGACATTTCCTTACGGAATAACATCCCTCCGTGGCTTAGTAGGATAGTTCTCGTTACGCTCGTTGATGCCCACGGTTTTACGTGTTGTCCTGCCATTTGTAAAGCGGCTCACGTATTTCGGTGATGACGTCACGCGTGAAGAGAGCAAAATATAAAGCCGCACCAAGGCCCTCTACCGAACTCCAGCCAGGTGGAGTCGTTCGAGCAGAGTGTAGTAAAGAGAAGATACGGAAAAGAGATGGCTATGAAAATGGCGGATAGAAATGTATAGTTACGAAATTTCGTAATTCTATCTGGAGCTGCGTAAATGCATATTTAAGCGGACCACCACACCGCCACCGAACACGGGCAACACAAAAAGCTGGTCGAGTCAAGGTCTACTAATTCCACTACTCCATTTAATCAAATACGGCGAACAATTAGTAAAGTAAAAGACCGTAAACGTACAGCTATTACGGTGAATACTGTCGATTTTCTGCGTCACTATAATCTCCTCGATGCCTGTACCTATTGGCGATCAGAGGAGACTGATTAATCGAATGGACGCTTATTGCAGGACTATCGCTAAGCTCGGCAATGTCAACAGAGTATTCACGAATCCTACAGTTCGTCGATCAAACTAAATTAATTAACGCTGCGATGCGTTTAAAGAGAGATATTGTTCAATAGCCAGCCCTCTGTTAGCTCTAAGCCACTACAACTCCTACCTGATAGGTAGGTACCCACCTTTCTGTCTATTTCTCAAATGTACCTGATACCCATCGAACCTTTCTACGTACATAATTTACAGGCTGAATGCGCGTTATTAACATAGAAGCGTCATTTATGCATCGGTCGCTATGTTTCAAAGTAATTACACTTTTGCGTGCCCGATCCAACCGGAATTTATGCGTCCGAAAAGATGTTACGTGTCCGTTAGTTTCGTGCAGGCCAATGATTATTAGTATCCCTAAAATGTGGCGGCAAGTTGTTATTAGCCAGCCATAACGTTAGCATAAAATGTCCCTTGGGATCGGTGGCCAGTGGCAAGCAAAGAGCTACCAACCAAGCAGCTTGCAGAGGAAGAGGGCGAATACTATCGGGTTATCACGACCAAATCTGGGTCTGGGTAGGGCAACGACGCGTGGTTAAATTATTAAGGCTTCGTATAATTGGCCGTACTGACGCGACACCGCCCGGCTTTCGGTTCGGTCGTGCGCGGAACACCCGGTATTTTGACCTGTCGACGAATATCTACATATGCAGCCAGAGACGTCAGACAGACTTGCACTTTAACATGTTTTCATTCGAGAACCATCTCCCTTTATTGTATTATATGTAGCATCGCGCTCGCCGATATTCCGTTACCGCGGCGTTAAAATAAACAGCAGAGTAATTCAACTCGAGCAAATGAAAGCCGCCGCTTCTCCGCGTGGAACCCCCGTAGTTATGTGGGAATCAATCCCGGTGCATTTCAATTGCCGTAAAATGGTCGTAATTAATTAAAGTAAGTAGGTGGCGCGATTTACACGAACGTGGGAGAAGAGAAATGCGCGATACCTCGGGCGACGTTGAAAACGTTCGAGACTCGTCCGACCATTTCCACCAGAGACACGGAAAATGGAACAACTTCGACCACTGTTGTTCCTGGCCAAGTTTCTTAGCCTGTTCCCGTGGCTAGGGATCTGTTTGTTCTAAGCGGCACAGACACACGCGTGAAGGCCTTAATTCGTTTGATTGCCCGTATGAAACTAGGGGAGGACGGAATAGGGTTGGACGGGGAAGAGGTCTGAGGAGGAGAGATGGTACGGACGCATGGGCGCACGTGCCTCACGAGGCATCGGTCCCAGTTTATTAAGCGTTATTAAGCGGGAAACGAGAAAAGAGCTCGACAGCGGCGGATCTTCATTTTATACGCGCGTCGCGGATACACGCCGCTGCGGATTATCTTGGCGTGCAGATGACTGACGTGAAATTCGAAAGAAGAGCCTTTAATCCGCGCCACGCCGCGCCGCACCGACTACGAGTTAAGCACAAGCTCCGAACTCTTCCGACCTGCTTCACGACTAACCGCCAATCAACAGCTCCGGGCGCTGCTTCGGTTCCCTCCCGCATGTTTTCTCGATCGATTCGGGTGTCGAAGGTGGCGGAACAGCAACGATTAATACCACCAGCCACGATTACTTTATAGCGACCCCTATGTTTACTGGAATCGATGGGGATGAAGAGATGAAAGGTGAAACGAACGAACCATCGAGCCCTGTGAAATTCCATCGAATAGTGGAAAACGTAAGAAGAAGAAAAAAAGGGTGCGATACACGAAGCGAAAGTTTCGATTCTCTGTAATTCGGTAAGAAGGGTAGGAAATTGTGAGATAAGAGGGAAGGCGCGAGGATGAAAAGGAAAATAATGTGCAGTCACGCCGAGGGAAATATTTTCGAGGCGCGGTGATATACAAGGAGAAATGCTCGCGAAGTAAAGTAGGAAAGAAACCCGAGGAGAGCCAAAAGTGGAGCAAACAACTCAACACCATCTTTAATGCAGGACATCTCATGAACCGAGTATGTAGTAGGTTTCCGCGATACTCTGAACAACGGGGTAGAAGGTGGAAACCTTTCCGAAGGATTCCAGCGTTCTTTCGTGCTAGAGTGAAGAGCACAAAGTAGGTACTTCTCCTGGAGAAAAAGGTATCCCTAACGGGCGGTTTTAGTATCGAACGAGGTAGGCACGCACGGTAGGTATCTTGCGCCAGCAACTATCGGAGGCGGAGGCCTGACACAGTTCTGTACGAATAAAAGCCGGAACTGTTCCACGGCTGTATCTTAACAACTCTTCTGGGAGGGGATGCACCTCGGAGAGGTTTAAAGTAACGCCGATACGAAGGAAGATGAGCACCGGCATCGGTGATCCGTTGTTACAACCCTTCCGAGAGCTTAATTACCCCTAATTATCTAATCTAATTTTCTTCCTCTTCCCCTCTTTTCCCTCTTTACGAGCGAGGAGCAACGAAGACGAAAGAACGGGCCGAGGATCGCGACGTTTCACGAAGAAACAAGTCCGCCGGTGCTTCAGAGTGACACGAAGCCGCCGTAAATAGAACAAGTGAACCGACAACAGGATTTCTCCACCACAGACGTTCAAGCTCAAAGTTTAATGAAAAGCGTTACGTTGGCCCGAATCCGTCTGGTAAGTCGGAGAGAATGGCTCTTTAAATCTTATCTGGATTCGAATGTACGATTATCGGGGAGCGAGGAGGCTACACGGAATGGGTGGAATTGGATAAAACGTCGTTAATCGTTGAACAAAGCTGGCATTGTCGCGCTAATCAGCAATGCCCACCTTGATCGAAAATAAATTGTCGAGGGCGAGTACGCGGCGGCGCGTTTCAGCCGAGCACGAACGCCACTTTTCTTTATTGCACTTTCATACGTGTACTGGATACGTTTCAGGGCTGTGCCCTGAAATGTACCAGCCAACCTTTTATCCCTCTCTAATACAGCTTCCCTCGGACACAGGTAGGTATGTATGTACGAGCATGTATACGTGCCACGATGATACTCTCAACGACACGATCGCACGATCATCCATGGGAATCGATTCAACAAGCTCCGAACGCGTCTCTTTAAAATTATAGCAATACGTGGAAAATGAGAATGCGATTGGTCGGCTAAGCGAAACGTGGGCGTGGGCCGGAAAACTGACTGCGGAACATAGAATTGAATCGATCTCGACCGACCGTGGTTCCTCCTGCTAAATCGCATCAAGTTTGCTCTCGTACGTGCTCTTCGGAAGCTCACGCCCTTGCCCTACGTCCTATTACGTTCGAGAGATGTCAGTTGGACGCGGCAAATAAATTCGCAGCTACGCCAGAGACGTAACCTTTATGGCTGCTCTTCGGCTGAAATACGTAACGCTGCCGCAGGAGAGTGTTTCCGGCCTGTCGCCGGGCGCGCGGAGAAGAACACCGTTTAACCGATTTAAGACTGGAAGCCATCGAGTGAGTGGTTGGTCGATCGGGCGATCGGTCGGTCGGTCGTTAGGTCGTTCGGTTGCCCGATTGTAGTCCTTATCACTGGCAGTAACAGGGCTCACTCTCGCGTGCCAATGATTGCATGGTTCCTGGGCGTTCTACTGTGAGCACTGCCGTCGTCGTACTAATACTATTATGGAAGCAGGTCCTTGGATCACCGTCAGCCTACTACCTTCTGTATCCTCCAGGAGTACAGCGGAGATTACGTATACAGTGTCAGTTGCGTGCGTGTCCTAATTACGGCTAATGTCCATTGTTCACTCGTTGGACAGCGCGGGCAATTCTCGGAGCAATCGACCGTTCTGCGATCCCACAAAATCCCCCGAAATCGCCGTGGATCACGCTTAGCGAATCAATGCCTGGACTCTAGAGATCCCGGGGGGCAGAAGACGCGGCAAATATTTGACCGGTAAACCACCTCGCGGAGCAGCGACAGGGTCTGCCGAAAAGCTGCTTCCACCGGAGGACCTAACCCACAACGCGTCGCCGAAAGAATTGCACTTCGCACTACAAATCCGCAAAAGTTTACGCGCAGCGTATCAACAGCACAGGCATAATTCACCTTGTATCGCGGCTATTCGTGCGCAACGCCCGACATAAATTCGATCAAATTTTCACACGGCGGAGTACGATAGAGCACGCGTGTCGCGCATGCCACGGTTGCCGGGAGGTATTTTTGAACAGAGAAAACGTGCAAGCCGACATCCACGGCATCGCGGTTCACTGTTGCGTACGTATGTACATATCATTCTACCTGCACGCTATTCCGTTTGGATACGGGCTAAGTTCCACCAAAAATCATTTTATACAGTTCTCTACAGCTGTATACCGCCCACAGAGATCTCAAGAGAACCTCCGATAAACTTTGACGGGGCTGCACTTGTAGTTGGAAAAGCCGACGATAGATTCGTACAGGCAACTACCCGTGGAAACACGTACGTGTTTGCACATTGGTGTAAACAAGGGGTTAACTAATATCTTTATCCCGCAAATAATTATTACGGCCATCGACGCGGACGCGAGTCCACCTCCGCATTCGATTTAATGCACCGAGTTATTCGATTTGTTGGAAACTTTCCTGGACAAATAGCTAGGTATTTATCCCTCCACACGTTTCGCGTGGCCAGGAATTTTCTTAGCAAATACGGCTGACATGTTGGTGTTGGATTTTGTTGAACTTTAAAACGCATTCACCAGACTAAGACGAATTTCCGCTCATATCGTTCGGACACCACGTTTCCCATGGCTTAACTTTAATGCGAGAAAGCGTGGAATCACGGGAATCGCGTGGAGCGAGGCTTAAGCTTGGCTTACGCTTTAAGTGACAGTAATGAAATCAGGTGTCAGTTGGTTTTGTTGGGAAGGTATTCTGGTTTCTTCCTTGCGCGCGGTGCGCGCCGCGGCGCGGGGCATCCATTTTACGACAACGAAACGCATACCTCGGTGGACCGATCGATCGCAATAAATAAATAAGTTAGAGGAACGGCAGTGTCGAACACGCTGTCTAAAAGTTCTTGTTTAATATTTAAATGACGGCCCAGCAGTATCGCATGACGCGAGGACTCTTGAAAAATGAGCAAACTTTGTCGAATGTTTCTAGCCGTCGCTCCTCTCGGAAACACCGTTTTTTTTTTTCCCCCCCTCCCCGAGCGTACTTAATTAATTGACACGCAAGCTCGTAATAAAGAGCTGCGAAGAGCGGCGAAGGAAAAGAACATGAGCGTGGAAGAGGAAAGGCCAGAGGCCTCGAAAGACGATGAATGGGAAGAAAGGTGAGAGGCAAACGAGAGGCCAGTGAGAACGATGGACCCAGAGAAGGTAAGAGAGTGGGACGGCTTGGCGGACCAAGAGGCTGCTGTTCAAGTATCCGCCTCGGGCAGTAGTTACACTTACACCATACCTCGGTTCAGCTTCTCCCGCAATTCGCTAGTACCTATACGTATATACGTCGGATCCTGCCGGGCTTCTCCTAAAAGATATACAAGCAGAAACCCCTTCTCTTTATAGCCAACCCGATCCCTTCAACTCTGCGTTTCGACCTCCTTCCACGCACGTTTATTTAGCTACTATGTGTACTTGACATTACGTAATTAAATGCATACACCGGCAGTGGGAACTGCCACCCCGGTGTGTATGTATTAACCTACGGAGGATGCATACCGTCGCTTTCCAACTACGCCGCCGAGACAACATAGGAAGCTACGTATAGTTAAGTAGATATGTCGTGCAATCGGTCACATAACCACGTATAAAGTAACCTTCCCTTCCTCTTACTCGCCCCGTTTCACTTCGTTCTTTTTTCCCCTGAACCGTTATGCCGCGGAGAATAACGAAAGATGAAATTACATCTGGATAGGCACGGATATCAGTGTACCACACGCGGCCGCACGCATAAACGCGAAGGGTTGGAATCTTTTGACAAGAACACCATCGCATGCTACCACTACTCGTGTCTACATTTTATTTATCGCCTGTTAACCCGCCGTGACTGTGGCCGACGTAATCGCGGGGTCATTAAAGTCATTAAACCACTACAGAACCACTCTCACCGATCTCTGGCTTATTCCGTGCACGTTCACCTTCGTGCTATTTTTCCTTGCTTTTGTTAGTTGCCGTAGTAAGCTTTACGAGTGGCAGCAACGTGTCTAGCGAATGGTTTCACCGTGCATTATCATACCACTACGATTTTTCCGACTCCTAATCGCCTTTGCAATAATTTGGTCCTATGCATTCCGAGATCCTTGCATAGTTTTTTGATTCTGCCACCATAACGGAGTTCATTTCTGTTGCAGCTCCCGTGGAAATGAAGTGGCGATGATTAAATATCGCATACCGTTGCGGCATGATCGGAAGAACAAATGAATTGAAGGGGAATGGGAGAAAAATGTAGACGAAGAAGGCGGTAAGAAGGCAAGACAGTAGAATCTGGTTAAAGGGAACTAACAATAAGGAAAGTGCAGCTTTGGTCGGGCGGTTCAAGTCTAATGAACGAATGGGGTCTCTGCAAAAAGGGAGAAGGGGCAATAAAAAAGCTTACCGTCGCTTTTGCGGTCAGTTACTTTTCACCGTTTACTGCTCCTTTTCTCCTCTACATCCTCCATACTACATGGCAGACGGATTGCAGCAAAAACAGCAACACAGGCATTTCACGGTTAGGCGAGTTTTTCTCTATTAAGGGTAATCAGAAAATAAAGAAAGAGAAACAAAATAACAACTATGCGATACTACGAAATTTCTTGTGCAATGTCTGATTGATTCTCCCCTTTTATTTTCCCCGTTACGTGCGGAGGAGGCTCGAATAACTTCAGACGGTTCTGTGGAACGGTGAAACGACTGTGAATCGATACTAATAACGGCGATTTAACAGGAACGAATACATTTAACGAGGAATTGTGGGCAGATGCGTAAGATTACCGTAATATCCACATTTAAATCATGTTGAATGCAAAGCAATTGCTTTGGCCCTAGCAATATCAGGACGCGCATGGAGAGCTATCGATCCGTTGAAAACATTCCCCTACAGTCTGCAGAAAACGAAGAGGAAGGTAGGTAGGAACGAATTAACAGAACCGATGTCTGAATTGAACCGTGGCACCGCGAGAGTGGCAAATGGGATGGATCTATGTAAAAGCGAATAAGAAGAAATGTAATCCAATTGCGGGTAATCGTTGTGCTCGCTGGAAGCTCGTGCGGGCATTCGGGCGAGATATCGAGTGATTAAAAATAATATGCGAGTGCACGTGATCGGAAGTTTGCTCGCGTGTAAGCCAACACGAGCCAACCACGAGTCACGCCGGTTGCCTTTGATTCCCGCTTTTCCATCCTGCCTTTTCCTCCCTCCTCCTCCTTCCCACCCCCCCCCCCCCCCGGCCGCTGATCCCTGCACGAACCTAAGTGACAACCCTCTTTTCGACCTACTAGAAATCGTTCGTGTGTTAACTTTGTACCAGCTCTGCGCGTACCACGTGGGAAGCGTGATTAATCGACGGAACAATGGCCTCTATAGCTACGGTTTTTTTTTTCAATGTTTCGATGCCCTTTTCTTCAAACGCATCCAACCGTATTCTACCGCTTATACCGCAACATTTGTGCAGTTTAGTTAAGTTTAGTTAAGGCGAGTTATGTAGCTGGATAGAATAAATGTGCGTTTGCCTTCGACGTCTTCCATATCCCTATCATTTCTAACGTTAGGTACTACGTGCTATCACTACTCCCACCGTCACTCTAATTAGCAATTCCCTTAGTTCGTACAGCAGTGTATCTAAGCATTCCTAGACTCGGATCTACTGATAATAATCGTGTCTGAAGGTAAGGGCGGCAGGTGCAACGAACGGTACGCTGCTCGAAGGCACTGCAAGATTCTCGCGTCGGTAGTTACAGTCGTCTCAGTCGTTTCGTATGATCCATACACGGTTCGGAAGCCTGCGACACTAATTCGCTGCCGGTAAAGAAGCTGCTCAACTATCCGCAGCGAGTTCTTGCACTGTCGGTAACACATTTCCAGATGGTCGGTAACACGATTCAAGAGGCGTCGGTAAGGACTTACCTTCATGTCTCATACTTTACTCGGGGACGATACAGCAGCATGGTTAAAACACTTAAAACAGTTTCATAAACTATCGAACAACGTGCACTTTGTTTAAATGCTTACAGAACATTTTTTTTATATAGTGGGTGGTAGAAAGGTCTGATCCCTCCCATCAAATAATCATAATCATAATCAACGCAGCATCTTTCAACGCGAAGACGTTAAAAAACCATGATCTGAAATATGTACCGCTTAAAAATGAAACCTTTACAAATCGCATGTGATTTCACGGCTGTGCTCGCATGATCTAAGGGTAAGTGACCAAAAGCAACGCTGCATCTAGCAAAATTCGTATGAGAAACAAGAGATCGCACTGCTCGAGATCATAAAGAACCGTCGGATATCCATTAGGAACGCGTTGATATTGCCTATATATTGGGTGCTTAAAATTATAGATATATCAAGAACTAGAGTATAAGTAATTGCGAGAGGTCGTAACGTGTGCCGAGTTGAATAATTTCGATACTTCTGAAGTATCGACTCGTAATAGAAATCAACCTTCTCCTAAAGATAATAAGACCACTTTAAATTTAGTTACGAAAATAGTAGTGGTGCGTGCACGTTGTATTGTGCAGAATGCACGCGACAAGTACAAACGAGAACTGTAAGTTGTTTGCGTAAAAAGACTCTTAAGAAAATAAATATGTAAACAAATCTTAGCACTCTAACAATAAGTAACGATTCGGTGAAACAACCGAATCGTACATATGTGTAGAGGGAAAAGCGTTCGGCAAATTTCGGATGTTAAAAAAAGAATACCGACCGAATTACGCGTAACGAAAGGGAATAGTTCCGCGTTGAATTACAAAGTTTCGATTATGTACCGAGATTTTATTCCGTAGCGTCGTTCTAATAAGATCGTGGTGAAAAATTATGACAGAATATATTCAGTAACATTGTACGCCGAAACAACAAAGCAGTACATAATACTAATACCGATACACGAGTAATAGCAATGTACGAACGCAATTAAAACATAATTTACGCGGGAAAACAATTTTATCGGAAATGAACTATTCAACCATGCAACGATGCGCGATGCTCCTCTGTGCCCGATATTTTGCGACGGACATAAGGAAAAAATGTAACTATTACACACAGCCAAAACACTGATAATATTACACGCGAAATGACTGACCATTACATGGAAAAAAATAGCATGTAAGCACGATTGTCAGAGGTGCATGTTACCGAATAAACGATTAAATAAAAACAACAAATAACTAAATAAAAAGTAAACAAAAATAAACATACGTTTCTCTGGAGTTAATGTGTGAACGGTTTCGCGCATTCCCTCCTGGGGCCGCTCTTTCGGTACGCACCTGTATCCTATCTCGATTTCGATCCTCTTTAGGTCCGTTCTGAAAGCAAACAGAGAAAAAAAACATTAATTACGCTTTATAACGATTAACGTTCCTGGATACATATATAGCATATACGTGGATACTCTTAAAGTTTAAGAGACACGAGGTGTCCATTGTTGATAAACTTGGGAAAATATGATAAACAATTGCCGAGGTGTAGAAGACTGCCGCCTGACTGCGCGTATATAGAACGGTTGCTCAGCTGTCGACGAGACAAGAGAATACGAACGCAAAGGAATAATTGACATTAAGAAGAAAGTGATAAGAATACGTTGGATAATGCAAAATGAAAAATGGTATGCGCTTCGGAGTGGGCATTAAACAACGCGACTGTTTAGGAAGATATCGCATAATCGATACTTTTCCTTCGGAGCGTTCGAGCAAAGCAAGAAAAATAGAAAACTGCAGATGTACGAGGCAGGGGTGGTGAAGGAGGCCAGAACGGTTCCGAGAAACTACTAGGAATGTCCACCGGAAAAGTTACGGCGAAGGGTAGAGAAAAAATAAAAAGAAACCGAGGAGCGAGTAGGACGGCAGTACGGAAGGACGAAGGAAAGCATGTCGAGATACGAGAGGTTATACGAACTGACGCGCTCGGCTGACATGCGACGCATGCTTGCCTCCGAACTCGGAATGTTTCCTATAGATTATAGAATGTCGTATCGCCGTTCGCCGACTAAACTCGTACGACGCGAAACTCATTGTTCCATTAGCGATTCCTCATTAATTCGCTACATGATGTAAACAAATTGACTGCCTCCTTGTTTGGAGGGCGATCGTGGAAAGGCAGAACAAACGATTACGCACGGAATAGCAAAACACTTACCACGATTAATCGTATTCACGTCGACCGATCGAGTACTAACACTCGTCCCACGCTGTTACATCGTTAACCAACGTACACTCTGTCTGTCTGCTACACACTGATTCTAAGAAACTCGTGTGAAATATATAAAAAAGGCAACAATTAGGAAAGGGACAAGAAAGTCGCCATAGCGGTGTTGGTACTGGGCGGCCATATTGCTCTGCCTTCCCCCTCTCGACATCTGACGGAGCCGAACGAAAACCGCCGGTTATCCACGAGAAGTAATACCGCGTTCGAGGCAGCAACACGTTGTGCGCCGGCCGCCCGGCTCCGCGATTCTTCTACCAGTTTAGTGTTTACTCTCTTCCTCTTATTTCTTAACTATCAATAAATGTGTAACACGTGGATCCAGTACAGTGCTTAGAAGTGAAGTGCATCGATATTTCAAGAATTCCTGCCGATGATTGATAGATGACTGACGTCCTTTCTAACCTGCCTTCGTTCCCATCAGAGAACAAGAAGTTTTCTGTTATTCCCAATTATTGCTGCCACAGGGGACCAAAGCCTCCTTCCTGCGGGTCCTGGCATCGAAGGTGATTAAAATACTCTTTTTTCTACCCTTTCAGAAAAATTTTCTCTTGCCCTCGATTTCGGCGCAATCCTAATTCCTACAATGCTTTCAATCCAACCTCACAAACTCTTATTCGGTGCATTGTGCATTGCGCATTGTTCGTACTAACAATAAGAAAAAATATATATGAGAACAGAGGATTTAATCAAATCCTGCTGTTAGCTTCTCTCATTTCCTTTCCATAGTACGGTTCGAACTGTAGGTACATAGTGCGGTTCTCAAGAAAACGCGGGAATTTGAAATAACTCCCTCACTGGCACAACAGATGGCGCCCTGGTGCCCTCAGTCGAGGAATATTCAAACCATACCTTACGCGAGATTCCCTTGTGTAATCTTCATTTATACATCGCAGTCAAAGAAATGCGTAATAACTTATATATAATTGGCTTGTGTTAATATTTATATTTGATACGCGAGAAAACTTAAACAAGCCAAAATGATTAATATTGGGGAAATAGGTATTATACGTATAAGTACACAAATTATCATATAACACGTATAATTTTGAAATGTACTATTCTCACCTAATTATTATTATTTTATGTACGTACGTGCTTATTTCCTCAGCATGTTGTGCCAATATCTATAAAACTAATAAGTTTAAAAAAAAAAAAAATTTAATTAAAACAGACTTCAAAATAATAAAAATGCACAAAAAAGTAAAAAAAATGATTTTTTCCCTTATTTAATCTACGACTCTCATATTTTTTAAGTCGGCGCTAGATTTGCACAGTGCAAATGCTGAGGCGCCGACTTAAAAAATATGAGAGTCGTAGATAAAATAAGGGAAAAAATGATTATTTACTTTTTAGTGCACTTTTATTATTTTGAAGTCGGTTTTAATTTTTTTTTTTTTTAATTTTTCTATAATACTTAAAAGTTCTAACATAAATTCATGACACGTGCCAACTGTCGCGTGCAAGAAATTGCGAGCATCGCAGGATATGTACGTGTTTCTCAACTTGAGAATTTTCCGTTCGTTATACCTGTGTAGAGAGGGAGACCGTCGCGTCGCGCAAAGAGTCGTTACGTGAGTTTGGTTATCCGCTACCATATGAAAGCACGCGCGTATATGTATAACTTCCTTAACGAACTCGGCAACGAAGTTTGCTTCTATTTCAATCTCGCATGCACGCTTAATTAGCGTCGACAGTTTCGGGATAGTAGCCCGCCGGTTTGTTTTTTTCCGTTTCTTAATATGCAGATATCTACAAACGCACAGAAACGCAGCTGCGACTCGTTTCCGACAGCCTCCGCAACGAATATGCTTTTCCAATTAAGGTGCAGAATAAATACACATCCATCCGTCTTGTATCCAATTTATTTCATCCAAATAATTCATCCCAGCACCGGGCGCAACTGTGCTATCGTTCTTGGCCGTAGGGCACGACGTGCGACGATAGAACGGAAAGGTTGGCGGGGGTGGAGTTTGAAACTCGTATAAACGTGTGTGTAGCGTAGCGATCTCTTTCCATGTTTCTGATTACTTTAGAAACTTTCCCACAACTCTGGGCAATGCAGCGGAAGCTTTTAGACGCTCGTCTCTTTTAGTTTCTTACACGTAGCTTTGTGCAAAGAATCGTACTGTTCGATACCCGTTAAACCATATGCGTGATTATGCCTTCGGAAAATCTGACACGCCTTCTTTGGACACGAAGTCGTAAGAATGTGGAAATCGCTGGCAAGAGTATATGTGGAGGGGGAAGATTTTATCTGTCCGGGGCGATACATCGCATGCGTATCCATCGATGTTTTATTCCGCGTGCATGCCGCTTTTCAAATGCAGATCGATATGATTGTGTAGTGTATATCAACTTGTATATATGTACCTACATATTTACGTAGCGTTGAATTTCTGTTCCGATGTGTAGGACCTACTATAAAATACAGCGTCACCTTATTTTTTGTTTGCCCTGTAAGCTGTAAACTATATCATCTTTACGAATGCATGTCTATATCTAAAAACATCTGTAGGTATGTAGCTTGAAAAGAAGTATGTTCGTAGATTACCTAAAATATCTGCTACTTATAACAAGTATTTGCTTCCCCGCCCGTCGATTGGCATTTCCGAAATAGTGATGACAAAAGGGCGGCCTTTATTTTAGTCGCCGAGGGATCGTGGAAAGTGTGCACATAAATTTCGTGGACCATCGGCTATCGACCTTAACGGTTCGGTGACCGATTATTCGAGCCGCTCGAGAGGCCGCTTTCCTTTCTCGATCGCTGCGAGTTTCGTTCGTTTGAACGAAACTAACTGATTTCCCACGGGATAAATCTTTGGGTAAGCCGTGGAACCTTGCTGGAAATTCGACGTAAATCGATCGCAAAAGCCCAGACGCGATTACGAACGAGTTGCCGTCGATTCTTAATCTGAAATGGTTCTTTAGCCCCTCCCGGACGACCCGGACCCACCCGTCTATATTCTCCTCCTTTCCTTTCTTTCGCTTTACCTTGCCCCATTTTCTTTCCCCTCGGATGTACCTGCCTATCTTTCACGAATGTCTCGCTTTATTTCGCCGGAGCTATCCAATGCACGCGACACACGCGAAACACGCGACACACGCAATCCAAAACACGTGTGGTGGATGCCGTGTGCTGTATCCCATTATCCCTCGGGAGATTTGTATCTGTAAGCTGCTCGGGGCAACTCTGTCTTGAAATAGCTGCTATTCCGTTCCACTAATCATATCGGAAGGGATTTACGCGCGTACGGAACAATTACCTTCCAACTAATTTCCTACGCCTGATTTCGATCGTCCCAGAGCAATCTTTCATCTATTCAACCAGACCGTGGGCAAAAATTATTATCGTTTAACTTGTTAAATATGTAGGTACAGATGCACTCGCACAAACGTTTCTTCAATCCGCGATTAGTACTACTAACACTTGTAGGTACGTCCAGAATAATTAGCCACGATAGTGGTCTAAGTAGTGTCGATCTCACGTTACTATTAAACCCTGGGAAATCGAGATTCTGTGTACCTGTACTTATACGGGTTAGCCTTTGTTCGCTTTGCCAGAGTAGGAAATTCGACAAGGCTATTCAATTAGGACGATATGTTTCAATTTCCACCGCGCATCCTCACGAGTATTAGGCAACGCTCGTGAAAGCTCGACTATATTCAAGGATTGCGTACGTGAGAGGTAGATAGGTGGTGTATAACTCGAAGAACGCTGGCAAATCTCCGTGGATGTGCTCGGCTTTCCTCGTCAGAATTCTTGTCCCCCGGTATAATTAGAATTTTCTAAACAAAAAGAGTCCTCGCTCGACAGAGAAATCCAGAGAAATTAGAGGTGGAAGAACCTCGTTGAGGATTCATGCCACTGTCCCGTATCGGTTTTGTGTCCAGATCGCTCGATCGCCAACGGCGGCCGGATATCTAATCGTAAGAATTCTTTATGTCTACGTGCTCGGCTACGTGCTTGCGGAGCGAATGTAAGTTTGCTTCCTCTTCTGAAAGCGAGAGAAATCTCGGATACATATCTGCGAGAATAGTTGTTCACGAGATCCTGACTGCAACTCGAGTATTCCATCGTTCGAGAAGATCTCGGTAACGGTTAATTAACCGCGAAGAGGGCAAACCTTGACGTCTCGGTCTTCTCTGCACAGCCGAAGCAAATTAGGGCCAAGTGTTTTTAAAAAGTACGCGACAGGCGGCACATCGCATGCATGAAGAGCAAACGTGTCGCGTCGCGTCGAGGAGGCTCGAACATTTGTGAAAGATTATCTTGCGTGATTGGATGCTGGTCCAGGGAGAAGTGGCGACATATACCTACATATTGACCCGTTCATGTGGATATAAATAAATAAATAAATAAATAAATAAATAAACCTCCAATCAATGGTACCTCGCGCCGCACAGTGGTCCCAAATTGCCAAAAGCTGGCCAAAATTCAATTTTCCAAGTATATAGCAGCTTTTTGCTATTATAGCAGATTTGTTCTATATCAGTGCATAAAATGCCGTTTGAATTTCTTAAATATATTGCTTGGTTATTGAGATATAGGCCGTCAAAGTTGACGAAATTTCATGCTTCTTAATTTCTTGAAAATGGGAGTATGTTTAATGTGTCAGAGAAAGTTCGTCTACAAAGATCCATATGTGAAACAGTTTACCATTAAAGTAGGTGTTATAAACATAAACAAGAAACAAAGTAAAATATCTTTTAATTTACCCTTGTAATTCCCTTCTCAATGTGTCATAAATCTAATTCATGTTTTAATAAAACGGAAGGAAAACAAAAGAACTCAATCCAATTGAGAAAATTTGCGGAAATTTGCGATTTTTTAAGATATTTAAATTTAAAGTGCCCCAAGTGTATTTAGTATATACGAATAAAACAGGATTCGTCATTTCAAACAATACAACAAGTTTTCTTTTATTATTTTCGACAATATACTTGAACTACGTGACCTACTAAACGCAGAAATGTTGAGTTTTTTCACCAGAATCGGAAAAAATAAAATTATCAAAATAACTTTTAAAAAAGTTTTGAAATACGTCGTCATATTAAAGGGGCATTCTACTCTCTCGGTCGAAAATTTTCGGTGATGGTTTTTATAATAAACACTTAACGTTTTCGAACTTTTGGGGTTAAATATAGCGATTTGGAACCACTGTGCGCCGGTTGCTTATCAATAAAAAAAAAGATACGTCTACGCGTTTATCTAGATGTGTCTATCTCGTGGGCCGCCGTGTTTGTAGCCACGTGCGTTCAGGAGAGAACTTTTTCCGGTCTGTTCTCGTAACGTTGTTCCACGAGTTCGACCAAGTTTCGGGACAGAAACGAAAGAACAAAGTTTGGCGCGAAAGTGGAAGTACCTACCTACTGTTCCCAGCGGAACAGCTCACTCGGAGAGCCAGTACGTAGGTAGGTGTATACACAGGCACAGTAAACAGTGTGGGTGGCAGACAGAGTAGATCGGCAGCGTGAAAATATTTTCTCTCGCGGTGTCGCAATCTGCGCTGATTGAGGTCCGTTTTCAAATGATTGTTCATAACGGCGCGCGCAAGCAGATTGTGGACTGTAGGTACGCGGCTCGCACACTCCTAGAATGTTTGCCGGGTTGTCTGTTCTGTTCTCTGTTGCCCGTTGAAAGGGCAGCGCGGTAGATATTTGCATGTACCTACTGTTGTGCATGTGCGGCAAATGGGAAACTGGAAAAAAATCGGGGGAGAGATTTTTGTAACGGCTCGGGTCGGGTCGAAAGAGAAATTAGAGTGTAGCGTGGCCATTCCGGTGCTCGGAATAGATGCTCGCTGGCTCGTGTTACGCCTTCATCGTCCGAGGGTGTAAGGGGAGGTGGCAGATCGATGACCACGCGAGGGTGTTGAACGCACGTGACGTCACGACCCATACATTGCTACGAAATCGGGGTTAGACAAGCCTAAGCTCGGTACATATGTGTATATCGTAGGTAGGTACTGCTGGAGTGCTAGGAAGCACACCGTTCCCGTCTCTTCTCTATCCGGTCTATCCAGTCTATCCGCTCCGTAGGTCGCCCCGGCCCACGTTTCACACTGCCACCTTCTCCGGCGCGCACTAGCCGGAAGCATGTCCAGAAGGGACAGAAACAAGGTTGTTCCGCTATAAGGTTAAGGTATTATTACGTTTGATGCGCGTATGTACGTGAACGGTGACGCAATCACAACGCGCCAACATGAATACGTCCGTGGGCGGACAAGAGAAACTTATGTACCTTACTTATGTATATTCGTTATGCATTTTCGCGGGCCCTGCAGGCACGAACGATCTCGCGTTTCCGTAGCCCGTGCACAGTGTACAGTGTAGACTGTAGACTGTACACCGGCTACGCAGAAGCAGAGACGACGGGCCTTTTTGGTACTCGTGGTCTCTACGCCCCGCTGAACGCTCACTCTCCGACCTACTAATTTACCGGATTAATTAGCCGAGACGCTAAGACGTGCCGGAAAGCCGGAAATCCAGAAATCCAGACGTCTCGACGGACAATTTCTGTCCTATTACCGAAACCCTAGCTTTTCCTCCTGCCGATCCTTGGCAAGTTCCAGTAAACTTTCGTAGCGGATTAAAACGTAAATCGGCTGGCCAGCAGGAATTGTAAGTAAGTACTTACTTCGAAATCAGATCACGCTTATGCGTAAAATGCATCGTTAAGTTTCTGGAAAATTCTCTGTAACGATCTTTATCGATTGCTTATGCATAAATATTTCTACGCTCTGCTAACGAAGGGAATCTGGCAAAGTATTTCTATTATATTGGTTAACCGTCTTCGTTTCTATTTCTTCGTCGCGACAAACAATTACAACTCTGATAGACAGTAATAATTGATTGCCAGTATATATGTAGCGAACTTTATAGTACAACGATTCGTCCGCCACCAACCATTGCCAACAGACAGCTTACACTTTGAAATTTAATTATCGATCGCAGAGCTGTTCGGATTGCCACATGTGCTGATGTATCGCGGGTCTGTTACTATTATTCCTACAAATTCCCAGATTAGCTGCAACGCATTCACCTACCACGTGTTTCATAACGAAATTTTTATCTTCCGAAATCTGCAAAGCTCCGGTTGCCGCAATATTAGTCGCATTTCTGGGATACCGTAACGTAGAACAAAGTACAAAAGGGACCGTGTTATCGATTAACCTCCTTTCGGCGAGAAATTCATTCGCTTTTTAAAAAACCAGGTATTTCTCTGACAATGTTTGACATAGATTTGGTCGCAACATTCGCGGCTGTACGATTCATCAAAAAAGATCTCATTAGTGTTTATCCCTTCCTACTTCTCTCTCTCTCTCTCTCTCTCCCTGCCTCACTCATATTCGCTCACTCGGTCACCGTGGTTTCTCTCTTCCCTCAAAAGCGTGCGATACGTTTCACGCACTGTTGTGCTACAGCGTAATCGCGTTAATGATTTGCGGGGCATCCGCGCTAATGATCGTCGACGCTCTCTGATGCAGAAGGGCGAGAAGGATGAGCAGAATGTGTATGTGTGCGCGGTTGCGGGGCAGGGTCGGGGTGGTAAAAGCGGAGAGCGCAATTGTGTTCGCGATTAATACCTACTGGAAATCCATCCGTGCGAAATCCGAAACGCGCGTGACTCGACGTTTTTCCAACATAGCGGCACTGGTACGTGGATAAAAAGTGTAATAATTATTATCGATTGAAATTTCTCTCGCGAACCGTTAGTCATTTCTTTGTGCCGCACAGGGTGAAGGACCCAATTACTGCCACCTACCCAATTACTGTCACCCTAAGCTGGTCTACTTAAAATAACGAATAAATCTTGTGAAGTGATACATAAAAAAAATTTAGCATACAATTGAAACTGTTATTTATACGATGCAAAAAACAGCACTTCATTTTTTCTCCGTTAATTTGGATAAGACGATGAAAAATTTTAAACGGATATTAGGAGAGTGGAAACGATGAATTCCTTATAGGGTAACGCATACAGATGTTGACCCCTATAAAATGATTGACCCTCTTCCCCAAGAAGTAGAAAATATAATATATTGTTTTTTTTATATAATAAAATATAATTGTATTCGGAACAAAAATATCTGGGCCACCAAAATATAGATATATTTTATTATATAAAAAAAGCATTATATTATATTTCCTACTTTTTGGGGAAGAGGGTCAATCATTGTATAGGGGTCAACATCTGTATGCATTACCCTACTAGCGAAAGAGAAAACAAGACGTTAAAGAAAATGCTGCAATTGTAATATTTAAGCTATTATTATAACAAAATATAATGTTTTAGATAATATAAGCATCATAGAATTTAGAATTCATTTAGAATTCATTTAGAATTTAGAATTTAGAATTCATTAAGCCTTTTTATTTAATAATTGGGTGACAGTTATTGGTACAAGCAGCGTTTCAAGCATTTTGGTATTTTAGAAGACATAACTTTAAAATGAGATAAAGAGTATTAGGTTAGCTGGCAGTAATTCAGTCAAATACATTTTATGGGTGTCAGTAATAGATTCCGAAATACATTTCTGAAATTACTAAATTTATACATAAAAATCGAAGTTTTAAGATCCACCAAATTTTGTTCATGAAGTAAATATATTAAACAATAATAAATAACAAGAACAACATATACTTTTACTCTATAAGTACAAAACTATAAGATAATGTCAGAGTCAACGCTTAAAGTGCCAGTAATTTTTACCCTAAGTAGTTCTAGTAGTTTATTCTTAGAAAATCTTATTTCCATTTCTCATCTCGCCTTCCAATCCGTTCAGATGCCCTCTTTACCGGATTACGGCAATTACGTCAATTTCGGCAGCGTGCAGATAATTATTATTTCAACCGAAACGCTGACAGTGCTGGCTCTCGATATAGCGGCACCTTGAGGTCCTTGCGGGAAGCTTTAATCAGCCTTCCATTGTACATACCGTTGACAGTAATAACGGAAATGCTGAATAGAAGATTAGATTAGAACTAATGCTGCTCGCCAAACGAGTCGATGGGCGAGGCTGGATACCCGGGGGAGAATAATGAACGACGAATGTAGGTATAATCTACTCGCAGATCTGTGACATAAATGTCAAACGTTCGAAGTGTACTTACAAGCGGATGTTACGTCGGAGATTTTCTGTCCGCTTATGATTTGGGTCGTTCGATTCCAAATATCGCTGGGCGGTGCCGGTTATGGGCTATTAAAACTTCTTCCTCTTAGAGATTAGACTTATCATTAGATATTAACGGCGGATAAACCGGAAGTTGAATATTCCCCGTTCCCCGTGTACGAGGACGAAAATTCTTCATAAGACGAAATAGCTTACCGAGTTCGCTTTCACGAAGACACACCGTCTGCAATTCCTCGATACATAAACATTTACAGAAGCCGAGTAATAATATCCGCCGGTGAAAAGTAAACGTTTACGGAGAAAAGAAGACTTCGTTGATATAGTAAACAGTAATGCACAAGGTTCTGCGAGTATGTAGTATATACCCCTCACCTGGTAACAGTTCGGAACTTACAATAACAGGAATTCCAGTAGATATTCTTTGCAATCGAAGTTTGCCTTTCTATTACAGAAAGGCTGGTGCGATAGACTGTGCGCTCAAGTACGAGCCCTTTAATCCCTTCCATTTACATCCTATGATACATAGAAGTTTCTGCCTAACTGCGTGTGCAGCTACACGCATGTATTACTATGAATATCGATGAATCCATTACGTTCATTACGACCAGCGGTAACTCACGGCCCGTAAAAATATTTTTATTGCGACGCTACAGCTCGTTTATCTATCGTAGTTTCTGGTCACTCGATCCGTTCGTCCTTTACCTACCCCGTGGAGATTCTTTAACTACGCGGAGACAAATCTGCGGCACGCGACAAGGCGAAACCTAAAGCGAGAGAACGAAAGAATGAGAGCTGGAGGCAAGGAATACGAGCGATGTAGAAGAGTGCAGCAACCTGCAGCGAAGAAGAAGCGGTAGACCGGATTAGCATAGATATTGAGCACTCGACGGTCCAGCGGAGGAAAAACATTTTGGACTTCGTTACTGTGTTAGCCCACCCATCACTTCCATCCACCATCTCTGTCCCTCAGCCTCTCTTGGCCTGCACGCCTCTCCTCTGTTCATAAAGTACCTACTTAGGTATCCGCAAACAGACGTGGCCGGTTCTCTGTTTCTCGCATTTCAGATAAATCCTTCGATCCTGCTCCTCCGTTATATAGACGTATCGTTTTCCTTTGGCCGGTTTTACCAAAATTTTTTAGCTCTACTACCAGCGAACTTGCAAAAATTTTACCCTTGTTTCGATGCGTCGAGCGTTGAGATTTTTGTTGTTGGATGCTTTCGGTCCTAGCTATACCTGCATACCCAATACAGGCGCCATATCGGAACCGTGACTCGTACAAGTTCAACTTCACGAAAAGCTTCCTACGATAGCTGCACATGTGTGCGTGTGTGTGCGTGATTAAAGTTCAGGGTTACCCCGGCACTTGCGATAATGAGAAACTCAGCCAAAAGTCCGAGTTTGCTCGTGCAGGTAATCACGGAGGTATAACCGCAAGCATATAACGAGTTACAGCAGTCGAATCAAGCCGGCGCGCCATCTGTTCGCCATTCGTTTCGAGCCCTATCGATCATTCTCCTACTTAGCTCAATGTTATTCTCGGTTTAACTTTAACGCAGGTACCTACTCGAAAACGGTCGCGAAAGGAGCATCGTGAGATATTCGAAAAATCAAACACTTACCTATATAGAGTGATTTCTGAACAGTGTAACCGATAAGATCGACCTCGAGCTTGTGCTTTTTTGCAACGTAGGTATGTGGGTAGTATACTCTGTGGAGGAAATGAAATTGCTATCGAAGACTGGCTGGCAGCGGCAATCTAATTATCAGCCGTGGAAGGGACTATTTTTAAGCACCCAAGCTACGTCTTAGCTGGCCACCACTGACGTCGAATTAGCACAGGCTCCATTATTTAAATTCGGTGGGTATAAAGGAGGGATCAGCGTTAAGTCGTACTCCAAGATATTGGCTGCCGAAGCTTGTCTGCGCAGAGGCTTCAGCAGTCTCCTTTGAAAGGAAAAGAGCAAAGGAAATCTGGAAAAATCTGCTTAATAAAATTCCACTGGTAGCGTCGCGGTATCGTCGCGACAAGACGAGTGCTTTATGTAGCTCTCTCATATTTCGTTCAACGGTACAGATATCACGCGCAAGAGTAGGTACTAGACTATTATGGTTTGCGGTATTTTGTTTCTCTTTGCTGATGGCAGGGTTCAACTACATGCTTCGAAATCAGTCACGAAGAAAACGTTTAAAATTTATCATCATCGAACGATGTTTTGCCATACCTAGGGGAAATGTGTCGTAAAACGATCCCTCGGGGTAAAATGATTTATTTCGTATTTTGCGGCCATACTACCCAACATTTTTTCAATCTAAAAGCTTAAAATATTAGTCAAATATATGTATTTTCAGTTGGTAATAAAGATTTTTCGTAGAAAGTTGCATTATTTAAATATTGTGCTTTTGTATTTTTCATATGAATTACGCCTTAAGGGGATGGTTTTAGACACCTTTCCCCTACTCCGCGATAAGACACGTCGAAGCTTCAAAGCCTTCATTTCTATATCACTGTTTTTATTATACACGCAAGCGGTAAAACGCAGAGCCTTTATCCGCCACAGATCTAAAATTCTGTCGCAGAATGTACGCGACCTACTTAGTTCGGCAGTACGTAGAAACTTTACGAGCACCGCAACTCGATTCGTTAGTTTTTCTAGTCGATAGTGAAAATTGTTGTGGGTAGAGAACAGGGCGTCCTAATTTTCCGCAGGATTCGTTTGTAAAATTTCAGTTAGATTATCGAATTTCATAGTTGAAGAAACTCAGCACGCAATTATGCCAGGCTTAGTGCGTTCCAGATAAATTCCGGTTCTAATTACCTACACAGAATTTTACTTGAGTTACGATCCTATGTTGCGACTTGTGCAGCGGTAGAGATTTTCCTGTGCGTTGTGTTGTTCGGTTTTCTTTCCCTTTTCGCAAAACCAAGTAAAATCCAAGCGACCGTTTGATCAGGGACTGTTTATACTTGTTCGTTCGTTTACACGGGCAGCATCGGCGCGATAAAAAGAAATCAAAGCTATGCAACGGGAATGTCGGAAGGAAGCCGTCCTGACGGCACGGCGCGGCGCGACGTCGTCGTCAGCACGCTGCTTGTTCTCGTGCAAATACGTGCAAATACGTGCAAATGAAATCGTAATGCGTTATAGCCCAGGTAATTCGAGGGAATCGAATAGCCGTAAAAGCGCGAAGAAATTCTTGGATCGATATACGTATGAATGTGTCTACTATGTATGTACCTACGTACATGTGCACATATATATCTGGTTCGGAGAAACGAGAAAAATAAGTGGTACTCCGTCGATTCCTGGGACGACGCGACGCCGACGCGACGGTGGCTGGACTTGTGCCAGGGAATAGTGAAATTGATAAAATTTGCCAAGTAGAGCCAGCATTCTTCTTTCCAGATCGCCCCGGTAAGATGGTAGTTTTGCTGGGTCAACAAACCCGCTCGGCCAATTGGCAAATTGTCACGAGCGTCGTCGTAACGTAGCTGTCGCGTTCGTTATTATCGCGCAGTGGTTTCCGGGTGAGTATCGATTATCGATTCGTTTGCGTCTTTGAATTCAGAAACCGAGCCACCTACTTAACCAAATCGAAAAGAAGTGCAGTGGGCACGGTAAATTTTTCCAATCGAGGCAGAAAAGACACTACCGTTCACTCCTGCTTTACGATAGAATCCAACAAGTATTAGACATTGGGTAAATATGCGCAAGTATAGGTACACGCGCGTGGTTCGTCCCTGCGGACATCGCCCTCTTCCTGCTTCCATGTTTCCACTAGTCCATGGCCCTTTTCCCCTGCTATCTCGCCGCAGCAATGCTCGTTTTAGTGTGGCGCAAACTACCTAATGGCAGAAGCTGCCTTAAAAAAGTAAAGAAAAGAAAAGAAGAAAAAAAAAGGATTGGAGCTGTGGGTGCGGTGAAACGAAGAGAGGACCGCCTGGCGTAATAAGCCGGCCCGAAGAAATTATATTTTATGATTGCCGCAGCGTTTAAGCCGCCTACAGCGCAATGCACGCGCGCAATTATTCCATGCATTCTAAGCTGCGATTATGACTGTTGGCTTGCTCGGCTGCCGCGCCCGCGCCTCCTTTCCTACCCTACCACCCATTTCTCTCATTTCGTTATCCGTAAATTCGAACTACACCGAGTGATCCCATTTCGTCACGTTTCTTCGCTAAATTCCTTTCATTTCTCCGTTGTGTGCGCCTTAAATGCTGTCTGTTACTGTACGCGAGAGTAACCGTCGCGTCATCTACCCAGCATTTTTCTCAAAACGGTAGGAATGCAAGGTATCGTAGGTCGCGGGCTTGTATGGAATATTGTATTTAGGTACCTGTATATAGAGGAAGTAGGGGCATGATGGGGAAGCTAAGGAAAAATGCAAATAAAGTGATGATTGTATATCTATTAATTAAGTCTTTATTACTCCAAATATAACTAGGGAAAAGAGTATAATGGTTGGCCACTTAAGTAAGAGTGTCACATAAGTAATGAATTATAAATGTGAATTTAGTAAATTTGAGATGGAAATCAATATAAATAAGTACGAAAAACCCCTAAGAATCTAAAAATAGAGTTTATAAAAAAAAATCAAGAATGTATAAAAATATAGAAAGAATGTGTTTCCTACGAAGAAAATACAGTTATTGGCATGGTCAAGACAGTAATTGTCCAATCGGTTCGACAGTGATTGGCCGCTATTTGATATATAATATAACCTAAAAGAAAATGTTACCTGATTTGGTGATAGAAATAAGATTAAAATTATTCAATAAGAATGGATATATTTTATTTAGTATGTATTTGTCGTGTTTTTTTCTGTTTTTAACAGGGGGCTAATTACTGTTTCACCATTAACATGGTTAAAAAAAGTCACTGTTTACCTCGCAACCCCGTCATGCCCCTACTTCCCCTAAATATTTGAATGAAGTGAAAGTTTTGCCTCCTTCGGTATGCATCTTGACTCTGGAAATTCTGTACCTAATGTTCCCCCAAGAAAGAGCTTCGCGCTTTTGCTTCTTTTTTCCACCGAATCCTTTCTCTCTGCAATCTCTGATCTCGCGCGCGCGCCAGAAAGATTCGATCCTTTGTGGCCGATGAACCGGACGGCAAAGTTCTCGTCAACGCGAAGCAGCTTTCAAGATTGCCTACGGTGTCGCGTCACCGTACAAAATCGGGATCCTCGTAGACGATATTGCCAACTTCCTTCCCTTGGTTTTCTGCATTTTCCTCTTCCCCTGTCCTGCGCTGTGTCGTCTTTGGCCAGGCTAAGATGAAATTCTCCTCTTCTTCTTCATCTCCTACTTCACCTCCACCCCCACTCCCGCCTCCTTTCCTTTGTCCCCGTCCTCTTCTTCTTCGTTTCCTCACTGTCTGCCCCTCAGAAATCGGCTACATCTCGAAGCTAGGAGAAAACATTTCCATCGCCTCGGTGGGCGAATGTATTGTAATCGGTTTGCCCGATAACTAAATGGATAGGTACTAGGTAGGTCTACTCGAATCCGTCGCGACATGGATCGATCGTGTACCTGCTTATTAGGCACCGTGCGCTCATTAGACTTTTCTGGAGATCTGCGATATTCGATACGGTCGAACGAACGTTATCGCAATCGCCGGTGGGACTGCTCGTTCGAGAGGCTGAACGCGCGAGCTTAACCGAGCTTGCGCTCGTAAAAGCTCACGCGCTCGAAACGCGTCATCGAAGAGTGGCTCGGAAAATTGCGCTGCGAAATACCGAATTAAAGTCCGCCGGTGCGTGAATCGACATTGCAAACGAGTTCGAGCATCGATTTAGAGGCGACGCGAACGATGGAGGCCGGCCTCCATCTCCATTAGCAGAGACCAAATCTTCCCTTGTAATTTCCCTCCGACCAATCTAAACACTCGAATCTGTTTCAATCCGCGCGCTTGCCGCGCTGTTTGTTCTCGCTTTGCATAAACTGCAATCGCTTAAATCGTCAATGCTGCTGGACGTCATTACGCACACTGCAACGTGGCTTCAAAGCTTCCGCCAGGGAACGAAAGGGAAACGAAACACTTTCAATTTATCTTGTTCGCATTTTACGTAGGTATATTATGCACCACCTGTGTATAAAAAAAAAAATACCACCGTCATCCCCGCCGGGAGCCACCCCTCAGTTCCAGGGTTAAACGTAATTCATACTGTTAAATGCTGAACGGTTGATGACCAACATTCGCCAACTGTATTTGCGATCGTGTAAAGCTATTGGACTCGCTGGAAGCGATTTGGTCCCCTCCTCTCTCCTAGTTCTATAGAGTTTGACCCCGATCCACGATATTTCGCGAAATGTTTCCCAGTCATAGATAGGCCACATGCTCTGACGAACCTACGTCGAACGCGATCAGTCGATACACAATAGCTAATCCACGATATCTGAGTATCGATTCCTCCGAAAATTGCCGACTTCTGCTCACTTTATTCTAAAATAAACTTGACGGGGATGTATATCTGCACCTCCCCTCCCCCCCCCCCCCATCCATCCTCCCACTGAAAGATAGGAAAAATTAGCTATTCTAACTGGCACGTTTCGGACAGAATATCCGGCTACGTATATGCATACATACACAGGTATACATATATCTGCTGTGTGATCTTCGAAGAGAATGGCACACAGTGGGAAACGTATAGCCTGCAGGGATGAAAGGATGAGCGAGGAAGGCACTGGTGCGACAGTTATTCCGCGAGTGTCTGCTAACAGGACGAAAATTTCCTCGACGTTAGCTTTTCTTCTGTTGAATCAGCGTAAACTGATTATTCCTAGCCGTATAAATTAAAAGTTGAGTAATTTTTGGAGGCCATGCTCGTTATTTGTCACCGCTGCTGCGTATCAATGTTACATACTTCTCGGCCGATTCATCATGCCGCGGTAATGAAAGGTATGGAGTATAATTTCGGATAAGCGAAGATTTATGGCAGGTCGTAAATTCAGACGCCTTGCGTTTCTGGGGATCTGAATTTTTTTCCTTCCCAGCGGCAAATACGTGGCCACGTATTTCGACTGTGTTTCGTAAAGTCCCGGGCGTTTACGCCGTGCGAATAGATAATATCAGGACTCATACCTAATTTCGCGTATCATCGATTAAGCGTGATTTCACTCAGCAAACCCTCCGTTTCCCGTTATTCTTCGTAACTTGTCCAACAATACTTTCTGTGCAGGACGAAAGCGTCCTCTTAACAGGAATTTGATACTTCTGAATGCTACGTCGTCGCAACCGACGCAGCTTATTAATTGTATGTCTGCCTAAATTTTCCGACGCGGAAATCTCCTAATGTTAATTCGAAAGAAAAGCACGACCATCACGAGGGTCCTACGAGGGTCTAGCCAGCACATAGCGAACAGTGGCAAAGGTAGAGGCAAAAGCAAAAGCAAAGGCAGGGGCAGAGGCAGAGGCAGAGACAGAGGCAAAGGCAAAGGCAGCGGTTCCGGAGACGCGACGGGGATACAGAGAATTGTGGGGTCTTGCAATGGGGTAGCGGTAGCACATTCGGTACAGCACAGTACGGTACGCCAACGGAACTGGGGTTTTGTTCGAAGGATGCGGAGGGAGGTTGCCGGAATATCCACCGCAACAAGGTGCAGTTGGAAAAAGGGAATGATAAAATGGAGTAAAAAGAAATGGAAACCGCAGAATCGGCACATAAAGCGGGACACGAACAACGTGGAAAGTAAATAGTAAAAAATGTAGTTGGACCGCGAATTAGAAATTTTTAGGGTTTCTCCTCTTTAACCGCTTCGTATCCCCGTTACCCGAACATATCCGATTAATTCGCGGGACATTCTTAGCCGAATTTCTGAAACATTGCCCGAAACTTCAACTTTAATTTGGGATTGTTGAAACAGTTTACACGCTGGCCTACATTTAAACGACACAGTAACGAATGCTATGAAATTGTAAAGATGGAGTCGCAAACTGGGTACATAATTTCCAGATCGTTTCCTATTGTTCGATTCGCTTGAAACCGTCTCGCAGCTGCACGTACACCCGTACCTGCCAACCGTTGTTTCTTCAAAAACACATTCATCGTTGAGTACCGCCAAAGGCATCGAAGAGGAAAATATTCTCGACTTGCGATCGCATCGGAAACAAAGCATCTTTTCCTTATTTCTTCGTACTTTATGCTACCCCGATCCGTAAGTTTTAACGCTTCCAGTCGAATGAGTTTCGTTTGCGATTAAGAGTGGAGCGCTACTTAATCGCATTTCCCATTGGCGAATCCAATTTAAGGAGAGCAGCGGTAGATGGATTGAACGCGATCGTTGGTTGAACGTAGCGTGTTTGCGCGTTCAACAGTAGGTAATATCCGTCGGCGTCGTCACGTGTCCCGTCGAAAATAAGTATCGTCTATTGATAAATGTGCCTGAAGCATTGGCGGTGATGCATGGCTGCCTAGGTACAGGAGAAATTCCATTGGCTCCGCGTAGATATTTCCCGCGATTCCCGTGAAACACGCGAGCGACCGCGTTGCTGTGCGCCACGTACCAGGTACCCTACACATCACGGCTGTACGCCTGTACGCCTATACGCGCATGGAACGAACAGATCGCTTTATACCGCTTCGGTCTACGTGCACTGTAAAAATGCAAAGCAGGCTTGCACGTCGGCGTATAGATCAACGTGCCCGTGCACGTGCACACGAGACAGCCCGTGGACTTGGTCGTAGACACGGGTGGGTCGTTTACCTTGCACTGCTACTCCGTTATCAACTCGCCCTCGATATTATCGATGAAACGCAATTTTCTCGGGTACGGGGGCAATTCGACGTTCCGTTTCCATCCCACCCGAGCAGGGACTGGCTCCTCGTACATTTTCCCCTTGATCCATCACCTGAAACCAACGATCAAGTCACGTTTCTTCGTTCCATCATTTCAATTGATTTCGGCGAATAGCAGAGTTTTAAAGAGAGTTTTAAACGGCAACGTAACGGGCAACTGTTCCCATTGGAACAAGCACGAGATGTGAGTGCGAGTGTTAGATATTTCTAAACCGAGGCAGCGAAGAAACCAAACACCTCGTGAAGGAGGATGCGTAGTATCAGGTAGTTATCTGGCGACGAAGGAGCGATGCGAGGTTCGCGAGAGAGGGGAGTATAGAAAATAAAGAGGTCTGTGAAGATAGCACCCCCAAATGAGAATTTTTTTTAAAACTTGACGGCATTCGTTTGTCCATCGTTTGTAAAACAAAAATTTTCGTTTGTCCACCCTTTAGAAAATGTTATGAACAAATTAGAAAATTTGTCATCAGCACACCCACGAACTATGAACATTTTCCGCTTCTTTTTAGGTGCGATACGATTGTCCGCGATTAGTACACGTTTGTCCACCCTCCAGAATCGAATTGTTAATAAAAATTGCGAAAAAGAGGGGTGGACAAATATCTACTACATCTAAACTAACGAAATCCATCGTTGGAGAAACGATTTCATCGTTTAATTAATAAAAAATCAAACTTAAACGTGGTCGGTTCAGCCGTACCCTTCTTTTTCGCTATTTTCATTAATAATTCGATTCTTGAGTGTGGACAAACGTGTATACTAATCGTGGACAATCGTATCGCACCTAAAAAGAAGCGGAAAATGTTCATTGTTCGTGGGTCTGCTGATGAATTTTTTAATATGTCCATAACTTTTTTTTGAAGGGTGTACAAATGAAATTTTTCATTGAACAAACGTGGACAAAGGATGGATAAACGAATGCCATGGATTTTTTTCGAAAAATTCGCATTTGGGGGTGCTAACTTCACAGACCTAAAATAAAGGGGTATCGAGGATCCCATAGGAAATCGTCGGGAATGCCAGCCTCTGTTCGAGTCTGACGGAACAAAGCCGGTATAATGGGCGATCTGGTGCATGCAGCAACCGTTCTGGAATTTCGCTCTGCGATACTACTTCACCCTCGATACTCTGCCTACCCTCCTCTGACTTCACTCTCCGTACATCCCCTATGTACCTCCCCAGTCGACCACGTGAGAAAGGCACCGCGCGCCGCGCCACAGCTTGCGATAAACTAGCAGCCCCGTATCGGCGATGCATCGAAAGCGTATCCGCTTTCGCGGAAGATTAGCCTCGCAGCGAATAGATGAATGGATCGCAAAGGGAACAGTAATCTCGTCTCGTTCGCGTTTCGATTTGCCCGTTTGCGCCGTAGACGATTCGTTAAACTACAGCCACACACAGCTGGTAATACGCTCCGAGCTTATCAGAGACTGTTTCTCCGCTGAAATTTCACCTCGGTGTTTTGCCTCCCGTTACTCGGCGGATCAATTCTGTCCCGCAGGTATCTCACTTTTTTCCCCCCCCGCAATGTTTCTCGCATTTCGCCGCGTCCCCGTCGTTCTCTACGACACACGTCCATTCGGCGAGTCGCTTCCCAGACAATCCTCGCCCTCCTTATCCGTCGTCGATCCGGCAGACGCTATAACTATACGTATGTACACACCTATATCCCCGAGTAAACGAGCAAGCGCAGAAGAGTTGGAGCGAATCGTTGCAGAATTACGGGCTCGAGGGAGACATTGAAACTCGCTCGGAAAATCTACGCTAAGAAGGACGTAATGGAATCGAACGTACCTATATGTACACCTACGTGTATCTAGATCGTTCTCGAAAGCAAAACTCAGGTGGCTGGGAAAGAACACCGACCCGTATATCTTGGATGTCCAAAGTACCCATAGGCGCACTGTTCTCTTTCATCCCGGAAACCGATCGAGGATTAGAAAATGAACTAGTACGGATGGATGGAATGGTGCGTGCGTCGTGGTCGATAAGATGCACCTATATAATATATGTATACATCGCTTTAAAAGCGGAAGTATACGTGGCCGAATAAATGTAGGAAAAGCAAAGGCTTCGACTACCACCGTACGCTATCGACGCCACCAAGATTTTATATCAGAATCGCTTCCATAGTCTCAGATCACTTTTATCTAGAGCAATTCGTAGCCGTGCTAGTTTTATCGCGTTTCCATTGGGCGATCGACTCTCGTTATTCCAATCGATTCGTTTCTCGCGCTTTCTCCTCTCCTCGATGTGCATCATGTTCCCCTCTATCTGTTTCGTAACTCGCAACTGGTTACTACCTCTACCTACCCCTATATTCCGCTCGTACATCGCTTCTACTCCTCACCAGGGCTTCAGGAACGGTCTTTTACGTTCTCCGTGTAGGTGTAGCGTGGATCGATACCTCTCAACTATAATACAACGATCCGTCAAACGAGAATGATACCCGTCCACTATATTTTTTTTTGTTCCTTGTTTTGTCGTTCTGTGCCGCATTGCCGTTCTCAGAGTGGCACGAACGTCGCGCGCCGCGCCACGTCCATATTTATATTTAATATGGGCACTTGGATCAGGAGCGCGGTTTCAACCGAGTGATGGACAAGTCCGAATCTGAGCATTGATCGGCACTGGTGATTTTCTGTTGAAAAATCCAATTACCCGCCGGCATCTTCCCTCCCCTTTTCTTAAGAAACGGACAGCACTAAGGGATTGGGGGCGCGGGCGCCTCGAATTCGTCTGCCACGAAAACTTTTTCCAATCCATATTCACCCTCAGCGGCAAATCGGTTTCTCATTTCATCTTCCTCCTCTCACTCGGCTTTCTTTCCTATTCTTTTGCCGCGCTCGCGTTTTCTCGTCGACTTTTCGTCGGCACTTTCGTCTCCGTCCCTTGGAAAGTGTTGGAATCCATCTAAATTTTCCTGCCTGCATTTCAACGCATTCGCGGACCTACATGTCTGTGTGGTTTTGGGGGTTTTTCATGTAGTCGAATACACTGTAGGTATTTCGTTAGACGAAGCGCTGAATGTGGCAACTCGTGTTTACCTACCACGGTTCAACCAAACTTCCGTTTGCCAGTAATAATGGCTCGGTTACCGAACTTTGAAATTCAAGCAGCGGTCCGTGAAATATAGAATATCCGGCGAAACTTTCGCCCAAGCTCGATACAACTTTCTCGAGGTCTGTTGTACATGCATACAGTGTTGAACGCCGTTTGATATTCAGCATCGTAAACCGATCAAAATTACGCACACATCCTCTTCCTCCTAGGACCTAGATCCTTTTTCCCATTCGCTGCGCCCTTCTCCATCGCGGCCAACACTCCACTTTCACCGTCCGCACCGTAGATTATTTCGGTATCGACGCATCTCTCTGTTTCGTCCATTACGGAACACCGGAGAGAACAGTTCGCTGGTTAGCGGTGGCAAGTCTAGGTAAGCGAAAGCGGATTTCAAGGGTGTTCTCCCTTTAATAATTCTGAAAAGGGTGACAGCGAAAAAGCGTGAAGCGCGGAGGGGTAAGTAGGCTGGAAAGAAGTAAGGCTAGACCAAGCAGAATGAGACGCCAGGGCTAGAAAGGAGAAAGGCTGACCTGGCCCGAGGAGCTGTCTTTTATTTCTCTTCCAGCGCCATCCGTTCTTCGGCCGCTAGCTGTGTGCTGTGTGCAGCGTGCAGTGTCCGCCGGAACAAGAAAACTCCTTGTGCTCCTCGCACGATTTCTTCAAGTATCTCACCTCTTTACACACACATGCATAGGCTGTCGTCTATCTCTCGGAGATGACGGCTATCTCGGTTCATTTATTTTCCTCCGCACCTTTCGCTTCACATTTTGCACGTATACATAGGTACGTACATATGTACCGGCCGGCTATGAGTCAGCCGTCGACCTGTTAACCCTTTTCCGTCCCCTTCCGAGGGTAATTAAACAGAATTTCTCAGACAGGATCAAGTCGAAGGGTATTTCACAAACTGCTGGAATCATTACTATCGTGCTGTTGAGTTATAACTGCTCGGGTTATAAGTCAAAAGCAGTTACGACTCTATCGGCTCCGACCCTATTATTTTTCACCCTTGGTTCGATCTTTACGAGGATAACGGTCCAAGGGGTATTTTCTTTACGAGACGGGGAGCGTTCCGGCAGATCGAACGGTAGCGAAGATATGAAATCCGAATCAATTCCCGAGAGATTTCCGATTCCTGGCCTCAATAAATGCATTTTCCCTTCACGGTTGAGAAGGCTTCGCCAGTAGGTAGGTCGGAAGCGAGCCGGTTCCCAATCGTGAAAAGTGGGTTAATGTTCTCGACGTTTCTCAAAAAGGGAATTATTTGAACGAATCGGAAACCGAAGCGTAACGCGTCTAATTTACCAACAGATCGGATATCCGAAGGCGGGAATGGCATCGCGATGAGGCGGACTGGCTATGGCGGAGGAAACTAAAGAATAGGAGAGGGAATTATAGCTGTGTAAGATAGGGCGAAAGTAAGACTAAGGCGGGCCAGGAGAATAAGGTGGATTTCACCTTTTCTGCAGCCTTTGCACGGACATAGGCGAACCCTCTGGTATGTCCGGAGGCGTGCCTCCGCAGAAACAGTGTTCCCCTGTCGTTGAGAGTCGTCGGGTGTCGTTGGAGAACGAAAGAGCCGGGGAGCGATAGAGTTAAGGCGAATATTATTCCCAGAAACTGCTGGGATTTCGAATAGACGAGCGAGCTGGGAGATTGTCAGGAGCACGTGTATTTAGAGGGAATCGTAGCTATTCAAGAAAACTCGGCTTCAACGTTATCTCCGGTTATTACGAATGACGGAAAGTAAGGGGAATTAAAAGAGGATTTACGTGTCCTCGTTAAGGCTGTCGTCTCATTTTTGTTGTGGCCCGAATCGATCGAAGCGTCCCTTGACGCACGGGGAGCGGTGCACGGCGAATCGGCGAATATCGAACAGGTACTCGCATCATTGGCCTGCCGCTTCCGAGTCAACTTCTCGAGGGACCCGACAAATTAGTTTCCCCGCTTTAATTTGCTCGATCAAACTTTTCTGGTCCAACTTTCTTTGCTCGATTCCACCCGGAAGGACAAAGTTTAATCGCAGTTTAGAGCAGCAACGACGGATACAAAGTCTCTTACGCACAGGATCAAGGATTTAGGCTTTAGTAGTGGACGATAAAAGCGATTCTACCTAAAGAGGAACTCTCGGAATCGCCACGCTTACTATCATCTTGCTTTCACACACTCCCATCAGTATCTGTCGCCACGCAAAAGAGTCGCAATCTTTAGGCAGGACGACCGATCTCTCTTTAACCTCGATTTTAGGTTCGACTATTGTCAGAAACTAAAGCAGAAAGATTGAGCGAAAGTAGGTACTCGTTCAAGCTTCTCAAAGAAACCTAATCCTTGCGCCCGGTTTCGGGTCGGTTGGTGTGGAATCGCCTGCGGGCACAGTCTCCGATGCCTCTGGCATTTCCGGCGCAGCGTTGCGCATCCACCTGTCTTGCCAGCCTTCCTCTATATCCACCGTCTCGTCGAGCCAGCTTTGTTGCGCGGAATTCTCCACGGCATTGCTTCACGAGTTGGTTATATGGAAGAGAGGAGCGAGGAGGAGAGAGGAGGAGACAAGAGACTAGAGATTTCCCTGTCTCCCTTTGCTTGTTCCGTTCCTCCGGGAAAAGAGCAACTCCTGCTACTCGACGTCTTTTAGCCTCGCAGCTCGTCCCGGAACGGAAACTCCGCTGACCCTGGGCTTGAGCCATTACCACTATGTCGCGTTGCAATCCGTGACAGTCACGTACTCGACCAACTTACCTATCTACTCCAACCCGGAAAACTTATCATACACATTTGGCTGGCTTTACGTCATCTTTTTCCCATCGTTCCCGAGCTATTAAACCGAGATTATCGCCTTATCGACTTGCCTTTTTTAAACGTAATTGTGTAACTACATACTTAGATTGAAGGACCAAGGAAATAAAGGAAACTTGCCACAGATTGGTATTGGGGCTTTGGGTATTCCTGTGCGTGGCAGCTTTATCCGTCGCACCACGCCGTGTCTTTAGCCGCGCCTCGTAAAACGCGTCTCGAGAATTCTCAAGTATTCTTAAAATTCCGTCCCTCGAGATGCAGAATCTACTTTGGCGCGGTACGAGGAAACAACGACTGATCGAAAGAGCCGATAGTGCGAGGCTGGGGCCACCCATCCAAGTCGAGAACGAAAGAAACCGAAGGAAGAGGGTGGAAACGTTTTCCCCCGGAACTTTCGACAACAAACTTACCACCTAGCAAGTACCTATGTACCTAGGTATAATGGATATTGCCAAGCACGTTATCGTATGATTATTATACTCTGGGCGAGTAGTTACCTACGTAGGTGTGTACCTGTTTCGAATGTTAGTACAATAATAACACTGTCTAACAAAATTGAACATTTTTTTTTGTTCTGTAACATTCAATAGCTGTTCAATGTTGAAAATTTGCATTTTTTTTCAAAATCGAATTTCTCGAAAACTGAGGGCGATGGCGAGAAACGGTTAGCGGATTCGTTTTCAGCGCACAAAAGTCTATAAGTGCCGGCTATGCGGTTACATTGCGATAGAAGAAGAACGGTAGGAGGATATAGCGCGGACTTGTACCACTTGCGTCGCTCGTGGAACTTGCACGAAGCTTGGAACATACAATTTTCGTGTGGTTCATTGTTTAAAGAGTAGCTCAAGTAGCAGGGTAAACCAGGGTGAATTGGATCAAAATAAGAATTTAGTCTATATTTCTTACATGGAATTTCGGGCCGAATCGGATATTTCTCACTTTTTCGTTTTGTCTTTATAAATGAAAGATTTTTATGTTTAATTTCAATTTTTATATATTAATGTTCAAGCCGAAGGTGTACTTGTCACGAATATATAATAAAATTAGATTTTTAATGTTTGACTACTATTTTTTTACCATCAAACACAAAGTGATCCGATTCGCCCTGGTCTACCCTATCTACGCAGCTATCTACATACCACGTAGCTATCTATCTGTCTGCCGCAAAAGGCACAGGCGACGAAACGAGTATGAGCGAAAAAAGCGCGGGCTTTTTAATCAGCTTATTTGGCAACATTTTAATTTCGTTACATAGGTATAGTATACGGCTGAAGGTTGCTGACGGTGGCAGTCGCTTCAGCTCCAGCTCCAGCTAATGACCGCCTCGGGCCAAGAAAATTTATCGTTCGCTCTATATTTCCCGCACTGTGGATCGAAAGAAAAAAAAAACCGTTCAAAGGTAACCGCACTTACCCTGCTCAACGTTCTCGGCGGCTGGTTTGGAAAAGTTCCAAGCAAAAGGATCGCGGTCCGCGATCCATCGCGCGGATCGTTTCTACCGGGTAGGAAGTTATCATCTACGTACAATAGTGATGCAGTGATGAAAACCTGTAAGCAGTTTGGCGGGTTCGGATTCGGGTTCGCGTCCAGAATTCTGCGAAATGATCCATTATCTATTCACGTTGCTTGTACGTGGTGGTAAGCGCAGAACAAGGGGAAGAACAAGTAGGTATTATATAGAAAGACTGGTCGAACGGGGTATAATTAATGACGGGAAGAGGCAACGTCCGACGTCTAACGATATTAATAGCTTCGAGGAATAAGGCTATAAGTTCGTTAGTCGCGCAACGACTTTGAAGACTAATGACAAAACTTTTGTCTCGATCCCGTCAGGGTGGAGGGACAAGTGTGTCTCCGGAAACGACGGCCGATTAACCGCGGGATATTTAAACATGGGTACGCGGTTTGTACGCGGTTTGTACAAGCAGCGATCTCGGATAGCAAAAGCTGGCCGGCCAGCCGTGAAAACACCGTCAGTGGTAACCGTTGACCGTATCGTACGGTATCGGATTTATCGAATCGATAAATTGTTACTGGCTACTATCGAAAAGAGAGAAAAAATGCAGAGGAGACGAGTGTAGAGAGGTGAGGAGGGTGGGGAGGGCGGGAAGGGGTCGAGTACTAGCGTAGTTGGTCGTAATACTAGCAGACCCCTCACGACAATTATTGGAGTAAAGTCGTCAAATGGCTTTCCTTCGCTCGACCGGTCTCGCCGTTCCGACTCCTGGGAGGAGAAAAATCATTTAGCCTGCTTCCTGAACACGACGGAGAGAGATAGGAAAAGAAGGCGCCCCATTGGCAGAACGTAATTGGTGGCATCTGTGACCTACTGTTCCGCGAAATTGATTCAAGTCTCGAGCCGGAGAATCGGAGCTAATTGGAACGAGTAACGAATCCACCGGAGGAAAATCGTGGCGATTTTTCTCTCGCGTGACTAAAGTGACGTTCGCGTACTCGTCGCTCGCTCGATTAACGATTTTTAGATTGCATCGAATTCGTTCCCATCGGATATCGGAGCGTTCTGTCTTTAGGTACCCGTCTGGATGATTTAAAACCTGCCTTTTAATTTCTCTCCGAGTTTAATCCGCTGCTGGCCACGCGATACGGATTCGTCGACACCTCCAACTTCCGTTCGCCAATCCGCCCGAGGCCCGAACGCCTCAACAAACTTTCTAATTTAAAACTATTCTTCGATTACCTATTCGTTTGCTCCGGTGAAATAGTGAAGTACTCCGGTCCACGAACGCGGCAGGCGAGCAGATAAAAAAGATGCCTCGGAAAATTGGATTTGAAATTCTTATTTTTCCATGCCGCCTTTTCTCCCGCTCGTTCCTTCACGATTCTCCGTTTTCTCTGCGTGTGTTCTCCTGTTAGCATGTGCTGCTCGATCCATTCTTCGACGAGTCGCGCGTACCGCAAGAAAATATACTACATATGTACCTTAGGTACCTACGTTCAAGCCCGAGGCTAAATACCTGTGTCAGCATTGTTAAGGTAGCAGCTACAGCTGACCTGATAGTCTTAAATTTTTACGTTATGTGCCCGACTCTCGTGGAACTTTTCTCATCCTCTCTCCCCCGACCCACCCTTCGACGCCTTTTCTCCGTTTCCACTCTCTCGCTTTTCTTTCTCTTTTTCGCGGATGTTGCAACGAGGACCGATTCGCTCAGGCGAACCCTCTAATGGAATTCCCCGCGGCTACGCGCCTACGTGCCAACGCGCTGACACGCCGCGCCACTCTGTTCTCACTTCTTACCGTGCCGAAGATGGAAAATCGGCCATAGGAGAATGGAGATCGGTTCCGTCCTCGGTGCCACATTTCCTCTGGAATCGCGGACGATTTAAAAAACTGCAAGTGATAATATTATCCCATTATCGTGCGGCAAAATTCTTTCGGCGCGGATTAGAAGATGACGCGAGGCTGCGAGAAGCAAGGATAGTTGTCGAAGTAATTCGGTGAAACTACCTTGATAACTATCGCGTAGCGATTCCGCGCTCGAGTGCGATTAAACTTTGGGTAGGACGAAGTTTCCGGTAATTTGCAGCCGCGGAAAGTACGCGTCGTCGATAATTGCAAGACCTTCCGTTCGTTCTTTCCTCTCGTTTTTCCTTCGCCCCTTGTTTTCGCCCGTTTCTGGTGAGGGAGGAAGCCGTAGATCGAAGGACGAAACTGAGGAATGAAAGTTCTCGCTTGCCGGCATTGGTGGCGGCGAGTGAAAATGGTATAACCCCATGGTATGGGATGGAGAATGGGAACGGGGCCGGGAAGGTGTAAGCGTTTTACACTTACATACTTACTTCCGTAGGAAGAGAAAGAAGAGAGTCGGTTCGGCGAGACGCCCTTAACGCGGAATGTCGCCTGAATTACGGTCCTCCTTATGGCCAGGCCGGCGCTGCGCGGCGCGCGAACCGTTTCGAGACAAACGAGCTAGCAGAGGCCGCGAGCGTGAATTTCTTCGCGAATTCCGACGAAATTCCGGTGCCAACGGGCACCACGATCCTACTCCTACCTACTCGCCATCTCCTCCTCGAGCTAGGTGAAAAGTAGCTGCGAGGAATCCTCGTACTTTTACGAAATTTCGGCAGATAAGGCGAACATCGGAGGCAGCTTCCCTCTGCCTCGTTAATGCCGCTTATCCGGCCACTTGCCCTTCCCCTACTTCCCTTAATGAGCTTGCGCTCTTCCTTCGTCGATGCTTCAACGTTTACCGCAACGTGCACGCATGTACGGCTTCGTCAGACTTTCTTCCACGCAGCTACGATTTCGTCCGTAATAGTACAATAGTATTCTACTACTACTAAGTAGTTCCCCGTTTCATGGGCAACCAGTTGTTCACATCTTTCTCTTTCTCTCCGTCCATCGAGCGCCGACAAAATAAGAAGCCCCCGCGCCACACCTGGCCTGGCCTTCAACGAACTTGACACCATTTTTTCCCCCTCGCGTCTAACTGGGTCAGCTTTTTACGCACGCACGTGCGACATTCGTCAACTATAATACACCCGTATAAAGCTTAGCCCGTCTTCTTTCTAGATGTTCACACTTTTTCCCCCCTCTGTGGATAGATACCGAAGCAAGGACCTTGCTTTTTTCTCGCCTCGCGTACCTACAGCCTCGCTCCTTCCTTTCGCAAAATTCCTTTTCGCACGCACGTGCAGCTTCGCTCCTCCTTCTCTCGTGTTTCTTTTTTTCTGCTGCTGCTTGTTCACACCTCTCTTTGCGCTTTCCTCGGATCACTGAGCGCCGATGAAAGGAGATTCCGCCGCGACTCGAGCTCGCTTCTAGTGTCGAGGGTCGAGAACCGAGAGCTGGGGGAGCCGAGAGCCGAGGACCGAACACCTCAGTATCGAGTTATTTCCTTTCGTGTGCTTACAACTCTGCGTTCGATGCGCGCGACCATCGCATATCAAAGAAGCATTAATGTGTATGATAATTGTCGATCGGTTCCCGTGGCTTGATCCTTCTTAACTGGTTGTTCCGTTGAAGGGGGGAAATGTAGGAAAAGGATGGTTGTGTTCGCACGGAAAGACCCGGCCGCTGCGAGATAACAGCGCGGATTCGCGTGACCGGGGCTGGTGGGAAAGGAGCGAGAAGGGACGGGGCTGGGCGCGGCCGAAATCCATGGAGAACGGGGCAACGACCAGATATCGGATGCCGGAATGAAAACGGGATGCGGATGCATCGGCGAGAAGGCGGCGCCGAAAAAAAGAGCAACCTATCGGCGATACGTAAACTTGGCAACGGGAATGATTACGTGGGCAAACGCTGAAATATCCACTGTCTGCTCGTTAGCCGATTACGACTCACCCATCTTTTTTACATACAAGAATGCAACGGTGCGAACAACCGATACAAAACCAGTGGCAATTGGCCCGACGCGACGTTGCCTCGCTGTATCGATAAGCTACGCCGTTTGTACGGTATACCTACTACAAAAATACTGTCCTCTTTAGTTAAAATGTCCTATCTAACATTTTGAAACAATCGAGAAAACTGAAGTTTTATCATTTACTTTGCACCGTCCTTATTTCCCTTCGTTCAAATTAAAATATGTCATTATTTCGTAACAGCCTAATATAATCTTTTGTAATAGATATACCGGTAAGTAATGTATTATTAACGTACCAATTAATTAATTGCTTTAGAGAGGATATTTTAACCACTTGGAAAGAAGTTGGGTTAAATACATTAGACTATTTATAAATCTTCACGAAGCACGTAGAGTTTGCTAACCTTACTTAAAAGGTAAAATACGTGTGGAACTTAAACTATTTCACATTATCTGAAAAAATGAAAAAATGACAGATAGGACAGTTTAACTAAGAAGGGCAGAATAGGTAGTACTATGTACTGGAATATTTTGCTTTACATATTAGCTGACGTCGACCGTTGCACTCCAATCAGTTCCGTTCTACGTGTCGTAGCTGTGTCCGATGATGTCAGCTTCTTTATGGTACTATTCCTTCGGAAGTAACGTTACTGCAATGAAATTGGAGTATCCGTTAGAAGCGAAACAGATATTGATCGAGTTTTACGTGCCTCCTCGCCCAACCTCCGAGCGAAACTTTTCTCGTGGGTAAATTATTTTCGCGTCGAACCTTAGTTTAACAAATTCGATTTAAGCACGCGCCGCTGAAATGTGTTTCAGCCAACTCAATAGACATCTAACATTTCCGCGAGCTTTTATCTCTGAATTGGTTCGCTTTGCCACTTGAACTTTCCGCTAAAATCCATCGCGGTAATATTACCTACATAGACCATCGCTCTCGCAAATTATTTTAGGAGTCTAGCGCGAAACGATCCTTTGTAGGTATTTAAGAACAACTGGCTCTACTGCTGTCAGCTTCAAGATCCATCCTCCGGACTTACAATTAGAAGCAAACCCCTCTACCTTCCCGTTTCATTTTTGACGTACCATTCGTTTTCGGTCTTGCCGCTTGTGCTGCTCCGACTCGTTGTTCCCCTTTCTTACAATTAGCCACTACCGTGTTCTTGCATCGCCGGAGAACGGCAAGAACGAGAAGGGTTCGAGCGACGGGAAAATGGTTTCCCGGACGCCGAAGCAAATCGAGCGATGCTCGACTGGCCCAAGAAAAACATTACCATGGAAGCGTCGCGCTCGTGCCTTCTTCTGGCTCGAAATTCGGTTAATCGAAGGAAATGCACGCGTCTGTGTGGATACCTATAAATCTCGATGATACTCGAGAATAGTTTTGGCCGCTTTCGAGGCACTCGTCGGCATCGCGGAAAATGTTTCTTAGGTAGCTGTCAAGGGAAACAGGGGAAAATACCTCTTACTCTTTTTTTACGGCGACTTTTTCCCCGTAACTATCTCGTCTCAAGTTGTTGGTCTGGAAAGAGTGTAGGGGTTAACGAGCAGCGCAAACTGAAATACAGGCGCGTACACATATATATGTATACATAGGTACATATGTACTCGCGGGGCGGTCTACACGTAGCCAGCAGCTAGACGAGCACCAATCTTGGTTATTGGTTCATTGATTTTTGCATCAGCCCGATGCCCAGGTTCGTGGAATTGCAAATATCGATACTCGATGACGACCCTCCCGGCAAACAAAACCAATAATCCGTGTCTTCGTTTCTAGGTTTCTGCCCTTCCCCGACTGTGTTTCTTTCACAACGACGACACTTGGTCCTCGTTCCCTTTGCTTCGACAACGTCCCCTTGTCGCTTTCTTTGCTCTCTGCTCTCTGCCCGTTGCTCCTCGGCGACAGACTTTGCCTCCTCAAAGATATCATTGTTTGCATTCTCCCCGTTACTACGCAAAAATAACAAAGCAAAACTTTATATTTACATTGATTCCCTGCAGCGGAGTTCTTTCGAAAACTTTCGTTAAATTTCCCGCATCTTTCTTATTTTCTGAAAGGGTGCCACAAAAATGTGAGCAATATTAAGTAAATTGTTTTTATCCCGAGTATTTGCTAAGAAACGCTTGCCAAGGGAAACTAACAATAACCGTCCAAGGAATTGCTCGACCGCAGAAGCGCGGATGATTCGGTGTGACGGAGACTACGATTGGTTTCCGGGGCTGAGCGCCTCCGCCGGAAGTCGCCGACTGTTACCAGCACGCCACACGCTGCTGTAATCCCCGACACTTGAACTCGCTTTAACGAAGCAGAGTTGGCCGTGTTTCGCAGGAAAACTCAAATTTTCATCCTTCATTTTCCGCTTACCTCGCGAACTGTCTCCCTGCCCTTTGGCCTTTTTTCCTGCGTTCGAAATAGATATCAGCGCGCTTTGTAAAGCCGGCACAATTTTCCGTGTGTTTGCACAATTCTGCCAGAGGATATCTGAATCCATATCCTTTAACGCGGATCGCCTTTCTCTAGGTATAATTTCTCTATAATTCCACGCGGTCTCGTGAATTTTCCCAAGCAAATAGTATTTCCGAGGAATCGTTGTTGCCTGCTTCCCCGTTTCCCGTTCCTCTTTGCTCTAGCAAGGGGCTGCCAAGGGCTTGTTAGAGGATCGAACGATTGGACGTGTCATCGTTGGAACGCCTCGGCGCGAGCCGGGCGCTCGACTTTCGGGTTGACGGGATTTTCTCGGTAGCCAACCACGACAAATAGACCGGATCCTTCGTGACACCGCTAATCTATGTATGAGACTCCCCCGTCTTGCTTGGATGTGGTCTATCTTCCAGCAGCGGGCTAGGTTCTTCGCTTCTAACAAGTAAACATTCAGTTATAGTGGATAGAGTTTCCCGATTTGGAATATATTTTTTTAAAGTATTTATAATAACTAAGAAATCCTGAAAATGATATCTGCAATGGACCTATTTTATTTAGACGTACGTGAAAAACGGCTAAATCCTCTTATTTCAGAATGATTGGCTAATACCTGGCATCTGTATGCTTTTTTTTGTGGTACTGAATTCGAAAATGACGTTATTTTTGGTGTAAAAAAGATTTACTAAGGTAGTTCTCTGAATAAAAAATCGTTTTTTTTTGGAGATAATTCAAAAAGGAAAGGCCGAAATTTTTTTTCAGGATTTCTTAGAAACTGTGAGTACTTTCGAAAAATATATTCCAAATCGGGAAACTCCATTCACTATAAGTGAATGTTTCCTCGTAAGCAGACGGGGAAGATGACGCAAAGCTCGGCGCAGAAGGCATGAGTGCGCATGTGTGAATGTTTTGCGCGCGAATTTTTCATTTGTGGAATGTATGAAGTTGGTAGTTACATATTAATGTTTTATAATACACCGATGACAAGTGGCACGTGTGCTGGTGGCGCCACGGGTGGGAAAAAGTTGCAGTCATCTTCCTCATTCGTGTGCCTGCGTGGTTGCTATTAATTTAGAAGGGTCTGAGGACGGTTGATCGTCTTGAAAATGGAGGTACGCTCTGTTGGCAAAGCAATTACTCCTGCTGCTTTTACTCATATTGGATAGAACGAGCGTTCGTGAAAGCCGACGAAGGTCCAGAATGTCTAGATGGAAATGGTGCGAAAGATTCATCCGAAAATGGCAAGAGCAACTTTTACGGCCAACTTTTTACCAACGTGTATACGCTTTCGAATGCTAGCGCGGCCACTATCCGTCTTGTCGTCGGTTCCAGAAAGCGGAAGTAGAAAGAAGAACTTTTGCAGGTACGTACCCCGTCGCGTCGGCAAGTCGAAGGCATTTCTTCTCTCCAACCCCCCCCCCCCCCCCCCCCTCCATTCCGCCCACGCCACGGTCGCGCCCACGCTTCCAGCTTAGTTAGCGAAACGCAATCTCCTTCATTGTTCCGGTAATGAGACGAAACGATAAAGTGGAGCACTTTGAAAGTTTATCGTCGCTTGGCATCCGTAGATTTTGCGCGTCTTATACGCGCCACCGGAAACCAACAGAAAGTGGAGAGCGAAAGAACGAGACAGGCGAGGTTGAAAATTATGTATTAGAAGCGGCCATCGTGAAAACCTACTTAACTAGTCAGAGTTTCTTATAAGCATATATAACCCCAAACAAAGCCAAGACAATTTGGTAAAAAGGTAAACGCCGCGCCGCCAAGTGGAAAGGATATTCTCCGTGTCACATTTATCTACACTCCTCTCTCCAACGTATGAAAGACATCCGACTTGATTCGACTATTTTACCTTAAGTTGGCAAAATCGCGCGAGATACAAGAGTGACGGATTCTAAGTAGGCAGACTAGCGTTCACGCCCTCGCTTAAATTGTTTCCACAAACTGGAGACTATGATTACGTCCCCTCGAAATTGCGAGCAGCTGTTTCTCCCTTGGCCCGTCCCGCGCGGTCCAAAGCCCGAACCGTTCGCAACCGATCACAGTCGCGTTCGATGCATTCACCGGCAGTCGAACGACTCCGATCAAAGGAACGACATTTCTGCGTTCCGCGAAAAATGCGTCTCTAGCTGAACGGATTCTCCCTAAATGTCCGCCGGTCGATTATCCGACAGGTCAGTCTGCCACTACGCGCTTTTCAAGCTCGCCAAGCGAATCACCGATGTATGTATCTGCAGCCTGACAACGCCAGTTGCCACTTCACCGGATGCTTTCGTTCGTCAGCCATTATTACACAGTTTGCTACATGCATATTTCGTAACGTCGCGTCGCTTCCATGCACGGCAGCCAACGACACAGTGAATTTCCTCGGTTAATCGAGCACACCACGTCAGATGATCTTCCACCGTTACAATTAGTTGTCGTGATTAACTACCGGCAAAGAACCCGCGGGAAGTTAAAGTTTTTCAACCGCGAAACGGAATTGCACCCGGTGGGTTCGCAGGTACGGTCACTGCGGTCGTCATAGTTCGTACTTTCTCTACAATTTTAGTGGAAAGAAAACAAGGGAAAAGGGGAATACGCAGGGACAATTCACCGGGCCCTTGTTGCCGTGGTGGATAAAAACAGATTCACGCGAAGGAAATGTTTCGCGGAACCAACCTAGTATTCTCGTTTCGCGATGATACAATACAGAGGGAGGAAGAGAGAAAGAGAGAGAGAGAGAGAGAGAGAGAAAACCGCTCGTCGCGTCGTATCGTCAACGATAGGGTTATAGCGTGGCGCAACGTTACTAACAGCCTCTTGTGCCAGAGTGGTAGGATTATTGTCAGCAGCTCACGAGACTGCCACAGTTGCCAGTTACAGCAAACATCGTTGTTACCTGGATCTTTTATCATGTGGCTTATCACTTAGCATGACGTGTAATCGATCAAGTTCAACAAATAGCCCGCAATCGTAAAACAAGCACTGACATCTGAGTCACGATGAAGTTGCCTTTCCATCTTCCTATAGCTAAGCTTCCACTGCCGACAGAGTTCTGGAAAAGAAGGGAAGCGCACGCAACACGCAACAGATACAAGCGAAACTCTACGAACCAGCCACTGTTAATGGCAGTTGGGCTTAATTCCGCATTATGCTTATGTAAACGTTACACAAGTTGGCCCACCTATCTGCAGTTTACTGCGAAATAGGTACTTACGGTGTTCGCTATTGTTGCCTACGTGTTACGTATGGCTACAAGCTACAACTACAGCAATTCGGAGGACTATGCGCAAAACGCACAATGAAATTGAAAAGTTTCAATCTCGTGGCAGTGATATTGCAGCACGCCCGACTATAAAATCGCACTGCGCCGAAACTCAGGTTGAAGTAGCATATAACGACGATAACGCCCCTCCTCTTCGCCCCGTCTAGTTTCGTCCGAATTTCTTATCTGTTCGTTTACCGTGGCCAGTTTAGTACTTTAGACGGCATAATTGGCTGTAGAGATTGGTGATGGTGTGCTTGGTGTACCGGGTTGTTGAAAGCACGATCGTTAAATTACGAATTACAGTGCTCGAGTTAGTTCGTAAGAAGAGACGCGGCGCGGTAAGAGACGTCTACTCGTGAAACTGCAAAATCGCGGGCTTATAGTGAACACTGTGGTTACGGTGGAGGACGGAATAGCTCTTCAGCTGCGCTACGCCCTAAATAATAACAGCCAGGGTCCCTGGAGCCTCGAAATCTACCTACAGTCGAGACAAACTCGGAGTAAAGTTTCCGGCTTGTCCCGTTGTACCGTTGGAAAGACTTTACTCGAGTTCCACGCGAACATTCCGCAACGCTTTGCTCTTTCCCTTTTAAGGGGCCCAAGTATCGGGGAGTTTTTAATGAGATTAGCTAGCTAGCTGCCGCGTCACATAAATAATCCAGACGTTCGGTAACGAGCACGTTCGATGTTGAGACGGAGGTCGCACTTAATTTTCCTGAGGGCCGGCGAAGGGCACGGGTCTGACGAAAGGAACTCGAGCGATAATCCCAGCCTGGGCGGGAGCAGCGTTCTATTCAAGACGCACGAGATAAAGCTGGTCCCGTCTTTAAGTGGAAACGTTCGTTCAACGTCAGACGGGACACGTACCGGGGCAGGAGCCGGAGCCAGAGCACACCGTTGTCAAGTCGGAGCGTAACAGGGTGAATAATCATTTTCCTTCGTAACGAGAGAGATCTAGTCGTCACCGACCCCACTTGACACTTGACCCGCTCACGTTCACAGCTGGATCCGCCGAAACTTTCCCATCTCTTCGATTCCGTCCGACGTGGTGAAAGCGTCCCGCCTTTGCGCGATTAATCGTTCATCAGCCTTGTTCACCGGTCGGCGAGTGTGTGCGTCGTCGCGGGCTGACTCGACATAGCTACATAGCTGGCTAGTTAGTCGATCTAGCGGGCGGGTGAACGGGTGAACGGGTGAACGGGTGAACGGCTGGACAGGTAGACGAGTCGACCCGAGCGGACAGTCGGTTGGTTCGTTGGAAGCGATCACCGGGCGTATTAACGAACGCACTAGAGCTCATAAATCATACCGATGCAGGAGAACGGCCAATCGGATGGCCCTGTTAGCCAGCAGCAGCCAATCGGAGTCTTGGCCGAACGGACGCGCACGTCGAACGAATCCCACGCCCCGGAAATTACGTGTCCGACTCTAAACTCTGATGATTGATGAGCCCGCGTGGGTCCGTAGGTACGTGGAAATAGGGTGCACTCGCTCGCATCGCATCTCTTTCTCTCCCTCGTCTTCTACCTCTTCCCTACTCCCACTGACATTCTTTCTCTTCTCGCTTCCATACGATTTGTTCGCTTCCCGAAACCTCCTCGAGAACCGGCACGTTCCCCTCATAATTTTCCCGTTCGCCTTCTCCGTTTTTCCTTTCCGATGCTTTCCCTTGTCTCTTCGTCATTGTCAGCGGCGCGAACGAGCACCGCGGAACTCGATACGAGAGGTCCGGGCGTAACTGTTTCTTAGTTATGGTACTTCCTGTCGTAAGTGACCAATGCAACATTGAGAAACCGATGCGCCGCGACGTTTGTCAGTGAAAACTGCGCGTATTAAATTCTCCATCGGATGCTCGCGCGAAAGTTTTCAAAAGTTTATATACGACGCCAACGACGACAACGACACCTGATATCGTCTTCCCGCCGCAACCTGTTCGCCGGGCTTTCAAGTCGTAGACGGTACAAGTAGGTACGTGGCTAAGCAAAAAGTCTTTTAAATTTCATACGGTGGTTTTGTACTTTGGCGTTTCTCTTTGATTTCTTCGGTTGAAAATATTCTCGCGGCTGTATGCACACGCCCGACTACCGTCCGCGTCGAGATGAAAGCGGGGGATTTTAATGCGTTTCGGTCAAAGCGAGCGCAAAGGAACACACCGAGGCGGCTGTCGTTCGCTAAACGAATAGAACAGCAGTCCTTCCTTCCCCTCTTATAGATTAAGTTCGAGAAGCGGAAGTATAAAATGTGGGTACCTAATCGAATAGGAGAAGATAGAAGGGCCAGCGACCATCCATTGGGGATGAACGCCGCGACCTTGCGTTATATCACCAGCGTCAGTTTCTACGCTTCATTCGGAAGAAGAAGCTTGCAGGGTTTGAAGGGACTCTGCGAGTAACATATTGCGTATACATATGTATCTGCGAGAAACCAACTGGTTGAAATCACATGGAATCCGAGGTGCAATTTCGGACATCCGAAATGTGAGAAACTAAGTAGCGAGAGGGCGTGAAAGCGAGTGGCAAGGATTTGGAAAATCCCGAACAGAGCGTTTCCTGAGAACGAAAAACCGGTGGGCGAGGGATCATTCTTTAAATTTATTCTACCGCGTACATATTAAGCTGCCTCGAGTGGCATCCTCGACTTGATCGAAAGAGAAAGCAAACGCTGCAAAGCTGTGCCCCATTCGCGAGGATAAGAAAGCGAGCGACGGGCTAAAATTGAAAACAGAGTGTGGAACGAGATGAAAGCGAACGGAGGAATGACAAGACTTGGTGGAGACCCGGGGCACTCGAAATGATTGAAAGACCAAAGAAATTGAATTCTCGTACTCGATCTTGCCAGCTCGGCTTCTCTAATTGAACGACTCCTCTTTCCCTCGGTCCTTTCTCTTTTTTCGCTTGTCAATTCTATCTCTCTTTCTCGCCACCCGTTTCCCTCGTTCCATTTATCACGACATCTCACTCTCGCGTCATATCCTTCTATTTTCGATCGGAAAAGTTAATCAGGATACCTACCTATTGGGACGTTCTGCCGAAAGACTGCAAGTACCGCGACGAAACGATTTGCATTATCTTCGGATCGTCAAGATTAATCGCGTTAGTTCCTGCGGGTAATCAGTCGCCAGCAATTCTATACATAAGTAGATAGTGGTCCCAACGTAGGAGATATTTCTTTCTGGGATGCGCATCGATATCCCCGTTCGACGTCGGTTTCATATTCCTATGACAAAAGGAAGGAAGGAAGGAAGGAAGAACGGAAGGAACGGTAGTTTCGCGCTTTCTCCGTTTTCCTGTTCACCAGAGGATCGTAAAAGCGGCTTCGACGGGCCATAAAGTCAAGCAACCTAAACTTTTCGTCCCGCGTTTCCGCGGATTTCTCGCAAATACCTACCTACACGCTCTGCTGAATTGACACGAGAACGAGCCGTGCATGCTTCGCGATGTTAGGGGTCGAAGGGAAATGATCGCTTGGAAATGAACGAAGGCAGAGAATGGGAACGAGCGTGGATGGAATAGAAGGGAATGAGAGCACGAGTGGGATGCGAGAGGGACATCCGCGCAGCTCCACGCGTCGGTTAATAAATTGCAACGGTATGCAAATAATGTGAATCGCCCGATCGTTTGAACTTTAATTTCGCCAAGTATGGAATTAAACTTGCTGCTGCAACTACGAGGCGACCACGCGTATGTAGAATTGCAGTTGCGCACCTACGGCCGATGGATCGATCGTTACATCGCATTGGCACGATATTGCCGTCACGTTGAAGCGTCGAGGCGTCGATGCGTTGAAGCACAAAACGCTTCATCGACACAGTGGGAGGAAACAGGAGAGCGAAGGGGAGCTGCGAGCTTATTAGTGGCCCATGCACTTGGCTAAACCTGCTTAGCTAAACCTGCTTCGCCCCGAGTACCGATGCACAACACAAGAAACGAAGAGAATCGCGTTTACGCGGCTGCGCTCGATAAAGGCGAGGACGCGTTGCCTCGGTATCGACGAAGCGGGGCGGATCGTTAGCCGTGAAATTTTCGCGAGGACGCGTATCGGGCATTCGTCCGGGTGGACCGCCACCGCTAGAGGTATATAAGGGCATTGTTCGCTTCCTGTTTTGAATATCGAATTTACGAGCAAAGTTATGAGCCGCGCCCGCGCCCGCAAAATCTTTCCCTCTCAACCACATTTCCTTCTCTCCTCTCCACGGCACTTCTCCTCTCCAGCAAGATTCTAACTTGGCCCGTAAAACTTGCCTGGGAACTCGTCTCCGAAAGGCGGACTTTCCCCTTAAGGGTTTCCAAGCCAGCAAGGAATACGGCCGGAGGTGTCGTAAGATCCACGCTTCGTTTTGCATTCCGCGATATCGGTGACGCCGGGAAATCGATCGTTCGAATCATTCGGAGCGGTAAGCCGTTCGGGAAAGACAAAAGGGACATGCGATGCCCGTCGGACGAGATCGCGAGGGTTCAGGTGGTAACATACGAAAGACAATCGCACCGACCTTTCTGGACGCAGTGCTCCTTTTTCGGATCAGAGGCAGTGACAAAGTCTCCTCTGCGTTGGCTGAAAAATTGATGGCAGGTCCTCGGGAGCACTGTTTGTATGCGCCTATATAGGTAGCTACTTTGGGCTCGACGAAAAGACGTTGCTCGAAGCGTCCGCGTTTCGAAAGCGTGGCTTGCCGCCGCCACGAAAACTACCGATTCCACCTGAAGTCGTTCACCGTACTAAGGCTTCATTTTCAGATCACGTCCGCACCATTGCGCTAAGCTTCGCTCCTCCTTCCCTCTATTCCGGAGGCATGGGATGCTGAAATCACTCTTCTTCGACTCCTTCACTTTTTTCTCCCTTCCTCCTTTCCTCCTTACTTCTACGCGTTCTTCGTGAATTCCCTGTTTCCGGGATTCGCGAGCGCCACGATCGCCGACTACACAGGTATGCGAAACTGGTGTAACCTAAATCAAAGTTGGTGTTCCTCGATCCGCCGTCTGCCGGCGAGTCAAAGTTACCGATGGATAATCTATACCGATCAGCCTGAAGTAGAGACCGTAGGTGAAAGTAACAGTCGGTTCTGATAGTCCGAAATAATCATTCGGAAAGGATATGTAACTCGGTTTGCGCGTTCGCCGTGACTCGTAAATTGTCACGGATCACTTGACGTTCGACAAAAATGCTTCAAGCCGGTAGTTGTCGAGGGGTGGGATCTACGGACATGTATATAGGTACATACACGCGGTTTAACGGTTTAAAACGCGACTGGTGCGACCTATTTACCTAAACCTGGCGAATCTAGCTGCAATGTACAGCAAGGGAGATAGAGAAGTGTAAGCGGGGATGCGTCACGAGCAAAACAGCAAAAAGCCAATGCTATCAAACAGCGTAAAACCGGAGAGGAAACTGAGGGCGAATTGTTGGATTTGACTCTTTGGCGTGTGCTAATTACACGCGAACGCATACACCAGCTGTCCCATTTTTTTTATTCCGACAAACTAACCGTTCGGGGAAAAAGGCAAGACTACTAGTAAGGAGTACCTAATATGGTATCGTGCCAGAGCCGCGGTATCGAGACAGCCCTTGATCCATTCGGTCCGTTTCCACTGGTAGACCATCGTTGATAACATTCGTCACGATTCGTCGCGATTCGTCGCGATTCGTCAGGATACCACGTCGAACCGAAAGAGCTCGGCTCTCGAGTTTAATCCTATCGACGTTCGACCGTAGTCGAGCGTGCCGACGTTGATAAGGGATGCGAAGGGGGTAGAAGGGAATAGACGGGAGCAGGAAAAATCGATGGAGAGACGAGCGGCGATCGGGCAGTTACGACTCCCGAGTCACGAGTCACGAGTCACGATTTACGAAAAGGGTAAACGAAGCGGCTGGCTGTATAGGAGGGGTAGGTAAATAGGAGGAGGCGATGGGGTTGGGGGATGGTGATGGGTACCAGAACGTGGAAACGCGTGTACACAACGGAGGCCGTTTTCGAGCATCTATCCGCGTATTCCGACTCACGTACGGCCACGGACGAGAATATACGGACGCGCCAACTGACGACAACGAGCGGGGGAAACGTATGTCCTCGATCGTGATTTTCGAATGCGCCTCTCTCTCTACAAACCTACTGTTCAAACAAGGGGGTGCCGAGCATCGCCAGATACGAAACGGCGAAACAAAACGATGGGCCACCATCGGGCAAGACGATGTCGGCGGCGGCCAACATTCAGCGATGAAGGTAGAGAGCAGCCCGCTGGCCCAAATTCCGTCCTGGAAAATCTGTTGGGAAAATACACGGTTCATTGTGTCGCGCTGCAGCTTCGCAAATTGTATATGTCTACAAATGCCGCTCCCGCAGCAGGTAGCAGAAAGCTTGCTCTTGCTCTTAGCGAGTCTCTTATTCGCGGGAGCTTATTCTCAGCGCGAAGCAACCGACTGCAGCCGCGTGTAGCCAGTTTCTGTTAGGGTGGGATTCCACTGAGACAACTTTTTGGCAACCGGCAACCCCGCGATCGGCGCGGGGTCTTGGGATATCGGATAAAGAGAGGGAAAGAAGGGAGCGACAGAGCTGGCGTGCCCGGTAAATTGATCGAATGTCCCTCGAATGCAAAGTCTCGGTGGGGTGTGGTAGGATTCCGACGAGATCCGAAAGATTCATGGATGCCCACATTCCGCGGCCTTTCCGGATTAACGACGGATATACTCGATTCGAAATGGAGGGGGGACGAACGCAGCACATCCGTAACCCATAACGGGAATCCGCGAGACACGTCGCCGTGGCCGTCGCCTCGTTGCGGCATCGTTTCCCGCAGAGCGGAAATGAGGCGGTCGCTCGTCCCACGAACCGGTCGAACGAAAAGAAGATAGGGCGGCAGGGGAGATGTCGGGAAGAGGATGGAAAGTCTTGGTACGGACGTACGGAGTTTACTGATCGTCGTGTTGGTCGTTTTCGTCCCGTTCGATCCGATGCCCATAATTCTGTATAGTCGCCTCGAACGGTGCCGATCGATACGGCAGATTTTCAAGTTTCGCCCGTTCGGTTTGTTCCGTTTACACTTGGCTCGCGAGAGAAAGGACCTCGTCGGGGAAGCTCGGTTCGTCCGCCAATCGAGCCAACGGCAGAGGCGACAGAGACGGCGGAGTTGGCAGAAGCAGACGACAAGATAGGTCCACCCGCTCGAAATTCCGCGTCAATCCGTGGAATTAAAAGCTTGCCGAGCGAATTTAAGTTTGCGTTTCCTCGAGGAACGGGAGAGAAATGGTAAAAGAAAGGAAGGGCTCGACGATCGTCTTTGGAGAGAATCGACAGGGTAAAAGAGGTTCTTGGCGGGGCCGGGTTGAAGGGTTGAACGGTCGAAGGGGGTGAGGAGGTGGCAAGAAGGGGTAAGAAGAGAGATGGGAAGGAATTCGTAAGCGCGTGGACACACAGAGAAGGGCAGCGTGGCGCGCAGCTCGGGGCTACCGCGCGAAACGGCATCGGAAGAGGGAACGGGTGAACGGGGGAACCGAGGGGAAGACGGCGGCGGCGGCTGCTAGATAAGATAAGAGTGAGAAATCGCGGCGCTCTTGGATGCGGTAACATTAGACCGTCCCCCAACCCGTGGTTCTCCTCCTGTGGCACCGTTCGTTCGTTCGCTCCTTCCTTCCTTCGTCGTTTCTTAGTTGCTTGATTCGCCAAGGCGTTGCTCTTCGGCTTAAGCCTCGAGCTCCGAACTAACTCCTATCGTCGTCCTTCGCTACGGTATCGTTCCGCCGTGTAAGCACGCGATACTGGCGTATCCAACTGTGTGTACTCGTACATCGGCCTGCCGGCTGAAATTCGACCGGCACGGTGGCCGTAGGCAGGGTTAAGCGACGATGTAACGTCGGATTAACGGCAACTGCCCGCTACCGTTGCCCTGGACCGAAGACGGATCATCCAGATTCGGCTCGCGTCTTCGCCGCTCGGCCGCACCATCGATCCAACCTGCTACTCGATTATCCGTCACCCTTCTTCCCTCTCCTTTATCCTCTCTATCCCTTTATCCGAGCACGCGGTCTTCCAGCACGAGCGGCTGACGCACGCGTGATCACCAATGCAGGACTGCTTAGAGCACTGCTTAGCAGTTCGAAGTTAGAAGTAATCGAGAGGCGCCTGCAGCTACGAATTTCCTTCCTCCCCCTTACGTAACAGAGTCCTCGAGGATTTCGTAGCACTTTACGACAAAGATACCTTACTACATTCCAGCCCACTTAGGTACCTATTGGGAATTAGGCCATGGAAACTCAGAACACATTAATAGTTTTGAATCTTGATTTTATTTAGGACACTTGGAAGGTAAGCTCTTTATGGTTCCAAACGATCCGGCAGAACGAATTATCGGGGAGAGATCCGTCAAGCACGTAAACTCTATTGGGATTATCTTATTTCCGCTACGCGACATGATGGCGAAAATTAAAGCAGTTCAATCGGGTTAGCTGTCACATGTAATAGGGCAGTATTGGGAATTTCAACTGTTTGGTGATCGATTTTGTAAAATTTAGCAGACTATTTAATGACACAAGCATTATTGCACTATTTCAATACGTGTGTGACACCAGTCCTGTGACGCGATTGACCCGATTACAAAGCTTACCGAAGTAAATGGCGCTCTCACAGTATTTCCCAATTAGAGACACTATGATAAGTATATTTGTTAAACAAAACCAACAGTATCTACTTGAGTAGGTTCGCCTTTTCGAATAATCGACCATCCTCGGCGTCTATTCCACCGATCGTCGTTGGGGAGAAGAAATCACTGCGTTGCGATGCGAAACGCCTCTTAGGTACCTACCTCTATCTCGGTCCATGGATTTTTCTCCCTTGAAAGCCGTTCGCGATAGATAGTGAGTCCCGCGAGTCCCGTGCATCAAAGCACCGACAAAGCCAGCGATGGGGCGGATCGATTATCGTGAAAACTAAACAACTCGAGTGTGGTTCTTTCAAAAGTTGGATACAAATTTTCAATGCTCGGAGGCAGAGGCGGGAGACCTGTTGCACCGAAATATAGCTTGAAAAGCACGGCTCTGGAGAAAAATCGTGATTTCTTATAGGTAGGTATAGTGGATTGTTTTCTCGCATCGCTAGACAAGGGTGTTGGATCGGGTTTCGCTGCCTCGAGAAGACGGATACGGTGTCGATGGTATGCCGACGCGACGCGACGGTGTTATTAAAGCATCCAGGGACAAGGGTGTACGGGTGAACGGGGAATTGAATTGGGGGGGGGGGGGGCTCGGTCGGGGTTGAGGGAGGCGTCGAGGTAGCCGCTAGAACGACCCAGAGACGTGCACGCGAATATGCGGGCGTAAATACATGCCATGAATTTAGGTTAGCATGCGAGCAAAACCGCAGCACTTGGCAGACCGACCTCGCCCAGCTTAATTATTGTCCGGCGACGGAGATGATAATCGGCTGGGGAATTAACGCTACTGGCCTGAACGACCGTTAAATGAACGGGCGCAATCGATTCAGCTGGTTAGGCCTCAAGATGCGTACTCTTTTGCCAGTTTCAGACTAAGGTCGAGGCCAGATACATTGGCCGGTGAGTTTCGTGAGGGGTATTCTCCCACCACACAGTTTGCCTGCCCCGGTCTTAGAGCATATAAACATGGAGGAAGCGTGCAATGGGCAAAAATGTAGACGTCGTTAAAAAGAGAAAAATATACATGGGGGACACCCTCTCCCTTTCTAACGCCAGGGGCGACAAAATTTTTTTTTTATGTTAGGAAGAAAGAGAGTGTACCTCATGTATATATTTCTCTTTCGCATAAGGCCCCGGTGCTCCTTCTCTACGTTTTCTGACTCGCCATTGTTACATCTCGCTCTCGCCTTCGCAGAACAAGAGTGAGCCCGAAGTGGTGGGGATGGTGCCAAGCTTCTGGCGTGTAGGACAAACCGAGCTGTCAGCGAAGAAATACACACATCAGAATAGGTGTGCGTTAGCTCCGAAAAAATTCTGGAGTTTTATTAGTCAGAACACTGATTCTTTCTCGATAGCTTCATCTCCTATTGGTCTACCCATATCTTCGTAACGCACACAACTATTATGCTAAGAATAAATAACAACCACATGGCTACGTTCAGGTGGAGCCGAGCAGCGTTCTCGTTACCCCACCATACCCTGCGAGGGCCTAGCAACTCTAACTAACAAATCCACGATCGTCAGATGGTGGTGGCTGATTTCTCCTCGATCGCTGTTCGTGAAAATGAATTCACCGGCCAATATATCTGGCTTCGACCTTAAGAGACGCGATACATACGAGGTGGAATTAATGTTACCCTCGCCCTTTCTGCGCTTCTCGATCGTGTCGCGTTAACCCGGCGTGGTACATATTAGGTATCAGGTAGGTAGGTAAGTACAGCGCGGCGCGACGTAATGCTCAACGAATGTCGATAAGAGAAGAGGTTGGTGAGCGTATCGATTTTCGAATTTCCCAAAGCAGCTTTTCACAGACTCCTGCGTGGATGGTGCGACGGTATTACGCGGTCGTCCGACTACATCCTCGAGGAGGAGCAGCCAGCCGTATGCGGTATAATAATTTAATATAATGCCAACTATCGGGAAACTCGCAGGAGCGTAACAATGGCAGCCACCGCTATGGTAGCCGATGCTACGAGTCAATGGAGTCCCCGTGAAATATTCCGTGAAATATTCCCGATACAGTACCATCCCTTCTTTCTCCATCCCTCTGGCGTTTACCGGCTTAAACCGCACAATGACCATCGCGTCTCCTCTTCTCCTACCCTCCCAGTCTTTTTCTCCTCCCTATGCCAGGCTTATCCCCTTACCGTTTACTCATCGTTCCAACTTATGGACAAGCTTATGCTCCGCCGATCTTTCCATTCGTCTTCGGAGCTTAAGATAATGGTTCCTTGAACCTGGATCGTTATTCGCTGTATCTAACCATGAACGGAGACGGGGCCGATGAAACGATCAAATTAACGAAACGGCGGTTAACGAGGAAACGCTCGTACCAAGGGGGACAATAAACGCGATGCGATCCTCGCGAGACGTACGGTAATTTGAAGTAGTTACAGCTCGTAATATCGAATCTTTACCGTCGCACCGTCGAGCGGACGACAGCGATGTTTGTTCAAGTACCCTTGGTAACGGTAACGAGGTCAAAGCAAATTTGAATTACCGCTTCAAGTAGTTCCGGATGAACGGCGAAAAGGCGAATCCTCGAAGCAAAGGTTTGATGGAAACAGAGGCTGATGCCAAAGGGACTGTCGCTAATTTCACTTGCTTTGCGTTATCGATCAAGACAGCCATTACGTCTCATTACATACATAGTATCACGTTTTTATTTCAGGGCACGAGCAACGGTGGCTGCCTCTAATTATGATTTCATCGGTGATGAGGAATAGATGCAAGGATCCAGGAAGAACGGTAACGAGAACGGGGAGGAAAGGAAAGGCGTCAATAACTCGCCTACCGCTAATTCTACCGTGGCGGAACCCAAGGTTTGCCACCAACATGACGTCGCATCTCCAGGGGTAACCGCGTGGACCGGCGAAATCTTTGTCTACGGGGGATCGCAAAGTCTGCTGGGAACGTGAGTCAATAATTTTCCTCTTCCCGCTAAATCCCCCAATTTTAAGGTTACGACACTTACGACAGACCTTACGACTATATCTTCGATATTTTTGCGAATTTCGGTTCCAAATTTTCAGGAAACATTCATGACATATCAAACACTGAAAATAAGAATTTTTTTTTTTATCTTTTTCGCATATTTCGGTATATGCCGCCCCTTAAATGTTTCAAAAATAGTCCTCGAAAATAAAATTCCATTTTTTGTTCGCCTTCATAAATAAAAAGTGTTCTAGAAACATTTAAACTTTCAAAATTTGGGGAAAAAAAGTTTGCTTTTTTTTTTTTAGTTTTTCAAAAACCGTTTGTCGCACGAGAAAAAGTAATATAACATAAAAGATGCTCCTTGTTCGGATCTAGAATTTTTTGTTTGACATATTTTTTTATTTAATTAATAACTTGGAGGATATTATATAAAATCGATTTCGGGAGCTGTTTAATAATGATTTCAATATTTAAGGGCCCAGTGGCGGGCACCTTTTCCCGTTATCCGATCGAGCTCAAACTTTACACAGATTTTTTTAAAATTATTTGGAACTATTCTGGACGGTGCCTCGAAGAAAATTCAAAAGTCGAAAATAAGAGCCACTCTAGTCTACACTTAAACTCGAGCACGTACACGCGTATACTCCTATACAGGTATATGTAAGTAGACCGTTGATACGACCAAATAATCGTCTGCTCGTCGGTTTTCCCCGATAAAAATTAATTTATCGATCAACAATCCCCCATGGAAATGTCTAAATGCAATTGTAGGATATCTCGGGATCGTTTAAAGGGGTTGGATCGTGATTGCGACTTGGAGTCTCATCAACTTCCAGCTCTGACGTCCCTCCCCATTTGCGCGATACCTTGAAAAGTGCAAAGTCCCAACTACCGGGTCGTTAATAATCGTTAGACGCGAACGACAAAGCAGCGACCTACGACGCGATTCAGCGTGCGAGCCAGCCCGGCGGGGCGTCACCGACCCACCGGTGCCCGTCGGCGGCGCGGCGCTCACCGTTCACCAAGCAGCTCCACTAACAGTAAGACCCAACACCCTAAAGCGGATGCGATTAACGCGCGATACACACCTACCCTGTCCCGTTCCAACGAACGGTTCGTGCACGACCAAAGCTTATTTCCACGTGATGCGCGCCTACTCGATAACCACGCTCGAACCACCGAAATATGCAGAAATCATTTACCATTGGCAGAAATACAAGGCCAAAGACAGAACCGCGTTACAACGATACAAGCATTCCCTTGGCGAAGGAGGAAAGAAAAGCAACGGAAGCCGATGGACTCGGCAGAAAAGTTGACGCGATAATTAGGAGGCATGGCGTACTCCTTCGTGGATTTAGACGCGCATTATGTATTTAAGAGAACGCTCAACTCGGGCAAAGGTGGTAGCGGAGGACGGCGGTAGTAGGTTGTACCGGGTGGGGTTGCGCGGCGCATTGCAATGCACTGCGATGCAATGCAATGCAATGCGATGCAATGCAATGCACCACTATACGAAACCACTTTGAGTTTTCACGGAGTTGCACCGTTGCGCCGCTGCACCGTTGCACCGATGCCAGCTTCATTCCGCTTGTAACGCGGGTGTTTGCGGGCGACGGAGATGGAACGAGGCGGAACGAGGATTCTGGAGAATGGAAAGAGGAAAACGGGCAGGCGGCAGCAGCGGGGTTCCGTGGCGCGGTGTGGCGTCGCGTCGCGTCGGTTAGGGGGGGGGGGGGGTGGGGGGGTGGAAGGAGGAAAGTACGGAACAGGAGGTTGAAAAAGTTTTATCGAATGCGGTCGTGCCGCCTTCGATGTTACGAAACACAATTATCTTGGTAACGTCGGTTACACCGAGTGTCTTGCGCGTATTCGAGAGTTGGACTACCCTTGACGGCTGGATCGCAGAACTCTGCGCAGTATCGAGCCGAGGTCGGTGATCTTTGCTACTCGCGTACGTGTGAACCGCCTCTAGAGCGGAGCTATCGAGGCAAGTTGCTCCTGCGACTTCTAACTACACCAAACAGGTTTCGCTTCGAACACGACTCGTACATTAAAGGTTGGCTGCTTGTCGGAAGGAAGGGGTAGTTGGACAAAGTCGAGGACTTTAACAGTGACAGGGTAGCGCGAGGAAACGGAACTCGGTCGTGTCAAATGTCCAAAGCTTTAGCGAGTCTATCGATCTGCTGTTCTCGCTCTATCGATCGCACACGTAATACCTAGACGCTCAGATGTATTTGAGCCTTTACGCCGGGGCGTTCGGCGACGTAATCGATCCGCCTGGATCGGATCGTATCGTCTCGAAACAGAACGGAACGGTGGGCCGCGCTGGCTCGCCCGGCTGCTTTCCGGCCATCCAACTACCAAGAAATACAGCGTCTCGAAGTCCTTTCGTATACGCGAAACTTTCTCCCAACCGATTTTCTTCGTTACCGCCAACCGGGCAGAGTTGGCTCCCCTTCAACAACGACCGAGAAAAGTTACGCCAAGATAGTTCCCCTCTCACTAGAAACTCCATCGACGCAAGTTAACGTGTCGCACTCCGCAACGGTGACAGTTTTGTCAGAAGGCTCAATCTCGTTTCGGTTCAGCCGCGAGAAGAAGCCCGGAGCTCGGAGTCGTCGAGATGAACGAGTAAGGATGAATCGTGCGCAGGTTCGTCTGTCGGCAACCAACAGATTAATCGCGCGATTCAAGGAGATTCATACGAGACGAAGCAACCGAATAACGTGCGATCTATTATTGTCCACGTAAATAACGAGATAGACGCAGCCTAAAGTACGTAGGGTAAATCCGGGAGACGCGGCCGGCCCGGAGAGTTGGTCGAGTCGCTATATTTCAGACTCTATAATTACTTCTCTAGAAGCCAAACAGTTGAATGAATAGCGTCACTTCGCTTCCTTCTGTGTTTTTCTGGAGTTATAGGCTATAAAAGGTAAATTGAGGTTGCATTTAACCTCTTTTGTCAAACAGCGGTATACAGAATCGTATTTAAAATATACTTCTAAGTTTATTTTCGTTTGATGTTTGGGATAATAAGATAGTAGAGATATTAGTGACAATGAAGCCAAGGTATTTGGCCATATTTACTCTTCCCCTCAAAGCTAACGAGAAGACCATGTCTCGCTGCAGAAAGGAGAGATGGTCGAGTTATGATTTTCAAATTTTTTATTATTATTTTCTTATTATTTTTGTTCATTTATTTTATTTATTCACTTTTGTATTCATTTGCGTTGCTAATTACCAGTAGGTAGTTCATTTTTCCTGTGTTCTTTATTTGTTTAACGTAAATAAATTGAATATCAATGAATCTGTATTTGTATTCACTCATAAATAATTTTGCTTTCTTCTTTGTTATTTTTCCATGAATAATTATGTGAGTGGTCTCTGCAAACGACGATAACCGTTTCTCCCGGCACCTCGGAACAGGTGAACAGATGTCATGACTTCAGTTTTCCATCCGATTTACTGTAAATATTGTCTTAAAGCAAATATCGACCAGTTTATCTGAATCAGCATAAAATTCTGAACATATTAGGTTTGTTCTGATAAAATAACTAATACCTGTATTAGTTTTAATAGCCATTTTATATTAGATCGACCGCGTCTCCCGGATTTACCCTATATGTCTACGAGCAGTGCGAGTTAATGCAGCTAGTCGCAGTTGTAACGCTACAGATATAGCAGTTGAGTTGACGAGAAACAAGGTGTACGAGGAATAGTCGCACACCGAGTATACTGCTACAAAACAGTCGCCGTTCATGCATACTTTAGCAGCAGCTGTCCTAGCAGCTCCAATTCCCAAGCGTGTCGATAACGCGTCGGCTTAAGCGCCGTTCACAACCGTAGCCGTTTCGATGGAAGCGGCGCAACGCCGAGTAACGCGACGCCTCCAGCGACACGCACCACGTCCGTCAACTTGGAATCTGCTATCGAATACATTAGGTATTGTACATACTTGGAATTGACGCGTGTATCCGGTCGTAAACTTTTCACGACATTTCAGCGGCCAATCATACGTAGAAAGAGAGACACACGTTACACGCATCTGTATTATTCATCGTTCGCCTTTTAAAATTCGACGAATTTAACGCCCATCCGAGTATAATGCGACCAAATGAAATTCCTCCGGTGGGGTGATCCGCCGAGCGTAAGTCCGTCTCTTCCACGATCGATTACCATTACATGGTCGACTAAGTAGACGTTGGTCAGACGTTCGACGGTGCGCCGCGCCGGTTCGCTGGCGATCGCGTGGCCTACTCAACGATTATATCGGAAATTTCCTCGGAATGCGCACGTGGTAACGGCGGAGAAACTCCCCCGGAAACGCCTCGGTAACGCTATCGACTTTAATTACTCATAACCGCTGTAATCGCTTTGGAGGTTAAAGCGATTCGCTTTGAAATTGCGTCGCACGCTTTATTGCGGCCGACTGTTAATTCGCGTCTTAAGGCGGCATTCTGAAATTAGATTACCGGTCTGCCGCATTAAGTCGTTAGCTACCGACGCCCGACGCCGCTCGCTCGCTCGCTCGCTCGGACTAGCGTGCAACGATTACCTGCTTCCATCGAGCGCGCTCCTTGCAAAAACACCCCCCGCAGCGGAAGAATAACTTTTGCCTCTCCTCGCCCCGGAATACCGTGCATTCGAGATTTCACCTACGCGTAACGACCGATGAATAAGCATTCTTCCTACCTGCCGCGTATCGAACCATCGCGAATACGCGTATCGCGCGTGAAATGGATGCCTTTGCACATCCACGGTAATTAGCTATCGGGGAAATGGGTGCGCCAACCGAACCGTTCGAATCCACCGGATATATGTAGGTACACGGTGAATATCTATCCAATCCTACCTCGATCCGCTCTATCGCATTTTTCACAGTCTTGCTCGACTTTATCCTACCCTCTATCTTCGCTCCCGCCATCCTTTCGTATCGTATCGGATCGGATCGGATCGCATCGGCTCTAGCTCTCCCGGATCTCGTTGCGCACCAGCTTTAAATCGGTCAACACCAAAATCATCTATCCGATCGAATTATTTCAGTCTTTTCCATCTGTTGCTTTGGTCGCGCGTTTCCCACAGCTCACGGCTCAGCTGCTTCGACGGTTCCAATATAGAGAACTCATTGCGAATCCGGGTCCGGCTTGAAAACAATTCAATCAACGCATTCCTCTTTATTCTGTTTGGGGCGAGGGCAGCGCTGAATCGCCGCTATTACACCAGCAAGGCGGTAATCCCTGGCTGTGTCCCCTTGCTGGTTTTTCCGCTACTTTCCCCGTTGACGGTATTCCTTTCATCTGCGTGGCTGGATGACTGACAATGAGAGGCTGCGTTGCTGGCACGAGCTTGCATTGCCAGTTGAACGGGGAGCCACTGGAATCGCCACAGCTATTTAAAATGCCGGTAAATTGCGACCGATTGAAAAGGAAAAGTGGCAAGAATATTGCTGCTTATCGTTAAAAGACGATAGGCAGACGCCCATTCTTTGACGGCCCTGTGCGGCTGGGACGAATAGCGGAGGACGCTATCGAGCGTAATGCGAATCCCGAAAGGGCCAACGGTTACTCGGAAGATAGTGGATTGCCGGCAGGACTGAAAGTGCAACGGGAGTGGAGGTTGCCGCGTGGCCAAAGATACGAAGGAAGGAACTGCTGCTAGAACCGAGGAATATTAATCGCAGCCACTGTCGTATTCTCCGCTATAGGCTGCCTCATACCGCCCTCGGCATCTCTCCTTCCTCCCCTTTCTCTCTCTCCCTGCATCACCTCTCGGTATCACCCGGCCCGGTGGTCCCGGCACCGAGTTCTCTTCTCAGCCTCCTCTCGTTCCTCGGTCTCCTCCAGCTTCTCCCTTACCCTCCGGGGGACCCTTTTCCGTGTACCACATCAAGCCAGGAGGCGGCTACTAATGAGGCCAAAAACATCGGAGCCCGGAGTTACGACCGTCCCAAAAACGTTACCGGCGTGATTTAGAGGATGGTAATGGAGCGAGCGGACCTTATCCTCGTCGAGCGAAACGCCACCCCTCCTTTACCTCCCCGCGAATCTTTTCTTGGGCTTGCACGCGTTATACCCCGGGCCCGCGGACTTGAAGCATTTTCGCCCGGGAGCGGGAACGTGAAACCGCCGCTTCCAAACTCTCTCGTGTACGGCGTGCACCTCCCACTCTATCGCGGCTCGTCCTAATTGCGATCGCGTTATCTTACGGTGGGATGCGCCGGGCTAATTTTTCGGGCGGCGCGCCAACCCATTATCCGATATTGCGGTTACCGTTCTTGTTCTAAGTATGTAGTACGCCGATTCGCGGGGAAACCGCCTGCGAGCAGAAAAGACGGGAGAACAGTAGTCTGGCTCAATATGAAAGCCGACCGCTTGTCAGTCGGCGGGATACGCGATAGCGACGTATTGCCCCAGAGGAAATTTGCGCGACCATTACTTATATCCCACCCTAGTCAGCTGCAGATGCAAAACATTTTTCTCCCCGCCTTGCGAGTGACTATGACGCAGTATAATAATATTCCGACAGTTTTTCCTTGAGACACGGTAGGTACTCGTTGCCGCGGTGAGGGGCTCGTGCCGTGTTCGATAACGCGTCTGGTCGAGCAGCAAACTTTCCAGGGATCTTTCGAGGCGCGACCATGACTCGAGATCCTGGCGGAGGCAGCAGCTGGAACGGAAGCGTCGTCAGGAAATGGCGTTAACGGTATCCGCGGTCTTCCACTTGACCGTTTTGCACAGAGAATGACGGTTTGGAGGAGGGTGTGATAGGGAGGGTGGTGAAAACCAGAATCGTTGGTACAATGTTGCGCAATTCCAGCACAACAGCGGTCCCGGTGACATTTGGTACGTGTAGCCTGTAGCGAACGTGTTCATTCGCACCGACGCGGCGCGGCTAGGGCGAGCTTGGCGCAGCAGAGCTGTGCGGGAACGGCCGCGGCCGGTGTTCCACGCAGGATTGCATTTTAACGGGAACGGTATAATCGCTCGAATTAACCGCGACTGGCCAAAAACTTTGACTTTTGTACTGTACTCGTTATTGAGAGTATTTATAGATAGGGATACAAATATATATGTAGGGTTTTTAGAAAGTGTGATGACTCAATATATAATAGTACCTAAACACGAGGCGCTCTCCACAAAGTCTCCACCAGCTCTCCTCTCGAACTAACATTTTGCACCGCTGACCCAACGGTCCCCAATCTCCCCTGCATCCCCGCGCCAGTCCCCTCGGAAACGCCTCCCAGTGCGTAAGGCACTCGACTTCAAGGAACGCTGACGCCATGCATGCCATTAATATCCCTTCACCGTGCCTATCGCTCGACTGCCCCGACAATCTCCGAGACAGTACAATAAACGAAAAGGCGCCAACAGTTCTGGCACTCATCCGCTAGCCTACACGGAAATGTCCATCCACACCACATATATATATACTGCGAAGCTCCGTGGCAGCCGCAAACAACCAGCTTTTCTTTCGATTAAAGATTAAAGAGACCGACGACTAGGAGGCCGAAGAACCGCTACAATTTCCACCGATTCACGTAGCCGGTAATCCCCCCAGAGCTCTGCATGGAACGAGCGTAAATTCGGTATATGTAATGACCGAGGAACGCTATCCGGTTCCCCGCGATTTACCAAGTCACCTTTGGCGACCGAGTAAAATATCGCGACCCGCAATGCTACTACTTACTTAAGGTATCTAGATGCATGCATAGGTACACACTTTCAGTGGTTCACAGCCATAATCGTACAGTCTTTAAAATCGCATAACATTTTTAAAATTGTTCCAAACGACTTGAGTTTTTTTGTGAAGCTAGAAGGACCAGTTTGCTAAGTGGCGTGTTTCGTCGTTTTGAAAAAATTGTAATTGGTCGGAATAGCAACAAAAGTAGTAAATATCGTTTTTACAACTTTTTTTCACAAATCCCCTTAAAGAGTGTACGATTATGGCTGTGAGCCACTGTACGTAGCGCAGACTACAGAAATCGCCGGCATCGTTTCTTCCCGTAGACCAAACACGCGATAAAAGTCTCTACTTTAACCAGATCTTCTCTATCTTTCTCTGTACACTGCCCTGTAGCATCCCTTTCGAAAGTTTCATTCGAAACGATCCTCGTCGCTCGGCTAAACAAACATCATCGAATTTCTCAGGAGGATCCGAGTTCGTTAGTTTCCACGGGAACTTGACGCGAATCAGCCAATTGTTGCCTTTTTCCGTGGATATTCCCGCGAAATTCCTTGGATCCCGGCTGCCTACGATGTAACACGGAGAAACGACGTTGACTAATCCAATCATCGTTCAGCCGCGAATCTTGCCTCGAAAGCGAGCAGCAAGAAGAGCTGGCTCGAGCCTTTGCCACGGCAGCATAAGTGTGGGTCTCTGTTTTCTATCTGCCTCTCTCCCTCTCGCCCGTTTTCGTGCCAATAGAAACGGCGCGGCGCCCTCGAAAAGATATGTATATACCTATGCTTTGTTGGTCGAACGCTCGAGAGATTTACGAGGATGTAGGAGATGTTTTCGTTCAAACATGGTCAGCCACACTATTTTATCGGCGTCGCCTCTACCCTTGCGTTCCTCTGGCACGACCCGGGCTGGTCGCGACGCTTCCTCGTGCTAACGCAAATACGGGTCAGCGGCTTGTAATAACTAAAAATTTGCTGAACAATCATCTCGTTAACGCGGAACCATGCCGCTTTAGGCCATCGTGCATCCTTTCTTCAATGATATGCATAGAAAGTCACGTGACATACACACCCCTTACGACCCTAACTGAGCCTTGGGCATTGTTTATTTTCCCCCGCGTCTCTCCCCAGTGAATTGTGGTGTTGTTGAAAACGTGTTTACGTTCGCGCCTAGCTGGTCAGCTGACCGACTTTTCGTATTTCATTGACCACTCACGCCGCGCAGCCGAAGGAAGAGAAATAGGGAACTGGGTCAAATCATCCAGGCGTGAAGGTAAACAAGTTTCGAGCGCCGCGTCGCGCCGGGATAAAGACGTTGAAGGGAAAGGTGGGAAAATAAGGAGCCTCGGCTCGCTTAGGGTCGTGTGGAGTGCGTATCTATCTCACCTCTCATCTCTATCTCATTCAGTTTTCACTATCCCGTTGAGGAGAGCACCAAGCCCTGACATAGGGCACTCTTCATTGCCAGTTATTCCGTTTGCCACTAAAACTGCCGAATTTACGATACCGCATTCACTGCACCTCCATCGGCAAGTAAATACACACGTACAATGCACGCTGAACTTTCTCCCCCGCGGAAACTTTATTATGTAATCCGTTGAGGCGTTGAGGCGGTGCTAGGAAAGTCGAGAGGACGGGTGAAAGGAGGAACCTTTCTGCCAATCCCCGGCTCGAAACCAGACCCTAAAACCGCGAGAACTCGGTCTGCTATCAGTCAAGTCCGAGTGGCTTTCCACTACCCACGTGTAGGGGAGCGTAATCTGGGAATCGCATCGATTTCAGGATTCGTCGAGGAGATACCGCAAAACCGTGGTTCCCCGAAATCGTTCGACGTTCACTTCCACAGGCATCGATTATTCCAACTTAGTCTCCAACTAAATCCGTTCTACCGTGGTGGCAGCGTTCGCGTCGCCCGCTCCTCGGAGAAGGTGTACGTGTACTACTTAGGTACCTGATAACTATACACAATTTCAACAATTTCAATCGGACCCCTCGTTCTGGCAAACTGTTCGTTCTCCCTCTGAAAAGAATCGGTCGATAGGTATGTCGATGAGAAATCGCTAAACCAATCGATGTACCTATGTATGTAACTTGAAATATCGCTGTGGCTGGGTATCCTTTTATACTCCCTCTTCTTGAATATCGATTTTCTAGCGTAGCCGACATTCGCGGGAATTCCTGATGCTTCCTCGAAGACACGATGACCGCGCAGTCGCGTAACGCAATCTCGGCGACAGGAAACAAGAAATGTCCGAACGTCAGCAATAGGGACTGCAAATTTACCGACTTTTTCAATTACCGGTAATTCGGTAAAATTTTCAATCAAACACGGTTTACCGGTAGTTAACCAGTATTTTTTTTAAGGTATATGACGTAAAATATAAGAGTAAACATTGCAAAAAAAAATTTTTTGAACTCTAATCGAGCATTATAAAAATATATGCAAGTGAAACTATTCCGAACATAAAATATAAAATTATATAACACAAAATAGATATATTTGAATAACTATTTACAATACTTGTTAATATAAATCTTCACCAGGAAAACAATGAAAATAATCAAATCTTACGGTTCGTAGTCGGTATCGATAGCAAGAAAACGATATAAATGAAAAAAAAAAACGGGGAACAGAACTATCATCGAGGAAACGAATTGTGCTTAGGGTGAAGTAACGGATAAACGTGATCTTATTTGTGTAGGCATATCATGTTTGACGCGAGAACGCGTAACTGAAACGCGATTCGCGGGATAAGCGAGGCGAAAAGCAGATATGTTCCACGGTCGATGAGTCAAGGACCATCGGCTTGCTGAAGCGGCAGCGGTATGGCAGCGGTATGGTAAATGTATGGAAAAGGTAACGATAAGACAAAGGTACGAGGGATAATACAATGGACTCGACCCGTCTTGCACCGTCAACCTTTCCCCTTTATTCTTGCTGGTTGTTGTCGATGAAGGAGCGATAGATTCTGTCGCGACTACACGCTGCCGCCAGCCAACCAAGAGAAGGGAAAGTGGAAGAGTCGCGCCTGGCCAACCATGCTCGAAGGGTTAGTCTCGTTGTTCGCGAACCGTACGAAGAGCAAATTCGCTGGTAGGGGTGGCTCGCCCGAGGGAAAAGACCACCATCGCGACGGCGGAGAGTCTGGCTTTGGAGTGGAGTTCGATCCTCCGGTTGAGGTTTTGTTCAGCCATTGTGATAACTCAAACAATGCTGGCTTGACAGCCGCGTCGTGCGCGAACCGGCGCAAAGGAACGCAAAGGGACGCGAAGGAGGAGTCGAGAGTCGAGAGTCGAGAATCTCTGTTCACTCTCCTTCATTCTCCTTTTCGTTTTGTATCTTTGCCGATTCGCACCTATCTGGTCATCAATGTAGATTTATTCGTCGCCCCTCCTCCCTCCTCTTCCTCTTCAATTCTGCTTGAATCTCTTGTCCGCTTCGCCACAGCCGTGCGTCTTTGTTTCACGGTGCACCGTCAGCTGATTCTATCGCTGGCCGTAGATCGTAGAAAAGAACAAACAAATGTCCTGCTCCACCATGGTTATAATTTTATATGAATGGAAGAGCGGTGGTCGACGCAGATAGAACAGCACCAGAATTGTGAATGCAGCCTTCCAGGATTCCCTTCGACTGTTGCTCGCGACCTGAATTCTCGCGACGATCGCTTTTCTCTGGCGGCTAAGATTGGTTCGCGTGAAACGCTTGTTTCGGCTAAGGTACTCGCGGGACGATTCAGGCGAGAATCGCATACAAAAGCAGAGACTCGAACGCCTCTGTATACCGTGTTTCCAGCTATTACATATTCATACGTGGACACTAACGATAGTCGGAGGAGTTCCGCTCCTAACGGAGAAGCAGTTTGTTGGTTTCCCATGTTTACCAACACCCACGTACCTACACAGGTCCTATATCGAACGACGATAAACGCCTCTTAGACGAGGCTCGTCTATCGCTAAACCGACTCGGACGAAGAAGCAGCGAGTGAAGCTCGCAATTTCTGCGAGTGTAATTTCCATCCGCGATTTAACGTTGTCTGCCCCGGGTAATCACGCTCGAGCAACATTCTAAGTAGCTACCTACGTTCGAGTGATCGAGCAAATTACCAAAGGATCACGAGAAGGAATTCCGCAAAGTCCAAAGTGACTGTACAAACATTTACTTCTAACGACGTAGGTAAATATCTCCCTCCTTGCACAAGCTCGGCCGTACGTCGCACTCGATATTACGGAAACTCCGAATAGCGGAAGCGTCGAAATTAAACGTCACTCGCAGCTCGGTGGAAAGCAGTATCCGCCCCGGACACTTGGCACCTTTTTCAACTTCTCGCTCGCCTGTCTCGCTTTTCGCCGCGTTTTCCTAGTTAATCACGGGCTCGGGGTCGCGGCGGCGGCGACGGTCGCCTCGAGAACCTTCGAAAGGCAAAATGAGAAGGTAAAGAAGAAGGGGAGTTGTCGTTCAGGGAAAGAGATTTCGAGAATACTATGGCATCCTATCAGCCTTCATCGATCCACTTATTTTCCGAACTTTCGTCGTTCGCCGCTTAAAACTTTCTCGCCGTTATGCTTGTTACCGAATCTCACAATCCCGAATAAGCAAAGGTACATGTTAACGCCGACTCGTTGGCGTTCCTGTCGTGTCGCTGGCTCCAACTGCCAAGCTTTTTTCGCCCGGAAGCGAAGTCACCGTTTGCAAACCGATTGAAAGTGTGGAATACACGCGATTCGATTCCGTGCCAATGCGCGCTCCACGCCACGTTGGCGAAACACCTACGAGCCCACGTTCGAGAAACGTCGACGGTGAGAAGGAACGTGACGAAAATAAAACGGATCGGATGGACTTTAACAATGTCAGCTGACCGATATGTCTGGCGCGGGAGCAAAATCTATCCTCCCGCTAGTTTCTATTGGGCAAAGATGGAAAGCCAGCAGATTTCTCAGAGATTTCCCCTTGTCGGACGGAGGAGTGTTCTGGAAAGTGAACGAAACGGGGGAACGTTAGGAGACTTGATGATGTCGAGTGTCGAGACCCTACGCATTAGCCCGTACCTTCGGCCAGGGCCAGTCAGGCGCACGTTGAAAAATTCACCGAGCGTTAAAGCGGACAAGATCGAAGAGTAAAGAAAAACTGAAAGGGGGTCGAGTCGCGCTCCGATCCGCCAACGAGAAAGAGCGAAACGTAGGCGCGAGAGGAAGGGAAGGGGGCGAAAGTGCACGGCCAAGGAGATTTCACGGTGTCGGAGCAGCTGCCGAAAGGAAAACGAAAAGGAAACGGTGCTCGTCACCGACGAACCGTGCATTCGCCAGCCCCCTCAAACGGTTTCGACGGGCTGAAACGAACAGTCGGGGCGTGTTGTATGTGGCATGTAGCTGTGTATAATATAATGTATATCTATCTCTCGCGGGTCGTCTCCTGTTGGACCCGTCCGGATGCAAAACTCGATCACCGTTGCAACGTTCAAATTAACGATCCACGGTATTATTTATTCGACCGTTCGTTTCGATGATGAAACTAGAGCGGCTCTCGATATCCGATGACATTAATGCTCGGTTCGGTGAAAATCTGTTTACTCGCGTAGTCCATTGTAAAGGGAATGAAGCTTGGAAAATGTCCACGATTATTCGCCAACAACGATCGACCGACACCTGCCAGAGGAATAAAATCCAAGGCTTGACGACCGCGTGCAACAAGCCGTGCAACGGTCGAATCACTATCGCAACAGTTTCACGGCGAACACCGATGATAAAGTTAATACCTGGAAACTGATTGTGAGCTTGATCGCCAGACTATCGCCACGACGCGTTGCCGTTCCGAGGGTTCATCGAGTACGCTGCGTCCTTCCGAAGAAGAACCTACGTTTATTATAACGGTCCACCTACTTCCAGCCTCTGTACGATTGCCGCTCTTGGAATCCTGTGTGCAGTGGTGATTGGCAAAACGAGACGGCGCGCGCCGATGGCGACGATGCATAATGTATTAGTTATCAAAATCCTTTCCGGTCGGATAAAAAGTTTCTCGGCGGGGAAAAAGGGCGGAAACCGGGGAGAATCGTCCAGCCGTTGCAGCGGGCGAGCGCGTAATTATACGAACGAACTTGCGTTTATGTTACGTAATTAGCGCGAGCCGGTTACGAAAGACGAGGCAACGTCTAGGCTTTGCATATTTATAATTGAAACATCCCCGCAGTAGCGGAATGGCCGTAAATATTTAAACGAATCGGCTACGAATTTTCACTGCTGCTCGTCGGGATTTCGGACACAGCCGGATACCAGGAATCGTATAATCGGCAAATGGTCAGAGGATCGATACAAAGCGGAGTCGCAGATTCGAAGAGGAGCGCGATACGCGAGCGAAGTGTATCGTCGATCATAGAAGGATGAATGGTGGGACGATGGTGATGCTACCCTTCTGCGTAGACCCCGGATTCAGCTGGTCTGTGATGAATCGGCCTAATTTCGCGGCCGAAAGGTCGCGTAAGCTCGGTAAATCTTGAACAGTGGCATCGGAGAAGCGAAACATTTAGCGGCATTGCACGGAAATTCCGCTATGCTGGTCGGTGCGTGCCGCAGTGTGATGGGCAAACCCTGCCAACTCGACACGATTCTACTCGACCCAAGCCGACCCAACCCGATCGACCACTGAATAGTCGGTACGCAAGAAGCGATTCCTAAATCATATCAGCACGCTCGAAACACACGTCCCGCATTCCTAAACTGTTTACCATATCCTACTACCAACCAGCTCGCACGCACGCCCGAGCTGTCGTTGCTGCAACTCTCCCTCTGAATCGGCCAAATCTCCCGTTCTCTGCTTCTCTCTCTCTCTCTCTCTCTCTCTCTCTCTCTCTTGCTTCCTCCTGGGACGTAAAGCGTTTCCAGTAGTCAGCCTCCACGGTTGAGCGTGGTCCAGTCTGCCCGAGGGACGGCCAACGAGTCGCTCCACCATCCATAATCACCCCCGGCATACCGTCGATGAGATTAATGTCGGTCTCTTGCTACCGACAACGTCGCCGGGACGCGTCGATGAAATTCCGTTTCCCTCGGTTCCGCTCGAATCCCTCCAGGCAACATCAAGCTCGTACAATTTCATCGGGCGAAAAGCTGCACTGCCGAAAGTAAAGTAGATACCTGGGAGGACAGGATCACGAGTTACGGACACCAGCAGGATAGGACATCCGTAGCTATGTACCTATCACTGGATGAATCGGCGGCTGTGCAAACCGGTGGAATATGCTGGTTGCTGGTAATCACCGCGCAGGTTATCGTGGATGAGATTAATGCCATCGAAGGTCATAGATATCGGGTGCACTAATGCGTTACGCCATAGCCGAAACTTGGGCTCGTTGGCTGCCGGAGAATTCCAGCCAGATAATCGTTTCGAAACAACCGGGGGGGCCCCCTAATGAAATATCGCCTCGGCCGATGCTGTGCTCGTGGCAGAATTTTTCCATCAACGGCCAGTGAAAATCCAACGCTCGGTAAATCTACCAAATTTCCACTTACCCGCCAATCCACCTACTCCTGCAATCCTAGAGGGGAACGAGCCGGAGTTACCGCAACGATAACTACTCCCAGGCCGATGGAATCGAAGCATTCGATCTTGATTAACATCGGCCCTATACTTATCCCGTGCAACAACCGAACGTCCAACGGCTAACGGTAGCCGCGACGTGCCGCCCCGCCGCTGCATCGATTTTACTATTTACGTGTCTCTCGGTGATCGATCGAGGCGAGCACCCAAATGTCACGTGGCTGGAAAAAATCCGACATCTCGGGAATAGGAATCGGGAAAAAAATGGAGAAAGTTTTAATCGTAGCTTCGAAACTGATCTATACTTGGACCGCTTGGACAAGTGACTTCCCGTAGCCGACAAAAGCAGATTAATTATTAAACTTCTGTGCTAAAGGAAAGGCCGCTACAGGATCGCCTAAAACGGTCGATATCCGTCGTTTCCTGGCGCCTAGCGGTTAATCGGCAATGTGAAACGTCCGCAGCGTACGCTTAGATACTCAGCTTTCAATGGAAAACGTTTTCAAGCCATGTAATCTCGGTCCATTCGCGAATTTTAATAGGTACGTCCCGAGTGAATGGCGAAATTACACCGTCTTTATCCATCTACCTAAGTACGTCTGAAACGAATCGACCAGCGACTTTAAACGACTTTAAGCAACTTTTTCCACCCACTCGGAAATTTCACTCCCGTATTTTCGAGGCTTCGCTCCGGCGCGGCGAAACACCCTTAAGAGTTCTCCAACTTGGTAGCCAGTTGGAACGATCTACGATCTACGGTCGATCGGTCGCTTAACTGCCGCCTGAACGGACGTGTCGCTGCCTCGCTGTCTCGCTTCACCGCTCACACCGTGTGCATTTCCCTCGAACGCTTCGAATGAAACGCAGCCATGCTTCAACTTTCACCGTCACAACGAAACAGAATAATCAAACATTTGCCTAAACGGCGTCCAACAGTGGCTCTCCTAACACGGTTTCCTCGTAATTCGGTCGAGGCTAATTTTCGGATACGTTATCTACGCAAAGTATACCTGGAACACCTACAGAATAAATGTAAAGCTTTCCTGCTTACCTGTCCCGAATAATCGGCAAAGAAATCCGTCGATCCGTTCGAAACGATAGTAGAAGGCATTCACCGCATATTTTTACCGTGTTCTCCGAGCATTCGCATGCCGCTACTGCCGTCGCCAGTACCACTAACACTGCTACCACCCGCACCACCACCAACACCACAAACACCTCCACTACTACCACCACCACGACCACACAACCAACACTACCACCATCACCAACAACAACAACAACAACAACAGGAACGGCGATGATAACGACGACAATAACAACAACGGTAAAAATACTATCAGCACCGAATGTCGTTAATACGTGTTGTCGGAAAGAGTCGGCACTAGTGTTGAGCAAGGATCAGCATGGATCGACTGGAGATCCGTGTCTCTGTGCCTAGCTGCGAGATTCGTACTGAGATCCCTTGCGAGTTAGAAACATCGTGCTCGATGGGGAGACTCATGCTTTTGAAATATCATCGGGTTCTCTGTCCCCGCACACGGGTTCCCGGCGACAACGCGAGCACTCTGTCAACGATATGTCCGCTCTGTGTGGCACTGCGGCAGGCGCGTGAAAGTTGAACGAGATTGTAGCTGGTGTTGACTCGTGAATCGGCACGGTAGGTTGAGGACGCTTAGCCGCGTATGAGCACGACAACGGAGGCGGTAGCGACGAGCACGTTGCCTGAGGGTTGCTCGAGCGCGTTTCACCCCTACCGTGGCTGGGGTTCGACTAAAGCGAGAACCGAACCTCGTACATTCGTGATACCCGAGCGCATGCTCTGGCTTTCCTCGCTTCCTCGCTTATCCTCGTCTCTATGTGGCTGCTCGTCGAGTACATACTTGCACTGTGTCGCACCTATAAAGGGTGGTCAAGAAAATTCTCACGGAATCAAAACCTCGTCGAAGAAGGCCTCATCGCCGATCAATGGCCCTTTCCAGTCCTCTCGCTCCCGTAATACCGCCCCTTATAGCTCTTCGTAAATTCCCGCTGGCATTTCTCTCTTTCTCTCTTTCTCTCTCTGTCTCTCTGGCTGAAGCACAGACCCGTTTTGCGTCAGAATATAACTGTGCGCGCGGTTTTCCGCGTCGCCTACTTAGTTATATGTATACTTACCTTGTCAGTCATTCTTATTTCATCGCGAGAACGAGCCACGAGGCGAGCACGTCGCTGGAGAAATTTTGTTTCCATCAACACCGAGAGGGAGAATGTTCACTTCGAACCACAGATAATGAAACAGAAAGTCACAGGTCACAGCTACCCGAGACGTTTATTGTTTGAACGCGCAAGCAACCAACATCCGGCAACCTACGAAATCGGACAAAATCACGTTGGTCATCCTACTCATTACAGAGGACTGCGCATGCGATTTTACCAATTTTCAACGGCAACATTTAACGATCCTTTGCCAGCAGCTCGTTCTCTCTAATGACCACTCCGGAACAACTACCGGGCCAAGTGCATGGAAAAAAAAACCGTTTCTAATTTCCGCGCGTTCACGCGAATTTTATCGCTTTGGCGAAAAAACGTTAGACGGTGGTCGTCGATCTCCCGTTGCCTTTCTTTCTTTCGAGACCGTTCCTCACCCCCTCCTAATCCCTTCCCCTTGCTTGATCGTTGGACAAGTAGCCGCAAAGTTTTTACGATCAAACTCGGTTTGGTATCGATCGTAAACGAAAACGGTCAGTGATTTCCAATGGCAAAACTCGGGCGAATATGGGAGGCAGGAAAGCCAAAGTACCAGACGAATTTCGATCTAATCCAGCGAAAGGAACTCGATCGGTCCGCGAACCTATACAGCCTGTATACATATACACATGTATACCTCTACGTATGGGCGTACATATGTGCATACCTACATAGCAGACGCGTATTCAGTCGTAGACGTGTTATCGGCAGGGTCTGGCGGTAAACCCATTTCATTCGGTGCTCGCAGCGACGCGGCGCGACGCCACCTCTTCGACGCTACGAATCTTTGAATCTTGCGAAACACGGAAGGGCTCTACAGACGACAGGCGACCGTCGTACGTTCTCGCGCCTCGGATCAAGGATTATTCTCGATTCCGAGCCACCAACCACAAACCACCTCGGAATAGATGCTTATGGTTTCGTCTGCAGGACCCGTTACCAAAACACATTGACAGGAAGTAGCAGATAGTTTGAACAGAGAAGTCGATGCTTCGCCAACCGATATTTTCCTCTCGTGGCGACTATTATTCTGCCGTAGTTTGCCGCGTCCACGACATTCGCATATCCATGCTACTTCCTTTTTTCTCGTTCTCGTTCCTTTCTATATTAGCAAACGCCGCGGGTTACAGCGCTCGTTCATTTCCCTGTTACGAATAATGGAATGGATTTGCGGGACGATTTGCGCTTGTATTCCGTAGTTTCCACCCTGTTCCTACCGATTCACAGCAGGGATTGTAACCCGCCCGGAGCGGGTTACTAGTAACATAAGACAGTCTAGTCTAGACAGCCACTTAACGTACTCTGGTCATTCGGCCGAGAAATTGAGCAATCTTTATGAATTTTTTATTCAATGAATAACAAGTATAATCCTGCAAAACTTTTTACATAATATTAAAAAGTGGCCCTTAAGTGGCTGTCTCTAGACTAGACTGTCTTATGTTTCTAGTAACCGGCTCCGAGCGGGAACACCCGGGGACTTCCGGGCTCCCTGATTCACAGTCCAACTAGAAGCAACGGGATCGTTTCGTCGAGTCGTTCGTTTTCAAATTTTCTTCTTGCGGTTTGACTCAGCAGCTCTGCGCGTTCCGCTTCTTTCCGCAGGCTCGTTTTGGCTAGTGCTTGATCTCGGTGGAACGAGGGGCTTCCCGCTGTGGCTGCCGCGTCGTCTCCTTCCTTCCGACTGTTACTCAACCTTGAACTGTGATATCGGTGACAGGAGTCGATAAAATTTCACCAGCCGACCCTGGCGAATCGGTGAAGCTGAAAGAGCTAGATACATACCTAACAAGCGGCGAGCGTTGGTGCCGCACCTCCGCCAAGCCAGGCCGCAGAGTTAAAAACTACGTGCACGGTCCCTTTGACGGCAGTGCAAGTTCCATGTAGGTACCGCAGGGGCGCACGGACCGCCAACGTTTTATAGCGCTTCCTACTTGAATAATTAACGCCGGCGCAGCGTTTATAATTAATACGACCCATTATCGCGGCCGAGCTCGAATTTCCTCGCATCGAATCGTCAGATGGTCGACCTAATTAACCAGTGCCATTTACAACCGGGATAGCGCGCGGTACGAATCCACGCGAATTTTACCGCGCCAATTACAAATAGGCACGATTCCTGGCATATAATTGCTTCGACTCGATCCATAAAGTGCGAGCACGCGAGCGCCGAGACGCGAAAATCCGCGAGACGGCCTCGAAACGTTGCCGATATTCTCCCCCCTCTGGGAACCGATTCGGAAGCCCTCTCTCCCCCCCCCCCCCTCCCTTTCCTTTGTCCCGTTGCCCAGCTCAGACTAATCTAAGGCTGCGCGGATATTCGCCATCTTGAAATTCCGGAAAGCTCGCGGAAGTTTCACGAGTTTCGCCAATAAGTTTGTGTATCGCGGTATTGCAGCTGGCCGAGCTCGCCTAGTTTCCGTCCGACGATCTTCCACCGACGCCGCACTCTGCTTCCTCTACATAGTCCCTCTGTTTTTCTGCGCCCGGAGAGAAATCGGCGGTATAGGTATATGTATAAGTACCTTAAGGGGGGGGGGGGGGAGTTATGGCTAGTCAGGCGGCCGAAAATCGTGCAAAAATCATGCGAAAAAATCAGGATTTCAGTTTTAAATAGCCGCCGTTTTGTTATAAATTAGTATTTCGGAAATTCTCCCCGTTAATCAGAGAACCTATTAATATCCTAACGATATCTTTTTTGCTTTTAGATTTTCGATAATCTGGTTCCGAATGGCAGTGTTCACCGCAAAATCAAATATTTAAAAAGGCTTCTTGGATGTCGTTCTTACTTCATAATAAACGTAAATATTTTTCTACGAAAAAATTACCAAATGTTCTTTAAACGTTGCTCTTTTAAGTGCAAAAAGTTCTATAAAAATATATGCTTCCGCTTTTTCAAAAAAATTCACAAACATTCGCCTCTGTTCGGCCGTCTGACTAGGCATAACCCCTTGACTACTTACTCGCAAAGGAAACGATCCTTCGGAGGAACGAACTCGGTTTGTCTGCTCGACCCCTGCCCCCCCCCGAAGCTTTTCAGGGGACTGTCCATACGGGTGGAGAAAAGGTGCCGTGGGGCTAAAAATTTCATCCCCCGTTGGAGCAGCACGCGGGGCTCCTTTGTTTCGTACGACTGGCGCGCAAAAAGCGTATTAGCAGCACGGTCCACCGGTTAAGTTGAGCCGTTGGCTGGGCCGTGCGTGCACGGTTTAATGCGCTATTAACGAGTTCCGCGCTCGCTCCGCAACGGAAGGTAGAAATCGTAATTTTAAACAGTGCATTGGAATACTCCCGGCCGCTGCTGTGGAGATAGTCCCTCGGCCCTCGGAATTATTACAGAGCCAATCGTGTCGGGAATCATGAAACTTTTCCTTTTCTCGCGCCACTGCAGCGTCAACTGCCGAGAGGAATCCCGGGGACGGGAAAGATCGCAACAGCGTTCTCGAGCGGCAGCGGTGGCGGAGAGAAGAAAGGGAGAAAACGAGGGAAAAGGAGAAACGAGCGAAGAGGAAACTCGTTTAACGACCGTGCCAGCGAGCTGATACACGAACGACACGAATTACATCTGCAACCCGATGCAAATTACGGACTTACGAAGTATTGTTAGAGACGTGCGGCGGCATGCGCTGCAAATAATAAATCGGGCATTCCCGGTGCCCCACCGCGAGTCGTGGTGCACAGCCTTACACTACCCGGAAATATCAGAGGCGACGCGCGTATTTCGAAGCAAATTTAATTTCCCGCGCTCCGTTTTCCGTTTGGTCGAGTACGTATCTACTCTCTCGTCTGCTGAGTTGCTGGAACGCCGACCGTAGAACGGCTCGATGTAAATGCGCATCTACGTATGGGAATCGTGTCGGGCGAGGCGAACGAATTTCGACGATGGCTACTTCCGAGCGGTTTAGCGCGTTTCGGAAACTAGACGGCATAGACGGGACGTAGCCGTGCGGTGCGGTGTGGCGTGGCGTGGTGTGGTGTGGTGTGGTCTGGTGTGCCTTTCTCTCGCGCGGCAATCGCATCCGCCGTCCTCTCTCTACAGTACACTCTACCCTCTCGGCTCCAGCTGGTCCCTATGGCAACGCACTTAAGCTCGCTTTAGTATTTCGGTCTCAGGGAGAGGGTTCGCAGGTTTCCCCTCGACGTGATCTCTCTCTCTCTCTCTCTCTCTCTCTCTCATGCTCTCTTACTCTCTGATCCTCTCCTGCTCTCCTCTGGCTAACCCTCGACGACGCGACGGCCAGCTATTGTCCGAGCTGCGTCGCACGGGGCAAACTTGCTCTTTCCACTTTTGCTTGGTGTTCCCTTTCTCCTTTCCCTTTTTCCATCCCCCCCCCCCCCTCCTCCCCTCGTGCCCACCGATTAAACTCGCTTACCTGTTGTCTCTCCCTTCTTCTCACAGCAAAGCTTTGTATCGAGTTCCGCTGACAATGAGCTCCAGCGCCGAATAGATTTCACCGGAGTATCTCTAAACGTCGCGAGACGGAAGTCCCTCTCGTAGACTTGGTTCCTAAAGCTGTTCTTCCGCTTTCCTCCATGGCACGCCGTCCGCTGCTCGTTTCCGCGTCCGAGACTAAATGCTCGCGTCTCTAGATACGCTTACACCCGTCTACCTGCCGAGGACATACCCTCGTAATGCTCTTAACAGCTTTGAAATTAGTTTCACCGTTTTCTTTCGCTCCTCAAACTTCATCCCCGCGTAATTCCGTACCGTCGGGCGAGCATTCCTCATCTTCCCAAGGTGCTCGACGATTCTCCGGTTTCCTTCAGTGAACCCGGCCGCTACCTCGCCGTCTTTTGTTTGCCGCCAAAGTACGGAGGATTTAACTAAACGCGGCGTCGCGGTATTTCGAGTCGGTTGACTAACGAGAAATAGCCAAATAGCAGAACGACGATCTCCCGACACCGCGGCGATTCTTTACCATCCCCGGCTCTTCTCGTGCCAGATACGTAGAACGCGTGTGCTCGCCACACTCGCAGGGCTACCCTGCATCACTGTCTACAACCAATCGCCTTCGCGATCAAATTCACGCGTATGAAACGGCCACGTGGCACGCGGCCATCGAACGCACGTACTCTTCGCCTTGCGTGGCCGATGAAGGTGCAACGTCCGTCCTAGGCCCAAAGTAACACCGTCATCCTGTTTCGGCCCCTTGGTTCCCGCGCCGCGTCGCCTCGCGTCGCGTCGTAGAAAATCAATACGCGATAACAAGGTGGCGAAACGTCCACGATAACGACGATATTTATTGCTCCCGTTAATATACATCTCGTGCCTGGACGGGCAGAAAAGAGCATAGAGCACCGCCGAGTTTATTACCCCGCGCTTAACGGGTATTAAGACAGCATTTAAAACGCCGCACCGCGACTCGGCAAACCACCCGAACGCTGTAAAACATCCAAACGTTTCTATTCTAGATAACGGTAAACGCGAGTAATAACGATAAATCCCAGGCGTTCGATCCGTTACTTACGTGGATACATACGCCACCTAGGCATGCATGTACGTTTCGTACTTTTGCAGCTGGTTCTCCGCTCTGACCGCCGAGGAATCGGTCCCTTGGAAGATCCTGCAATTAGCGAAGCGAAATGTAATGCGCGTGTAGGTGGTACGCGTGCACAATACCCGAGCCTGGACAGCGCCGTGAAGCGGAAACGGAAAACATCCTATGGATATATTTCCAGCTCGGAAGGAGATGCCATGATAATAAATATGCCCAGTGCCGGCAGCCATAAATCCCGCGTAATTGAATTTTCAACATCCATAACCAGTTGGTCGTCGCCGCGCCGCGCCAGCGCGACCTCAGGAAATAGGATGGGATGTATCTTAAACCGAGTGGGATCGTTCCTTTCTGTTCTCGGAGAGGCGGAATCCCTTCCAAGCCCTCTTCGATTAAAACGCTGCCTTTCCCGTCCCCCTTTCGATTCTCCTTGTGTTCGCAGACTGGAACAATTTTTAATTCGCTCTCCAAACCGATTCTTTTCGTTTCCATCCGTTTCTTTCGCCTTGCCACCCCGCTCCGCGCCTCGCCCTCCTGCCTCCCTTCGTTTTCCCCTCGACCCTCTCGCCGACCCACACCCATACACACTTATCGCCCCCCCCCCCTTTTTTCCCCCTTCCCTTTCTCCCACGCCTGCTTGTCTCCGCCGCCCGTTACCTTCTTCTTTCTCGATTCTCAGACAGCGCGCCGTTCCTTTGACGGAAACATCTAATCAAGGATTTCTTGGAGTCCAAAGTCCTCGCTCTATCAAAATCCCTCAATCCAGTTTCGCGTCTTTGTCAACTCTGTGCTAGGCGTAGCGGGTATGGAGGCGAAACGCGGGAAACTTTGACCGCGCGGAAATCGCGTGCAAGCTGAGGAGGAGAAAGTAGGATGGATCGTCGGAAATAATGAGTACTACGAGATTTCGATTTTATTGGAGGTTGAATGGTTCGATGATTGCTGTGCACATCGAGACTGGAGGAATTTCAGTCGAACCTCGTCGAAACCCGATCGATGCTGGGTACGGTGTTGGTGAGTCGAGGGAAGAAACAGTCGCGATACCTATGATTTGTATAAACAGCAGCATTCGCGACTCGATCTCTCCACACGGGAAATCAGTGATCCAACAGGAACGAGCATTTCCAAGGATGGAGATCGTGGGGAGATCGCAGGGAGATGACGGGGGGAGGGCGTGAGGCCAGAGATTACGATAAGCCCTCCCGGCGGCGAGAAACAAATGACGTACTAACTGCATATTAACTGAACTGCCGGCTGCCTGCCGGGCTATCCGTTGACTCCGCCTACTGTCCGGGGAGCCACGCGAGTAGCTGGTAAGCTACGTACATAAGTACACGATCCACCACCGCGTCTACCACCAACCGACTAAACTTTCACTACTGCCCTCCACCATCGCGTACTAATCGTCTTGTTTTCCTCGATTAATCGAAATCCACGTGCGATAAAAAACATGTGTATATATTCTACTACTATACTTTCCGGACCGTGAAGCGAAGCCCGTCGACCATTAGGCCTGCTCGATACTCGCTCCAACTTTTAGTGTCAAAGCGCGAGAATTGAAAACAGAAAGTTCGGCCTGTGCTGTGTACGAAATGATCGACTACTCACCATCGTAGGTATATGAAGTACGGCTGTGACTATTTGTCAAATTTTTCGGTATTCGAATATTCGAATACTTCAGTTGCTCAAGTATTTGACGAATATAATTCGAATACCCAAGTATTCGAATACTATTCGAATATTTAAGCATTCGAATACTATTCGAATATTTAAGTATTCGAATACTGATGTATTCGAATACTGCTGTATTCGAATACTGATGTATTCGAATAGTATGGTGTGAAGTATAAATCGGGTTCTTTAGGTTCATTTTTTTAGAAGCTTTTATTTAGTTTCAGTTGTGAGTTCGTTAGTTTGTCAGGGTGAAATCTTGTAAGCTAATTTTAACCCACTTCAACATATCCGATGGACTTGAAACTTTGCACACATACGTAGTTCCGATGACAATACAATATTTTCACTAAAAAGCATGAAATATTTTATAGTGAAATTTTTTTTAAAAACAAGCTTTTATTCAAATGTACTAAAAAGGAACCGATTTCTGAGTCACCCTGTATAGTAGGGTATTTTTCACCCCTTAGGAAAGTACTCGGGACGTGAAGCCGCGTCCAAAGAGTACAATGAAAGTACCCTTTGATTGCCGATTTTCCTCGATCGTTACCGATTTCTCAGTCACCCTGTATAGTAGGGTATTTTTCACCCCTTAGGAAAGTACTCGGTACGTGAAAGCGCATCCAAATAGTATAATAAAAGTACACTTTGATCGCCGATTTTCCTCGATCGTTACCGATTTCTCGGTCACCTTGTACAGTAGGGTATTTTTCACCCCTTAGGAAGGTACCCGGAACACGAAACCGCGTCCAAAGAGTACAATGAATGTACCCTTTGATTGCCGATTTTCCTCGTTCGTTGCCGATTTTTCAGTCACCCTGTATAGTAGGGTATTTTTCACCCCTTAGGAAAGTACTCGGGACGTGAAACCGCGCCCAAAGAGTACAATGAAAGTACCCTTTGATCGCCGATTTTCCTCGATCGTTGCCGATTTCTCAGTCACCCTGTATAGTAGGGAATTTTTCACCCCTTATGAAAGTGCTCGGGACGTGAAACCGCGTCCAATGAGTACAATGAAAGTACCCCCTGATCGCCGATTTTACCCAATTGATACAGATTTCTCAGTCACCTTGTATAATGGTTAATTAATTCGGGTCATTCGTCTGTTATAGGTAAGCAATTCTTTCCTTTGGAAGCGTCGGTTCGTGTCAAGTGGTCCCTGATAAAACACAGACGTCTAAAGTCGCCCTAAAGACGTCCTAGAAGCCGTCCGGATCAAAAACGGACGTACAATTGACGTCTTGCAGACGTCTGTGTAAAATGTGGGGTGTTAACGAAAACGCACTGGACGAGTGCAGCATTTACAATATGTCCTTTTTAAGTGGAAGTTAAACTTAAGTAATTAAACAATGAAATTATTATATATCACTGTACATTATTCAGAGTATTTTAATAAATCATATGTAGAGAAAAAACGCATCATTTAATGTAGAAATGTACCCTATATCTTCCATTTCCTAATTAAATCCCATATTTTCCAATCACAAGTAAAGACTGCGTCTGCGTTGATTACTTCTCCGTCTTCGATTCACTCTCTCCGGAGTCGTTACTTTGTGCCACCTCTTTCGACATCATGTTCTCCTGTTACAATCTCAATTTTGGAGCGTTCAGAGATTTTTGGCCAGATTTTAGCAAATGTATCAGGAGAACATGAAGCGAAAGGAGGTACGCCTTGAATTTCATCGTCTTAACCTTTCGAAGACGCTGCGCCTCTACATCGAACAGTTCTCCGCCTTGGATTCTCTTTACGAAGGCGCTAACTTAGTGCCACCTCTTTCGACATCATGTTCTCCTGTTACAATCTCAATTTTGCAGCGTTCAGAGAATTTTGGCCAAATTTTAGCAAATGTATCAGGAGAACATGAAGCGAAAGGAGGTACGCCTTGAATTTCATCGTCGAAACCTTTCGAAGACGCTGCGCCTCTACGTCGAACAGTTCTCCGCCTTGGATTCTCTTTACGAAGGCGCTAACTTAGTGCCACCTCTTTCGACATCATGTTCTCCTGTTACAATCTCAATTTTGCAGCGTTCAGAGAATTTTGGCCAGATTTTAGCAAATGTATCAGGAGAACATGAAGCGAAAGGAGGTACGCCTTGAATTTCATCGTCGAAACCTTTCGAAGACGCTGCGCCTCTACGTCGAACAGTTCTCCGCCTTGGATTCTCTTTACGAAGGCGCTAACTTAGTGCCACCTCTTTCGACATCATGTTCTCCTGTTACAATCTCAATTTTGGAGCGTTCAGAGAATTTTGGCCAGATTTTAGCAAATGTATCAGGAGAACATGAAGCGAAAGGAGGTACGCCTTGAATTTCATCGACGAAGCCTTTCGAAGACGCTGCGCCTCTACGTCGAACAGTTCTCCGCCTTGGATTCTCTTTACGAAGGCGCTAACTTAGTGCCACCTCTTTCGACATCATGTTCTCCTGTTACAATCTCAATTTTGCAGCGTTCAGAGAATTTTGGCCAAATTTTAGCAAATGTATCAGGAGAACATGAAGCGAAAGGAGGTACGCCTTGAATTTCATCGTCGAAACCTTTCGAAGACGCTGCGCCTCTACGTCGAACAGTTCTCCGCCTTGGATTCTCTTTACGAAGGCGCTAACTTAGTGCCACCTCTTTCGACATCATGTTCTCCTGTTACAATCTCAATTTTGCAGCGTTCAGAGAATTTTGGCCAGATTTTAGCAAATGTATCAGGAGAACATGAAGCGAAAGGAGGTACGCCTTGAATTTCATCGTCGCAACCTTTCGAAGACGCTGCGCCTCTACGTCGAACAGTTCTCCGCCTTGGATTCTCTTTACGAAGGCGCTAACTTAGTGCCACCTCTTTCGACATCATGTTCTCCTGTTACAATCTCAATTTTGCAGCGTTCAGAGAATTTTGGCCAGATTTTAGCAAATGTATCAGGAGAACATGAAGCGAAAGGAGGTACGCCTTGAATTTCATCGACGAAGCCTTTCGAAGACGCTGCGCCTCTACGTCGAACAGTTCTCCGCCTTGGATTCTCTTTACGAAGGCGCTAACTTAGTGCCACCTCTTTCGACATCATGTTCTCCTGTTACAATCTCAATTTTGCAGCGTTCAGAGAATTTTGGCCAAATTTTAGCAAATGTATCAGGAGAACATGAAGCGAAAGGAGGTACGCCTTGAATTTCATCGTCGAAACCTTTCGAAGACGCTGCGCCTCTACGTCGAACAGTTCTCCGCCTTGGATTCTCTTTACGAAGGCGCTAACTTAGTGCCACCTCTTTCGACAACATGTTCTCCTGATACAATCTCAATTTTGGAGCGTTCAGAGAATTTTGGCCAGATTTTAGCAAATGTATCAGGAGAACATGAAGCGAAAGGAGGTACGCCTTGAATTTCATCGTCGCAACCTTTCGAAGACGCTGCGCCTCTACGTCGAACAGTTCTCCGCCTTGGATTCTCTTTACGAAGGCGCTAACTTAGTGCCACCTCTTTCGACATCATGTTCTCCTGTTACAATCTCAATTTTGGAGCGTTCAGAGAATTCTGGCCAGATTTTAGCAAATGTATCACGAGAACATGAAGCGAAAGGAGGTAAGCCTTGAATTTCATCGTCGAAACCTTTCGAAGACGCTGCGCCTCTACGTCGAACAGTTCTCCGCCTTGGATTCTCTTTACGAAGGCGCTAACTTAGTGCCACCTCTTTCGACATCATGTGCTCCTGTTACAATCTCAATTTTGGAGCGTTCAGAGAAATTTGGCCAGATTTTAGCAAATGTATCAGGAGAACATGAAGCGAAAGGAGGTACGCATTGAATTTCATCGTCGAAACCTTTCAAAGACGCTGCGCCTCTACGTCGAACAGTTCTCCGCCTTGGATTCTCTTTACGAAGGCGCTAACTTAGTGCCACCTCTTTCGACATCATGTTCTCCTGTTACAATCTCAATTTTGGAGCGTTCAGAAAATTTTGGCCAGATTTTAGCAAATGTATCAGGAGAACATGAAGCGAAAGGAGGTACGCCTTGAATTTCATCGACGAAGCCTTTCGAAGACGCTGTGCCTCTACGTCGAACAGTTCTCCGCCTTGGATTCTCTTTACGAAGGCGCTAACTTAGTGCCACCTCTTTCGACATCATGTTCTCCTGTTACAATCTCAATTTTGGAGCGTTCAGAAAATTTTGGCCAGATTTTAGCAAATGTATCAGGAGAACATGAAGCGAAAGGAGGTACGCCTTGAATTTCATCGACGAAGCCTTTCGAAGACGCTGTGCCTCTACGTCGAACAGTTCTCCGCCTTGGATTCTCTTTACGAAGGCGCTAACTTAGTGCCCCCTCTTTCGACATCATGTTCTCCTGTTACAATCTCAATTTTGGAGCGTTCAGAAAATTTTGGCCAGATTTTAGCAAATGTATCAGGAGAACATGAAGCGAAAGGAGGTATCGCCTGAATTTCATCGTCGAAGGCCTTTCGAAAACTCTGCCCCTCTCCGATTTTCCTCGATCGTTACCGATTTCTCAGTCACCCTGTATATTAGGGTATTTTTCACCCCTTAGGAAAGTACTCGGTACGTGAAAGCGCATCCAAATAGTATAATAAAAGTACCCTTTGATCGCCGATTTTCCTCGATCGTTACCGATTTCTCGGTCACCCTGTACAGTAGGGTATTTTTCACCCCTTAGGAAAGTACTTGGGACGTGAAACCGCGTGCAAAGAGTGCAATAAAAGTACCCTTTGATTGCCGATTTTCCTCGATTGTTGCCGATTTCTGAGTCACCCTGTACAGTAGGGTATTTTTCACCCCTTAGGAAAGTACTTGGGACGTGAAACCGCGTGCAAAGAGTGCAATAAAAGTACCCTTTGATTGCCGATTTTCCTCGATTGTTGCCGATTTCTGAGTCACCCTGTATAGTAGGGTATTTTTCACCCCTTAGGAAAGTACTCGGGACGTGAAACCGCGTCCAAAAAGTGCAATGAAAGTACCCTTTCATTGCCGATTTTCCTCGATTGTTGCCGATTTCTGAGTCACTCTGTATAGTAGGGTATTTTTCACCCCTTAGGAAAGTACTCGGGACCTGAATCCGCGTCCAAAGAGTACAATGAAAGTACCCTTTGATTGCCGATTTTCCTCGATCGTTACCGATTTCTCAGTCACCCTGTATAGTAGGGTATTTTTCACCCCTTAGGAAAGTACTCGGTACGTGAAAGCGCATCCAAATAGTATAATAAAAGTACCCTTTGATCGCCGATTTTCCTCGATCGTTACCGATTTCTCGGTCACCTTGTACAGTAGGGTATTTTTCACCCCTTAGGAAGGTACCCGGGACGCGAAACCGCATCCAAAGAGTACAATGAATGTACCCTTTGATTGCCGATTTTCCTCGTTCGTTGCCGATTTTTCAGTCACCCTGTATAGTAGGGTATTTTTCACCCCTTAGGAAAGTACTCGGGACGTGAAACCGCGCCCAAAGAGTACAATGAAAGTACCCTTTGATCGCCGATTTTCCTCGATCGTTGCCGATTTCTGAGTCACCCTGTATAGTAGGGAATTTTTCATCCCTTATAAAAGTACTCGGGACGTGAAACCGCGTCCAAAGCGTACAATGAAAGTACCCTTTGATTGCCGGTTTTCCTCGATCGTTACCGATTTCTCAGTCACCCTGTATAGTAGGGTATTTTTCACCCCTTAGGAAAGTACTCGGGACGTGAAACCGCGTCCAAAGAGTACAATGAAAGTACCCTTTCATTGCCGATTTTCCTCGATTGTTGCCGATTTCTGAGTCACCCTGTATAGTAGGGAATTTTTCACCCCTTATAAAAGTACTCGGGACGTGAAACCGCGTCCAAAGAGTACAATGAAAGTACCCTTTGATTGCCGGTTTTCCTCGATCGTTACCGATTTCTCAGTCACCCTGTATAGTAGGGTATTTTTCACCCCTTAGGAAAGTACTCGGGACGTGAAACCGCGTCCAAAGAGTACAATGAAAGTACCCTTTCATTGCCGATTTTCCTCGATTGTTGCCGATTTCTGAGTCACCCTGTATAGTAGGGAATTTTTCACCCCTTATAAAAGTACTCGGGACGTGAAACCGCGTCCAAAGAGTACAATGAAAGTACCCTTTGATTGTCGATTTTAGTTCTCCGCCTTGGATACTCTTTCCGAAGACGCTAACTTAGTGCCACCTCTTTCGACATCATGTTCTCCTGTTACAATCTCAATTTTGGAGCATTCAGAAAATTTTGGCCAGATTTTAGCAAATGTATCAGGAGAACATGAAGCGAAAGGAGGTACGCCTTGAATTTCATCGTCGAAACCTTTCGCAGACGCTGCGCCTCTACGTCGAACAGTTCTCCGCCTTGGATTCTCTTTACGAAGGCGCTAACTTAGTGCCACCTCTTTCGACATCATGTTCTCCTGTTACAATCTCAATTTTGCAGCGTTCAGAGAATTTTGGCCAGATTTTAGCAAATGTATCAGGAGAACATGAAGCGAAAGGAGGTACGCCTTGAATTTCATCGACGAAGCCTTTCGAAGACGCTGCGCCTCTACGTCGAACAGTTCTCCGCCTTGGATTCTCTTTACGAAGGCGCTAACTTAGTGCCACCTCTTTCGACATCATGTTCTCCTGTTACAATCTCAATTTTGGAGCGTTCAGAGAATTTTGGCCAGATTTTAGCAAATGTATCAGGAGAACATGAAGCGAAAGGAGGTACGCCTTGAATTTCATCGTCGCAACCTTTCGAAGACGCTGCGCCTCTACGTCGAACAGTTCTCCGCCTTGGATTCTCTTTACGAAGGCGCTAACTTAGTGCCACCTCTTTCGACATCATGTTCTCCTGTTACAATCTCAATTTTGGAGCGTTCAGAGAATTCTGGCCAGATTTTAGCAAATGTATCACGAGAACATGAAGCGAAAGGAGGTAAGCCTTGAATTTCATCGTCGAAACCTTTCGAAGACGCTGCGCCTCTACGTCGAACAGTTCTCCGCCATGGATTCTCTTTACGAAGGCGCTAACTTAGTGCCACCTCTTTCGACATCATGTTCTCCTGTTACAATCTCAATTTTGGAGCGTTCAGAAAATTTTGGCCAGATTTTAGCAAATGTATCAGGAGAACATGAAGCGAAAGGAGGTACGCCTTGAATTTCATCGACGAAGCCTTTCGAAGACGCTGCGCCTCTACGTCGAACAGTTCTCCGCCTTGGATTCTCTTTACGAAGGCGCTAACTTAGTGCCACCTCTTTCGACATCATGTTCTCCTGTTACAATCTCAATTTTGCAGCGTTCAGAGAATTTTGGCCAAATTTTAGCAAATGTATCAGGAGAACATGAAGCGAAAGGAGGTACGCCTTGAATTTCATCGTCGAAACCTTTCGAAGACGCTGCGCCTCTACGTCGAACAGTTCTCCGCCTTGGATTCTCTTTACGAAGGCGCTAACTTAGTGCCACCTCTTTCGACATCATGTTCTCCTGTTACAATCTCAATTTTGCAGCGTTCAGAGAATTTTGGCCAGATTTTAGCAAATGTATCAGGAGAACATGAAGCGAAAGGAGGTACGCCTTGAATTTCATCGTCGAAACCTTTCGAAGACGCTGCGCCTCTACGTCGAACAGTTCTCCGCCTTGGATTCTCTTTACGAAGGCGCTAACTTAGTGCCACCTCTTTCGACATCATGTTCTCCTGTTACAATCTCAATTTTGGAGCGTTCAGAGAATTTTGGCCAGATTTTAGCAAATGTATCAGGAGAACATGAAGCGAAAGGAGGTACGCCTTGAATTTCATCGTCGAAACCTTTCGAAGACGCTGCGCCTCTACGTCGAACAGTTCTCCGCCTTGGATTCTCTTTACGAAGGCGCTAACTTAGTGCCACCTCTTTCGACATCATGTGCTCCTGTTACAATCTCAATTTTGGAGCGTTCAGAGAATTTTGGCCAGATTTTAGCAAATGTATCAGGAGAACATGAAGCGAAAGGAGGTACGCATTGAATTTCATCGTCGAAACCTTTCGAAGACGCTGCGCCTCTACGTCGAACAGTTCTCCGCCTTGGATTCTCTTTACGAAGGCGCTAACTTAGTGCCACCTCTTTCGACATCATGTTCTCCTGTTACAATCTCAATTTTGGAGCGTTCAGAAAATTTTGGCCAGATTTTAGCAAATGTATCAGGAGAACATGAAGCGAAAGGAGGTACGCCTTGAATTTCATCGACGAAGCCTTTCGAAGACGCTGTGCCTCTACGTCGAACAGTTCTCCGCCTTGGATTCTCTTTACGAAGGCGCTAACTTAGTGCCACCTCTTTCGACATCATGTTCTCCTGTTACAATCTCAATTTTGGAGCGTTCAGAAAATTTTGGCCAGATTTTATCAAATGTATCAGGAGAACATGAAGCGAAAGGAGGTATCGCCTGAATTTCATCGTCGAAGGCCTTTCGAAAACTCTGCCCCTCTCCGATTTTCCTCGATCGTTACCGATTTCTCAGTCACCCTGTATATTAGGGTATTTTTCACCCCTTAGGAAAGTACTCGGTACGTGAAAGCGCATCCAAATAGTATAATAAAAGTACCCTTTGATCGCCGATTTTCCTCGATCGTTACCGATTTCTCGGTCACCCTGTACAGTAGGGTATTTTTCACCCCTTAGGAAAGTACTTGGGACGTGAAACCGCGTGCAAAGAGTGCAATAAAAGTACCCTTTGATTGCCGATTTTCCTCGATTGTTGCCGATTTCTGAGTCACCCTGTACAGTAGGGTATTTTTCACCCCTTAGGAAAGTACTTGGGACGTGAAACCGCGTGCAAAGAGTGCAATAAAAGTACCCTTTGATTGCCGATTTTCCTCGATTGTTGCCGATTTCTGAGTCACCCTGTATAGTAGGGTATTTTTCACCCCTTAGGAAAGTACTCGGGACGTGAAACCGCGTCCAAAAAGTGCAATGAAAGTACCCTTTCATTGCCGATTTTCCTCGATTGTTGCCGATTTCTGAGTCACTCTGTATAGTAGGGTATTTTTCACCCCTTAGGAAAGTACTCGGGACCTGAATCCGCGTCCAAAGAGTACAATGAAAGTACCCTTTGATTGCCGATTTTCCTCGATCGTTACCGATTTCTCAGTCACCCTGTATAGTAGGGTATTTTTCACCCCTTAGGAAAGTACTCGGTACGTGAAAGCGCATCCAAATAGTATAATAAAAGTACCCTTTGATCGCCGATTTTCCTCGATCGTTACCGATTTCTCGGTCACCTTGTACAGTAGGGTATTTTTCACCCCTTAGGAAGGTACCCGGGACGCGAAACCGCATCCAAAGAGTACAATGAATGTACCCTTTGATTGCCGATTTTCCTCGTTCGTTGCCGATTTTTCAGTCACCCTGTATAGTAGGGTATTTTTCACCCCTTAGGAAAGTACTCGGGACGTGAAACCGCGCCCAAAGAGTACAATGAAAGTACCCTTTGATCGCCGATTTTCCTCGATCGTTGCCGATTTCTGAGTCACCCTGTATAGTAGGGAATTTTTCATCCCTTATAAAAGTACTCGGGACGTGAAACCGCGTCCAAAGAGTACAATGAAAGTACCCTTTGATTGCCGGTTTTCCTCGATCGTTACCGATTTCTCAGTCACCCTGTATAGTAGGGTATTTTTCACCCCTTAGGAAAGTACTCGGGACGTGAAACCGCGTCCAAAGAGTACAATGAAAGTACCCTTTCATTGCCGATTTTCCTCGATTGTTGCCGATTTCTGAGTCACCCTGTATAGTAGGGAATTTTTCACCCCTTATAAAAGTACTCGGGACGTGAAACCGCGTCCAAAGAGTACAATGAAAGTACCCTTTGATTGCCGGTTTTCCTCGATCGTTACCGATTTCTCAGTCACCCTGTATAGTAGGGTATTTTTCACCCCTTAGGAAAGTACTCGGGACGTGAAACCGCGTCCAAAGAGTACAATGAAAGTACCCTTTCATTGCCGATTTTCCTCGATTGTTGCCGATTTCTGAGTCACCCTGTATAGTAGGGAATTTTTCACCCCTTATAAAAGTACTCGGGACGTGAAACCGCGTCCAAAGAGTACAATGAAAGTACCCTTTGATTGTCGATTTTAGTTCTCCGCCTTGGATACTCTTTCCGAAGACGCTAACTTAGTGCCACCTCTTTCGACATCATGTTCTCCTGTTACAATCTCAATTTTGGAGCATTCAGAAAATTTTGGCCAGATTTTAGCAAATGTATCAGGAGAACATGAAGCGAAAGGAGGTACGCCTTGAATTTCATCGTCGAAACCTTTCGCAGACGCTGCGCCTCTACGTCGAACAGTTCTCCGCCTTGGATTCTCTTTACGAAGGCGCTAACTTAGTGCCACCTCTTTCGACATCATGTTCTCCTGTTACAATCTCAATTTTGCAGCGTTCAGAGAATTTTGGCCAGATTTTAGCAAATGTATCAGGAGAACATGAAGCGAAAGGAGGTACGCCTTGAATTTCATCGACGAAGCCTTTCGAAGACGCTGCGCCTCTACGTCGAACAGTTCTCCGCCTTGGATTCTCTTTACGAAGGCGCTAACTTAGTGCCACCTCTTTCGACATCATGTTCTCCTGTTACAATCTCAATTTTGGAGCGTTCAGAGAATTTTGGCCAGATTTTAGCAAATGTATCAGGAGAACATGAAGCGAAAGGAGGTACGCCTTGAATTTCATCGTCGAAACCTTTCGAAGACGCTGCGCCTCTACGTCGAACAGTTCTCCGCCTTGGATTCTCTTTACGAAGGCGCTAACTTAGTGCCACCTCTTTCGACATCATGTGCTCCTGTTACAATCTCAATTTTGGAGCGTTCAGAGAATTTTGGCCAGATTTTAGCAAATGTATCAGGAGAACATGAAGCGAAAGGAGGTATCGCCTGAATTTCATCGTCGAAGGCCTTTCGAAAACTCTGCCCCTCTCCGATTTTCCTCGATCGTTACCGATTTCTCAGTCACCCTGTATATTAGGGTATTTTTCACCCCTTAGGAAAGTACTCGGTACGTGAAAGCGCATCCAAATAGTATAATAAAAGTACCCTTTGATCGCCGATTTTCCTCGATCGTTACCGATTTCTCGGTCACCCTGTACAGTAGGGTATTTTTCACCCCTTAGGAAAGTACTTGGGACGTGAAACCGCGTGCAAAGAGTGCAATAAAAGTACCCTTTGATTGCCGATTTTCCTCGATTGTTGCCGATTTCTGAGTCACCCTGTATAGTAGGGTATTTTTCACCCCTTAGGAAAGTACTCGGGACGTGAAACCGCGTCCAAAAAGTGCAATGAAAGTACCCTTTCATTGCCGATTTTCCTCGATTGTTGCCGATTTCTGAGTCACTCTGTATAGTAGGGTATTTTTCACCCCTTAGGAAAGTACTCGGGACCTGAATCCGCGTCCAAAGAGTACAATGAAAGTACCCTTTGATTGCCGATTTTCCTCGATCGTTACCGATTTCTCAGTCACCCTGTATAGTAGGGTATTTTTCACCCCTTAGGAAAGTACTCGGTACGTGAAAGCGCATCCAAATAGTATAATAAAAGTACCCTTTGATCGCCGATTTTCCTCGATCGTTACCGATTTCTCGGTCACCTTGTACAGTAGGGTATTTTTCACCCCTTAGGAAGGTACCCGGGACGCGAAACCGCATCCAAAGAGTACAATGAATGTACCCTTTGATTGCCGATTTTCCTCGTTCGTTGCCGATTTTTCAGTCACCCTGTATAGTAGGGTATTTTTCACCCCTTAGGAAAGTACTCGGGACGTGAAACCGCGCCCAAAGAGTACAATGAAAGTACCCTTTGATCGCCGATTTTCCTCGATCGTTGCCGATTTCTGAGTCACCCTGTATAGTAGGGAATTTTTCATCCCTTATAAAAGTACTCGGGACGTGAAACCGCGTCCAAAGAGTACAATGAAAGTACCCTTTGATTGCCGGTTTTCCTCGATCGTTACCGATTTCTCAGTCACCCTGTATAGTAGGGTATTTTTCACCCCTTAGGAAAGTACTCGGGACGTGAAACCGCGTCCAAAGAGTACAATGAAAGTACCCTTTCATTGCCGATTTTCCTCGATTGTTGCCGATTTCTGAGTCACCCTGTATAGTAGGGAATTTTTCACCCCTTATAAAAGTACTCGGGACGTGAAACCGCGTCCAAAGAGTACAATGAAAGTACCCTTTGATTGCCGGTTTTCCTCGATCGTTACCGATTTCTCAGTCACCCTGTATAGTAGGGTATTTTTCACCCCTTAGGAAAGTACTCGGGACGTGAAACCGCGTCCAAAGAGTACAATGAAAGTACCCTTTCATTGCCGATTTTCCTCGATTGTTGCCGATTTCTGAGTCACCCTGTATAGTAGGGAATTTTTCACCCCTTATAAAAGTACTCGGGACGTGAAACCGCGTCCAAAGAGTACAATGAAAGTACCCTTTGATTGTCGATTTTAGTTCTCCGCCTTGGATACTCTTTCCGAAGACGCTAACTTAGTGCCACCTCTTTCGACATCATGTTCTCCTGTTACAATCTCAATTTTGGAGCATTCAGAAAATTTTGGCCAGATTTTAGCAAATGTATCAGGAGAACATGAAGCGAAAGGAGGTACGCCTTGAATTTCATCGTCGAAACCTTTCGCAGACGCTGCGCCTCTACGTCGAACAGTTCTCCGCCTTGGATTCTCTTTACGAAGGCGCTAACTTAGTGCCACCTCTTTCGACATCATGTTCTCCTGTTACAATCTCAATTTTGCAGCGTTCAGAGAATTTTGGCCAGATTTTAGCAAATGTATCAGGAGAACATGAAGCGAAAGGAGGTACGCCTTGAATTTCATCGACGAAGCCTTTCGAAGACGCTGCGCCTCTACGTCGAACAGTTCTCCGCCTTGGATTCTCTTTACGAAGGCGCTAACTTAGTGCCACCTCTTTCGACATCATGTTCTCCTGTTACAATCTCAATTTTGGAGCGTTCAGAGAATTTTGGCCAGATTTTAGCAAATGTATCAGGAGAACATGAAGCGAAAGGAGGTACGCCTTGAATTTCATCGTCGAAACCTTTCGAAGACGCTGCGCCTCTACGTCGAACAGTTCTCCGCCTTGGATTCTCTTTACGAAGGCGCTAACTTAGTGCCACCTCTTTCGACATCATGTGCTCCTGTTACAATCTCAATTTTGGAGCGTTCAGAGAATTTTGGCCAGATTTTAGCAAATGTATCAGGAGAACATGAAGCGAAAGGAGGTATCGCCTGAATTTCATCGTCGAAGGCCTTTCGAAAACTCTGCCCCTCTCCGATTTTCCTCGATCGTTACCGATTTCTCAGTCACCCTGTATATTAGGGTATTTTTCACCCCTTAGGAAAGTACTCGGTACGTGAAAGCGCATCCAAATAGTATAATAAAAGTACCCTTTGATCGCCGATTTTCCTCGATCGTTACCGATTTCTCGGTCACCCTGTACAGTAGGGTATTTTTCACCCCTTAGGAAAGTACTTGGGACGTGAAACCGCGTGCAAAGAGTGCAATAAAAGTACCCTTTGATTGCCGATTTTCCTCGATTGTTGCCGATTTCTGAGTCACCCTGTATAGTAGGGTATTTTTCACCCCTTAGGAAAGTACTCGGGACGTGAAACCGCGTCCAAAAAGTGCAATGAAAGTACCCTTTCATTGCCGATTTTCCTCGATTGTTGCCGATTTCTGAGTCACTCTGTATAGTAGGGTATTTTTCACCCCTTAGGAAAGTACTCGGGACCTGAATCCGCGTCCAAAGAGTACAATGAAAGTACCCTTTGATTGCCGATTTTCCTCGATCGTTACCGATTTCTCAGTCACCCTGTATAGTAGGGTATTTTTCACCCCTTAGGAAAGTACTCGGTACGTGAAAGCGCATCCAAATAGTATAATAAAAGTACCCTTTGATCGCCGATTTTCCTCGATCGTTACCGATTTCTCGGTCACCTTGTACAGTAGGGTATTTTTCACCCCTTAGGAAGGTACCCGGGACGCGAAACCGCATCCAAAGAGTACAATGAATGTACCCTTTGATTGCCGATTTTCCTCGTTCGTTGCCGATTTTTCAGTCACCCTGTATAGTAGGGTATTTTTCACCCCTTAGGAAAGTACTCGGGACGTGAAACCGCGCCCAAAGAGTACAATGAAAGTACCCTTTGATCGCCGATTTTCCTCGATCGTTGCCGATTTCTGAGTCACCCTGTATAGTAGGGAATTTTTCATCCCTTATAAAAGTACTCGGGACGTGAAACCGCGTCCAAAGAGTACAATGAAAGTACCCTTTGATTGCCGGTTTTCCTCGATCGTTACCGATTTCTCAGTCACCCTGTATAGTAGGGTATTTTTCACCCCTTAGGAAAGTACTCGGGACGTGAAACCGCGTCCAAAGAGTACAATGAAAGTACCCTTTCATTGCCGATTTTCCTCGATTGTTGCCGATTTCTGAGTCACCCTGTATAGTAGGGAATTTTTCACCCCTTATAAAAGTACTCGGGACGTGAAACCGCGTCCAAAGAGTACAATGAAAGTACCCTTTGATTGCCGATTTTAGTTCTCCGCCTTGGATACTCTTTCCGAAGACGCTAACTTAGTGTCACCTCTTTCGACATCATGTTCTCCTGTTACAATCTCAATTTTGGAGCATTCAGAAAATTTTGGCCAGATTTTAGCAAATGTATCAGGAGAACATGAAGCGAAAGGAGGTACGCCCTGAATTTCATCGTTGAAGCCTTTCGAAGACGCTGCGCCTCTACGTCGAATAGTTCTCCGCCTTAGATTCTCTTTCCGAAGACGCTAACTTAGTGCCACCTCTTCCGACATCATGTTCTCCTGTTACAATCTCAATTTTGGAGCGTTCAGAAAATTTTGGCCAGATTTTGGAGCGATGTATCAGGAGAACATGAAGCGAAAGGAGGTATCGCCTGAATTTCATCGTCGAAGGCCTTTCGAAAACTCTGCCCCTCTCTGATTTTCCTCGATCGTTACCGATGTCTCAGTCAACCTGTATAGTATGGTATTTTTCACCCCTTAGGAAAGTACTCGGTACGTGAAAGCGCATCCAAATAGTATAATAACAGTACCCTTTGATCGCCGATTTTCCTCGATCGTTACCGATTTCTCGGCCACCCTGTACAGTAGGGTATTTTTCACCCGTTAGGAAGGTACCCGGGACGAGTGCTGTGACTATTTGTCAAATTTTTCGGTATTCGAATATTCGAATACTTCAGTTGCTCAAGTATTTGACGAATATAATTCGAATACCCAAGTATTCGAATACTATTCAAATATTTAAGCATTCGAATACTATTCGAATATTTAAGTATTCGAATACTGATGTATTCGAATAGTATGGTGTGAAGTATAAATCGGGTTCTTTAGGTTCATTTTTTTAGAAACTTTTATTTAGTTTCAGTTGTGAGTTCGTTAGTTTGTCAGGATGAAATCTTGTAAGCTAATTTTGACCCACTTCAACATATCCGATGGGCTTGAAACATTGCACACATACGTAGTTCCGATGACAATACAATATTTTCACTAAAAAGCATGAAATATTTTATAGTGAAATTTTTTTTAAAAACAAGCTTTTATTCAAATGTACGAATGATGTATTCGAATATATCAATATTCGGATAGTATACTGATGTATTCGAATACATCACTATTCGAATATCATTCTGTTACGTCCTGAAGGGACTTCCTGTAAATCACCGCGAGCGGTTGGAATGATTTACCGGTTTCTTGCTCTATCAAGGTGCTAAAGCACGCCTTGACTATACTTACCAGGATCGGGAAGGTGATTGGGGTTGAATGAGAGAGTACGAGGCATGTAAAGGGGAAACGATAACGCCAAAATATATTGTTACATGAATAATACTGAATTATCCTACTTTGAGACAGCGCTCCGTCTCAGCTGTCGCTTGCTGTATCGCACGGCACGCTCTCCGTCTCGTATGTCGGTCGCTCGCTGTGTCGCTGAGCCAAACGTAGGTCGTGGTCGCTCGCTTCTGTGCTCTCGGATGGCACTCGGAAGTCGGTCACTTCGTCGCTGTTCGCGGTCTCTAATCGTCGGTTCTACGCGTTCCTACGTCGATCACGATTGACGCGAAAGGGCTCTCCCGGCTAGGCCGTTCACGGTGCGTCGGATGGAGTTACCCTTTCACGAATTACTATCGGCCGTTCGTATTTCGCGGACTTGACGCGGAGACGCGGTCGCGGTATCCAGACGGCTCTCTGGCTCGTCGCGACTTCCTAATTCGAGCTCCCGCAATTGAATCCCGATTCCGCGGCTCACAATCGCGGGCCGAACCTCGAACGATCCCCACGAATGGGGGAAACTGCCCCGTCGGCAATTGTCTCGTTCCCGAAGGTTCTCAGGCCCGGGCCGGCGACGGTCACGTTGTGCCAACGGTAGCCCCTTCACGTTTTGAGGCAACGTGACTGCCACGCGCGAGGCGATTCCGCTGAATCGCCGTAGGAAAAATACGCGAGGACAGCGAGCACGGAATGGACCTGAAGGGCCCATGTAACAATTCGAATACATCAGTATTCGAATAGTATTCGAATAATAACATTCGAATACTCAAATATTCGAAGTTTATTCGTAGTATTCGAATACTTGTAAATTATTCGAATAGTAAATTATTCGAATATTCCCAGCCCTAATATGAAGTAGGTATACATATGTAGGGTAAAGGCAGGTAATGTGGAACCGCACGTAATATGGAACTTCGTAAAATTTCGATAAAGAAACAACAAACTCTGAAGGAAATCGTGTATAATTCTCTTCCTTTGGAAATTCGTTCTCTGTCCTCTATCCCCGCTTTTAAATGTGTTAACCGTTCTTTTATTCTCGTCCACTATCCGTAACTCCCCCTGTATTTTGGTTAATAAATCTTCATTTTTAGTGAAAAAAAAACGTAAGGATTTTTCAGTTTTCTTTACAAATTTCCTAGCTGTTCCATTACTTTTTCCTATATTCTATATTTTATATATCAGGTGCCATTCTTTCGAACGGCCGATTTTCACTCTTCAGATTTTTTACTATAATCGCAAAACTGTTGGATTGTTTTACATTCGACTATGTAAATACGATTATGCATTATTTCCTTCGTCCCCTCATGTCAGTTTTATTAAAAAAAAAAAAACAAATTCCCCTACATTTGACAAGCTTTTGAAATCAGGCGTTCCATATTACCTGCCTTTACCCTATCTATGTACGTGTAGCGGCTTTCTTGGAGCGGTTCAGTCGCGCAACATATATCTCCTTTCCGCGAGTGTTAAGGAAGACGAGTAAAGCCAGAAGAGCGGCGGGGGGGGGGGGGGGGGTAGGTCGGTCGGGATAACGAGAGTGTAACCAGATCCTCTGAATTTTCCATAACAGGCGTCCCGCAAACGAACTATGCCCCCTTTTTCTCTTCCGTCTATGCCCACTCTATGCAGAGAGGAAGAACACCGGCGTGGCGCGGTGCAAAACACGTGACTCATTTTTAAAAGTATCGCGTCGTTCGACGTTCTGTACTTGGGCTGTATTTTTAGCGAGCGGTGAATAATATACAGTTCGAAAGAAGGGGGAAGATTTGGCTCGTCGTGTTGCTTTAATAATGCTTTAATAGGAGTACAGTCGATAGCATCGACGTAAATGTCGCTATAGTTGTTCCTTGCAGTCCGGCTTGCTTGACCACGTAGCGGCTACACCAGGCGTAAAAACCATAGATTGCGCGGCCAGAAATTGAGATTGCACCCGTGGTGGTGGTGGTGGTGATTTCCTTAGTGCGTCTCAATGGAATGCAGCAAAATGTTGAGATTGAAAGGGTCGGAATGCCCAATTTACGCATCGTCCGACTTGACCTTTTCCGTCTGGGCGGATGCACTGTCGTGAGATACTTCGGGTTCGTGTATGCCCATCCATCTGCAACGCTTTTGCAATTCTTGTCGATATCTGGTAGGGAAGAAATGGGAATGCTTTGGCTCGGAGTTTCGCGCAAAAGTGCCTATAATAGTACGGTGAAAAGGGACGAGCGATTGTTGGCCGTACCTTGGATGGTTGATCGCGTAAATCCACGGGTCGATGCAAGAAACAGTCTTGGCAAATACAGCCGGCAGCATCGTCGAGAGCGGCGTGAGCAGTTCCCTGAAAGGAAAAGGAGAGGCGAAAGAGAGGTGAGATTAAAGAGAGATGTTCGGTGGATCGGTCTAATTACCGATTGCCGAATGCGCCGATCAAAGCGACCGTTGCGTACGGTGTCCAGGCCATCAGGAACAGGAAGAAAATCGTAAATGCCACTTTAGCGATTCTCAGCTCGACGCTTCTCTCTTTGTCTTGATTGGACACCAACGATTTCACGTTCATTTTCTTCGCCTGGCAATGTAGAATCGAACAACTGGTTAGAATCGCATTGGACGTATCGCAGAGGCATTCTATGCAGAATGCTACCGACCTGGTCGCGCAGCATTTTCTCGTGATTCCGGATAGACTGTAGCAGCTGGGAGTAAAAGTAGACGATAAAACTCAGAGGAATGACGTAGGCCCAAACGAAAATGCAGGCAACGAAGGCCCTGGTGTCTTGATCATCCGTGAGGTAGTCGAGCGAGCAAGTGGTCAGGAAGCCCTCTGAAACAGTTGGGAGGAATAGGGTTCGGGGCAAGTAAAGCGAGTCATCGACTAGCGAATAGTCTTTTTAGGGAAATACGTATACGGTCGTAGGGGTTTGGTTACGCCTACCGGTGGAGAATTGACCCCAGACTTTGAGAAATGGTAAAACGGTGAACGGCATCGTCCACGACCACGTGAAAGCGACGATTACCGCAGCCTGTTTGGAATTCAGCCGTCCGTCGATCGGGCAGGAAATGGTCCTGTGGAAACAAACGAAAGCCGCTCGATGATTCCTTCGGTTGCTCTCGTCCAACGATTTCCCAGTGGAAAACCGCGCGACCGATCGGGAAAGTTCAGAGGAATGTTGGCAACCTGTATCGGTCGAAGGCGATCGCCGCGTTCGTAATTGATTGGCCGTATCCTGAAACTGCGCCCAGCGCCGCGTAGACGTCGCAGCCCACTTCCCAGCCGAGTATACGTTCCATGAAGCAGCTTACCACGAACATGGGCATTTCTATGGCCATTACCAGATCGAACACCGCCAAGTTAACTATAAATATGTTCGAAGGCGTTCTCAACGATTTCGATCTGAAACAGCATAAGCCGATAAATTATATCGATTGCACGGAACTACGCGCGAGGGTGGCGGCGCAGTGGTTAACACTGGTCGGTAGAAAGCCGAGCGCGACAATACACGAACCGACGATTTTCAGCGTCGCCGACCGAGGGCACCACCACCCCCGCCCGCCACTGCCACTTTGCGAATCAAACGAATTGCGATACACTTACGTGCTAAATATCCATATGACGCAACCATTTCCTACAACAGACATTATTATCAGGATAGTGTAGATAAGGGCGAGTCCAATGTGCCAGAATTTTTCAGGTGCGAGGAATCCCCTCCAGTGGGGGTGCACGATGTCCGAGTGTTCCGGAGCCACGTTCCATCCCAGGAATCTTTCTCTCATCGACGGAAGGTACCTGCGTGGTTAGCAAACCAACAGAATTCAATTCTCTGGCAATTCGGGATCTGAGGGTCGCGAATAGCGGTTTTCACGTAAGCAGAAAATCCACGTCGAAAGATAGTAAACGAGCGCGGAGGGCATGCCAGCATTTCCCCGTGGAAAATGCTACTTCGCCGTTCGAAACAGCGCGAATGTCCTCTTCTTCGACACACTCGTATTTCAAAGAATCCTCCCGTTCAGCTATCACCATCTCGACGCTCTCGAAGCGTTTTCCATTCGCGTCGGACGGAATGACCGGAAACGAGCACTCGATCGTATTCGATCGGCGCGCGCGATGCCGAGTGCTGAGTAGGTAGGTAGATAGGTATGTACGTATGTATCGCCAACAGACTCCGAGGAGAACCAGACGAATAGACTATAAGCACACACCCGGTTTCCTCGCCGATGAAAGCCAATGGACCACTGATGAGAGTCTCGTTGCGCAATGTCATCCCCGATAAAGTTGGTCCACTCCAAGACTCAGGTTTACGTTCTGTGCACGGGATATCCCAGTCACTTTGCAAATTAATCTATGGATGCGCCGATGCGGATCGCGGCAGCTCGACTGGATAAATAGGTACCGATAGGTTGGATATGGTTGGATTCTTCTTTCACGAATCGGCCGAGCGACAAATGCTCCAAAGGGTTCGTGGACTCGATCGATATTTTGAGGAAAGTGGGGAGAAAAGGGAGAAAGAATTCCCAATTAAATCCGGTCGGAAAGGATCGAGGTGCGATGCACACGGTTTTTGAAGTGAGACGCGGTGTAGAGGTCGTGAATACGTTCCGCAACTCACTTGACTCGGTCTATCCCGATTCATTCCTTTTATACGCAGTACGGATCGCGATCGAGAATTGCGTGCCGGCTGAGAGTTTAATTCGATTTGCGATGTACGAATGCGAGAAACCTTTTGTTTAGCTGAGTCTAGGCGGTCACGCGAACCGATCTTGATCGCGCTTTCACCCCCCCCCGTGACGCGTTGCCCTTTCGCGACTACTCTTAATCCCTGGACGAGGCTACGGTTGCGCCATGGTCGCCGCCAACCAACCACGCATTCTCCGAAAAGTTAGCCGACGAGCAAGCGGAGAGGTCTGTCACCGGATGAAATTACGAGGGGTTCCAGCGGCGCTCGAAAATCCATTGGACGCGCGCTGTCAATCTCGTAATCGAGGGCTCGTTTCGTTATCGGTTTAACCGAATAACGCTCTCGAACCGATCGAAAATTCCGAGAAATAGCGGTGCAGGTCGGTCGGGGTCCTGAAATTTCACGCTGGTCGAACGTTGGACGGTCGCGGCGCGGCCGCCGGCCGCCGCAAACTATTTTTCCGCGCGGTCACCATTTGGCGCCGCGCGAAAATTCATCTCGGCAAGTGCAGCAGGCACCTATACACCGAGCTCGGATTTCCAAGCTACCGCGACCACAGCCTTCGCGCAGCGCATCCACCGGATTAAATCATAAAATTGTCCTGGAACGGCCTCGGAGTTCCACTGATTTACGAGGACGGCTCGCGCGGCTCCATGCGTGTCCTTTCGCGGTAGTTGGTTGGCTGGCGTTGGCCGGTGCGCGCCGCGTGGGCGGCCGTCTCCATAGAAGCGTGTCTGCCCGAAAAGATACAGCGTTTCGCGTTTTACGCGCAACCAAGGCCGAAAACACTAGCGAGGAGAGATAGCGCCGGTGAAAAAGAGACGTGGCAGGGGGCTCGGGGCTCGGGACACGAGGGGAACGGGGATCGCCAGGGTGTGGGTGTGGGTGGCGCAACGGTGGCGGCAGAAACGCACAGAGAAGAGGGTTTTTCATTCTGCGCGTGGCAAGAGAGAGAGTAGCAGGACGTTTTTCACGATTCAACAGATATATTTACGAGCTTTGTTCGCCCGTGTAATTCCCGCGACTTATAAAGCGTCGCTGCGCCATTGTCCGCAGTGGAAATCCAGCGGGAAAATTGAATGACAAACAATGGGCCCAGCCGAGGCCGATTATGGTAACAATGCGAGTGGAGCGACCAGCATCACGCCGGTCCTCGTACTTCTCTCTACCTCGGACCCGCGACCCAATGCGCTAACTACGTACCCCGAGCTACTTTTTTTTTTTCTACTTGCTCCGTCCGCGCGCGTTCGTCATCTCTCATCGATTGTTCTCCTTTTTACGCTACCCCCGTCCGGCTATCGGTCCGTCCAAACCCCTGCCCATCGTGTCATCGTACTTTTCATTTTCCCCCTCATATCCGTAGTTTCCTCTCGTTTCGACTCCACTCGTCTCGCCTTCTCTCGCGATAGGGACCGTCGCCGTCGCAGGCATCCACACAGGCAGGTTTCGTCGACGCGATAACAATGCCTTGTCACCGCATCCAGGAGACAAACATTTCTAAGCGCGTCGCTCGTCTCTTCCTCTCTCTCTCTCTCCCCCTCCCTCCCTCCGCCCTTCTATCTTTCATCTTCCATCGCTGTCCCTGTATCGGAAATAAGCCCGACCGATTTCGCGAATCTCTCTGGGCATCCCGTTTCAGTTTGGCGTTTCAACGTCCGTTTCGCTGGCCAATACGAAGAATGATCGATTGCGGTGGGAATTTTCGGGCTGCAGCCGTTGCCAACGGGACCCGATGGTCCAACGATACCGCCTTCAAAACTCCCTTTCACTTCTCTGGCCGGGCAATACGGCTGATGGAGCGTTTGCGACGGATATTGTTTCTGCGATGCAGACTAACAGTTTTCACCCAATTCCGAAAACGAAAAGCTACTTGAACCCCTTGGAAACTGGAGACTGGAGGCCTATGTATTTTTGCCTCGGTATCGAGCTAGGCTCTCGCCCCCTTTTACGTTCTCGGATTCGAGCCTGTATATGCATCGGGTACCCCCGACTTTGCACACTCCCCCGCTTGTCGTGAATCGCTGCGATAGTCGGCCCGCGAAGCGGCCCGAACCAACAACAAAGGAATGCAGATTGGAGAGACACGGATTAACGAGGATTAACGCTAATTGGGCCGCCGCCGCCGACGCGCCCCGCCGGTCTGCGTAGCCGTCGTCGTCGTCGGTACAGAAACCGTGTCGTTAATGGTAGCGGTTCTTGCTTCCCTTGCCATCCTCGTGTTTCTCCCGCCCTGCCTCCCCGTACGCCCTCGTTCGTTCGACAGAGTACCCTGCACCGAGGGCGCAGACCGACACTTTTTTCCGATTCAAGAGCCATCGCGATTATTCAAATCGCGTCCCGCGAGGTTAGTCGAGGCGCGGCGAGGCGAGGTGAAAATCGCGATGCGAGCCGGCCGATGTACATACCAAGATGAGGAGGCATTCTACGTTTCACCGGAGAATTCTCCCCTCGTTACTGTGAAATCAATTCGAGGGCCCTCGTTAATCGTACCGTCCCCCCCCCCCCCTCCGTGGAGCCGTCTCGCGCGATTCGCGGATAAATCGAAATCCGATCCGGCTCTTCGGATCATTTCACCGTTTCCCTCCCAAAGGGATGTCGTAGGACTAATCCAGCTATTCCGTTGCGACGGATACCTACCCAGGGATATTAACGGGCGATTAAGTTGCTGTTTAGCGTCGACGAAACAGCGGGGGCCGGTATTACTATTCATAGATTTCTACTCTGCCCCACTTTCTCTTTCCTTTACCCGACCCGTCCGCCAGCCACCCCGTAATTATCCCGCTACGGCACAGAGCAACAACAGAAGCAGAAGCAGAGCAGAGGAGAAGATTCACGGGAACGTGATCTTCATCTCGCGCACAATAAACCTTATTATACGTGCTGCTTGTCCCGCTTTCCTGATACGTAGGTAGTCGGATGTTTCCGCGTTATCTCTTTGTTTCGGATGCAACGACAAAGCGGATCGACCCCACATGGGAAGAAGTAACGTTAGAGGGCTGCACGATAACGGCCCGTGCTCATGGAAGATAGATCGCCGCCCGATACTGTATCGCCTCGTAAAAGCTAGAAACGTATTTTACGAGCGTCGCGTGAAATTATGCGGATCAGACGTGTCGCCGTTCCGACGCGATACCGTTCCACCCGGGGCGCCTAAACGCGGCGATCAAATTCTGGTCCGAGTGAAACGTGAAGAGACCTTTGCGCTGGCGTCGGATGCATTACGAATAACGAAACTCTCCCGATAACCGATGCGACGCGATATGACCGCCAAGCCAAGACGTCGCGCATCGCATCGGCGCGGCAAGTAGTAGTTTGGGTGCGCGCTTGGTCAGACAGCAGTCTCGACACGCTCCCGACTTTGTTCGTCGTTCTCGCTGCACCACCGCACAGTCTGCGATTCTGGAGAAAAATCGCTCGACAGCGCAAATCTTCACCGATTACAATAATTTTTTTTTAAATACTCGTAAAGGACTCGGCAACTGAGCACTGCAGTAAAACCTGTATCAGTTGGTCTAATCTATAAAAAACATTATTTAGCATAACATAACATAAAATATTGTAAATTTGAAATAAATATTTTATTTTATAGCTAATGATAAATTTACTGAAAATTAATTTGTAATATCTTTAATCTCCAAGGTTCACGTTTTTATGTTTCCATTTTTTGATATCTGAATATGCATAATTATCATTGTGGTATTAGACACATTTATTACGTCACCAAAATTTGTAAATATATTGTATTGTTAAATAATAAATTAAGAAAGTTCATTTCACCCCGAGGTTCACTTTGCCCCGGTCTCCCCTACAATATTAGACAAGAGTATATGAAATTTGAAATACTTGAATATCTACGTCTTACGCAGAGTAAATCTAGATGTAAGGAACTCGAACATCAGTTGGAGCCTTATTGTTACTCCTCGAATTGAACTTTTCACTTTACAAATGCTTTTTCAACTAATATTTGATAAACTGTTGGCAGTGAAAATGCCCGGAATTCTCATTTCTCTCAAGTTATAATTTATTTCTTCAAAACGGTGTGGTGAAAAAAATTGGAACTCGACAGATACTTTCGTCTATCAATATACTACATGTACAAAAAAAAATTGAAAACATTGCTACCATTTTTTCAACATTTTTCAGCTGTTTTATCCGTCAAGATCGTCTCTTTCCATAAGAGTACGTGTAAAATCAGTGAAGATTAAAATCGTTATAACTCAGCAACCGTTTAGTGAATTCGTTAAAAATTTTTGGAGCACACCAGGAAGATTAAATAGGACAATCTTACAAATTTCCATCAACTTAATAGCATTTTGAAGATAGGCCCGATACATCCTTAAGAACCGCGAGCGCAGGGTAAAAATGCCAAGTGGAAAGCTCGGGCCGATGCCTGAGACGAGGTTACCGAATATATGTACATACATACGTCTGATGCCTGAAATAACCTCTCATTTGTTCCAAGCCGGGCCCCCTCGTCTATCCCTCGCCGACCCCGTTTCCATCTCTACCCTATTCACCCTTTCGTAGCCTACGAGCCCGTTTATTCCGACAAAGAGTACGAGGGCGCGGTCTCGGGTAGAATAACGTCGATTCCGCGAAATTCTTCGGAAAAATCTCCATAATTTCGGGAATTGCCTTTTGATGTTCGAGATGAAAGAGCCCGCGGCCGAGTGGTCTTCCGAATCGTTCCGCCTATTTCTCTCTAACTCGAGCTCGGCTTCTTTCCTTCGGCTTGCTCGCTGGTCGGGACTTGGCGAAATTTACGAATCTCGAAGGATACCCTGCCCGATCGAAGCCTCTCGGTGTTTCGCTACAACTTTTCGCTGACTGCCGAAAACATTTATACCGGCTGGGATAGCAGCAACAAATACCCTAAGAATCGGCGCCGCGCCTCGCCTCGCCGACGAGTACCCACGGTGGGGGAGTTGAATCGTAAATTAGTGAAAGGCGAGAGAAACGGAGAGGAGAAACTGCGAAATAATCGGGATGGGTAACTAACGTCTGTAGCCCGGGGCGTCGCGAATTCGCTTTGGAGACTAGGGGAAGTAGAAGTAGAAGTAGAAGTAGAAGTAGAACGAGAATAAGGAGACGAAGGAGACGAAGGAGACGGAGAGAGGGATGGAAGATGGTGGCGGAGATGAGAGCAACGGGACCAGTCGGTGATACCGTGTAAACTCGCGGCAGGAGAAAACAACAAAGGGAAATGACACAATGCGTATCGGAGGTTTCAACGGGCTCGCGAGGCTAACGGCAGCGTGCTCGCATTTGCAAGCAGTAGCTAGCTACGCGGAGCAAACCTGCGAGCGTATCGTGACCATAACAAACGAGGAAAGGGGGTAAAAGGGGTAAAAGGAGAGCGAGTGTTGGTGAACGCTCGCGAATTGCCGCGGCATCCTGCTCGGCTTAATTTAGCCTTGAGCCCCTCGTAGTTATTCGAATGCCGCCTACTGGCTCGTGCGGGACAGTTGAATCGCTCCCGGGGATTCCGCCATCTTTTGTCTTAGCACAATGCCGGCCGAAACACAAAAGTGACTAAGTGCCCGTAATACTCGCCATTATATGCCTTCTACCCGCTACTCTTTGTCGCGTTACTCTCTTCGTTTTCGTCGCGTCGTCTACGCTCGCCTCCTCCTCTTTCCTTGCCGATCGAATTGCCCGCGAATCTCGCCGCGGCTTACGATTAATGTAAGCGTCGAACGGCGTCGCGGTTCGATCCGCAAACAGGCACATTTCTATTGTCCTCGGCGTGAAATGAGTCGGAAAGCTGTCGCCGCTGGGTAATCGTGAGGGAATTCCGTGGGGACCCCGAAATCAGCGTTATTCGCGGTGCAAAAAGTTTTTCTATCGCATCGTCGTAAATATATTCTCGACTCGTACCGTGCCGCCACCGCGTAACTTGGCTTAACTCGAGCCAAACGCGCGATATTCCGTCTTCTTGTCCTATAGTCCCTTTTAAACTTCGTTCTGGCTTATTTTTTCTCCCCGGCCGAGAGCACGTTTGGCTTTTGCGTCACGTCATTTAATTTCCGGATTCGAACCCGAAAGTTATTGGGTTGTACGTGCTCGTCTCAATTAGGTCTCTGCACGGTAGGTCTCGGCCAAAATTCTCTATTTCTTGCACCTACCGCGCGAAGGGGAAACTTTTATTCCTTCGTCTCCCAGTTATTCGAGTAAAAGTTGCTTTCCACGCTGGCGGTAAGCTTGCAATCGGGAATTTCAACGGGCATCTCGGTCAATCGGGTACCTACCTATAAGTATAATTTATGCTCGCAATCAGCGAAAGGACAGTCCGAGGTGGCGAGCTCCTCGAACGTCGGGAACGCTGCTGAAGCCGCGTGAGAAACGAAATCATCCGGTTCCGCGTTGCTCTCGGGCGAACCGTCGATTGCATCGCGGAAAACGGACGAGGGCGCGATAACGGCCAGAGGAATGAGCGGAATGAGAGGAGTGCCGGTAGAGGAAAGTGAAAAGGATAGAGATAGAGGATGAGAGAAATAGGGGGAGTGGAGTGGGAGAGAAAGTAAGCGGTAAACGGTCGATTAGAGAGAGTCTGATCAGGCCTATTAATCTTCGATCTGTCCGATACTAGGCTATGAATTATGCATCGACCGTGCAGGCGCATTGATTTCTCAACCAGACAGGGAAATATTATTCCAATAATTCAAAGTAATGAGTCCAGAGCGAGTTCGACTCCAGCAGTTTTCCCGAATCCCGATCACTCGCCTTTCCGTGGCCGAGGCCTCGAATGCGGTCAATCTTATCATGCTTTTCGCAACGGTAAAGGGAAAAGCTAAAAGCAGATTGAGATGGGCCTGAGTAAGGTCCGAGTCCCCATCTCTGTTCACTCGCTTCGCCACCTTCTCTGCATCACCACATACTTGTACGCAAGTACCCGCAGACCTTTGAAAGCGTATTATGAAAATGAGGAGAGAGGAGGAGAGGAGACGCAACGTGTTGGCGTGTGGCATTTGGCATTTGGCGAGGGGCAGGGGATGAGAGGCGAAAGCGGAGAGCGGAAAGCGGAAAGCGTCAGGGGAAGAAGAAGGGGTGAGGGCTGAATAAATCGGAGGAAGAAGCTCCGCGTATCGGATATCGTCGATAAATCGAGACCCGTAGGGGTTTCCAGGAGATTAACGGAGAACTTTGTCGTAGCTCGGGGTGCGCGGGACGTCGCGTCGCGGCCGCCGCCGCGCCATGAGAACACTTTTCTCTAATTCGATGGGAAGTTCCTTCAGTCCGAATCACCGGCCGACTTCCGGCGCAGTTCGTCGGATCTTGGTCAGCCAATTCCCAATTCATTCTGGCATCGGCGCGAAACTTGGATAACGATTATTCTGCCCTCGTTTTCGTAGCAACCGATTTCCTTCCACCTTCGTTCGTCGCACCTTCCGATCCACCCTACTTCTCGCAAACTCCGTCTTACTTAAAACCGTCTATCCACCGTCGATCCATCTCTACGTAGGTGAATGCATGCATATGTACGTATAGGTGGTACCTATGTAGGTATGTAAGTATTCCCGTTTTCCGCTTCTCATGCATTTATCGACGAAATTGTACTCGGTTCTTTTGCGACCGCTTACAATCGCGGGATTCAATTATTTCCAACGGCTAGGCGTGACGTTTCCATGAATTTATTAAAAGATAGGAGTGCATCAGTTGGAGCAGATTAAACGATAATGGCAGGTAAAAGGATAATATGACAGCGACGGTGGCTCGCGAACGCGACACGAATAATTCAACCGTGACCCCCTGATATGTCGTGTAACGCCCCACTGACTTTTGCTCCAGCGGAACTTTATTTGTACGTTCCCTCCCGCGTCACGGACAGGCGAGAATGTCGGGCAGAGCATCTTTAAACCAGCACATCCAGTAGATTCTATAAAAAGAATGCACAAAAACACGAGCAAGTGAAGCGAAAGGTTTCGAGTATCTTCCGGAACCGTGTCGTCGCGTCGCGTCGCACAGTGCTCGGCACACGCCTTTGGTCCATGATGACTATCCGATTAGATAGGTGGGAAGGATATTTTTACGATACTTATCTCTGAAACCAGGCCAACACGGTTATCGTTGAATGTTCCAGAAATTTCACCCAACTACCTGCAAGTTCCGTGTTGGTCGCCTCGGAAGATCCACTTCTTCCTCCTCACGCAACCGAGCACCTAAGCCGTAACTAAGGTACAATGTAGCGGCAATATCACCAGAATCGTACGAAATGTATGTATGTACAATATACATGGCTCGGTCTCGTTTTCGTTAGTCGCAAGGCGCTTCGAGTCCGGCCGTTTCCTATCCAAGGCGGACATTGTGAATCAGGCGTTTCGATCGTTGCTGCTTGAAAATCGGCCCGATTCCGCATAAATCTATCTCTCTCTCTCTCTCTCTCGATTGATAAGCAGAGAAAGACTTTTGTCGTGTATCGATTTTCCTACATATTTCCTTGTGCCATGTGTGCCGCGCTTCTTATCGTTTCTCATCCAAAGATTTCTGGGATCGTTTGCACTGACGTTCACGACCAACTCTGTTATCGGTACACACCGTTTCACCCGGATATTTTCGCGATATCTGCACCCTTTTCCTTTCAGAGGTTTCCCACAATTCTCACTGCGACCGATAGAAGTCTGCTTGCTGTCGGTAGGATAAATAGGCGCAGACTGTTCCCGTTCGAGGCTGGGATACTTTCTGGGAACCGTGGAGATACCACTCACGAATGCTGATTAAATCTCGATCCGTTGGAAAAAGAGCAAGGTCTAGGTGGCTCGCCGATAGACCTCGAGGCCCCGTGGCGTGCTCTCTCTCTCGTCTCGTTCCCCTTTGGTTTCCCCGACGCGGCGTCGCATCGCGCCGAGGCGAGGCTCTCGCACGAATTTGCCTCTCGCGTTTTCCATAATATCGGGAACGATGCTGGAGAGTCGACCAGCGCACGGTAATCTCGTATCCGAACTTTCGCGACGAGGGCGCGAAACATAACTCGTTAGACAGAGGAGCGAGGCGGGCGTGGGTGCTTGGGAGCGGGCGGGAAGGGAAACGGGATACTACAACGGATCCGGTGAAGAAGGGGAGATGGAACGAGAAGGTTGTACATAGGTATATACGGGGGTAAAGCGAAACTGCGTCGGCGAGGAGGATGGATGACGCCGAGGAAGGCGACTGTCGGGCCGCGAGTACGCGGATCATAAACGAGTCGTTGACGAGACACAAGACACAAGTGAAAATAGAGAAGAGGAAGTAGGGAATTGCTGTGTATTTTCGCTAGCTGTTTCGCCCAATCACAGAAACCGAGGGATGTTAACTATTCCGAATATGTGTGAGCGAGCAACAAAATTTTGAATGAAACGCGCTTAAAGCGAGCTAGCCCCGAAACTTTCGAGTGATCCGCGCTAGTCGGAGGATGGACAAAAGGAACGAAAGCATCCAAGAGCTCGCGAAAGCACCGCGTCGCGTCGCGGCACGTCCAAACGCGAGGATGGGAGTGGTTTGCACGGAATGACGGTATACAAAGGGAACGGTGAACTCGGGATTGCGGTTCCCCGTGGCAGAAGAGGAAAGAGATACGGCAGCAGTCCGCAAATCATTTGCATAATTGATTAAAGACTCGTAGTGACCGCGGTATGTACGTTTCCGCGGCGCGGTCGGTGGAACGCGCCGCGTATCTCAGCCATCAACAGCACCGTGTGTTTCCAAACGCTCGAAGTCAAGAATGCAACCGCGACGCGACGCGACGTTTCGGGTAGGCATTCGCGTCTAAAACTTCCGCTCGCATCATAACTCTTTACTCGGGAATGAAAATGCCCGCTAACGTATTAAAGCGGGTGTAATTTTCTCCGTTGCTGAAAGATTATCGTAAGTACCGAGGACGATTCGGGTCAGTCCGCTTTGGGACGTAAGTACCTGCTGCACGTAAGTACTATGTACACATGTCCAAAGTGGCGAGACCGCTTGTTAGGCAAACGAGATCGCACTGGCACCTCATCCCTCCTTCTTCCCGCCGCTTCTTTCGCTGCGAACGTGTTCTTTCTCTACTATGCCGACTAAGACCCGATAGGGAATGCTCGGCAAAGGGAAGTTTGCTCTTAGATTTCTTGCCGCCTTGCACGCGGATTCGCGTGCCCACCTTCCAAAGAACCAAAGAACTGACTACACGGCCCTCTATTTATTTGCCCCGACGTCGTCGCCGTCGCCGACGCGACCTACCGAACCCACGACCACCGGTGGAAGAACTTTATTTCACGTAGTTTCTTGCCTGCCAGAGGCTAGATTAATATACTCCGGAACGTGTCAGCCGGTGAAAAAGTTCTCCCGAACGGACGTCGCCACTCGGGCGTTTTTCGCGCGGGCAGCGTCGCGTCGCGTCGCTCGCCGAACCCATAATCCAAAACTCACACGCAAAGAATTTTACGAATTTTACGAATGCATCGGCTCGACTTACGGCTCCGAGGCAGTGCATCTCCGTCTTGCCAAGGAACGGTTCGTTGATTTTTCGATACTTCGTAAAGGCACGAGCTCGCTCGACCTTGCACGTTTACCGAGCCGTCGGAGACGATCGAGAACGAGGGACGTGGCCTCGTAGACCGGGCTACGTGCGGGAAACGTGCTAGGAAATATGTATGCGCGGGTCTGATACCGCGGCGCATACAAGATGTACCGCGATAAAAACTGCATTTTCGGCCTCCCAAAGGATCGTCGACCCTACCAGACCAAATCGGACCGAAGCGGACCCTATCCATGGTCGTCCCTGTAGGGTTTTAGTACGGGTAAAATAATGACGGGTTTCGTCCAAATAACACAGCTGTTTATTCGGATACTATCGATGGTGGTTCTGTCGATCCCTCTCGTCAGACTAAGTAGCTGCCTCGGCCACGCTCAGCCCCTCCGCATCAGTGTCGGAAAGGCTCAAGGCTCACCGCTAGGGTGAGGAAAGGCCGCTTGACCTTCGCCGCTGGAACTTACTGCGTCGCATTTCGCTCGCCAGACTCCCAATATGTACTATTCCAACAACTTTCTCCAGTTCGTTAATTTTCCTTGCCCACTTTTTTCCTCCGCTTCGCCTCCTTCCCCCATTTTGTTGGCTTTCTTTCAACGTCCTGGCACGATCGATGAAATCGTAAACGATAGGAGCCTGGGAATAGGGGACCCCGACGCGGCGCGGCGCAGCATCGCGAACCGACCGAGAGAGAAAGAGCGGAACGTGCGCAATCCCATCCTCGCGTCATCTTTCGCCGGTCGTGGCGAATCGGCCACTTGTTGACAATTCGCACCAGCCGATTGGCACGCCTATAAATTAACTCTGGGCCAGTGTGGACCAATTAATCGCGAGAGACAGGAGGGAATCGTGCTCGATAGCAGGCGAGCGTGGTGCGTCGTAAATCAAGTACCAAGCAGCAACGGCAGCAACCACGACTACGACCGTCGTGCCCTTGCGCCTTCCACCTTCCACCTTCCTCTCACCTGTTATTGCCCACCGACGCGGCGCCACGGACCGAGCCCACTTACTTGTTGATACGCAGATGTACGTCGCAGCTGGCGCTTCGAAACGGTGCGATTTACATTTCCGGAGGCATAACAACACTGTCTTTAGTCTATACTGTCTATGGCGATCTGCGTTTGAGTATAGGGTAAATCCGGGAGACACGGTCGGGCCGGAGAGTTGGTCGAGTCGCTATATTTCAGACTCTGTACGTAAAAACGCGTTAATGTAGTTCCTGAATAATCTACTAAATTCAAGAATTCTTTAAAATTTCGTTCAAAACTAATTTCGAATACAAGAAACCCTTGTACAAAGTTTAAAATCGATTTACCACATAGTTATCGAGAAATTGTTAATTAAAGTTTATGCATTTTAACACAGTGGCATATGGCAGAGTGGAAAAAAGAGGATTATAAGTTTCAGTTTTTCTGCTGAAACAGGAAAACTATATTCAAGAGGTGGTCAGATGTCATGACTTGAGTTTTCAACCCGATTTACAGTAAATATTGTCTTAAAGCAAATATCGACCAGTTTTTCTGAATCGGCATAAAATTCTGAACATATAGGTTTGTTCTGATAAAATAAGTAATTTCTATATTAGTTTTAATAGCCATTTTAAATTAGGTCCACCGCGTCTCCCGGATTTACCCTAGATACAACTCACGGCCGAAAGATCCGGTCACCCTTGACCGGCTGGCCGTTTCTTAAATCCTTGGCTGCAAGAGGAGTGGAGCATTTACAGAGAGAGGTAAAACCAGACCAGTGGATCGAGCTGCCACGCGAAAAGATATGGTGTTCGGCCGAGTATCATATTCGGGTAGGTTTCACGATCTTTGTTCTTTCTTTCGGGGAGTGGCTTGGATTGCCGCTCCAACTAACACCGGGGGATCAAGAATCGCGACGTCGCGTCGGTAGCTCACGGAAAAGTACACCGTTCAACGAACGAAAAACGAAGGAAAGGGTCGTCTCGATGCCTCTGCAAATACGGATCGATTCCGGAGCGACTAGACGGGACGCGACGCCACGGGGGAAAGAGTGAATGCACCAGCTCGAACGTACGCCAAGTCGTGAATTCCCGAACGAGCCTCTCGATTAATCGTGTCGATTCGAACAAGAAGGTTCGAAGGAAAGTCAATAGAACCGGAGACGACAGGGATCTCGTCGAGACCGATCCAGCAAGGCCTACTGCTCGACCAAGAACCGCGGTAGCGCTGCAACTGCAACCGCAACCGCAACCTAAACGAGGAGAGAGAAAAAAAAAGTATATCGTATCGCCGAATACACGGAGACTGCTCCGAGTTAACCTTAATTATTTTCCCTCCCTTCTGGCCCCATCCCGCCCGCCGACCACGCTTGCGAGTCCGCAGTCGACTCCCAAGAAAATTACAGGCAGCCTCGATAAATATTAACTCCGCAGCCCGGAAAGGTCCTGAAAGCTACACCACCCTCGGGTTCGGTCTACGGCCATCCCATCGCCTTCCCTTCCGCTGGCAGGTTACGTTTCAGACGGTCAGGTTCCTAGAGCTGGTGCAACAGGGCTTGAGACCGAGGCGAGGGCGCAAGCGACGACGATGTCGAGCTCAAGATCGTGCGAGAGGGTGAGAACGAGGGTGCTCGGAAGGGATAGGTGTAGAGAGGAGGTTGAAAGTCGCACGGGGGGAGGAACTAGAGGAGGTGAAGGAGGTAAAGGAGGTGAAGGAGGTGAAGGAGGTTGCCGGTGCGACGAGCTGGAAAGGATGGTCGATACCATCTTCCTGCAGACGCAGAACGTCCCTATTTATTCGGGTTAAGTAGTGCGAGCTTCCACGTACACTAGACGCGCGTTAAACTCCAGCGAAAGTTCGTTATCAGTCGCAGCGGCGCGCCGCGCCGCCTGGATTCAACAGAAATTTGTCGCGATTCGTCCGTGACGATCGATCGAAAGGCTGGCATATTGGCCGATTCGAACGTCATTGCGTAGTTCTCCATCAGCAAATTACCAGCTGTTGACGACTGTTCGTCGTAGCACGATCACGTTTCGCTCCATTAACGACGCGTTTCGGCCACCTAATCACTAGCTTCACCTAGTCGGCTAAATATACCGTCGGGCCTTGGAATCTCGCGGCAATTTATATCTCTTCCTAAACGCGACATTAAGATTGGTAGATAGAATGGCGAAACCGGATCGTCACCGCAAAGAATTCCGACCGACCCTACAGATCCCTGGTTCGCTCGTGACCTTTCACCGTTACCGTAAACGTTTGTGTCATCTGTTCGGAGAAACTAATCTCGCAAGATGATTATTTGATTAACGGCGCGTTTCAGGTCGGCTCCTTATGCGGAGGACTTTTTTATGCGTCGCTAAATCACGTTCGTTGCCTCGCTTTATGTTAATTTTATTTTCACCGTTGACCGTTTCGCGGAGCTCCGCGGGTAGGGAAAGATAAACGAAGCGATGAATTATTCATTCCAAGATAAGCACGATTTTAACAAAGAACGATTGCATTTCGCTTGCTGGCTACCGCGTTTGCGTTTTGTAAGAGGCAGACTTCTAGGTTGGATGCAGGTGAATAAGGCGGCAGCGACAGCACCGGCAACAACGGCGAGGCGACGCTGAGAGAACGGAAAGAAATTGAGGGGAGGATCAGCGTCGATATTCGGACGAACCAGCAGTAAGGGGGACACCCTCTCGAAACGGTATTTCGAAGAGGAAGTAATATCCCAGTCCGCTCCAGCGACTTGATCGTTTATACCGCGCATACCTGGATTAATGATGAAACGGATGATCGATTCACGCCAATTTCGTAGAAGCTACCGGCCAAAGTACAACGTCTTTGATGACGTAACCGCAAATCGTAGGATCGACGATATGCGCGGTTACCAGCGAAAACAATTTCGCAGTCTTCTCAATCCGCTGTAAACCACAATGGAATTTATCGTCTATACCTATGAACTGGGATTTGTACCGCAACTGTTTTCAAAGGAGCACCGCAACGAGCACAAAGGGAACGAGATTTCCACGCGTTTCGGTGCGTTCGTTCCTCCGCCTCCGCCTTCTCCTTCCACCCTCAATGCCGAGATGCAACCATTTCATCCGCGAACGCGCCTCCCTGATTCTCGTCTATCGCGATTAATCGATCTCGTTTCGACTCGATGCCACAACGGAAAATATACTCGTCTCCTATCTCCCGCTTCCCCATTCCCCTTTCACCCCCCCCCCCGCCCCCTCCCCCCCCTCTCTCTCTCTCTCTATCTCTCTTCCTCTTCTCTTCTGCTCATCTTTGTCGGTGCATCGATGCGTCCGAGTTTCGGTTTCCGTTCACGAATCGGACGGAAAAACGGCGGTATCGACTGACGGGACGGGACGGGCCTGGCCAGGCCGGGACGGGGCGTTGAGCGCACGCGAAACGAGGCAAGCGAAGCTCTCTTTCGTTGTCGGCCGAGCTCCGCGTGGAGTACGCGCGGCTAACGATTCCCATTATCGTTATCGTAACCAACGAAATCGACCATTGCGTCAGCTTCAGCTTGCTGGACGCAGCACACTGATGCGAAGGCGAAGGAGGCTTTAGAGACTTGGGAAAAACGATTATTCCATTACGGAGGAACTTTTATGCCTGCTGGATCAGCCAGCAGTCCTGAGGCCCCACAACGCAACGGGCGTACGGACCTAAGTAGGTATATACCGTTCCTCTGACGAATCATCGTGCAAAAGAAAATGGTAGAGAGTTCACCGGCTTCTCTCCTCTCTGAATTGTCCAAGATTTCCCCGCGGCACGCGTTTACAAATGACCAAGCTTACTATCGCCTGTAAAGTACCTCGCCAAAGCATTCGCGCGCATCGCCATCCAACAGGGACCAGAACCACGGAATAACTATAATGCATAATTTCGTCCTGTATCGGCCTCCTACGTTTCGCAAACAATTGGCCACAGATCGAAACTGACGCGACGCGATTATAGCACTACTCAGTCGCTAAGGAAATATTTCGCCAAATTTGTGTGGCCAATGTTTCCGCGATATATCTACGTGCATACAATCTTGTGATCGTCGCTCTCACGTGAACCCACTAACGTCGAATGCTGCTGGAATCCCGTTAAAACGTGTGCCGACCATTTTCAGTTTGCTCTTTGAGAAAACTCCAAACGCTCGGTCGGAAATGAATACTAATAATAATCATAACGGAATTAACTATTGTTCATATCGATCCAGGTTCACCAACTCTGGTTCGCACCGGGGCCGAATATTGATAATTACGACACACTGCGTTATTCTGAGTATCGTTCCAGTCGGTTGAAAAGAGAGACACACACACAGAGATAAAGAGAGAGAGAGAGAGAAAGAAGAGAATTGAGATATCTGTAGTTTCTAGCGTGATTATTGTGAAAAGAGTGGTGACGAGCACTGGCTTCGAGCTGCCGAGCCGATCCTCGGTATTTCCGTCTCAACGTGACACCGATGTCTTTGATTTCCATTAGATGGAAATACATAAATGTGAAAGGAGTGCGCGAACTCGATCGACCCTATCAGAGTCCAGAGCCACATCGCCGTTACGGACAAAGCAAATTCGCGAATTGGTCCGAGCGCGAAAAGTCGAAGATCGAATGGTGGGTGGGTGTGTTGTGTGGTCGTGTGTGGCCGTGTGTGACAGTCTATGGCTGTGGATGACCACGGAGAGAGAGGACGGCAGTGGCTCGACGCCGCGCCGCGGCCGTTCCACGCGTCTCGCAGTCTTGTCGGCGGAGAGTCGCGTGCATTTTGCACCTGTTCGACCCGTAACGCGCACGCGCCCAGGTATACGACCTACCGGCGCACAGACCTATACTGGCGCGACGTCGAGCTTTCGTAGTCGGCATCGGCCATCCGCGACGTGAACTTTCACTCAGTGACGCTGCTCAAAATGAGCCACCGTGCCGCGCGGAACACTGTGCAGTGCTAACTTAAACTTAAACTTAAACTTAATGTTAAACGATCCGAGTTGTGATACCTCGCGTCGTGGTCAGTTTAAACCACGATTTTCCGCGCCTCTCGGCTCCTCTTCCCCGTGATACAGATCTAAGTAGGCAGCAGCAACGTTTCAGCTGATAATCGATTTCCTGGATCGCCTCCATCCTCGTGACGCGGTGGCTTTTATCGGCCCCTCGCCACAATTCTCGTACCTCCGATCGTCCATCCAACAACTTTCGCCCACCACTTTCTACCCTCGATCTTCAGTGTTTTCACTAGTCTTTCTAACGCGCCCCGGCACGGCACGGCGACGCGACGATCACTCTTTAACTCTGCCCGTATCGTACTCGACTCGGCAAGGACCATACCCATGCACCCGATGAACCGGAAGTAACCGCTACCAGTGGCGTTGCGGTGGGCCGCTCTTAATCCGCATCAATGACCGGCGATATCCATTGAACCCACTTTGAAATTCGATTTGCCACCGAAGAATTGGGTTAATCGAGCGAATCCAGCGAATCGAGTAGGAAACGCGACTATCTCCGGCTCGTTGTTGGAAATTTTTCTCCCAAGTTCTGTAGGTATAGCACTAGTAAATCTAGATTCAACCCAGCGACAGTTGATCGCGATATCGACTCCGTAGATCGCGATACAAATCGCGAGGTGATTCCCGTTCGAGGGTATACGCGTAGATATCGGTCTCGATGCAAATCTATTAACAGATAACTGATTCGATGAGCACTCTTCGTAGCATGGTACGCCCTTCTTCGAATGGATTTGAAAGGGAATAGTCTCGGTCAAATCAATACGCATTCGCGTCATACGGTTGGCAAAGGGAATAAAGGGCCGCGACACGGGGGACACGGAAGGGGTTTGGAAAGGGTCAGAGAGAGAGAGAGAGAGAGAGAGAGAAAGAGAGAGGGGGAGAATCAGTGACAGAGGCGAAAGAGCCCAGTTGTGTGCGTGTCCGGCCTCACCTGGCCGGCTACTATATGTAGTGCACGTGTCCACGAGAGAAAAACAAAAGGGCGGCTCTAACGGTCGTGCGGTGGTGCGGTGGTGCGGTCGTGCGGTCGTGACGGCTGATATCGTCGAGCAAACAGGCAAACTAGCCCGGTTAATAATTCGGCTGCCGTTTGTCCTCTGGGCACCAGTTTCCCTCTATACTACGTACAACTTGCCGGGGCGTTGGCTGAAATCCACGCACCTCGGTTCCGCGATATTAGCAGTAGGCAGCAGGTATTCGCGGCAAAATCCATTTTCCACCGATACTCGTTAATGAATCTCATCGCGCTCGACGAACTTGTCCCGCGAGATCCGTTCCGGGCGCCGAGTTTGAGAGAATCGAAGGGAGGGTGGATGTCGCGACCGATTCACGTGCAGAAACACGCGTGCATACAGGCGCCGCGCCGGACGAAAGACACACGTGCGCGTTCTTAGCCGAAGCAGCTCCAAGCTTTGGGCGAGATTGCAACAAGTTGCATTTAAAAGCCGCACCTCCCGTACACTGGCACACTTTCCTTTTCCTCCTTTCTTCCCTCGCGCCTTTTCTCCCTGTGCCGTTTCTCTCTCACTCTCCCTCTCTCCCTCTCTCCACTTCTGACGTTCATCTTGCACGAAACGCAAATCTTTCCACGTTGATTCCCGCTGATTCGCGCTATTCAAGCCAGAATGCGCTTAAGATTTCTCAGTTCTCCGCGTCATTCCAGACTTGCCGGAATCCTAATGCCATTCCCGAGGCTAATTATCGGGGTGCTAAATAATTTAAAGCAAAACACGTGACCAGTCGACCCGATTTTTCCCTCTCCAGAACCTGGTCATACCTATATTTTACTTCTCCCATTCAATTCGACACGACCGATGTCTGCTGACCTCCACTGACCTCTACTGAACTTTACTGAACTCGATAGAAATATCCTCGACTGTTATTTTTCGTCGACGCTGCGATGCTTGTCGGAGATTCGGCTGAAAATTACCCACCCTCTTAACGGGTCTGTCTCAGTGCCAAACTATCGCGACCAACGCTATCCGGCAAGAGATCGGATGACGCGGCGCTGCTCAAAAATCGCGGAAACTTCGGGATCCCAGCGATGAGTATTTAACGCTCGAGCTGTAGCCTCCTCGACCATCCGAATTCAACATCTCCGTTGGCATTTCTAGCCACCGATCGGCATCTCATTTAAAATAAATAAATAGGAAAGCTTGCCTTTCCTCGCTGGGCAGTTCGTCGCAACAGTTTCGGGGCAACATTAAGGAATAATTTTGCAGCACGGGGAAAATTGTCTCCCGTCTCGTCCGCTAAAAGTCCCCTTGCTGGGAGAACCTTTCGCGCTCGGGTATTCCATGGCTGTCGTTAACTTGAATGAAGAACGAAGCGGCGAGAAATGTTCGGTCGATTAACAGGGCCCATGACGGTTAGCTTCTCTGTTCCATTTCGTTAGCTGCCGTTCGATCGGTATCCGCCGCGCCGCACCGACCAAGCCACACGCGACTTCTTCGACCGCACGGCTCGTTAGCTTCCGCCTGTGAAACGCGTCACGACGATTAGGCCACGCTCGTGCCACCATCGGCCAAATAGACATAATTGACGAGCCAATAAAAAGGAGAATCGCGACACGCTCGTTGACGAATGCGTCTCCGCTCTCTGTACAGTGATCGTGATTGTGTGTATACGTGCGGGTGCAAACTACAACGTCACCAATCGCCTTGTTCGTGCTGGCAGAAACAACAGTTGGAGCAAGTGAGGCGAGAAGAAGAAGGTGGTTACACTGGAGGGACGAAGGTGAAAAGCAACGCGCGAGGCCCGACGATGGATCTCACGCTACTGCTACTCGTCGTCTTTCTCGGCCAACAGGGTGAGTCGCTTTACGCTATTCACATCGAATCTATCCTCCTCGCTCGAATCTCCATTCAAATTCGATAACGAATGAATCGCCACGAATCACTGCAATAGCTGTTTGCACGGGGGAATGCGTCCCCATCCCGATGGACGACCGACCGAGCAATCCTTTTAAAGCGACCACGTAATATAGTCGTTCGTGAATCCAAGTTTCCCGTTTCCCTTTTCCCACATTCCCCCTTTCCCGTAGTCCCGTTTCTAGTGCGGGAGAGGAGGCGCACCAATGGCTCGCCTAATTTCAAAATGACTCTTTTCTTCGCCTCTTCTCTCCCGGCACCTTGCGTTCAAGATCGATACCGGGGCTCCCGGGCTGAATAATTTTCCCCCGATAAAGAAGCAAGGTAAAAATTACAAAAGTCTAGGTGGGATAGTCGCGCGAATGCTGACTCTCGTTCCTGAGACGGAGCGCCGTGGCGCGGCGCGGCGCGGGACGGGGGGGGGGGGGGGGGAGTGCTTTAAAAATGGCACTCTTTCTAATTACGTTCTGCCGTTTCTTCCGTGTTATCGTGGTTTTTCCGAGGGGGCCGGTACGCGAACGCGAAGAAAAGAGTGGGACAATCCGAATAGGCTGACAAGGGACGGTACGAAGGAAAGAGATAGGGGCGAAGTGGTGGATGGCGCCGAACGGAGGAGAGCAAGTGGCAAGTTGGAAGTGGGATGGTTAGAATTTATGACGTTCCAGTACGCGAGCTTGACGAGGGTGGGAGAAACAGTAGCGAGGAGAACAGGCAAGGGAAGAAGAGGGAAAGGGAATCAGAATTACGGGTTCAGATTTTCCGGATTCACAGTCAATGAATAGAGAGCAAAGTTAAAGCGAGATCTGCGGTCATGCTGGAACGTTGCGAACGAAACGCTCGTCGATGAATCATGCACGACCGAAAAGTAACCGGTACCGGCGGTAATGTCTTTTTACGTGTGTGAAATAAGGAGACAAGCACCGCTTCCTTTATCTTACCAGGAAAGCTCCGGAAAACCGGAAATTCAAAGAATTCTGAGACTTTGTTAATATGTAGGGGATTTCCTCCTGATTACAACGCAATTTTTGTTTGGTACCCAAATTCACTCTAAGGGGTGAAATGGACCCCTTAAATTCCGGCTATTTTCCGATTTTGTGTTATAACTCGTGAACTGTAAGAACTGTAAGTTACCAAATGATAGTCCTAATTAAAAGAAGTAACTTTTGCCTTGAAACTTTTTTTCTATCTCTTACAGATTGCGAGTTACAAAATAAAATCCGAAAATAGCCGAATTTTCGGGAGTTAAGTTCACCCCTTTAGAGTGAATTTGGGCAGCAAACAAAAATTGCGTTGTAATCAGAAGGAAATCTCCTGGATATTCACAAAGTTTCAGATTTTTTTGAATTTTCGGGTTCGAGATCTTCCCTTGTTAGTAGAATAGACAAAACGGGGAAAATATTGAGAAGTGGCGTAAGGAAGGAGGGAAGGAAGGAAGGAAGGAAGGAAGGAACGAACGAACGACGGAAGGAAGGAAGGAAGGAGGGAAGGAAGGAAGGAAGGAAGGAAGGAAGGAAGGAAGGAAGGGAACAAGGAATGAAGGAAGGAGGGAGGCTGGAATAGAAGTCAGCTAGTTAATTGCGGAGGAGAGGAGAAACTCGGTCGCGCGGTCGCGTTCATAAATTATCGATATTATGCCGAGCAGACGTGCTCTCTCGTTTATCAATAACCGTGCGTTATAACGAGAGCCGACGAGCCCGCGACAGGATGGTCACCGCTTTTATAACGGGATAATATTAACAGCAAATATTTCTCCGTTGCTCCATTTGCGGCCACGCTCGTTAATCGTGCATGCATGAACGTCATACGAAGACCCCAATGTACTCTGCGGAAAAGCTATAATTTTGATTGCCGGGAACCGCGCGGTTTCGCACTGGTCTTGGGAGTTTATCATTGCCCGGAAAGCAACCTCTTTCTGCTCCGGCGACGACGAGCGGGAGAGGAACAGCGAGATCATCACTGCGAGTAGACCACTGAATTTCTTATAACAGCCAAAAATGAAAATGGATCGCTTTTGCTGGTGCGCAGAGCGAAGAAGGTGGCGGGGACGACGCGATGAATAAATACGGTCCAAGCGTGCCGGACTCGAATCGAAAACGCGCTCGAAGTAAGCGGTTGGGCGGTGGTTATATCGCTTCTTCGGTCGCGCGAGTCGTTCCCCTAGAGCTACCCCACCTGATGAAGATAAAACGGGATAATTATAGAGCCTATCGGGGATCGTGGCGCGGTTAAATTTCGTCGAGACACGCGAGATCGTCGAAAGAGGGTTGGCAATAAAGGGAAACCGGGCTTAAGTAAAAAGAAGGAAAAAATCGAGGAGGGAATAAACTCTGCACTGGGGAGGTAAAAAAGGGTTGGGGGTGAGAAAGGGGAATGCCGAGAACGGGATGTCATTAATTTTTCATACGGACTTGGCACATCTGCGTCGGCCACGCTCCGCAACCCTGCTAATTATTTCTGGCTCATCATTTTTCCTGCTAGCTTTCTCTGCCTCCCCTCTAATTCGCTCTTTCGCCCTGTCTTTTCAGCCCTCCCTCGAGCCTCCCACTCGCGATCAGACAAACCAATCGTACTCTTGTTAGATAAATGCGCGACAGTAGCAGGATCTTGGAGCCGTGGCTTGCTGGCCGATTGGAAATCAGGATGCACGCTTATTGACGGATCGTTATTTCCCAAGAGCATCCCGTAATTGACCGTCTCGTCGGTTGTTCGTCGTTGACGTTTCTTTTGTCGGTTAACCAACCGACTTGGTAACGGTACCCCGAGGTCCACCCGCAGTGTCGTTTCCGTCACAGCGACTCTTTGGTACAGGAAAAGCCGCACGCTGTCGTCTAATTATTTCTAGCCCGATCTTTTTCATCTGTTTGCCATTTTACAGGCCGTTGCTGGCTGCACGTACGGTAGTAAACTCTAATAGCTTCCTTCGCATGTACTCCGTGCCTCCTCGCTTCCATCACTTTCCCTTTCCTTCGCTGCTGGCCTCGCACCTTCTCGCTCATTTTCGCTGATTTTCATTGGCTTTCGCCCGGCCGGCGTTTCTGGAAAGGTACTCGACGAAGTGCGATTTCAGCGCTTTTCAACTTCGATTTCCCGACTACTTGGACCCCCTCGAACCGGAAACGGAATGTTCCCAAGTTGCTCGGAGCAAGTGGACGCGCCGAGGATATTCTTTCTCGAGGTTCGGTAACGGGTGACCGGTCGCGGTCGGCGGTTCGCGGCCAGCGGTTGGCGGTTCGCGGTGCACGCGCACCTTCACTATTTTCACCTTTTCGCCACCTAACAGCCGCGTCCCGTTCCTTTTCACCGACTAATTGTGAGCCATGGTGTATTCGAGTTCTCGAGGATCGTGCACGTGTCGCGACAATTGCCACCCCCCCCCCCCCCCCCGATTGAAGCGAAAGCCGAGCCGAGTCGGCAACTCGCGCGGTTTCGTTGCTACACGGAATTACCGTTAATCCTCCCCTCATCGTACGTGTCTCCGGCGCGGCGCACGTAAGTAACTGCCGCTTCCCTCGAGCTGTCCACCCGTTAATTACACCGGAGAAAGATCCACGTTTTCGTTAGAGGAATCCGTTGCATTACCATACTTTATATCCCCGATCCGCAGTCCGGCATCCTAGCCGTCGCGCCGTTAGCTTTTTATCGCTACCGTAATTCAGCTCGTTCCTTTCCGTGCCAACGCATCGCTCGCCAATAAACCGTTTCCGCGTGATAGAACGAATCGGAAAAGCGGGGACGTTATTCGACTTTCGTTGTCCGGACTCGTCGTCTCGATTTGCGATCGCGTTCGCAGGCCCGTTATCTCGGTTATTTTTGTGCCCGTGATCCCGAAAGTACGTAATTAACGGGCTCGCCTGGGTTTCGCGTGTGCCTTTGCAATGCGGCCGGGAATCGATATGGTGCTAATTTACCAACCGAATTCGAATAATTGACGTTGCATTAAATATTCGCGTTGCAATCGCCGCGTCGTTTTGGGAGGCGGCCGTGCGGTAGTAATTTTCAATTTCAAGCCCAACCAACTACGCGTACCTATATCGCGCGGCTTCGCCAACCGTCGTTAATGCCAACTAAACTGACGAATTTAAAAAGACGTAGTTAATGGAGCGCGAAACCGCTCTGAAAAACCTACTTGTCTGTGCGATGAAAAGTTGAGCTTCCGAAAGTCGTCCTTCAAGGCGCGTCAACGGCGACATTTTTTTTATCCGATACGCTGATTGACGGCAAATACGTTCCTCCTATGTGGGTATAGGTACGCGTGATTTATACACGATCGATAAAAATGATAGGCAAAAAGTTGTCTTCCGATACGAAGCGACAGTGACGCGAGATGCTGGCGGCGCAACCTCGTCGAGTAATTCTGCCTCGGCCAAGATGAAAACCGTATCCATTGGCGACTGACTGTTCTTTTTTAGCGACGTAGGTACTGCATATTACCCCTGCCGAGAGTCATACGGAACGCGTGCGACGCTTGTGCTCGGATAGCTCGTTTAAGCATAGGCTCCACCCGAACCTCGGCTAACGAACATTTTTCTCATTAACAGTCGCCTAACGAGGGAGCGGCGTTAAAAGATCCGTCGACAAGAGGGTGTCTTTTTCTCGGTGTCGCGGAAAGTCTCGGTCTCGGCTGCGCTTACCGGCCAGCGATTTGAAACCACCGCGTTGACTTGCGGTATATTGCGCCGTCACCGGAGTCCAGTCGATTCGGCGAGTAGGCCTCAACCTCTGCTAACCGGTGTAATTGAAAAGGGGAAGTTGTTGAGTGAACTCAACTCGACTCGACTATATAAGTAGAACCGGGAACTCAACACCGACTCGGCAGGGCTCGGCAAGGCTCGGCAAGGCTCGGCTATAACTAGATCCGACGCAGTTCCACAATTACGGCGAATAAAATTTAACGAAGTGTATGGCACGTGTACACCGCGGACCACGATTCGCGCACGCGCTTAATTAAGTTCACTCGTCGTCTCTGCTAACTTGATCCGACGCGATCCAGGCCCGCCGAGGTATGTAAATCGAGTTCCCCGGCCAGTTCCTCGTTGCTCGCATCCTCTAATTTTCCGCGCGCATACAGGTAGCTAGGAAAAAAGGATGTGCGAACGAAAGGGGAAACAGCGATGGAAAACGAGATGACGGGGGAACGAGCGAACGAGGGGAAATTCGAATTCCCATGATTCACCGATTCGCCGGTGAAATTTCTCAGTCCTCCGATAAATTCGATCCGATCAAACAGTATTCTCATCGGTAAAATGGCTGACTATCGCAAACAACCACTACCAGCAAACACTGTTCCCTCGACGAAAACTTAGGTTCCGCGGAATTGCAACCACGCCACCACGGGGGGGAGCGGTTGTGTCTTTAATGAGAGTATCGAAAAAAAAAAGGTTAACGAGATGGCGAAAATGATGGTCGAGTCGCATCTCATCCCAACGCATTCCATCCCATCCCATCCCGTCCAAAGCCATCGCACCACGTCGTCTGGCGTGAACCGTTGATTTCCATTCGACAAGATGATTACTCTGGACTTGGAATTACGACAAGTGACACACGCTCGTGCCCGCTTTGATTTTTCCCGTTGGCCGCGTACATTTTGTCGTTTGCGTAGTTGCAGAAATCGCTGTAATTTTGTCCCGCAATTCGGAAGGTAACGGGAACTCATTAAATCGTAACCGCTTCGTATTTTCCTCGCTGCAGAGTACGCCGTACATTTCTAATTAATTCGCGGAGTTTTGTTTTTTCGCGCTCTCCCCGTTGCAGCGTTTTCCATCCGAGGCTAAATACGTCTGGGGTGGAAAAAAAAGAAGGGTGAAAAGGTAGAAATTAGTCCGACAAATTATTCCCGTTATTTTCGAGAAGATGACTGGTTATTCGAATTCACGACGTCTCCGTTTGGCCGTGGCGGCCAAAGACACGTAGTGCTCTCCCGTACGGGTCGTGCGCGTCGGGGCATATTGGCGCAACAGATATCGCGAGGACGGGGAAAACGATGATAAAACAATTTTTCGAAATTCAATGAAAAAGAGAGCGGAGAGCGGGAGCGTGCGCGTGAAATCGCTCGTCCCCCAGGGCCAGCCTTAATTCGGCTTAATTCGTCGATAAAACGATTGGTGCCGGCGCGTCAAATCGTTAACGCTCGCCCCGGCTGGTTTGGAATCGATTTTTCTTCGAACCCTCTTTCCCCGTGACCCGTGTCTGTGTCTGGTATCGACGCGACCGATGCGGAACGGTCGCGCGACCCAATACTGGCTCGTTAACCGTTTCCAGGCGAGTCGACGAGAGACAGAGAGTCCAGTTCTCCCTGCCACTCAGTTGACCCAAATTAAAAGCGGTTTTTAACTCTACAGCGATCCTTCTTGTTCTCGTCTCCATTCTTTAAATCTCTCGGTAGAGATAATGCGGCAGCCGCGAGAAAGGGTGCCGCAATGTTCCGCCTCACCGCACCAGCATAGCTACGTGCCTCGTAATGTCGCTGAATAGTAGAACCCCTGCTAAAAGCGGCGTTACTATTTTTTTATATACCGGCGTAATTAGGAATAATACTTTCATTGCCGTGGGTACGATGAAGTACATGCGAGTGCGCAGGAAACGCAGAGTGCGGGAACCGTGCCACGTAAAACGCAACCCTCTTGTCCTCCTCGTTTTTCTTGCTCGAGCACTGCCAGGCGAATTTCCTTTCTCTTCCCTGATCCGCGGAAATTCTCATAGGTGTACACTAAAATCCGACGTCCCTGATTCAGGGTCGATTCGACGCGCCCAGGCAGACTCATTGTCGCTCAACCATCGCAGGGCATACTTACGTAGGTACCTACATTGAATTCATATTCTCCGAGAAACTGTTGGCCCCGCTCAACAGTTGCCACGTGAATCGTTTAACCGGTGATCCGAAGCACCGAGCATCAATCCTTCTCCCTTATTCCCACAAACCAACAAATTACTTTGGCCAATATATTTCAATGGAGCTGAATTTTATCGTAGCTATCTTTCCATTCGGGGCGAACGTTTGTCCAGCTCTAGCTTCACGTCCTTTACCTTCCCTTCCCGGAATTCCTTCATAGCTGCTCGGACAAATTTCTTCCCCGATAATCGTTTCCGTTCGACCTCTGTTTGCCACCGCGGCGAGCCGGACGTCTTGAAAGTCTGAAAGGACGCATCTGCCGGCGAACAATGGCGAGTTGCGGAGGAGCAGCCGCATCCACCTTAGGCGCTATCCAACCAATGACACAAGTCCCCGCTGGCCCCTGTCCAAAGCGATTTCGGATTCCGCGAACACGCTTTTCCCGTAATCGCTCGATACCGTTTTCTTCTCGTTTGCCCACGACCAGGCCGTATCTGTCACGGTGCTCCAGCCAGAAATTCCACAGAGGGGTTCGTCACCCGACATCGTCCTAGGAAAGGAAAGGAAAATGAACGGAGCCACCGTCTACATTCTCCATGTCCTACCTACACACCGCGCCTGCCCGCATCGAGTCTGGCGCATCTATGCTCGCAGTTGCAGTTTACACGGGTCGGCGAGTTAAACCTGAACCCGGAGCTATTCACCCCGGCCAGTTTCATCTACCCTGGCATCTATCCTGGTACGATCTCGAGACGCGCCATTGGAATATCGCGAAACCGACGAAAGTGGTTCCGCGAGCGGAAACACGGTACGTGAACCAAGAGCACGATCCTAAATGGAAATTTCTGCACGAGGAGCGTAATCGGTAACCAGCAGCGTGGCTACCCATCCTCGACTCTCATTTAACATTGAAATGCGCCGGGCGGTCGAGCGTTACCACCCAACGCCAACGCTCCGGCACTGCGCAACCCTTCTCGGCTGTCCACGACCCCCGGCCCGCTCGCTCAATCGAGTAATCGCTTTCGAAAAACCAGCAAAACCGACGACTACGTTGTCCAAGAGAACTTCTGGCCCTGTAGTGTATATAGCCTCAGTTTCGCCGAACGTGCTGCACAGTTACCCGGGATCGTTGGGAGTGACTTTCCTCGGAAAACGCGCCCTCGTATCTTCATCGTCGCGGAACGGAATTCTGTTACTGCTGCTGTCGGAATTGGCTTGTACGATTAGTAAAGGAAGGATCACTGTCTCCGCTCTATGCTCTACTTTTCTGCGGTAGTACGATCACTGTCTCCCCTCTATGCTCTACTTTTGCAGTGGTAGTACGATCACTGTCCTCTGTTCCCTATGCACGTTCCAACGAAGCGAGATACCAAGAAGCGGGCATGCGACCGCGCACCGATACAGCAACACGCAGCCGTGCTCGTCATTCGTCTCCGTTCCTCCGTGTATCACGGCACACCACGGTTACGCCATTATCGTATCCTGGCAAATGGAAGGGTTATGTGTACCGAAGCAACATAGTACCCCTCGGGGAACATCGTGCCGTATGCAACTCGCTCGAATCTCTCCCTCCTACCGTGAACTCTCCATAAATATCGAATGATTGATTTTAATTGCCTCTCGCTATCTACCCCCCCCCCCCCCCTCGCCAGGCGTTTTTCCTGCTCATTCAGCGGTGCTTTTGTTTCTTGCGCTTTATTCTCACGGCCAAGCTTAACCCGTTCCTCCTCTTCAACACAACAACAAGACTTTCCTCTACGTTTTTCCGACACGCAACAAGATCCCTTTCTCTCTCTCTCTCTCTCTCTCTCTCTCTCTCTCTCTCTCTCTCTCTCTCTCTCTCTCTCTCTCTCTCTCTCTCTCTCTCTCTCTCTCTCTCTCTCTCTCTCTCGCTCTCTGTCTCTCTTTTTCAGCGAGCCTTTCGAGACACGCGGTTATAATTAATGGCAAGCCTGGCCACTTTGCTCCCCTTTGTTGTGCAGCGCGGAATCGCGTCGCGACTACTCGAAAGTTACGATCGAATCGAGATGAGTCGCGCGCGTCCTCCCGTCGAGCCGACCCGCGTGCGCGATCTTGCTCTCATCCTTGCTCGAGAGGCCCGGCCGCTTCGAGCCGAAAAGTGTTGGGCGCCGCACGGCGATGCTGTTTACACGATAATTAATATTAATGTCGCGTTCCAGCGTGCGTTTCAGCTGAGTCAGCCAGCATCACGTATGTATCGTCCTCTTTTCGTTTTCCCTCCTCTCCGCTCCACTCCACTTTTGTTCCCGCGACGCCCCTCATTGCCTGCGGCGCGTCGCTTCAGTTCGCCGCGAGCCGAAAGGCATCGGTGCTCGTGAGATACCTACACGCGGAGAAATAAAAAATAAAAAAACCCCCCGTCACCGCTGATCCTTCTTCTCCCTCGCGTTCAGCCCCCGTGTTATGCGATTGCTGTTACGTTAGTAGGAACGGGAAGCATGCGTCTAACCGAATCGTTGCCACCCTCGGACGCGCCGACCTGCTGCCTGCCGAGGGCGAGCGTTCGAGGGTGAAATGTGCCTCGATAGCATTACAGGCTGGCCAGAAACGTAAGGCGCCCACCGTTTCACCGTCCAGTCGGCACCGACAGTCCACCCACGCACCGGTTCCTCTCGCCTACTGTCCCTCTCTGCTTTCTCTCCTTCTTCCCTTCGCCCTTTTACGGCGCAGCAAAGAACGCGCCCTGGGTGACGCAGTCACGCCATAACCCGGAAGTGACCCCTTCTTTCAGCCGGAGGGGCCCGCCGAGGCTCGTAAAGACAAAAATCGGTGCTCTTATCGGTGGATAAATTTATCGTCATGGCTACCGACGAGCGTACACGTAGCAGGGCTCGGGGCACACGCGGAGGTGAAGCTACGAAAGATACGAGACGAGCGATCACGGTTTCATGTCGTTGACTGGATTGTCCGGCCGTGGGCCACCGGTTACCTACCAGTTCCCGGCTACAGGCCACGGGCTATGGGACACATTCCGTGCTCGCCACTTATTGCTAGCCGTTGATCGCGGTGCTGCGCGTGGACACGCACATATCAGCGCACGCTACGGGACTGCACACTTAATAAATGGACGTGGTTGTCAAGGTTGCCTGCCCCACGGGAATCTGAGAGACTAAGCGTACCTAACGATGCCCCTGAAGGCTGCAGGATGCTTCGATTTCGCAGCAAATTTCCTCTACGATCCCAACTATGCGTTGCCGCTCGATATCCCTGCGAGGAATAACCGGTAAAGGAGAGTGAGGTCAACACGAACGCGGGGTAATAGTGAATGCGATGGTTACGGCGTTTTAATAAATAAAAACGATGTTCCCTCGCCACTAGTTAATAGTTTAGGTCGTATCCAACGCCGGGCAGAAAGTAATAAATACAGAACGCCCATGATATTCAAGATAAACACAATTTATTATTTTTATCATGTTTCAAGTAATATGTTGTCTATTTTCAATTGCATGTAATTACTGATGAATTAATGGTACAATTGGTTTTTTTTTTTTAGTTGAAATAAATCACTTTTTTACCAACATTTTGTGACCAAGGCGTTGCTTGAATCATGATTCTAACCTCTGAAATAATTTTTTTTTAATTTTTTTATGACGTGGGGTAATCTCGAACCTTCGAGATTTGCAACGTTAACCGATTTTGATAAAATTTTCAGCAAGTATGAAACTTACTTAAATCTAGAAAAGGGATTTTTGAATTTTCATTACGGAATCAGAAAGAACAGTTTAAAAAACGACCTTTACTATTTTTTTTCGATATTCCGACCAGGTTGTAGCAACATTTTTGATGGGTTGACCATTGAAGTCGCTTTCTCTGTGCGACTTCTGCGATATTTAGCACTCTGTTCGTGATTACCCCACGGCAGTCGAGTAATCACGAACACCAAGGGTTTTGCTTTTTCACTATAAAGTTGATTTTTATTATAATCTTTCAAAAATTCGTCACAGTACTTTATAGATGAATAGTTTAAGTATGTTTGTAAATAATAAACAAATTCATTTCTCACATAGTTTTCGTTTCGTTTGGTTTATTGCTTAGGTGTTCGCAATTACCCCACTCTCCCTTAATTACTTTGTCGTGATTTTACGACATCCGGGACTATCGTTCACAGCCAACTATCGTGCATCCGTATTCCATAGGTTGCAGTGGTGTCCGTTGGATCTAGCAAGACGCGGGTCGCGTCGTCGGCGCGGCGCAGCGTATAATAGAAACGTTAATGTCGAGTGACGGTTACGCGGTCACGTGAAACTCATCCGAACGCGATAGTAGCCGATGGTCGGCGGTTGGCGGTCGGCCCGGCGGTCGGTGGTCGGCGGTCGGTCGTTACCTTTCCGTGTCTCCGGCCTCCTTTCGAGGAGCGCTTTAATTCGCGATAAGTACGTAAGGGGGAATTTAGTTGGTGGCGTGACCAGATACGAAGCAACTGCCTTCCTACTCGGACAGCTGCTATAGGATAAGATAACGACTACTCGGACGTCCGAGTGGTTCTCTTTATTGGGCCGTGGCGATCGGTTGGATCCCCGGCAACAGCAACGGCAACCGGTACTGGTAATTGTCAGCTGTTCTTCTAGCAGAAATCGAAGGAATACACCAACGCGTTTCCGGTTGAAAGGCGGGACTCAATAAATACCTCGTCCTCGTCACTGTGCCAATTAATTTCGCTTACCTCGATTACCGTCGCAGTTGAATAGCTTTTACGATTTCGTAGCGAGGCGGAACTGAGGGAAGAGGCGCTCAAACGAAACACTGGAGACGGACAAAACGACTGCCGGTGAATCGTGCGCGATATCCGTTCGTACGGTAAGCCGCCGTTCAATAAAGGGAGAAAAAGTATCGGCCACATTTCGCCCAGCTACCAGGGAATCGCGGAACAATTGCAACGTCACAGCCGTAACCGAATCCAGTGTTTTCTAGTCGACGCTTTAGCAGCGAAATCGAGGGTTGGAAAGAAACGTTGGTTCGGCCGTTCGGCGAAACTTAAGACAGCGCGGACACGGCATTGGTATCGTTGGCGACGCGACGGCAAACCCGGCAGAGAAGAAAGAGGGGAGGATTGAACTCGCGGAACTCGCGGAACTCGCGTTCGCATAGAACGCAGCGAGTTTGTTGGAGATGGAGAGTCGACTTGGAGTGGCTATTCAAAGTCGTACCGGCGTGCAATTAATTCCTGAGCGAAGAGAAAGCGAGAGAAGGCGGCGCGGCGGCCGATAGGATGCACTCGAGAGACCGGCGTCACGATCGTTCGGCCAAAAGCCGAGTGGCCGAGGCTCGAACTCGCTTATCTCGGAAACGCCGCGGGCACTCTAATTCAATGGTCGAGCCCGCTGCGTACACCGGGAGCGACGTTATTGTCGTAGCTCCGGATCGTTCCCGATTGGTCCAAGCTACGGGGCCAAAACGAGACGACGTGACGCCACGCCACGCCACGCGACCAGTCGAATCGTCGATTCTCTGCGCAGAGTTATCGATTTGCCGTAACTCTCGATTCGATTGAGGGCTAATTGAACCCTCGTCAATGCACAGTTATCGAATTTGCGCCCGATCGTATCTTCGGCGAAGCAGTGTCGCCTCATCTTTTTCGAGGATAGCTTTTGTTGTTTTTCTGACAGTTCACGATAATTTCTCGATTATTCGGACAAACGTGTTGGCGGTGCGCCGAGCTGAGTCGTGCCGCGTCCAATCGCCAAGTAATAAATCGTCCGGGCAGCGCGCAGCTGGCAGAGCACCGTAGAAAACTTGCTTGAGCTCTGACGCTAAGATTTCCAAACTTTTCTGACGCGACCGGGACCGTCGCATCGTCCGGGCCACGCTCTTCGTCGTTTCGATATCGACGTATTTTTGACAGTGACGCGATCCGAATACTCTGCAAGCGGCTTACTTGCCAAACGCGAGGCAGGCAGGCAGGCAGGCAGGCAAGCGCTTATCATTGGAAACATTGTCTAGCCTCCCACATCATAATTTTATCCCGTCAACGGAGAGTCGAACGCTTTGATTTCCATTATTTCGCTTCGCTTTATTTCGGATCCGCGGTGAAATAGGAATCGCTCGCATCGTGCAAAATCTTGTTTCCATTCGAATCTGGTTCAACGACGGCGAGTACGATATAGGTTTGATACATACGCCGTAAGCTCGCCCGTGTCCGAGCCGGGTACGATCGATTGTATACATATACATATGTTTGGAGCTTGCAGCGGCGAGTTGTTGGCCAACGTCGAACAATGCAACCATGATAATTCGCCGTTCCCGTTAAAAAATCCGAACACGTTTGCGGGATTCCGCCGCAGCAGACACTGACCCGCTTGGCATTTCCACTCCCACCCCATTAAGATCGTAGCCCGGGCAATTAGAAGGACAATGCATCTTGGTCCGCGCGCGGCGGATTTAGCGGCGCGGCCGTAGAAGAGATTAACCGCGGAGAGCAGTTCTTTCTGGGAGAGTAACTTACAAGCTAGCCACGTACGTGAAACAGTTGTCCGATTCCGTGGACTAAAGTCACCGTAAACGTCGAAATTACGCCTCCAGAATGTATTAGACCCTCGGGCTCTAATACGCCGAAAGAATTGCTTAGCGGCGGGGCGGTAGGGGAGAGTAGGATAAAACGGGACGGATGTGTAAAACGGAACATCAATGTTTCTCTTAGATAAGAGCTGCGAATGAGTTCGTATCGCGTGACATGGGACCAAAGGGTCCTCAGAGCATTTCGTGAGAGACCATAGACCCGTGCACACGTTACTTTTCCGTTAAGAGAGTTGGAAAAATTTCCGGTATCGACGTTTCAATATTGTGTTGTACTTTCGACCACTTTTCGGCACTTGAATTTCGAAAATTATTGACGGTAAGTACATCGTTGGATTCTATAGTTCTTACGCTACATTTTGACGTATTAAAAAGTTCTTTATCTCGCGCTGAATGTGTAAATATTAAATGTTTACTAAATGACTGCATGTGGGGCAAAACGGAACACTTTTCGTGGGGTAAAACGGAACACAGACTCGTGCGTGGCACGTTCCCAGCAATGAACGTGATATTTGTTTAAATTTAAAAAATTTTAGTATAAAAGCATACGCAGTATTTTTTCTTTTTATCTAACTTTCATTGAGAATGGTCATAATCAGTGACCGAAATGTTGGAATTTGATAAAAATTCTCAAAATTGCAAAATAGTTTTAATTTAATTATTTAATGGACCGAACCAGTGCGCCGAAATCATCTCTTTTAATTAGTACAATTGATTTTATGTAAAACGGAACACCTATTTAACCCAATTCCACCAATCCAATTGTCTTGAAACTTTGCAGGCGTGTATATGACAATACAAAATTATGAAGAAAAAAACGGGAGGGGTGAAAAAATTACCCAGTCATCAATAAATACAACCCATAACCACAAATACAAATGACTTGAAATCAGCCTGTAACCACAAATCAAAACTTGGACACTAAAAAGTAAATAATGAAAAAAATATTTGAAAAAAATGTTTTAAGTTAAACAATTTTATTTAAAATGCACTAAAAACTGAAAAATTCTCCATGCACGTGTTGATATCCATTATTCATGTAAAAATCCAAGTGTATTTGGTTATTTTTAGTAATTTTTATGTTATCTGAAAAAAATATATATAATAATATATATTTTTGTTATATTTTATTTGTAATAGTTATACCTAAAACATATATTTATAGTTTTTAACATAAATGAATACATTTTAAATCGTAAAAATAAAGATTCTGTACATTTACATGATCCTCAAGTGGGTGTTCCGTTTTACCCTACCACTTGAGCGAGGCGAAGACTTCAATACCTCCGGTAAATCTCATTTTCCTTCGTCCCCAAAAATTTTCCTTAACAATGGCTTTGATTTTCTTATAGTCTAAGGTCCACTGAAGACTCCGGTTGAAGTCCCGTGCCTTTTTCTCCTTCCGATTTTATGTTATCACCCTCCAAAGTTAAGCGTTCCGTTTTACCTCACTACCCCCTTCTGCGAATCGGCCGCCTTGAAACGAAATCGAGCCAGGGCGTAGAAAAATTGCGCCGCCAGGAGAGTATAATTGAACGAAACTTAGCTGCCAGTTGCTGCACGGTCTCGCGCGTAATGGTGCATTACGGACGGTATATTTTACGATCCAGGGGAAGGTTGCTTCCTCGTCTCCGGAATGGCCACGCGCACTCTCATCGCCGCCGTCGTCGTCGTCGTCGTAAAATATCGCGCGCGCTTAATTAAACGTTGCCGACCACTTTGACCCGAGCTAGCCGTTTTCTCGGCTGCATCGCGCAGTCTTGCTTCAACAGATCAGTAAGCGTTTGCCGTTTCTTCGTATGCTGCCGAATAGAAAGGGCGGAGCTTGACGGGTTTGGGACAACGATACCTAGGCCGAATCGGATAATTGCACGCCGTTGCGTGGCGCGGCGCCTCGACGCGCTTTTCCACGGTTAGCAGCACACCACGTTGACCCACAAGGAAGGGCCGTGAACAGGGAAAGGAAGAGAGAGGAGGAAAAAGAGGACGGTCACAAAGGGCAGCACAATAGAGTTTGCGGACCATTGTTCGAGCATCTATGTAGTACGAGCCACTCGCGCCCTTCGTCCCTCTCTCGGTCACTCGATCGATCCGCAACTTTCCAAGCTTTTCCTCTTCGATCGGTCGTCGGCGGTTCAACTCGACACGAAGGTCGACGTCGAGAATTTTTGCCGCGGAAACATCCTGGGGATCGCCAAGTCGATCGCCAAGTATCGTTCGGAGAGCGGTGTTTTATCGCTTCCATTGTATCGCTGCGAGTGGGTCAAGCATTTGGCGAATTCGTGGGGAAAGGAGCTCTCGTCGGCGCAGCGCGGTGCGCCGCGCTCCTAAACACCGGAGTTCGCCTCGTGAATTCGCCTCGTCGCCCATTGTCCCCTGATTTCTTACTACTTGGCCAGTTCGCCCGGTAAAGCAGCTTACGTCCATGTCCGAAAATCTGTTTCTTCTTTCTGTTACAGTCGCCGGTTTGAAGCTGCTCCGCATAAACGTCCCGGCGTACACCCTCAGGGGCAAGAGCGCACTTCTAGAGTGCAGGTAAGAGTAGGTACTTGAACGCGCCCGCACCATCTTCGACCCGCCAACGCCATCTCATCGAACGGTCAAAGGGATTCTCTGGCAAATCGTTTCGGTTCCCCGACTCGTCTCGTTTTCCGGATTGATCGACCGATCGATCGTGACCCGCGAAACCATCTCACCCAGACGGGGGCCCCGCTCCAAATCGCTTCCGACGAAAGCTTCGCCCGTCCCCGTGACAAACATCCTTGGACGCTTCCATTTTGGCGTTTTGCCTGATGAAAGCTGAAGCGTGCAAGGTAAATCGAACGATTCCATCGAAATGGCCGAGACTGCAAACCGGACGCACCGCGTCGCACACTGAATTGGTGGACGGTCTGTAACCGACACGACGCCACGGTCCACCGAAACTATTTAGAGGACCGCGACGCAAGGGGCGCGCAGTATCCTTCCAACGATTTTTCTCTGTTATTTACGAGCGAAGAAACCGTCGGGTCTGGCGAGAGGAACTCGTAAAGATATCGATAAGGTGCCAGTCAATAATGTATCAAGTTTACGCTTAGCGTCCGAGCGGGACGGTAAATAAAATTAAAAGTAAGGCGACTACGACGAAGAGGATGGATCGCTAGCAATCTTGCGGCGCAAGGAATCTCGATATATTTTCGCCTTCCCTGTGCTTTATTTATTTATTTATTTATTTATACTCGCAATATCGTAGACAGCAATCCAACCGGGAAAGCTTCTTGTTACCTCTGCCGGCAGAGGCTTCCCGCTCGAACCGAATCTTTACCGGGGCAACCACGACCGATCTCCGACTTTTCCGAGACTCCGTTCGACTTTCAACTTACAAGTCTCGAGTCGAGTCTCTGCGCTTCTTTTATTCCCACTGCTGAACCATTGAGAAAAGTAACGCCGTCGCGCGTGTCTTCGCAATGATGCTGCTGCCGGGACTAGGCAGAGATGGCTGATCCGATGGAACAGCGCGGCGCTAACGTCGCACAGTGGGACGAGAATGCCTTATTTATTTGGACATCGGCCAAAATTTTAAGTGTCGAAATTCTGTTCTATAGCTTCAGTAAATCTTTATCAAGTGTTCGTAACATTAGAAAACAAACAAAGAAATCAACTTTATATTCACAAAGGTTTGATCCAATTATATATGAACCTGACCTGTATGAAAATTTCAGTCTTTTTGTCTTCCAGTTGCACCGCTTTAAACAATTATTGCCTAAATCCCATTACTTCTTAAGTTCTCAATATTTTACATATTACAGCGTATGTTATTATTAATGATTTTGCACAAAAAACATTCTGAAGTAACTTGGATTTCATCACTAAACAACTGTATAAAATAAAAATACGATGCACTCAATACTATAATAATTCAACTAGTGATTTAAAGTTTTGCTCAAAGTCGTCAAAGGTCTAAAACACCTGAATTTAATCCTTTAATGGTAAGATTTTAAAAAGTAAAAAAATTACCTGCTACTAGCTGCGATTAATAAAATCAATCTATTTTACAGTTCACGAGTTATAACACAAAATCGGAAAATAATCGGATTTTCAGGGATGAATTACACGCCCTAAGAGTGAATTTGAGTAACAAACAAAAATTGCGTTGTAATCAGAAGGAAATTCCCTACATATTCACAAAGTTTCAGAATTTTTTGAATTTCGGGGTTCGGAATATTCCCTCGTTATTTGTAGAAAGCCCAGAAGGATTGCAATATTTTTTTCTCTAAATCTCAGTTATTCTACTTAACATGAATTGAAAGTGTGCAAATTTTCACAACGAATGTCCAAACCGTTTGAAAATAATTGCCATGTCCACATATTGTCCTTACATCGTTCCACTGTGCATCGTCCGGACGAATATATACCTATGCACGTACGTCTCACCGCGTATCTCCTCCAGTAGTGTCCGACCGTTCGCAGTCAGACACGAGGTAGCTGAAAGTGGAAAGACTGCGCGCGAACGTTGACAACGATCGAGCAAATGAACGGATTCGGAATCGTTTTACCTTGGCCGAAAGCTTTGGAGCGGAACTCGTCGGTTCACCCTCGTCGCTGGCTGCCCTCCCCGTTCCACCTGTCGTCTGACCGGTAATTACGCCAGCTCAGTCCTCGTCATCGAATCGAAGTTTCTTCCGGTAGGAAACGACGGCTGTCACTGAATCTCTATTAACGAAGCTCGATCGAACAGTGAATTCGGGACAAGAGACGTCGCCTTTTCCCTCGGTATTTATTTCGCGGGTCCCCAGGTCCCGCTTCGCCATGTTAATTAAGACGTAACGAAATTATGTCACAGCGTCACGCGTCCTACAATTACGGCTAGTCGGAATATGCATTCTAATTAGTGGTGGAAGCTCGACAACTTTTCACGATGAAAATAAGGTCGTCCGTTGGGTACCTACTGCGCGGATTCTCGAGGATACTTGCCGTCGCGGCAATCGTTGGGAAAAAAAAGTCTCCGGTCCGTGTCGACAAATATTGGGGCGCATGCGGCCGAAATGGTAGTTGGATCGGCAGGATCGATCGATCGATCGATGGAAATAACGCGTCGCAACCCGCAGCCTGTACGTACGTTCAGCAGAATCGAGCACGCTGGAAATAGAAGAAGTCCCCGCTGGCGGGCACACACGCGAAAAAGGAAACGATGTCACGGCACAGGCTGGATGCCCGAGAGGCGCGTGGTCGACTGGTGCACGTCGATTCGGCCAGTTGACCGAGAATTATTCGATTACTAAGTTGGAAAATAAAATTCGACACTCGCCGCGTATCCCAGCAGCGAATACCTGATATTGCAGCCTGGAAACAGGCGACATTGCCACGCAACCCCATGTAGCCTGACGTAACGTCGCGTCGCCAAATTCCAGTTCAAGTTTTTCATTATCCTTACAACGATGTACCACTAGAGTTTCATTTTCCCTCTTTCGTTTCCTTCGATGTGCAAACAATGTCGGAACCGCGTTCGTCTACCATTACCACCACGTATCGTACGTTCAAAGTGGCCGGTATGCCTTTCACGTAACGTCGTAAACGGGACGGTGAAAAGTCCGCGAAGCGTCGGCAAATTGGACGCTGCGCTTCTCCACGATAGCTAGTGGCTACCTAGATCTGGATGTGCAGCGTGCAGCGTGAAAAGAAGAGACCCGCGAAGGCCGCCGTCTGCGCCCTTCGATCAGGGTCTCGTCTCCTCCGTTTATCGTTTACCACCACCTTCTTTCACCCTCAACGTCATCTTGCTTCCGTTCACCCCCAACAGGAGGACTAGGAGAATCCCGTCGCATGCTTTCCCTTTTATTCGTCTCGCCTTCCTTACCTCCGGCTCGTGGTTACGCCACTGCGAGACGTCCAATCATTCGCGCTCGAAAATAACCCAACCCCCACTTGCAATTGTCTCTCTTGCTACGTCCGAGCTACGTATAGTACCTATTCCACTCTCCCGAAGGCAAAGTTCGTCGAGTTCGTGCCACGCAATCCTCGCGAGATCGCACGGGTCGTTGAAAGCGTTGACGCGCTGAAGCGTTGAAGCGTTAAATAAAACGGACCGGAGATGGAGCGAGACGACGCGTTAAGCAATTAACGAGATTCGAAGCCGAGTTGCCGTTTCGTTTGGAAAAGCAGCCATGCGTTCGCGAAACTTTAAATTTCTGCCAGTAAACTCGGAGATGACGCGAGTGTGATGGCTCACTCGTAGCGGATCTGGTCGTTCCGTTCTCCGTGGAAAAAGAATAACGATTTGACGGAGGTTGCGGAGATCGGGACATTGTTCCAGCAGGCTGCAACTGGCTTGTTTCGTGAAAGCGACGGGACCCGACGCGGTGGTTCCTTCTACGGGGGAGGAAGGCAAGATTTAAACGAGGCTGCACGGTGTTCTTTGATATTTAGGTGCCAGTTGAGCATTAGGACAGCGGCACCTGATACCAAAGAGGCGAGATCGTTCCCTGACGCGTAGATATAAATTGCAAATTAGTTTACCTTACTCGGCGAGCTAGCTCTGGCTCGTTGGTTTATCCGGCAAGTTGGTTCGCGTCGCGTCGCGTCGCGACGCCCACTCGTCCTCCACACTCCTTCCCCGAGTCGAGTTCCTTTCCCTCCTGTTTCGTCCCATCTCAGCCAACATTTTGCACGACGTTTGGCTTGTCCCTCGCCGCATTTCCAACTTCTCCCATAGAAATTCCAGACAATTTTACAGCGTAGACATCAATCGACCGGATTCTTTCGTGCGCGAGAAACGCGCGGTCCCCGTTCAACGGGATCTCTTCGACTTGAAAGCAACAGTCCGGAAGAGCAGCGTCAAAGCGACGTTTGTTTCCGATAGTACCGCAACTAAATAGGCGTACCTACTCCTACTTCCTCGCCCAACTTTCCCGCCAACAGTCAAGTCTTTGGTTACAAATTCCGGGCTCTGTTTCACCATCTCCCTCTTCATCTCCATCTTCCCCATCGTCTTCGTCTTCTTCATATTTCCCTCTTCGAGCTCGTGAATCTTCACTTGTATCAATGCCAGCAATGTCATCAATGTCAATTGTCTCAGAAAAGGCACTTTACGTGCGAATAAGACAAAGAATTAGTTCTATCCGCATTGAAGAAGGAGCTTTGCGCCCAGTACGTAATTGAAATACGAGTCGGCCTGCATCTGGAACAAATGAACAGGCGCAGAGATAAGGTGCCTTTCCGTTGTCATTATCTCGCGAGTCAGAAATCCGACTAGCGCGGAATGCCTGCGCCGAAACAAGGGTTCTCGTCCTCGAATCGGACCTCGATGTGTGCACCCTAAATGTGTATGTACATAGGTACATCGAAAGGAAGAACACTGCGACACGTACAAGTCGAAGTCGACGTACGGCCGCGTGCAAGCGTACTCCTTGCGAGCCGAAACAAAAGATTTTCGCTTTGCCGTCTCCAACGTGGAATCTTGGGGAGGGTGGAGGGGCGAAGGGTAAGCGAACGAGAGACGCGGGTAACTACTAGAGGACGACGAGGCGCGACGGGAGAGAAAATTGCAACGGTCTATGGGAGGAAAAGCGGGAAAAGCTGTCGCAAAGGGGAAAGAAAATGGAAAGGCGAGGCGGGCTGGTGGAAAGGTAGAAGGAGAGAGGGTAGCGGGAAGCGTGACGCCGCGCGGCGAGGCGGGAGTTCCCGCAGGACACGACCCGGCAAATGAGCCGGAGGATGCAAATCAATCCCACGACGCAGCCCTCCAAATTGTGCACCTACGCTCGAATGCGGCAATCCCTTTTCCAGTAGCTGCAGCTGGCAACTAGGGAGCTACGGCTACGGCGACGGCAACGGTGGCAGTGTCGGCACCGCTGCCACGGAGCCAACACCCCCAACGATGTTCCCCCTGGGCACGTCGATGCAACGATGCGACGATACGACGATACTACGATCCGACGACAGGAACATGCCTCCTCGTGCCACCATGCAATGATCCTTCCTACTACGTACATACAATAAGCAACCGTGCAACTACCATTCACTGTCCAATTAGAAGGCGTGGAATTTTTCGATTGACAGATCAACATCGCGCCCGATTAGCGCCAATTCATGAAATGATAATTGGATTATCGGTGCGAGTCACAGCCTGGAAACACTTGGAGTGGGAGGTGGGTGCGGACCAGAACCACCGAAGATTCCGAAAGACGAATGTACAGACTGTAGGGGGACGTTTCGCCGAAACGAATCGATCGTCCTATCCCCGTCAAGGACAAGGTTTAATTGCCGGAAAACACGCTTGTAGTTTGACACGTTCGACGGAAGAAAGAAGATAAAATTCGGCGACAATTCTCGCGCGAATTGCTCAGTCGGATCAACCAATGGATTTTCCGAGAGCGGAGTGTCGGTGGCGCGCATTAACGAGATCGTTGCAGTGTATACGAGCGTACGTAGCAGGACGGGTGCGGGAACGGGTGCGTTGGTGGAGTGGCAGGGAGAGAGAGAGAGAGAGAGAGAGAGAGAAAGAGGGACGACACGAGGGGTTCCGAAAAGCTCGTCGCATCGCGATTCCACGACTCTCGACCATCCTCGGCGAATGCGAATGTAACCGTGCTCGTTTAATTACTTCGCGAATATTAATTGTCCCGCGGATTACTCGAGCCGCGAAACACGACCCCGTTCGCGACCTCGCAAAGCGAAATGGCCTGTTGCGCTCGACGATTTCATCGAAACGATTCGATCGGGGAGCTAATCGAGTTAGTAATCGACGATTAGCAGGGCCGGAATTCGATCCGATTTCGTTACGCCGCGCCACCGGAAACGGCCGTGTTACAGCAGGTCCAAGAGAATGCTGAATCGAGCCCGCTCTTGCTTCGGCAAATTCACCCCCGGGCAGATACCCTACCGTTCCTCTTTCCTTTATGGAATCCGGATTATCGGATAACCTAAGATTTCCGGCTTTCGGCGAAAGAGGAGGGGAGAGAGAGAGAGAGAGAGAGAGAGAGAGAGAGAGAGAGAGAGAGAGAGAGAGAGAGAGAGAGGGGGCGAATCTTCGGGGGCTTTTTCGTTCCCTCTCTCAGGACCGATAACCGGAGAAAGGACTTGATTAGCAAATTGATGGAACTCGCCCGGCGCGGCTCGACTCGGCGCGGCGTGGTGCATCTCGACTCGACGCTCCGCATCGGTACGGTTCGATCGCGGATGTTGATCAATTACCGTAATTGTAGTTTCCCCCGTTGGAGGCTCGTCACGCGACAGGCCATCCCGCTCCTTCGTGTTGGGCATCCTAGCAATCACGTTAAAGCTCATACCTACGAACGAGCTCACCCCTCTCACTATCCCCAGCGGTACACCTCTGCCTCCTCTATCCTGCTCGAGCTTTCCACCCTTTTTTATCCCCGTTCTTTCCAGTGAAACATAGCCGAAAGAGTGCCGAAACGTCGCCGGATTAGCTGAATCGTTCGTGTTTCCGTTCTTGTCCCTCAGCTGTAGATTGGTGAAAACGGTACCGCACTGAACCGAACTGTGGGATATCCGGGAAAACGAAAAAACGGGAAAACGGAAAAATCTCCGATATTCAATGCGAAGAATACGTGGAACGCTCCGCTGCTGCGAATACATTGCGGGTCATGGGTAACAGTTTGCATTATTCGCGCCATCTATTCGTCGAAACGATCGGTCTGCAGCTGGAATCGAGGCGGGGTAAGCTGTCCGTACGCGTGATTAGGGTGACCGTACCTAATATCGCCTAGCAAAAGTTAGATCGCTGTCAATTAAATAATAATTAATATTTTTCCATGCAATTCGTTTCAAAGTAAAGAGAAATTGAAGGCTCCGATGCAATAAGGGGACTAGCGCTAAAAAATGCGAAAAAGAATTGTCCAAACGCTAAGAAAAATTGGAAAATTAATGTTAATAAACTGAATTTTAAAAAATATTGTGTTGTAAAGCTCGTCACGACACAAGTTTTTTCTATTTACAGTTTTTTTTTATTGAATCATTAGTATTCGAGATATAGATTATAAAATATCTTACATTACATCGAAACCATTGTTCTCCAGGAAGCAGTATTGCGAACACGCATACTGCAAAAAGAAAACCCTATTTTCATTACGAAAAATATTTTAATCGATTTCATTCCTTAAGTACATCATTAATTAGGTATTTCTACTAGATATTCTTCCATTCACAGAATTATTAGACTCACCTTCCCCGAATGTGATGTAAAATTATGGCACTCCGATAAATTTTTGCACTATTAAGATTCTCTAAAATACTTCCCTTTCTGTAATTGTTGATCACATGACACTGCAATTACAGTATATCATCCTACATACGTCTAGGTACTAATTCAGTGCATAACCGATAAATTTTAGTGCTTACTTTGCGAGATACAGCGAGTGGCGATACTAGAAACATGGCCGGTAATTATGTACGGTCACCCCACGCGAGCCCTCGCGAAATACATACATACCCTGCATCAGAGTTGGGCAAAAAATTATTTGAAATAAAAATTTCCTACACAAACTTTTATTTCAAATAATTTTTTGCCCATCTCTGCCCTGCATATCAGCAGTGCCGATCGCGCGAAACAAACGAGAGGCGATGCGTAAGATTTCTGCGGAGGTTCTTAACGCGGAATGGTCTGGAAGAAACTCGACGGATGGACCAGAGATGCCCGCCAGCGCGACGCGGCAAGACGGTATCTCTACTAGCGACACATACGCCAACCGACCGTTTAAACGTGTGCGCGTATTCGCAGGTGTAATAAGCCGGGCATCGTTTCTTCTCTTGTTTCAGATACGATCTGGGAGAGGACAAGCTTTACTCCATGTCGTGGTACAAGGATCACGAGGAATTCTACAGATACGTGCCTAGAGGGGAGCCCAAGAAGCACAGCTATGGCGTCGAGGGCGTTAAAGTTGACGTGAGTCGTCGAAAGCCCTCTTGTGTCCCGCAACGTCACGCCGCTGCCTCGTTCCCGACTTCGGTATCTGATCCCCGGCATTGCCGCGTCTCGCGCGAATCTCGACTGCTGTCCTCGTCTTCCTTTTCGAATACTTTACGAATCATCTTCGTCCGCACGCACGCGATTAAACGGGATCCCGACGAATAGACTGGACTGTTCGCGTGGCAGTTTCTTTTCATTTCAGTATCGTGTCGAAATTTCGCCCGACGTCGCTCTAACAATAAAACTATTTCGGGGCGGAGAGAGAAGAGGCTGGAAGAAGAGCATAAAGTTGGCGATACGTATCGATATACGATACGTGATGGGTGCACGCCGCGTCTGGTGTCCCTTTGCGACTGAAACGAGGTCGCTTTTATCGTCCCGTATAAATGTTTGACGAATCGAGAGGACACGATGCGAGCTGGTCGTGTCTGGCTAGACAAAAGTCTCCGGTAGAGCAGCCACTGCGCGGGTAAATCGAGAGAAGTGGGACGGACAATGTTGACCGGTGAACGATCGATTTCTCGGATCGCGGGCCCGTTCCCAGATCCGGCCAAGAGAAAGGCTAAAGAGAAAGGGAATGGGAATTGGAGTGGTAAAGGTAAAGGTAAAGATGGCGCGGGAGCCGATCGCGAGACTCGACTATTCTCGGTAGGGTACGTCCGTTTCCGATTCACGTTTTGGAAGGCACGAAAGTTCCGTTTTCCTCGGCGCTCGTTAATATCGGCCGACGCGTAACGAGCATTACGTGAGTCGAATCGGCTCATCCCTTTGCCCCGCTCTCGAGATCGCGAAGAGCAGAGCACGCTATTAATCTGGCTCGGTCCAATGGCTCTCCGATATCGACAAAGAAATTTCTCCGTGGACAAAAGCGAGCGTGTCTTTTCACCCCCAGGCTCGGATACGCTCCGGTCCGTGACACTTATTGGAGTAGCAGGAATTAAGTGGATTTAGCGGGCGCACTCGTATATTTCTACCCGGGTCCGGGACTTTTAATTTTCCCCCTTGTTCGCCACATTGCTCTCTTACCTAACGCCGCTTAATTTCGCTGTCTAAAAATTTTACATCCGTTCGTGGGCTTCGCAGCTGAATTCTTTCGCCAAGCTTTTCCCTCTTGCGTCTTCCGAGGTCCTCGCCATTATCGGTAAGGAGCCGCGACAATCTGCCTCGATTACCATTACCATTCCCATTCCCTTACAATTAGTCGACTCGTAACGAGTCACGTTTCGCCGTGACGCGCCCGACAACCTAACGCGCAGCTCCTCCGTCGCGTCGCGTCATCTCTGTTGCGGTGGTTGTGCGAGCAACGTAGGTACTCGTACAATCAGATTGGTCCGACTTGCTCCGGCTCACCTCCGAAAGGTGAAGGCAGGACGAAATAACCTCGAGGATAATGCGATTTCAGGCGAACGTTTCCAGCTCCCTTCGCCCCTTCGCGCCTCGCTCCGTTCCCTTATTTCTCCGTAAAGTCTGCTCGCAGAACGTAAATCGATTTGTCGATCGAACAACTTTGCGCCCGGCGTACCTTGGTCGCGTTGAAATAAACGTCAACATTTTCGCGGACCAGGAAAGAACTCGCAACGGAACGATGTGCGGCTATCCTGGAAATCCCGTTGCTTCAGACTTTAGAAGAACGCTAGCGTAACGTTCTCCGGATAATGGGCCGCGCACGAATATCAGTTCATCCTTCGATCCTCCTAGCTTCCTCCAAAGAAATTCAAAACTAGAGAAGCATGTCTCCCCAAAAAGGATAATAAAAAGAGCGGTGCGGTGGGAAATTAGAGGAAAGGGAGAGAGAAATATTCGTGACGCGAGTCGGCAAAAGTGAAAAGACCTGCGCGGCGAGGTAAATGGATTATCACATTGCGATTCCATCTACTGCGGGTCTTCTCTCTCTCTCTGTGCTTTTCCTCTTTTCCCTGACGAGGTTCAAGGGACAAAGCTGCGGAACGATTCGAGACCGATCGGATACTGAATTTCCGTGGAATGCTGCTGCTCCCGCTCTCACGTTCCTTAATAACTCAGTAAATTCCATAATTTGCATAATTTACACAATGTTAATTAGTCGGGGAAAGTGCGAGGCATGTCGGTTCCGTTTAGCGCAATCCGCCTGATAAATCTGTCGTCTACCTACTACTTACTAGGGCTGGGACTATTTGTCGAATTTTTCGGTAGTCGAATATTCGAATACTTCAGTTGCTCAATTATTTGGCGAATATAATTCGAATATTTAAGTATTCGAATAGTATGGTGTGAATTATAAATCAAGTTCTTTAGGTTCATATTTTTACAAGCTTTTATTTAGTTTCAGTTGTGAGTTCGTTAGTTTGTCAGGGTGAAATCTTAACTAATAACATGATTTATAATTCACACCATACTATCCGAATTGTACATATTCGAATTCTGAAATATTTGAGTACTTAAATATTCGAATATGCAATAACATTGGAATACTCAAATATTCGAAGTTCATTCGTAGCATTCGAATACTTGTAAAATATTCGAGTATTAAATTATTCGAATAGTCCCAGCCCTACTACTTACCTAAGTACCTATGTATGTAGTTGGAAACATTCTACATATCGGCAAACGGCCAGCGGACAGACGCAGGCGATTCTCCGTCCCGTATAACGTCTGACCAACGCCGTACCCATTCTACTTAGCCCGGGGACACGCTCGCTCGACCATCTATCCCGCCGAAATAATTTGTCGCGCTACGTAAGTAGATGCGGCAATATATCGATATAAACACGTAAGCTTCTTATCAGGCTAATAACGTGATATTCTGAAGAATAATTCCCAGCAACAGCAATGCGCAAAGGCTCCGTAAAAGGGAGCCGACCATTCTGGCCATGCGAGTGGCGCGAATGCTTTCTATTTCCCTCTCGTTCTACTCGCGATCGGTTAGCTCTCGCGCGAACCGTTTCCCAAGCGGTGCAACACGAACGAAAGGGCAAAAGGTTTACGAGGGCGACGCTGGAGAGAAGTCGCGCGCGGACGAGGCCGGCATCGATCTCGGCTTCCGTGGCCTGGCCACGAGATCCCCTTTGAAAGATAAAGCGATCCGTCGCCCGAACAGAGGCGGCTGCCTCTTGGCAATTAGTATTTGGAATTTATCGGACGGCGTGGATTTTGTTTCAGCATCGCCAGTCCGACCACCAGCAGGTTTTGCTGCAGGACGCGAGCCTACACACCAGCGGGCAGTACAAGTGCGAGGTGAGCGCGGAAGCGCCCAGCTTCAATTCGGTCAGTGCCGAAGCCGACATGGAAGTCGTAGGTGAGCGAACAACCGATCTACCTCTCCTCCCTTGTCGCTAATTAATAGTCCTTTGATCGCGCCTATCGAACCACCGTAATTCGAGCAAAGCTATCGCCCGTGTCGGCGTCGCGTCGGCACCGCTGGCAAGTTTCGGCGATCCTCTCACGAGCCGAGCAAAGGAGATCGACCGTCCAACGTTCAACGTCACCCACGTTGCGACTGACTGCGCGGCCAAATATTTCCCGGCGTTACAACAGCTCCGTTGACAAAATCGACGGCGGATCAAAGTCGATTCGAACGCATCGGCAATTCCATTATTAGCTCTCTTTCAAACATCCACGTGCATTGACTCGCTACGAAGCAGAATGGCCCAACCCTCTCCTCCTTAGGGGACGTCCTTAAATTACGTAAGCGTAATTTTGGCGATATCTTGCTCCCTCCCTCCCCCAGTATAAGAATTCGTAAGATTTGATATTCCAACCCCCTTCTTACGTAATATTTTTTACATTGAATTTTTTCAGTTATTAAAATTCTTTTAAAGGTTTATATAATTCATTTAACTCGGTTGCGGGAAAATTAAACTAAAACAACTTCTCTGGAAGTAGACTAATGATAAAATTTGTATTTATTGAAAATTTGGTTAAAAAACATTACGTAAGACGCTACCTGACTCCCCTCTCCCCCTTGTAAGAAAACGTAAGAAATTCGGGACTCCCTCCCCCCCCGCCCCGAAAAAAGCCTTATGTAATTTAAGGACGACCCCTTACCCGTGTCGCCCGTTCAAACGGTACCCGCCGCGCCGTATCGTCATATTCCTGTCCCGGGCAAACTTGTAGCGAGCGCCGACCAGTCGTTTAGGATCCAAACATAAAGACGAGTGAAAGCGATAAATATTGCGATATCTGTGGGGTAGAGATGGGCATTATGTAGACAAAAATTTATTTAAATAACGTGTCGAATAAAAGATACTTTTTTCATTATTCATTATTCGAATCGTCGAATAACACGGTTTAACTTTATTCGTTATTCGGAGCTTCGAATAACATGGTTTATCTTTATTCGAAACATCACGGATAAATAAATTTATTCGAAGCGAATTTATTCGACAGTGGAGGATAATTTTTTTATTCGAAGTGAATTTAGTCGAAAGATAATTTCTTGATTCGAGGAACTTTTATTCGAACCGTCGAATAAGGTTTTTCCCTTTATCCATGGTTTATTCGACTTTTATTCGACAGTTTCGAATAACTTTCGACGCGCGATATCGCCCCGAGTTGAGGACTTGGGCTGTTCGGCGGCGGCTTATGATCTTGGTTCGAGCTTCGGCTGGAGAGTCACACATTGTTGCTTGCGGTGGATTGTACTTATATTAAGGGGGTAGGTCACCCTCGCTAGTCCTAAAAGAGGCTTTCCTTCGAACGCAAATTGTAAAGTGATAAATAACAATAGAGACAACGTTTTTTCTCTAGTTTTATTCGTTATTCTATTCTTATTCGCTCGTGCGCATGCGCGAGTATTTTTCGACATTTCGGAAATTTTTTTTTTTTCGAAACTTTTCCATCTTTCGCGGTCTGGGACCTGCGCGCACGTCCCCCCGGCGCCGCTCGTGCGCATGCGCGAGTATTTTTCGACATTTCGGAAAAAAAAAAATTTTTCGAAACTTTTCCATCTTTCGCGGTCTGGGACCTGCGCGCACGTCCCCCGGGGCCGCTCGTGCGCATGCGCGAGTATTTTTCGACATTTCGGAAAAAAAATTTTTTTTCGAACTTTTCCATCTTTCGCGGTCTGGGACATGCGCGCACGTCCCCCCGGGGCCGCTCGTGCGCATGCGCGGGTATTTTTCGACATTTCGGAAATTTTTTTTTTTTTCGAAACTTTTCCATCTTTCGCGGTCTGGGACCTGCGCGCACGCCCCCCCGGCGCCGCTCGTGCGCATGCGCGAGTATTTTTGGACATTTCGGAAAAAAAAAATTTTTTCGAAACTTTTCCATCTTTCGCGGTCTGGACCCTGCGCGCACGTCCCCCCGACGCCGCTCGTGCGCATGCGCGAGTATTTTTCGACATTTCGGAAAAAAAATTTTTTTTCGAACTTTTCCATCTTTCGCGGTCTGGGACATGCGCGCACGTCCCCCCGGGGCCGCTCGTGCGCATGCGCGGGTATTTTTCGACATTTCGGAAATTTTTTTTTTTTTCGAAACTTTTCCATCTTTCGCGGTCTGGGACCTGCGCGCACGCCCCCCCGGCGCCGCTCGTGCGCATGCGCGAGTATTTTTGGACATTTCGGAAAAAAAAAATTTTTTCGAAACTTTTCCATCTTTCGCGGTCTGGACCCTGCGCGCACGTCCCCCCGACGCCGCTCGTGCGCATGCGCGAGTATTTTTCGACATTTCGGAAAAAAAAAATTTTTTCGAAACTTTTTCATCTTTCGCGGTCTGGGACCTGCGCGCACATCCCCCCCCCCCGGGGCCGCTCGTGCGCATGCGCGAGTATTTTTCGACATTTCGGAAATTTTTTTTTTTTCGAAACTTTTCCATCTTTCGCGGTCTGGACCCTGCGCGCACGTCCCCTCGGCGCCGCTCGTGCGCATGCGCGAGTATTTTTCGACATTTCGGAAAAAAAAATTTTTTTCGAAACTTTTCCATCTTTCGCGGTCTGGGACATGCGCGCACGCCCCCCCGGGGCCGCTCGTGCGCATGCGCGAGTATTTTTCGACATTTCGGAAAAAAAAAATGTTTTCGAAACTTTTCCATCTTTCGCGGTCTGGCACCTGCGCGCATGTCCCCCCGGGGCCGCTCGTGCGCATGCGCGAGTATTTTTCGACATTTCGGAAAAAAAAAATTTTTTCGAAACTTTTTCATCTTTCGCGGTCTGGGACCTGCGCGCACATCCCCCCCGGGGCCGCTCGTGCGCATGCGCGAGTATTTTTCGACATTTCGGAAATTATTTTTTTTTCGAAACTTTTCCATCTTTCGCGGTCTGGGCCCTGCGCGCACGTCCCCCCGGCGCCGCTCATGCGCATGCGCGAGTATTTTTCGACATTTCGGAAAAAATTTTTTTTTTCGAAACTTTTCCATCTTTCGCGGTCTGGGACATGCGCGAACGTCCCCCCGGGGCCGCTCGTACGCATGCGCGGGTATTTTTCGACATTTCGGAAATTTTTTTTTTTTTCGAAACTTTTCCATCTTTCGCGGTCTGGGACCTGCGCGCACGCCCCCCGTCGCCGCTCGTGCGCATGCGCGAGTATTTTTCGACATTTCGGAAAACAAATTTTTTTTCGAAACTTTTCCATCTTTCGCGGTCTGGGACATGCGCGCACGTCCCCCCGGGGCCGCTCGTGCGCATGCGCGGGTATTTTTCGACATTTCGGAATTTTTTTTTTTTTTCGAAACTTTTCCATCTTTCGCGGTCTGGGACCTGCGCGCACGCCCCCCCGGCGCCGCTCGTGCGCATGCGCGAGTATTTTTCGACATTTCGGAAAAAAAATTTTTTTTCGAAACTTTTTCATCTTTCGCGGTCTGGGACCTGCGCGCACATCCCCCCCGGGGCCGCTCGTGCGCATGCGCGAGTAATTTTCGACATTTCGGAAAAAAAATTTTTTTTCGAAACTTTTTCATCTTTCGCGGTCTGGACCCTGCGCGCACGTCCCCCCGGCGCCGCTCGTGCGCATGCGCGATTATTTTTCGACATTTCGGAAAAAAAAAAATTTTTCGAAACTTTTCCATCTTTCGCGGTCTGGGACATGCGCGCACGTCCCCCCGGGGCCGCTCGTGCGCATGCGCGAGTATTTATCGACATTTCGGAAAAAAAAGTTTTTCGAAACTTTTCCATCTTTCGCGGTCTGGGACATGCGCGCACGTCCCCCCGGGGCCGCTCGTGCGCATGCGCGAGTATTTTTCGACATTTCGGAAAAAAAAAATTTTCGAAACTTTTTCATCTTTCGCGGTCCGGGACCTGCGCGCACATCCCCCCGGGGCCGCTCGTGCGCATGCGCGAGTATTTTTCGACATTTCGGAAAAAAAAAATTTTTTCGAAACTTTTCCATCTTTCGCGGTCTTGGACCTGCGCGCACGTCCCCCCGGCGCCGCTCGTGCGCATGCGCGAGTATTTTTCGACATTTCGGAAATTTTTTTTTTTTCGAAACTTTTCCATCTTTCGCGGTCTGGGACCTGCGCGCACGTCCCCCCGGCGCCGCACGTGCGCATGCGCGAGTATTTTTCGACATTTCGGAAAAAAAAATTTTTTTCGAAACTTTTTCATCTTTCGCGGTCTGGGACCTGCGCGCACATCCCCCCGGGGCCGCTCGTGCGCATGCGCGAGTATTTTTCGACATTTCGGAAATTTTTTTTTTTTCGAAACTTTTCCATCTTTCGCGGTCTGGACCCTCGCGCACGTCCCCCCGGCGCCGCTCGTGCGCATGCGCGAGTATTTTTCGACATTTCGGAAAAAAAATTTTTTTTCGAAACTTTTCCATCTTTCGCGGTCTGGGACATGCGCGCACGTCCCCCCGGGCCGCTCGTGCGCATGCGCGGGTATTTTTCGACATTTCGGAAATTTTTTTTTTTTTCGAAACATTTCCATCTTTCGCGGTCTGGGACCTGCGCGCACGCCCCCCGGCGCCGCTCGTGCGCATGCGCGAGTATTTTTCGACATTTCGGAAAAAAAAATTTTTTTCGAAACCCTTCCATCTTTCGCGGTCTGGACCCTGCGCGCAGTCCCCCCGACGCCGCTCGTGCGCATGCGCGAGTATTTTTCGACATTTCGGAAAAAAAAAAAATTTTCGAAACTTTTCCATCTTTCGCGGTCTGGGACCTGCGCGCACGCCCCCCCGGCGCCGCTCGTGCGCATGCGCGAGTATTTTTCGACATTTCGGAAAAAAAAATTTTTTTCGAAACTTTTTCATCTTTCGCGGTCTGGGACCTGCGCGCACATCCCCCCCGGGGCCGCTCGTGCGCATGCGCGAGTATTTTTCGACATTTCGGAAATTTTTTTTTTTTCGAAACTTTTCCATCTTTCGCGGTCTGGACCCTGCGCGCACGTCCCCCCGGCGCCGCTCGTGCGCATGCGCGAGTATTTTTCGACATTTCGGAAAAAAAAAAAATTTTCGAAACTTTTCCATCTTTCGCGGTCTGGGACCTGCGCGCACGCCCCCCCGGCGCCGCTCGTGCGCATGCGCGAGTATTTTTCGACATTTCGGAAAAAAAAATTTTTTTCGAAACTTTTTCATCTTTCGCGGTCTGGGACCTGCGCGCACATCCCCCCCGGGGCCGCTCGTGCGCATGCGCGAGTATTTTTCGACATTTCGGAAATTTTTTTTTTTTTCGAAACTTTTCCATCTTTCGCGGTCTGGGACCTGCGCGCACGCCCCCCGTCGCCGCTCGTGCGCATGCGCGAGTATTTTTCGACATTTCGGAAAACAAATTTTTTTTCGAAACTTTTCCATCTTTCGCGGTCTGGGACATGCGCGCACGTCCCCCCGGGGCCGCTCGTGCGCATGCGCGGGTATTTTTCGACATTTCGGAATTTTTTTTTTTTTTCGAAACTTTTCCATCTTTCGCGGTCTGGGACCTGCGCGCACGCCCCCCCGGCGCCGCTCGTGCGCATGCGCGAGTATTTTTCGACATTTCGGAAAAAAAATTTTTTTTCGAAACTTTTTCATCTTTCGCGGTCTGGGACCTGCGCGCACATCCCCCCCGGGGCCGCTCGTGCGCATGCGCGAGTAATTTTCGACATTTCGGAAAAAAAATTTTTTTTCGAAACTTTTTCATCTTTCGCGGTCTGGACCCTGCGCGCACGTCCCCCCGGCGCCGCTCGTGCGCATGCGCGATTATTTTTCGACATTTCGGAAAAAAAAAAATTTTTCGAAACTTTTCCATCTTTCGCGGTCTGGGACATGCGCGCACGTCCCCCCGGGGCCGCTCGTGCGCATGCGCGAGTATTTATCGACATTTCGGAAAAAAAAGTTTTTCGAAACTTTTCCATCTTTCGCGGTCTGGGACATGCGCGCACGTCCCCCCGGGGCCGCTCGTGCGCATGCGCGAGTATTTTTCGACATTTCGGAAAAAAAAAATTTTCGAAACTTTTTCATCTTTCGCGGTCCGGGACCTGCGCGCACATCCCCCCGGGGCCGCTCGTGCGCATGCGCGAGTATTTTTCGACATTTCGGAAAAAAAAATTTTTTTCGAAACTTTTCCATCTTTCGCGGTCTTGGACCTGCGCGCACGTCCCCCCGGCGCCGCTCGTGCGCATGCGCGAGTATTTTTCGACATTTCGGAAATTTTTTTTTTTTCGAAACTTTTCCATCTTTCGCGGTCTGGGACCTGCGCGCACGTCCCCCCGGCGCCGCACGTGCGCATGCGCGAGTATTTTTCGACATTTCGGAAAAAAAAATTTTTTTCGAAACTTTTTCATCTTTCGCGGTCTGGGACCTGCGCGCACATCCCCCCGGGGCCGCTCGTGCGCATGCGCGAGTATTTTTCGACATTTCGGAAATTTTTTTTTTTTCGAAACTTTTCCATCTTTCGCGGTCTGGACCCTCGCGCACGTCCCCCCGGCGCCGCTCGTGCGCATGCGCGAGTATTTTTCGACATTTCGGAAAAAAAAATTTTTTTCGAAACTTTTCCATCTTTCGCGGTCTGGGACATGCGCGCACGTCCCCCCGGGCCGCTCGTGCGCATGCGCGGGTATTTTTCGACATTTCGGAAATTTTTTTTTTTTTCGAAACATTTCCATCTTTCGCGGTCTGGGACCTGCGCGCACGCCCCCCGGCGCCGCTCGTGCGCATGCGCGAGTATTTTTCGACATTTCGGAAAAAAAAATTTTTTTCGAAACCCTTCCATCTTTCGCGGTCTGGACCCTGCGCGCAGTCCCCCCGACGCCGCTCGTGCGCATGCGCGAGTATTTTTCGACATTTCGGAAAAAAAAAAAATTTTCGAAACTTTTCCATCTTTCGCGGTCTGGGACCTGCGCGCACGCCCCCCCGGCGCCGCTCGTGCGCATGCGCGAGTATTTTTCGACATTTCGGAAAAAAAAATTTTTTTCGAAACTTTTTCATCTTTCGCGGTCTGGGACCTGCGCGCACATCCCCCCCGGGGCCGCTCGTGCGCATGCGCGAGTATTTTTCGACATTTCGGAAATTTTTTTTTTTTCGAAACTTTTCCATCTTTCGCGGTCTGGACCCTGCGCGCACGTCCCCCCGGCGCCGCTCGTGCGCATGCGCGAGTATTTTTCGACATTTCGGAAAAAAAAAAAATTTTCGAAACTTTTCCATCTTTCGCGGTCTGGGACATGCGCGCACGTCCCCCCGGGGCCGCTCGTGCGCATGCGCGAGTATTTATCGACATTTCGGAAAAAAAAGTTTTTCGAAACTTTTCCATCTTTCGCGGTCTGGGACATGCGCGCACGTCCCCCCGGGGCCGCTCGTGCGCATGCGCGAGTATTTTTCGACATTTCGGAAAAAAAAAATTTTCGAAACTTTTTCATCTTTCGCGGTCCGGGACCTGCGCGCACATCCCCCCGGGGCCGCTCGTGCGCATGCGCGAGTATTTTTCGACATTTCGGAAAAAAAAAATTTTTTCGAAACTTTTCCATCTTTCGCGGTCTGGACCCTGCGCGCACGTCCCCCCGGCGCCGCTCGTGCGCATGCGCGAGTATTTTTCGACATTTCGGAAAAAAAAAATTTTTTCGAAACTTTTCCATCTTTCGCGGTCTGGGACATGCGCGCACGTCCCCCCGGGGCCGCTCGTGCGCATGCGCGAGTATTTTTCGACATTTCGGAAATTTTTTTTTTTTCGAAACTTTTCCATCTTTCGCGGTCTGGGACCTGCGCGCACGTCCCCCCGGCGCCGCACGTGCGCATGCGCGAGTATTTTTCGACATTTCGGAAAAAAAAATTTTTTTCGAAACTTTTTCATCTTTCGCGGTCTGGGACCTGCGCGCACATCCCCCCGGGGCCGCTCGTGCGCATGCGCGAGTATTTTTCGACATTTCGGAAATTTTTTTTTTTTCGAAACTTTTCCATCTTTCGCGGTCTGGGACCTGCGCGCACACCCCCCCGGCGCCGCTCGTGCGCATGCGCGAGTATTTTTCGACATTTCGGAAAAAAAAATTTTTTTCGAAACTTTTTCATCTTTCGCGGTCTGGGACCTGCGCGCACATCCCCCCCGGGGCCGCTCGTGCGCATGCGCGAGTATTTTTCGACATTTCGGAAATTTTTTTTTTTTCGAAACTTTTCCATCTTTCGCGGTCTGGACCCTGCGCGCACGTCCCCCCGGCGCCGCTCGTGCGCATGCGCGATTATTTTTCGACATTTCGGAAAAAAAAAAAATTTTCGAAACTTTTCCATCTTTCGCGGTCTGGGACATGCGCGCACGTCCCCCCGCGGCCGCTCGTGCGCATGCGCGAGTATTTATCGACATTTCGGAAAAAAAAGTTTTTCGAAACTTTTCCATCTTTCGCGGTCTGGGACATGCGCGCACGTCCCCCCGGGGCCGCTCGTGCGCATGCGCGAGTATTTTTCGACATTTCGGAAAAAAAAAATTTTCGAAACTTTTTCATCTTTCGCGGTCCGGGACCTGCGCGCACATCCCCCCGGGGCCGCTCGTGCGCATGCGCGAGTATTTTTCGACATTTCGGAAAAAAAAAATTTTTTCGAAACTTTTCCATCTTTCGCGGTCTTGGACCTGCGCGCACGTCCCCCCGGCGCCGCTCGTGCGCATGCGCGGGTATTTTTCGACATTTCGGAATTTTTTTTTTTTTTCGAAACTTTTCCATCTTTCGCGGTCTGGACCCTGCGCGCACGTCCCCCCGGCGCCGCTCGTGCGCATGCGCGAGTATTTTTCGACATTTCGGAAAAAAAAAAATTTTTCGAAACTTTTCCATCTTTCGCGGTCTGGGACATGCGCGCACGTCCCCCCGGGGCCGCTCGTGCGCATGCGCGAGTATTTTTCGACATTTCGGAAATTTTTTTTTTTTCGAAACTTTTCCATCTTTCGCGGTCTGGGACCTGCGCGCACGTCCCCCCGGCGCCGCACGTGCGCATGCGCGAGTATTTTTCGACATTTCGGAAAAAAAAAATTTTTTCGAAACTTTTTCATCTTTCGCGGTCTGGGACCTGCGCGCACATCCCCCCGGGGCCGCTCGTGCGCATGCGCGAGTATTTTTCGACATTTCGGAAATTTTTTTTTTTTCGAAACTTTTCCATCTTTCGCGGTCTGGACCCTCGCGCACGTCCCCCCGGCGCCGCTCGTGCGCATGCGCGAGTATTTTTCGACATTTCGGAAAAAAAAAATTTTTTCGAAACTTTTCCATCTTTCGCGGTCTGGGACATGCGCGCACGTCCCCCCGGGGCCGCTCGTGCGCATGCGCGGGTATTTTTCGACATTTCGGAAAAAAAAAAAATTTTCGAAACTTTTCCATCTTTCGCGGTCTGGGACATGCGCGCACGTCCCCCCGGGGCCGCTCGTGCGCATGCGCGAGTATTTATCGACATTTCGGAAAAAAAAGTTTTTCGAAACTTTTCCATCTTTCGCGGTCTGGGACATGCGCGCACGTCCCCCCGGGGCCGCTCGTGCGCATGCGCGAGTATTTTTCGACATTTCGGAAAAAAAAAATTTTCGAAACTTTTTCATCTTTCGCGGTCCGGGACCTGCGCGCACATCCCCCCGGGGCCGCTCGTGCGCATGCGCGAGTATTTTTCGACATTTCGGAAAAAAAAAATTTTTTCGAAACTTTTCCATCTTTCGCGGTCTTGGACCTGCGCGCACGTCCCCCCGGCGCCGCTCGTGCGCATGCGCGGGTATTTTTCGACATTTCGGAATTTTTTTTTTTTTCGAAACTTTTCCATCTTTCGCGGTCTGGACCCTGCGCGCACGTCCCCCCGGCGCCGCTCGTGCGCATGCGCGAGTATTTTTCGACATTTCGGAAAAAAAAAATTTTTTCGAAACTTTTCCATCTTTCGCGGTCTGGGACATGCGCGCACGTCCCCCCGGGGCCGCTCGTGCGCATGCGCGAGTATTTTTCGACATTTCGGAAATTTTTTTTTTTTCGAAACTTTTCCATCTTTCGCGGTCTGGGACCTGCGCGCACGTCCCCCCGGCGCCGCACGTGCGCATGCGCGAGTATTTTTCGACATTTCGGAAAAAAAAATTTTTTTCGAAACTTTTTCATCTTTCGCGGTCTGGGACCTGCGCGCACATCCCCCCGGGGCCGCTCGTGCGCATGCGCGAGTATTTTTCGACATTTCGGAAATATTTTTTTTTTCGAAACTTTTCCATCTTTCGCGGTCTGGACCCTCGCGCACGTCCCCCCGGCGCCGCTCGTGCGCATGCGCGAGTATTTTTCGACATTTCGGAAAAAAAAATTTTTTTCGAAACTTTTCCATCTTTCGCGGTCTGGGACATGCGCGCACGTCCCCCCGGGGCCGCTCGTGCGCATGCGCGAGTATTTTTCGACATTTCGGAAATTTTTTTTTTTTCGAAACTTTTCCATCTTTCGCGGTCTGGGACCTGCGCGCACGTCCCCCCGGCGCCGCACGTGCGCATGCGCGAGTATTTTTCGACATTTCGGAAAAAAAATTTTTTTCGAAACTTTTTCATCTTTCGCGGTCTGGGACCTGCGCGCACATCCCCCCGGGGCCGCTCGTGCGCATGCGCGAGTATTTTTCGACATTTCGGAAATTTTTTTTTTTTCGAAACTTTTCCATCTTTCGCGGTCTGGACCCTCGCGCACGTCCCCCCGGCGCCGCTCGTGCGCATGCGCGAGTATTTTTCGACATTTCGGAAAAAAAAATTTTTTTCGAAACTTTTCCATCTTTCGCGGTCTGGGACATGCGCGCACGTCCCCCCGGGGCCGCTCGTGCGCATGCGCGGGTATTTTTCGACATTTCGGAAATTTTTTTTTTTTTCGAAACTTTTCCATCTTTCGCGGTCTGGGACCTGCGCGCACGCCCCCCGGCGCCGCTCGTGCGCATGCGCGAGTATTTTTCGACATTTCGGAAAAAAAAATTTTTTTCGAAACCCTTCCATCTTTCGCGGTCTGGACCCTGCGCGCACGTCCCCCCGACGCCGCTCGTGCGCATGCGCGAGTATTTTTCGACATTTCGGAAATTTTTTTTTTTTCGAAACTTTTCCATCTTTCGCGGTCTGGACCCTCGCGCACGTCCCCCCGGCGCCGCTCGTGCGCATGCGCGAGTATTTTTCGACATTTCGGAAAAAAAAATTTTTTTCGAAACTTTTCCATCTTTCGCGGTCTGGGACATGCGCGCACGTCCCCCCGGGGCCGCTCGTGCGCATGCGCGGGTATTTTTCGACATTTCGGAAAAAAAAAAAATTTTCGAAACTTTTCCATCTTTCGCGGTCTGGGACATGCGCGCACGTCCCCCCGGGGCCGCTCCTGCGCATGCGCGAGTATTTATCGACATTTCGGAAAAAAAAGTTTTTCGAAACTTTTCCATCTTTCGCGGTTTGGGACATGCGCGCACGTCCCCCCGGGGCCGCTCGTGCGCATGCGCGAGTATTTTTCGACATTTCGGAAAAAAAAAATTTTCGAAACTTTTTCATCTTTCGCGGTCCGGGACCTGCGCGCACATCCCCCCGGGGCCGCTCGTGCGCATGCGCGAGTATTTTTCGACATTTCGGAAAAAAAAAATTTTTTCGAAACTTTTCCATCTTTCGCGGTCTTGGACCTGCGCGCACGTCCCCCCGGCGCCGCTCGTGCGCATGCGCGGGTATTTTTCGACATTTCGGAATTTTTTTTTTTTTTCGAAACTTTTCCATCTTTCGCGGTCTGGACCCTGCGCGCACGTCCCCCCGGCGCCGCTCGTGCGCATGCGCGAGTATTTTTCGACATTTCGGAAAAAAAAAATTTTTTCGAAACTTTTCCATCTTTCGCGGTCTGGGACATGCGCGCACGTCCCCCCGGGGCCGCTCGTGCGCATGCGCGAGTATTTTTCGACATTTCGGAAATTTTTTTTTTTTCGAAACTTTTCCATCTTTCGCGGTCTGGGACCTGCGCGCACGTCCCCCCGGCGCCGCACGTGCGCATGCGCGAGTATTTTTCGACATTTCGGAAAAAAAAATTTTTTTCGAAACTTTTTCATCTTTCGCGGTCTGGGACCTGCGCGCACATCCCCCCGGGGCCGCTCGTGCGCATGCGCGAGTATTTTTCGACATTTCGGAAATATTTTTTTTTTCGAAACTTTTCCATCTTTCGCGGTCTGGACCCTCGCGCACGTCCCCCCGGCGCCGCTCGTGCGCATGCGCGAGTATTTTTCGACATTTCGGAAAAAAATTTTTTTTTCGAAACTTTTCCATCTTTCGCGGTCTGGGACATGCGCGCACGTCCCCCCGGGGCCGCTCGTGCGCATGCGCGAGTATTTTTCGACATTTCGGAAATTTTTTTTTTTTCGAAACTTTTCCATCTTTCGCGGTCTGGGACCTGCGCGCACGTCCCCCCGGCGCCGCACGTGCGCATGCGCGAGTATTTTTCGACATTTCGGAAAAAAAATTTTTTTCGAAACTTTTTCATCTTTCGCGGTCTGGGACCTGCGCGCACATCCCCCCGGGGCCGCTCGTGCGCATGCGCGAGTATTTTTCGACATTTCGGAAATTTTTTTTTTTTCGAAACTTTTCCATCTTTCGCGGTCTGGACCCTCGCGCACGTCCCCCCGGCGCCGCTCGTGCGCATGCGCGAGTATTTTTCGACATTTCGGAAAAAAAAATTTTTTTCGAAACTTTTCCATCTTTCGCGGTCTGGGACATGCGCGCACGTCCCCCCGGGGCCGCTCGTGCGCATGCGCGGGTATTTTTCGACATTTCGGAAATTTTTTTTTTTTTCGAAACTTTTCCATCTTTCGCGGTCTGGGACCTGCGCGCACGCCCCCCGGCGCCGCTCGTGCGCATGCGCGAGTATTTTTCGACATTTCGGAAAAAAAAATTTTTTTCGAAACCCTTCCATCTTTCGCGGTCTGGACCCTGCGCGCACGTCCCCCCGACGCCGCTCGTGCGCATGCGCGAGTATTTTTCGACATTTCGGAAAAAAAAGTTTTTCGAAACTTTTCCATCTTTCGCGGTCTGGGACATGCGCGCACGTCCCCCCGGGGCCGCTCGTGCGCATGCGCGAGTATTTTTCGACATTTCGGAAAAAAAAAATTTTCGAAACTTTTTCATCTTTCGCGGTCCGGGACCTGCGCGCACATCCCCCCGGGGCCGCTCGTGCGCATGCGCGAGTATTTTTCGACATTTCGGAAAAAAAAAATTTTTTCGAAACTTTTCCATCTTTCGCGGTCTTGGACCTGCGCGCACGTCCCCCCGGCGCCGCTCGTGCGCATGCGCGGGTATTTTTCGACATTTCGGAATTTTTTTTTTTTTCGAAACTTTTCCATCTTTCGCGGTCTGGACCCTGCGCGCACGTCCCCCCGGCGCCGCTCGTGCGCATGCGCGAGTATTTTTCGACATTTCGGAAAAAAAAAATTTTTTCGAAACTTTTCCATCTTTCGCGGTCTGGGACATGCGCGCACGTCCCCCCGGGGCCGCTCGTGCGCATGCGCGAGTATTTTTCGACATTTCGGAAATTTTTTTTTTTTCGAAACTTTTCCATCTTTCGCGGTCTGGGACCTGCGCGCACGTCCCCCCGGCGCCGCACGTGCGCATGCGCGAGTATTTTTCGACATTTCGGAAAAAAAAATTTTTTTCGAAACTTTTTCATCTTTCGCGGTCTGGGACCTGCGCGCACATCCCCCCGGGGCCGCTCGTGCGCATGCGCGAGTATTTTTCGACATTTCGGAAATATTTTTTTTTTCGAAACTTTTCCATCTTTCGCGGTCTGGACCCTCGCGCACGTCCCCCCGGCGCCGCTCGTGCGCATGCGCGAGTATTTTTCGACATTTCGGAAAAAAAAATTTTTTTCGAAACTTTTCCATCTTTCGCGGTCTGGGACATGCGCGCACGTCCCCCCGGGGCCGCTCGTGCGCATGCGCGAGTATTTTTCGACATTTCGGAAATTTTTTTTTTTTCGAAACTTTTCCATCTTTCGCGGTCTGGGACCTGCGCGCACGTCCCCCCGGCGCCGCACGTGCGCATGCGCGAGTATTTTTCGACATTTCGGAAAAAAAATTTTTTTCGAAACTTTTTCATCTTTCGCGGTCTGGGACCTGCGCGCACATCCCCCCGGGGCCGCTCGTGCGCATGCGCGAGTATTTTTCGACATTTCGGAAATTTTTTTTTTTTCGAAACTTTTCCATCTTTCGCGGTCTGGACCCTCGCGCACGTCCCCCCGGCGCCGCTCGTGCGCATGCGCGAGTATTTTTCGACATTTCGGAAAAAAAAATTTTTTTCGAAACTTTTCCATCTTTCGCGGTCTGGGACATGCGCGCACGTCCCCCCGGGGCCGCTCGTGCGCATGCGCGGGTATTTTTCGACATTTCGGAAATTTTTTTTTTTTTCGAAACTTTTCCATCTTTCGCGGTCTGGGACCTGCGCGCACGCCCCCCGGCGCCGCTCGTGCGCATGCGCGAGTATTTTTCGACATTTCGGAAAAAAAAATTTTTTTCGAAACCCTTCCATCTTTCGCGGTCTGGACCCTGCGCGCACGTCCCCCCGACGCCGCTCGTGCGCATGCGCGAGTATTTTTCGACATTTCGGAAAAAAAAGTTTTTCGAAACTTTTCCATCTTTCGCGGTCTGGGACATGCGCGCACGTCCCCCCGGGGCCGCTCGTGCGCATGCGCGAGTATTTTTCGACATTTCGGAAAAAAAAAATTTTCGAAACTTTTTCATCTTTCGCGGTCCGGGACCTGCGCGCACATCCCCCCGGGGCCGCTCGTGCGCATGCGCGAGTATTTTTCGACATTTCGGAAAAAAAAAATTTTTTCGAAACTTTTCCATCTTTCGCGGTCTTGGACCTGCGCGCACGTCCCCCCGGCGCCGCTCGTGCGCATGCGCGGGTATTTTTCGACATTTCGGAATTTTTTTTTTTTTCGAAACTTTTCCATCTTTCGCGGTCTGGACCCTGCGCGCACGTCCCCCCGGCGCCGCTCGTGCGCATGCGCGAGTATTTTTCGACATTTCGGAAAAAAAAAATTTTTTCGAAACTTTTCCATCTTTCGCGGTCTGGGACATGCGCGCACGTCCCCCCGGGGCCGCTCGTGCGCATGCGCGAGTATTTTTCGACATTTCGGAAATTTTTTTTTTTTCGAAACTTTTCCATCTTTCGCGGTCTGGGACCTGCGCGCACGTCCCCCCGGCGCCGCACGTGCGCATGCGCGAGTATTTTTCGACATTTCGGAAAAAAAAATTTTTTTCGAAACTTTTTCATCTTTCGCGGTCTGGGACCTGCGCGCACATCCCCCCGGGGCCGCTCGTGCGCATGCGCGAGTATTTTTCGACATTTCGGAAATATTTTTTTTTTCGAAACTTTTCCATCTTTCGCGGTCTGGACCCTCGCGCACGTCCCCCCGGCGCCGCTCGTGCGCATGCGCGAGTATTTTTCGACATTTCGGAAAAAAAAATTTTTTTCGAAACTTTTCCATCTTTCGCGGTCTGGGACATGCGCGCACGTCCCCCCGGGGCCGCTCGTGCGCATGCGCGAGTATTTTTCGACATTTCGGAAATTTTTTTTTTTTCGAAACTTTTCCATCTTTCGCGGTCTGGGACCTGCGCGCACGTCCCCCCGGCGCCGCACGTGCGCATGCGCGAGTATTTTTCGACATTTCGGAAAAAAAATTTTTTTCGAAACTTTTTCATCTTTCGCGGTCTGGGACCTGCGCGCACATCCCCCCGGGGCCGCTCGTGCGCATGCGCGAGTATTTTTCGACATTTCGGAAATTTTTTTTTTTTCGAAACTTTTCCATCTTTCGCGGTCTGGACCCTCGCGCACGTCCCCCCGGCGCCGCTCGTGCGCATGCGCGAGTATTTTTCGACATTTCGGAAAAAAAAATTTTTTTCGAAACTTTTCCATCTTTCGCGGTCTGGGACATGCGCGCACGTCCCCCCGGGGCCGCTCGTGCGCATGCGCGGGTATTTTTCGACATTTCGGAAATTTTTTTTTTTTTCGAAACTTTTCCATCTTTCGCGGTCTGGGACCTGCGCGCACGCCCCCCGGCGCCGCTCGTGCGCATGCGCGAGTATTTTTCGACATTTCGGAAAAAAAAATTTTTTTCGAAACCCTTCCATCTTTCGCGGTCTGGACCCTGCGCGCACGTCCCCCCGACGCCGCTCGTGCGCATGCGCGAGTATTTTTCGACATTTCGGAAATTTTTTTTTTTTCGAAACTTTTCCATCTTTCGCGGTCTGGACCCTCGCGCACGTCCCCCCGGCGCCGCTCGTGCGCATGCGCGAGTATTTTTCGACATTTCGGAAAAAAAAATTTTTTTCGAAACTTTTCCATCTTTCGCGGTCTGGGACATGCGCGCACGTCCCCCCGGGGCCGCTCGTGCGCATGCGCGGGTATTTTTCGACATTTCGGAAAAAAAAAAAATTTTCGAAACTTTTCCATCTTTCGCGGTCTGGGACATGCGCGCACGTCCCCCCGGGGCCGCTCCTGCGCATGCGCGAGTATTTATCGACATTTCGGAAAAAAAAGTTTTTCGAAACTTTTCCATCTTTCGCGGTTTGGGACATGCGCGCACGTCCCCCCGGGGCCGCTCGTGCGCATGCGCGAGTATTTTTCGACATTTCGGAAAAAAAAAATTTTCGAAACTTTTTCATCTTTCGCGGTCCGGGACCTGCGCGCACATCCCCCCGGGGCCGCTCGTGCGCATGCGCGAGTATTTTTCGACATTTCGGAAAAAAAAAATTTTTTCGAAACTTTTCCATCTTTCGCGGTCTTGGACCTGCGCGCACGTCCCCCCGGCGCCGCTCGTGCGCATGCGCGGGTATTTTTCGACATTTCGGAATTTTTTTTTTTTTTCGAAACTTTTCCATCTTTCGCGGTCTGGACCCTGCGCGCACGTCCCCCCGGCGCCGCTCGTGCGCATGCGCGAGTATTTTTCGACATTTCGGAAAAAAAAAATTTTTTCGAAACTTTTCCATCTTTCGCGGTCTGGGACATGCGCGCACGTCCCCCCGGGGCCGCTCGTGCGCATGCGCGAGTATTTTTCGACATTTCGGAAATTTTTTTTTTTTCGAAACTTTTCCATCTTTCGCGGTCTGGGACCTGCGCGCACGTCCCCCCGGCGCCGCACGTGCGCATGCGCGAGTATTTTTCGACATTTCGGAAAAAAAAATTTTTTTCGAAACTTTTTCATCTTTCGCGGTCTGGGACCTGCGCGCACATCCCCCCGGGGCCGCTCGTGCGCATGCGCGAGTATTTTTCGACATTTCGGAAATATTTTTTTTTTCGAAACTTTTCCATCTTTCGCGGTCTGGACCCTCGCGCACGTCCCCCCGGCGCCGCTCGTGCGCATGCGCGAGTATTTTTCGACATTTCGGAAAAAAATTTTTTTTTCGAAACTTTTCCATCTTTCGCGGTCTGGGACATGCGCGCACGTCCCCCCGGGGCCGCTCGTGCGCATGCGCGAGTATTTTTCGACATTTCGGAAATTTTTTTTTTTTCGAAACTTTTCCATCTTTCGCGGTCTGGGACCTGCGCGCACGTCCCCCCGGCGCCGCACGTGCGCATGCGCGAGTATTTTTCGACATTTCGGAAAAAAAATTTTTTTCGAAACTTTTTCATCTTTCGCGGTCTGGGACCTGCGCGCACATCCCCCCGGGGCCGCTCGTGCGCATGCGCGAGTATTTTTCGACATTTCGGAAATTTTTTTTTTTTCGAAACTTTTCCATCTTTCGCGGTCTGGACCCTCGCGCACGTCCCCCCGGCGCCGCTCGTGCGCATGCGCGAGTATTTTTCGACATTTCGGAAAAAAAAATTTTTTTCGAAACTTTTCCATCTTTCGCGGTCTGGGACATGCGCGCACGTCCCCCCGGGGCCGCTCGTGCGCATGCGCGGGTATTTTTCGACATTTCGGAAATTTTTTTTTTTTTCGAAACTTTTCCATCTTTCGCGGTCTGGGACCTGCGCGCACGCCCCCCGGCGCCGCTCGTGCGCATGCGCGAGTATTTTTCGACATTTCGGAAAAAAAAATTTTTTTCGAAACCCTTCCATCTTTCGCGGTCTGGACCCTGCGCGCACGTCCCCCCGACGCCGCTCGTGCGCATGCGCGAGTATTTTTCGACATTTCGGAAAAAAAAAAAATTTTCGAAACTTTTCCATCTTTCGCGGTCTGGGACCTGCGCGCACGCCCCCCCGGCGCCGCTCGTGCGCATGCGCGAGTATGTTTCGACATTTCGGAAAAAAAAAATTTTTTTCGAAACTTTTTCATCTTTCGCGGTCCGGGACCTGCGCGCACGTCCCCCCGGGGTCGCTCGTGCGCATGCGCGAGTATTTTTCGACATTTCGGAAAAAAAATTTTTTTTCGAACTTTTCCATCTTTCGTGGTCTGGGACCTGCGCGCACGCCCCCCGGCGCCGCTCGTGCGCATGCGCGAGTATTTTTCGACATTTCGGAAATTTTTTTTTTTTCGAAACTTTTCCATCTTCCGCGGTCTGGGCCCTGCGCGCACGTCCCCCTGGCGCAGAGATGGGCATTATCTAGATAAAAATTTATTTAAATAACGTGTCGAATAAAAGATACTTTTTTCATTATTCATTATTCGAATCTTCGAATAACACGGTTTAACTTTATTCGTTATTCAGAGCTTCCGCGTACACGCCATTACGTTGTTACTCACAACTTTTATGTACATAGAGGTATTTAGACTTTCCCTGTTTTGTGTTAAAGATCATAGAATAACGAATACAACTATAGGAAAAACGTTGTCTGTATTGTTATTTACTCACTTTACAATTTGCGTTCGAAGGAAAGCCTCTTTTAGGACTAGCGAGGGTGACCTACCCCCTTAATATAAGTACAATCCACGGCAAGCAACAATGTGTGACTCTCCAGCCGAAGCTCGAACCAAGATCACAAGCCGCCGCCGAACAGCCCAAGTCCTCAACTCAGGGCGATATCGCGCGTCGAAAGTTATTCGAAACTGTCGAATAAAAGTCGAATAAACTATGGATAAAGGGAAAAACCTTATTCGACGGTTCGAATAAAAGTTCCTCGAATCAAGAAATTATCTTTCGACTAAATTCACTTCGAATAAAAAAATTATCCTCCACTGTCGAATAAATTCGCTTCGAATAAATTTATTTATCCGTGATGTTTCGAATAAAGATAAACCGTGTTGTTCGAAGCTCCGAATAACGAATAAACGTAAAGTATCTTTTATTCGAGTTTATCTAGATATTGTCTTTGCCCATCTCTGCTGTGGGGTCCTAAACTTGAGCCGCGGACGCGATAGGCGGGCAGGTGATAGCGGAGGAGTAGGCGGTAGGAGGAGGCCAGTGACGACGAACGAGACGTGTAACGAAACGGAAGGGTTTTTCACTCGTTTCATGCGTAAAAACGTCGCGTCGCGTCGGCTCGGTTCGAAAGAAGCCGCCAGTCGAGCTTCGACGAACCATCGGTCCTTCGCGTCTTCGGAAGCGGTGAAATTTCTCCTCCTCTCGTCTAGTTGCGCTTCCCGAGCCATGCAGGATCGATAACTCTCCACGTACCCGCCATTACCGTACCTTTACCGTCCTCGTGGAAAATTTTCTACGCGGCAAATAACCCGCGGGCATCGTTCGTGCCTTTACCGAATCCTCCTTCTGTCCTTCCGTCTTTTCCTTCCTTCCTTCCTTCCTTCCTTCCTTCATTCCTTCCTTCCTTCCTTCCTTCCTTCCTTCCTTCCATTTGTATAACTACCTTTTACCCGCTACTGAATCCTGCTTTCGTAAATTCCCCCCGCCCCTCCGCAAATATCAGTGCTAATGGCAGCGAGTTTAAAAGTCGCGCATTACGATTTCTCGCGTCTTTTCCTTAAACGGTTCTCCGGCTTACGCGTACGTATGCTTCCTCGGTGGAAAACCAACCAACACCTCGCGTCCCACGTGGCCTTGTCACGCTTAAGGAGCAGGAAAAGATGGAGGATGGTAGGTAGGTAGATCTGTTAGTGGTAAAGGTTGATCGTGCAGCTCGAAAGGGTCGATCCAGTTACACTCGCGAATGGCTTCGTTGAATATTCTGAGCGGAGTGTCGCGACAGCTTCGGAGGCTTATCGAAAGGATAAACTTTTATCGTGATCGTACTCTTGAAAACGATTCTGCGGGCGACTTCTCCTCCGACGAGAAGTTAAGATTAAATCTTGACCCAAGAGCGCGGGACATCTCGCAGAGATGCTTTGCATAAGAGGAGTAGGGATATCGCGGTTCAATCGAGCGCGAATGCGATGACACGCATTCCATTCGGCGACACAATGCCTAGCTAGGAACGGCGGGGTTGCTGTCGAAGCTCGAATTCGCTCACGGTTATCGGGGCCGCGATCCTTTCCAGCGAGAGGCGGGGGGGGGGGGGCAGGGGGCAGGGGGCACGTTGTGGCTTCAGTTTAAGGCGAGCCAGGGACGAACGAGGGTCGACGAAAGCGTTTAGGGCCAGTAAAGTTTGTCGTTAACGAGAGTACCCTCGCGACGTTCATCACCGTCCGTGTGGGTGTAGATCGCGTGTTATAAAAGGAGCCGTTTATTAAAAAGTGTACTCGTTTGCGCGCCGAACTATTCACAGAACGAGGACAGGAAGAAGAAGAAGAAGAAGAGGGAAAAGGAGCGATCACGCGTAAACATTCTCCATGTGGTTTCAGTTCTTCCGCAAGATGGGCCAACGATAACCGGCGAGGAGAAAGTTTACGCTACCGGCGACGTCCTCAGCTTGAACTGTACCAGCGGCAAGTCTCACCCTGTCGCGACACTCAAGTGGTTCATCAATAGCGCGGAGGTGAGCCAAACTTTTGTGTTTCTTCGTCTGAACCGGCCTTAACCGCTCGTCATCTTTTCCTTTCCGTTCATCCCTCGATCGAGCATCTTTCAACTAACTTGAATTTACAACGAAATCATCGGGCCCCCGCTGCCGTGCTGCGAAACCCGATCGCCGATCTAAAAGTGTGCGTGCGAACCCACAGTTTAGATGGCTTAGTTTATAACTTGCAGTACCCGAGAATCATTGATGTAAAGAGAGGGAGAGAGAGCGCGAGGGAGAACGATGATGAGGATACGGGTAGCGATAGCGATATCCAAAAGGATACTAGGACGGAGAAAGAGAAGGAGAAGGCCGGTGGTACCGGCAACGGCGGCGACACTTGATGAACCAAAGCTCCAATTAACGAGCGGCATCAAAAAGCCTGAACGTGTAAATGCACCCACGACTACCGAAAGTTCGTCGCTACGTCAAACTTATTTTCGTTCGCGCATCTCGGCCTACTCAGCTTCGCTCTTCATCGCAGACATTGCGAACTTCACGAAAGGAACAATAGGAAATAGAAAAAGGAGAAAGGTCGTCGGGTCTCTCCGTGTATGGCCAGCTATTGCTGATTAATCCGCGTGGCACAAGTGAAAGGAATCCAATTTGTCCGGGAAAAATGTGATTCGCGAGTATCGAATCACTATGCGAATCGCCAATAGGTACGCTGTGTTGGCGCGAGTCCCGCTTGTCCATCCGACAGAGTCCGTTTTTTTCTTCATCGTCGGCCAACCTATTATCCCTCTATGGATTTAAATATAATCCGCAAAGTGGGTGCAGTTAGTGGGCGAGCGAGTGAGTAAGAGCGCGCTCGCACACAGCAGCGCGTGTGTTCTAGCTTGTGAACGTCTGTGCTGCTTTACGGCTTCGCCGTTCGCAGCGAATCGAGCGGCTCGAAAAGTTTTCTCTTATCCGTTCGATGTCTCCCTCTTGCATGCGCCTACCTCTTGCCACGTGGAAAACTTGCCAGTGTCCCCGGCGATGTCCATTAGCAGTCCCGTGAGTTTATTACAAAGTGTGACACTTTGCCCGAGTAATAGGTATTGCTTTGAGCTGCTCGTTAACTACGGGCGGCCATCGAAAAATTTGCTTCACGATGATCGGGGGAGGGGGGGGGGATGGGGGCGTCTAGCACCGGTTGCTTAATCTTGTATTCTCCTCCAATTACACGACGCGACACGACGTTGTGCAAGTAAACGAAACCCCTCGACGACTCTAGCCTCTGCCCTCGCGAATCGATCGTCGCCACGATTATTTGCTTTTTATTTATTTATTTATTTGTTTAATCGACTTGAAATTTTGAAACAATGCGGGCTACACTTTGAACATTAGATTAAAACACTTTTCAAAGATTCCTCATTATTTTTTCTCCGGTATGGAACCTCTTTAAGAAATAGCGAGAGTCCGGTTCGAGAAGCGGACAGCAAAGTAGAAGAATAGGGCGGACGCGATGATCTCTTCGGGTCCAGTGAAGCACGGTATAAAAATGATTTAATCTCCAGACTCGTTTATCTCGTCCAAGCGAGTCTCTCGCTCCCCCGCAGAAGGCGATTTTGTTCGCAATTAGAGCTGTCGCGAGATGAAACGGGACGAAAGAAATTTTCCCGCTGTACTAGAACGCGCATTCCGCGGTTAGGAACAGTTGCACTGCAGCCGAATCGTCGAGCATACGAGGCCGAATCTCGGTGGCGCGACTGTTTCCAATGGTCCGCCCGCGTTAAGTTGAACGTTAAACGTTTAACCATTGTGTTGGCGTTGCGGCGACTCGTGTCGCATCCCCCTCGGTGGCCGCGGCGCCGTGGCTTCTTTCTCCAGCGATTCAACGCGGGAAATATTCTCGGCAATTTCCATACGCGGTCATGATAATCCGGAACTCGTCTCGGCTCGCTCCGGGCAGGAAAGACGGTCGGAAGTTTGCCGCGGTTGAGCGAGCGCGTAACGTTAAACTACACCGAGCGCTACCTGCTGCACACCTACCACCCACCTTCGCCTTCTTACCCACGATCGCTTCTACGATCTCGATAGAACTCGGAGAACACGTTCCGTCCCTGGTCCGTTTTAGGTGGAGCCCGACTCGGAAGCGGAATTCAAGCAGAACGGACTCTACTCGGTGATATCCAGTTTACGACTCCAGTTGCAACCGGATCACATCGCCGGCGACAAAATAAACGTCAGGTAATTTCGCCCTGGACAATCACCTCCCCGTCAGCCACCACCACCGCCGCCATCACCACCACCGATCCATCCGACACGCCGCGATTAATGCGTCTCTATAAATTTTGTCGAAGATGCGAGGCGATAGTGGAATTGGATTCAAACTCGGACACGCCGCTCGTCGAGACGCGCACCACACAAGTTTTCGGTAAGTCTGTTGTCGCCTTTGCGTACTTCCCCTTCGTTTCATCCCTCTCCCGTTTACCATCCATCGATTCCTCGGTCTCTCTTTCTCTCTCCCTCTCTCTCTCTCTCTCTCTCTCTCTTTCCCCGTTCAGACACGGAGGATGGGTGGGGAGAGGGGAAGCGGAGGCGTGAGGACGCGGGGCCCCGACCGTGGAGGACGGGTTAAAAGCGTTAAAACGACGGACGCGTTAATTAACGCGGGGCTGCTGGCACGAGAAACGATTACCTCGTTATTTCCGAGCGTAAGAGACGCGGAGCGAGCGAGAGAAAGCGAGGAGTCACTTTTGCAGGAAATTAAGCATCGCTCGCGCGCTCCGACGAATTAAGGATGCTTTACGATCAGCGTTGTCCATGGAACAGGTCGGGTAGGTATCGCCTTTGTCGGCCGCAGACTCGGCCCGAGCCAGCAGCCTCCCTCGAGACGACGCGAGCCACCGAAATTAAAACAATAATTTACTCCCGCGTACCTTTTGCTCCCCCATGATCGCCGACCGCGACGTTTCTTTCACGAGCAACCTCGCTGCCTCGACAACCAAGTAAGAACAACGACCAACGAGTCGCGCAAACGCGTCCGATGCGATGGATAGAAGAGAGCTCCAGACCGATCTCGGTGGAAAGAGAGTGAACGGCTCGGGGTGGTGAAGGGAAGAAAGAAGAAAGGGGGGAATAAAGGACGCCGAACGTCTCGACGAAATTGCTCTTAACGATCCTCGATTTTCTCGTTAGTCGAAATCGTTCTTGGAAGCGGCGTAGGCACGCCGCGTCTTCCGCGTTTACCCGAGTGCCGCGCCTCTTCCACCGGTTCCCTCGTCCAACGGGCTGCTCCGGAAAGCCCGCCAGTCAACTGTCGTAGGCTGAAACTTTCTATCCGACTAACCTTTGACTTTCGGCCTGCAGTTTCTCTTAAGATGCCGCCGATTGTTCGCCAACTCGCCGAAAGTCGATGGCTTTCGCGGTGCCGATTCATGATTTAAGGGGCTTTGTGCTTTGTAGGGTCGTAAAGTAGGTAATTTTTTGTGAATTTTTTGTACAAAAACAGTTCGACAATAAAACAGCCTGCCAAACATGAAATTAATTTGCCGAACCGTTTTTGTACAAAAAATTCATAAAGAATTATTCTTCGGCCCAACAAGGCGCAATCGCCCCTTAAGGGGGTATACCCGTTTGAACCTTCGAAAAATGTGTACATATTGTAGATTTTTTTACAAGTCAACGGTTTGATGCAGACTTTCCGTTTTTTTACTATCTTTACATAGTATTATGAACTACTTAAAAAAAAAGTTTCAGTTAAAAAACTATTGTTTTTCGGAAATTATGGATACATATCCGAAAGTCTGTCGATTTTAGACGGCTAAACGGTGGGCCTGAAAACAGCTGTATGTCGTGTTTGAAATCAAAAACGATAAAATCTTATAAAGTATGTCAATAGCTATCGTCCAACGTGGCCCATTTTGAAAATTTTGAAAAATAAAGAAATGGTGAGAGATCAAAGGTAAAGTTACATTTTTCTAAGAGAAAAGACCACCATTTTTCTTTATAAATAATAAACGGAATAAAAAAAAAAAAACCCTCGTTGGACGATGTGGAATCTTAATATGATCCTTCATGCAAAATTGAAAGTGAATTGGTTGAACGTAGCGCGAGTTTTTAGGCCCACCGTAATGAAAAATATAGTTCCGCTGCGATCGGTCGAGCCGCCGCCCCGTGCTACCTGGGACGTTTCGTTCAAATGCATATAACTTTGCCAGTCTTCCGAATTTTTACATCGAACTTTATTTATAATATTCCTAAAACATCAATTTATGAAAATATGTAAAAAGAAAAAAAATCCGATTTTTGACACTTTCAAACGGTTATACCCCCTTGAGGTGCGAGTATATAGCTTGCTCACCGTCAACATTCGTGAACAGGAAATTAGCAAATCGAGAGAACCCTTCGGTTTATTAGAATTTTCATCGCGATTGCTGCTCGCGAATGCGTCGACAGAACGGTCATAAAAAAAAACTAGCCTTTTCTTGGATGTTTCAGTGGAGGGCGACGCGAGTCTCGCGACGCCCTGCGTATGCCTGATGATGGCGAGCGCGTTGCTGCTGCGACTACTGCCGCCGGTTTAAGCAGTCCGAGGGCGAAGCATCGCCAACCATGGCCTGTCGACTCGACTCTTTCCGTCATGATCGCGCGGCGCGACCAGCCTCGCTCGAACCGAGTTTGACACTGGACGCGATGGGAGGGCAAACGGACCGGAAGGACAGGCACAGGAAGAAGAGGACACGCGGAAAGAGGCGAGGGGAAGGCGTCGCGTCGCGTCGCGTCGCGGCGGACGCTTCGGTACGAAAGACGATTAGTTCGCGAGACACACCGTGATATCGAAGCGAACCCGGACCTAGACTCGCTCTTCGTTGGCCTATAGTTCGCGGTGGGCGCGTGTTCCGTAGCGGGGGCGGCAGGTCTGGGGCGGGCGAGGGCGAGGGCGAGGGCGAGGAAACGATAAACGCGAACGTGAGACGCGCGTTTCGATCGATGGCAGGATTTCCAGCTGGTCCGAACATGGAACATTGGACATTGAACATGGAGCATGGAACATGGGGAACACCACACGATGGAATTCGCGCTTGGAAATTGCAACGTCCGCGTTGCAATGCGAGCACGAGTAAGAGCGATACAAGTGCGCGATCGATGGGCGCAGGCAGGCGGACACGCGCGGTGCTGGGTCGACGCGGATTATCGTCCCGTTCCACGGCACGCGACTCGAAAGTACGATTTATCAACCCTTGAGCCGATTAACTTGTAAAATTCGACGCCTACGGCTGGCGTAAATATTTGTTGCAACTGAACAGAAACGTAGTCGGTGTCTGCTGGTCGACGTTCGCGACTGTTCCGTAAAGCGATCGTTCAGAGTCGCTTCGGAGATCCTGACCCGTCGACGCGTTCTCCGTCTGGTAAATCGGTCGTAGCAACGGCCGCCGGGCGAACCGTCTCACTGTTCCATCGCCGCATGTCTGTGTTTCTTGCATTATAATCGCACTCGCGTAGCACGCAACGATACTCACGTAATACCCTAAATATACGATACGGCTTCGAAGCTTTCACTCCCCGTACTTGTATGTACCTCCAAAACGACGCGCTCCACTTTCTCGTGCCACTATATAAGTACATGCATACATATGTAGTAGGCTAGTAGCTCGCAGTCGCGTGATCGCGCGACCGATCGACCAACCGAACGCTTCCGAATCCACGCCGGCTCGCCCATTCGCCTGTTTGCCTATTCTCGCCGATTCGCCGATTCCGCCGAGAGCCTTCGAGTCTGTATACTTTGTACATAGCAGTGGCACGTGCGTATACCAGCCGTATCCATATCCACCTGTCTCTTCCACTGTTAGTGTTAGAGGAGCCCAAGATCGCGTCGAGACGAAACTTACCGCGCTTTCCGTAGAATAGACATCGACCGGTGGAGTATTAGGATGCGACTACAGTCTTCTTCCGATATCCCGATACATACCAATGCCGAGGAGGGAATCTCTTCGGCTGCTTCTTCCCGCTAATCGTGGTTGTCGTCGTAGTCGTTGTCGGACCTTTGGAGAGAAAAAAAAGAAAGAAAAAAAAGAAACGCGAACGCCTGTCGTCTTTACCCCGACCCCAAATCGGAAGGATTACGTACTTGTGTGTATGGCCTAATGTATATATTTCGCATACTTAGTAAATAAATCGTATTTCGTTACAAACCGATCCTTCGATATGCTCCTTCTAGGAGCTCGGCCCGGCATTCCTTCCTTCCCTTTTCATTCCTTTCCGTTCATTTCACTTCGTTTAATTTAATTCCCTTTCATTTCGTTTTGTTTAGTCGACAAAGGCCGTTCTTATACACAGATATGCACGCTCGGTATACCGATCCTGTTGCGAGATATCGGTTACGGTTCCCCGATCGGCTTCCGCTGGTCGATTACAGAAAAGCAGGAAAAGCGAGAGGGCGTATCAGGTTGGACTTGCCGGCTCGTCAGCTTGCCGCATCTTGCAATGATCGAGAAAGAATTAATGGTCGTTCGTGCTAAGGGACAATACGGGTCGGGGTTCGTCCAAGGGGCGCCCCTTAACCGGGTTTCAGGGAAATTCTCGAGACGATAAACGACTGGTCGACGCGGACCGACGGCGGAGCGACGCGAGTCCCGGAAGGCGATCGATGCTAATGGCTCCTAGCAAAGTACCAAACCAGACCAGACAGCCTGGCTGGCCATCCGTTGAATATGTATCGGCACTTGTTTCACCGTTACGTGGGTATACCGCGGTCGGAAAAGACCGTTGCCCGCGTAATCGCGGCTCCTTGAACGGTCCAAAAACCAACGGGATCGATAAGGTCCCGTAACCGGAGAGCTGTGCCCTTTAAGGCCCGTCCCCTTGGTGTCGAACCTTTCACACCTCGTCGCTGAGAACGAAGAAAGCAACGGGAACGGACCCCGCCATCTCGGGATCCAAGGAAACCTCGGTCATCTGGTCAACACGATCGATTCGGAAGAGGTATGTATGTAAAGCTCGAGAGCTTTATTAAAATTATTATAATCGCGAGTCTCGAGACCGTAAAAGGCGGCGACCTAATAAATTCTCCTCCTCTATCGAAATTAAATTGAAAATTTGAAATTGAATTTCGAGTTGATCGATATTCCGTCGTCGGTGGTCCCGCGCCGCCTCCCTTAATTAACTTCTCCGGTGTAGGAGTGAGCGGCGTCTTCCCTCTGCTTCCCTTTGTTCTGCTCCCGCGTCTCCGCATTCAGATATCACCTGCGCGCTTTGTCCATCTCCTCCAATCATAGAACACTCAATTATTTTCTCCTGGCGGCCGTTTTCCTACGACCCGCACAATCTGCAGAATTCCCGTCCGGCAACCCGTCGGTCGTTGGAAGGCGCGAGCACTGACAAGGGAACACCGCGAACCCGGACTCTGTGGGTTTTTAGAGTGACTCAAAACAGGAACAACGGTGTGTTTCATTTGGGCCCTATCGCCCTTTAAGGGGGTGAAAACTAACCTGAAAGTCAAATTGGCACTTCCACTTTTTCGCCTATAACTCCCAAAGTACAACGGACAGACAAAAATGTTTCAAACAAAAGCTGAATGGTGCAATAAGCGCTGCAAACTTGCGATAACAAAATTTTAAAAAAGTTTTCTTTTCGTTTTGGTATATTTTTTTTTAAACTCTTTTAAAAATATTGTTAAGGCAAGTTTTTAACGCTTATTGCACCATTAAATTTGCACAGGCGGCAGCGCCCGCGCGCACGCACGTTTATCTGCCAGTCATTTATCCCGAGATCGGCCGTTCGTAAACTGAGAGAGCGAACCAAGAGCGGGATGCTTGGCTGCAAGTCTGCCGGCTATGAATCTTTTCAGGTGCAGCAGGATAGACGAAAATCATCGATATCCTTAAAAGTTTCAATCGCGCGGTACACGCGAGGCACCATGGCCATCCCTCAGCGTCCTTGGTAATTTCTTACGTCTCTCTCGGTGCATCCTGAATTATAAAATACTATTGGCGCACCTGCTGCACACGGAATGTCGAATAGATCGATCGGACGTACCCTTTTGCTGCGCGAGTAAAATTACCCGCGAGTAGGGGCGTAGATACCTGCAACCTGCGAAGCATGCAGTGGCTGCTGGACGCGCGTGATCGTTGAGCAGTTTCCCAGCGAGCGGGAAGATACGCATCCAAAGTTAGAACGAAGGAAACTCGCCTCTACTGTCGAGTATCCCTGGCAAAACGAAAAGCGCAACACTTGATTTTTCTTTCCAATCGATTGCGGTAAAGAGCAGAGATTGCATCGACCAAGTCGAGTAATGTTTCGCCTCTTCATTTCTGCCCGCCTTTTTCTCGACAAGTGTCTCTCTCCGTCCTCCGTGGCCCGCACCTTGTCGGGCCATAAGCTTTCAACGTTTCAACGTAGACTCTGCTTGGACTTGTGCGTGAAACAACGAACGCGACTGGTCGGCGGTTTCGGTGCCGCGACCGTTTCTGTAATAAAAGCACGATGTGGAGCACGCACGGAAGATCTCGATCGCGTAAAGGGGCATTCGCCAGGCGTATTCGGTGCATACAGGCGCGGGACAAAGCAAGCGAAAATATTGATTTTCAATTACGCCATTCGTGACTTCGCGCAATGTCCCTGCAGGATCGTGCCCCGCAGCCTTGGCATAAAATAAACCGCAATCTCAAGGTCCATCTCGATGCAACGCGGCTCCAAATCGATCTGTCGTCAGTAGGTACGGTGCTCTTGGTTTCTGTGCTTGCTCGCGAGCACTGAACAGATACGCGGTAGGTATTAGGGGAGAGTAGGGTAAAATGGAACTCTTAACTTTGGAGAGTGATAACATAAAATCGGGAGGAAAGAAAGGCATGGGACTTCGACAGGAGTCTTGAGTGCAGCTTAGACTATAAGAGAATCAAAGACTTTGTTAGGAGAAATATTTGGCCACAAAGGAAAATGAGATTTACCGGCGGTATTGAAATCTTCGCTTTGCTCAAGTGTTAGGGTAAAGCGGAACACCCACTTGAAGACCATGTAAACGTACAAAATCTTTTTTTTTGTGATTTAAAAAGTATTCATTTGTGTGAAAAACTATAAACATATGTTTTAGGTATAACTATTACGGATAAAGTATAATAAAAATAGATATTATACACATCAGAAAAAATATTTTATCAGATATTATAAGAAGCACTGAAAATAATACTAGTTTATAAAATAAAAAAAAATTGTGCAGCAGACGCCACTATTTTTTTCTTATGTAAAATGGCCCGCTGATTCCGTGTTTGCGAAGAAATCTAGGAAACGCCGAGACTTGACTAATTTACGGGCGACATCGTACATATCACGCTGCAACGCGTATTCGAAAAATGTATCGGAAGACGGAAAAAGCGGGCGAATAAAAGGCATCGTATTTGTCGAAGCGTACTGCAAATTGCAGGCAGACCGAACCGTGCAGTTCTATTCTTCTTTCCTTCCACCTTGCACGTTGCACGTCGAAGGCTGTCCGAAGCACGCGATGCTCGCTAACACGTAGCTATACGCGACGAATGACGTAAAGAGCGACCTCGAATTAGCCGAAAACAGAGCCGCGAATTCTAAGCACCTTGAATTACGAGTTCCGACACGAGCGCGTATCTACCTACGTGCAGATGCGAAAGGTCGCAATTACCTACACACCTGCCTACCGCGAGATCATACGAAAATACCTATCGATTATTATCCGATGGCCCACTTGGAATAGTATTAATCGATAACAGTCGATGGAGGACCGGCACAGTCTTAATTACGACTTGTTCGGGCTGGGTTGGGCTCGGCTGGGCTCGGCTCGGCAGAGTTCGGCTCGAAACGGGTGGACGCTGACGCGGATGCGGATGCGGATGCGAACGCGAACGCGGTCGCCGCTGCCGCTGCCGTCATCTCAATCTCCATCGCCAGCACTGCTCCCTGGAGTCGATCGATTCAAGAACACCGCGAATAAACCGATGACCTCTCGTTTATACGCCAGTATTAATATGCGAACCAACACCTACGTAGCCGACAATTAACTGGGCTTGAAGTTTGGCGATTACTCAGACACGGATAGGATGACGGGGTTTGCGCGGCTTCGCTGCATAACGCTTGACACGCGATATACGCGTACCCACATATCGGTTCTTAAACATTTACGGGAAGCCTTTTCAGCGGAACGAAAGAAGAGAAGACAGAGGGAGAGCAGCAATTAACGGACTATCGAGTATTCGGTTATGTACGCTCGGCTCGTTCCTCCAACTGCTATTACCATGAACGAGCACAATTTGGCGAACGAACGGCTTTTAAAAGACGTCGAAACGGGTAACGTGGCTGTCGAAGATCGTTAGGCGAGTCGAAGCGAGGCGGATGCAGCACCTACATGTTTTCCAACGCGGCATGTGGATCTTTGGCCCGTGCTCTCGCGAAGGTCTACCTATGGGGAAGCGCCCACCCTCGCGGCAAACTCGATCGCGTACAACACTTAACGAGGTATGTATGTACATATCTTTAACATAGCGTTCACGTGTTTAACGATTCTATGCCAGAGATCGGACGTACGGCCAGACGATTAAGGATGTATCGGACTTATCTTCAAAATGGTACCAAGTTGATGAAAATTTGTGAGATTGTTCTTTTTAATGTTCCTGATGAGCTCCAAAAAATTTTAACGAATTCAATAAATCAATTTTAATTTTCACTGATTTTACACGTACTCTTATGAAAAGAGACGATCTTGACGGATAAAACAGCTGAAAAAATGTTGAAGATATGGTACCAATGTTTTGAATTGTTTTTTACATGTAGTATATAGATAGATGAAAATATCTTGCGAGTTTCAATTGTTTTCACTACACCGTTTTAACCCTTCGTTGACACACTTCATTTTTCGATCAACTTTGACATACCTGGGTGGTTCACACCCAGAACAGTTTTCGAACGACTGCCAGTCTCATCTAAAGAATCCAATTATTATGAAAAAAATCATGAGTCAATTTCAAGATCTCCAGAATGTATTCCCATAGATTTTTTATTTAAATTTCATCACAGTTTTTGTAAAAAAAAGTATTAGATTACCAAATGTTGAGAAAAAACGAAAAAAAACAATTTTTTAAATTATAAATTTTACCAATTTTAATATTAGAAGCTAAAAATCTACAGAGTTGATGTTTGGATATAATATTTTAAGAGAAAAAATGTAAGTGGGCTTGGGAAAAAAGGTATTTATTTTGAGTATAGAAGGTACAGTGCGTCGAAATCAGCTTATGGGTGATTCACACCCAGAGTGTCAACGAAGGGTTAAAGAAATAAATGATAACTTGAGAAAATTGTGAATTCAGGGCATTTTCGCTGCCGAAAGTTTAGCAAATAATGTTGTAAAGTGAGAAATACCTTTCTAGGAATGAAAATAAAACTCCAACTGTCGTTCGAGTTCCTTCCACCTAGATTTACTATGCGTAAGACGTAGATATTCAAGTATTTCAAATACTTAAAAGATCCGCATACATTCTTCCGGCACAGTGCTCGATCATAGCGTGTCCGCCTCCTTTGAATCTATTCGGTCAAGCAGGGAGAAACGGAGTCACGTGGATTCTTTTCGCGGGAAAAGAGGAATTCGCGTCGGGTCGGTCCGAACGCGGTATCCAACCGTGGCGGAGCTTCATTAACGCGATTAAGGAGAAGGTTGACAGAGCGGAGGCAGGGCGGGAAACGGCAAACGGAGATGGAAGGACTCGTTGGAGAGAAGAAGGAAGTTGAGCGCGGGTAACCGCGAGTCGAACGTCTACGAATTCTCGGCACGTTCGTCGTGCGCACCTCGCGCCAACTACGAAATACCAGCCTTCCCGTCTCTGTTCTTTCCGCTCTTCCACCGCTCCCCTCCACCCCCCCCCCCCTCCGCTCTCTCTCCTTTCATCGGATCTCTGTATCTGTTCCTACGGTGAAAAGCGCTCGCGCAGCGTTAACATTCCTCCGGCTTCGAGGTCTCTTTTCGCCGCGTCCCGTCGGTCGAAATAAACCCGAACGACGCCAGTCGAGCGCAACACTCCCGGCCGGATACTAATTAAGAGCGGTTCTTTCAATTATTCTGCTATTGACAGTCGCGCGATTTACTCGCCGAGTGAATGCGGCCGTCAGAGCGCGCAACGGATTGAGGAACCGCCGCGTCCGTCAGAGCGTCGATCACACAACGCACAGCCCCGTGTCTCGTTCCTTTTTTCTTTCTCTCCCTCCTCCTACTTTTACGCCGATTCCCGACTACCGATACTTCCTACACCGCGCATCCTTGCGAGACGTTCCTTCCCGCTTCTCGCCCCTCAAACAAAACAGCCCTTGGCATTTCGCCGTTGCAGAACAGATCTCCTCTCGGAAGTTAGTAGGAGCGGGGGAGAAACGCGGAAAGGGCAGACTCGCCGCGTCGCCTGTGCGCCGGGATAAAAGCGAGAAGGGAGCGGAAATGCCAACACTAGCCCCGTTGCCACCGAAGCCGTGCATTGAAGTAGCGATGCATGTCCGAACGCCGTATATCCTCATAGATGTACCCCCCGGAGGTATCTGGATCACGACCGTTCCGGGAATATTTATTTGCATTCTGGCAATTAGTCGAGCATTAGCCGTGGCCCCCGGGGATACGAATAAACCCAACGTTGGCTAGTGTACGTCTGGAGCTCGGCGCGGAGCGACGAAACGGTCGCTAGAAACGCGCAGAGCCCTCTGATCCTTCGAAGCAGACAAAACAAGTCGGTCTCGCGACAATTTCCCACTGCGACGTCCGCGCTCTGCACGCCGCATTTTCCAATCGGGACGGATTCGAAAGTTGCATTTATAAATCGTTGACAGCAGAGTCTCCGGCAACTATGGAGCATGGGGGTGAAACGAAAGCCCGCCCCGCTAGCCAGCGCGAGACAAATGGAAACCGTCGCGAAACTTCCGCACGTCAAAGTTCCGAGAATAAAACCGGTCAACAGAAAAGGAGGCAGGAGGGAGCGGGAGAAGCTCGGGGAAGGGGTGGAGGGGAGCGAATGTGGGCGAAGGACACTTTGTTAGCGGCAGAGTCTCGAGAGTACTCGGAGAAGTAGCGGGCCGTAAAGCGTGGCGAAAAAAAAATGCAACGAGAGGGAACAAGCGGAATAACAAGCCGCCGTCGCAGTCAGAAACGGAGAAATCAAATAGTTCCGCTAAATTAGTTGTTGCTTTTGGACTACACTCGTCGTTTTATCCGCCCTGATCGTCCTTAAATGGTGAAGGCGAGGCTTCGCCGCCTCGATCCGTTAGACGGAATCCTCAGCCTTAAAAGCTGAATACCTAAGCCGAATTTATATTCCATAGTTTCGTCATTACTCCAGACAAATCGTTGGCGAGCATCGGCCGATTCTAGTAGAATTTCTTTGCGAATAAAGCATCCTCGCCTTGGATACCGTCCAATAGTGGAGGATTCAAGCGGCGACCAATCGCGCGGCACCCTTTGTTTCCTGGCGCGAGAGAGGCATAGGCCACCCACCCGTTAATTGAATCGCGTCGAAGCGATTACCGCTGAGCTACCGTTACCGTTGCCGTTACAAACGACCCAGTGCATAAATCGCTGGTTAACGGAAATTAAGGGAAGAAGAGATCGGCGGCGCGGCGCGACGCTCGCTTCCCCGCTCGGTTGAGTTCTTATAAGGGCGCAGCCCCCGTCGAGCGGGAGACGCGGAGAGAACAATGAGTGTAGAAAGTCGTGAGGAGAATCGTCGGACGGTTTCGAAATAGAGAGAGGGAAAAATCGATAGGCTTAATCTGATTAAGAGTCCGTTTGCCGCCAGCTCGATATCCGTGCGCGAAGGTGAGAAGGTGAGGAGGTGAGAAGGTTCGTACGGGCCGCACCCCCGCCGCGTCGCGACGCTTCCAGATGTTCCCGTCGCGATCCCGATCGCCGGGGAAAGCGAAGAAACTGCTGCAATGACCGGAACAACTGCAACAACGTCGTTACTCGAAATTTATTCCACCCCACCCCCGCCTCAGCCACGTTGGCGGAAACGTCTCCGCGTCTGGACAGTTAGAAAAGCAGCCATCTACGAAGAAGCTCGCGAACGCGCCATCCATCTCGTTCAAGCGTACGTATACATACATGCATACATGAATCGTCGATAAAGATTCGCCCACGGACAACTACGGGAAAATCAACGTATTAAATGGGGAGCAACGATGGAATCAACGTTGAAATAACACCGGTAAATTTGTCATTCGGCTGACCAAATGTCCAGGTAGATATGTGCGCGCGAGGTGAACTTAAAGTAGCGAATAGACGCGCAGAGGTACTGTAGAGAATAATGGATACCTAACTCGGGCACGATCAACGATCAGGAGTAGAGTGCAATGGAGGTGAAGATACATACACGTGGAGGATAAAGGAGTGCGATAGTGCGGACAAGAGAGAGTAGTGATCACGTGCATATGCATTTACAGTGGCGAACGAAAGAAAGTTTGCAACTTTCAAAATCGCATAACTGTTTTAGAATTGGTCCAAACGACATGAGTTTTTGTTTTTGAGAGGCTAGAAGGATTAGTTTGCTAAGTGACGTGTTTCGTCGTTTTGAAATAAGATGCAGTTGGTCGGAATAGCAAAAAAAAATAGTAAATGTCATTTTTTTTTAAGTTTTTGTTGTGAGCCTGTTATGAAAATTTAAAAAACCCGTTTGTAGATTGAGGTAAGTTGTATACATGCCTAAAATTTCATTAAAATCGGTTAACGTTGCTCTGAGCTATAAACACTTAAGGGGAGATTCCGGTCTAAAAATCGATTTTTTTTATTTCATTGTTCGAATGTTCACCTTTTAGGAATACGTGTTTAAAAGATTTGTTGAAATTCGTAAAATTCCTGAAGTTATAGGCATTTGAGTCATGTAAATCTTTGAACGCGTTTTTCTCGAAACAGTGTTCTCAAAATCGGTGAGACCTGTATCTCCAAAAGTTATTATCCGATTCGACTTTTATATTTCGAAGAATCTACTTCTGGCTAGGGGGAAACCTGTAAAAATACTATTTTTTAAAAAACCTGTAAAATACTATTTTTTTTTTTTGCTATTCCGACCAATTGCATTTTTATCAAAACGACGAAACACGTTACTTAGCAAACTAATCCTCCTAGCTTCTCAAAAAAGAAACTCACGTCGTTTGGACCATTCCTAAAAAAGTTATGCGATTTTAAAAGTTGCAAACTTTCTTTCGTCCGCCACTGTACATGCCTACCTACATGATGGGAGACATATTTCGTGTGGTCGTAAACTGCAGCAACGTTGACGTCCACCGGTCGACGCGTACCCATCTATCACCCGGCGCGTCTCGGCCCGAGCGCCAGCGCGAGCGCTAGCACTCGAAATCCTTTGCGGCAGGCAAGAACGAACGGAGCGAAGAAAAGTCGCCCATGTCATCACGCGGAAACGAAGAACAGATCGCGAATGTGGGAACGTTCCATTTCGGTTCGCTATTGGGGACCTTGCTCCCAATTATTCATACGCTCTAATCCATTCCGTAGAAATACGGGAATAGATACTTGCACGTAAAATCTGAATAGCCGGTGTATTCGGCTCCCGTCCCGCCATCTAATCCGTCGTAGATATCTTTCGAGTGACGGACTTATCGACTTGAAGGTGAAAAAAAAAAAAACTATGCCTACCTGCATACATACATGATTGAAGGATCTAGCGGTTAAGCGTGCGCTCGCTGGCGCCAACACCAAGCCGTTCGCAGCAACACTTGGAAAAGTAAAATCCATCGTTGACGGTTGATAAAACGCGCGGGCGAGACAGAGAGTTAGCGGGCGAACGAACGAACGAACGAACGAAGGGACCTAGGGACAGACCAACGGACAGAGTGGTAAATGGGGTCGACCAGCCTGAACGCGTATAAAATATGCCGAGCCGCGCTATCTCGCGGCCGATTGCCTGGAAAACTCACGCGAAAATATCGATCTCCACCCGGTCCGCTTGTAATCAGATTAAGCAAGACCAACGGCTCGACCTGGCCATACCTATAACCCTGCACGGCTCCCTCGACACCTGTGCGAGTGCACCTCTCCTCTCCTCTCCTCTCTTCTACTCTCTCGCTCCCTTTCGCCGAGCGGACGCGGACGCGGACGCGGGCGATAGGAAACGAGAGAGAGAGAGAGAGAGAGAGAGAGAGAGAGAGAGAGAGAGAGAGAGAGAGAGAGAGAGAGAGAGAGAAAGAGAGAGGAGAACCAAGGGACCAGCCAGGGAAAGAGGGAAGGACGCACGAACGTTTACACCCCTTCGTCGTGCACCCCCTACACTCTATCTGTATCTCTATATCTACCCGCGAGCCGGTGTACAGCCAGTAGGTATACTCGGGCCGTTATGGTAACGGCTACGATTCGAGTGTGTTTGCACGGTAACCAGTGTGATCGACAACGTCTACGCCGTCTACGTCGTCTACGGGTTGCCGAAATGGTCGATTAGAGTACCCTACGTCGTCAAAGATCCCCGCCTAACGTCTACCAGTTAACGGTCAAATTTCCACTCATTGGGCAATCGGACGTAACGGAAGAAAAGGTCTGAGAATCCTAGCAAAAATAGAAACGGTGGTACGGCAAAGACGAATGAGCCCGCAATTTTTCGATATGATCGTGAGCTTTGTTTGCTCCGTTTTCAGTCCCCGATTCCGACCGACGGCACGGCACGGCACATCCGCACCGTCCCGCTGCGCCGTGGCCGCCACCAGCTAAGCCCCTGCGCGCCTGTACATTTCCACGTCACGTATATCCCGATAATAATCGGAATAATCGGTTATCTCCGTTATCGGGTCTGGCTTCGTTGGCTTATGAAGATTCCGCCGTCCGCCTGGTTTGTTCCCGTTCATGCTCGTGATTTGCCTAAAGGGGACGAACGCTCGCGTATTTATTCGTTCCGCAATAAATTGCGACACTCATTATTGAACTTACCGTAGAAGCCTGTCTCGTTTATTCCGCATCGAGAACGGAACAGTGTGCAGTGTATGGTTATCTGTCCATCACGCGATATGCAAACAATGTAAATGCTGCGAATTTTGGTATTTCACACACACACACACACACACACACACACGCGCGCGCGCGCGCGCGCATCGCCGATTAAATTATCGCGTTCGGTACACTGCCCGCGTCGCTCAGAAATTCATACCGAATTTAATCGATCGATCGAGCAAGGCCAACCGTCTACGTCGTCTTTAGATTGATTCTCATTGGCAGTATCAGATCCGAGCCTCTCCGTCCAGTCGACTATCCCCTGAAAAACACAGCAGGACTTGTGCTCGTTCAACTACGTTGTCGGTCATCGATGATGACACGCGTCAGCGACATGGCGCGTTTCATTCGCAGCTTGAACGGTGGTCCAGATCGATACGAGAGCCGGCGAAACGTTTCGTTCGTTATTATTCGCTTCACCGGCTGAGATTAGCGAATACGCTTCGAGCTTTCAATGATCCGGATCGATTGCAATCACGCCCCTGCTCTCGCACCCCAACCCCAACCCCCAACCCCTCCCTCCCCCGCCATGTACACTTCCACTTCCATTCGGAATCGCACTGCCGTGCAAGTCAACGCAACAGCGTATGTAATTAGGACTCGTCTCGCCTATCAACATGTTCAGGATGATCTGCCGCAACAACGTTTAGAGACTGTCACACAGTTTCCGATTGGGTGATAGAAACGGCGCCAGGGCGAGAAGGGAAGGACCGCCGTCCTGCGAGAAACAAGGGGAGCGAAAGGCGGCAGAGTGTATATTCATGCTGTTACGATATCGGATGCCGAATTTTCTTTCATCGAATTCGTAAGTTTCGCAGAAAAGAATTTCGCTTGAACGCGGCACGTTACCCGGCCAATAGAGGTATCCAATTTGTATCATCGAGAATTCATGGCAGCACATCGTATTCCCGTGTCCAATGAAAAACGCCACGATACGAGCGGCAGCTGCAACCCTCGCGGCGAAATATACCGCGGATAATATAATGTAAGAGGTACTTGCTACTTCGCGCCCTGTCACACTACATTTTTTCCACTTCTCTGTTCTCTCTTGTCTGTTCCCTTCGGCCGCGGCTGATTCGTGGGTTCACACGTAAGGGAGAGTCGGGTAATTGCGAACACCTAAGCAAAGAAGCAAACAAAACGAAAACTATGTGAGAAATGAATTTGATTATTATTTACAAACGTACTTGAACTATTCATCTGCAAAGTACTGTGGCGAATTTTTGAAAAATTATAATAAAAATCAACTTTATAGTGAAAAAGAAAAACTCGAGTTGAGCCACTGGTACGTATCCATATCTTTAAATGTAAGAATTTTTAATTAATAAAACGAAAAAAAGATATATTTTGCTTATTTAAAAAAAAAAAGAAGAAAAGTACTTATAAATGCAAAAAAAATAGGTACAGTGGGTAAATATTTTCTATGATTTGGCTGTGGCAGCTTGCGTTTGGTTATTCGACTTTGAATGTAATTACTTTATCTTACCTTAAATCCGTTATTTATGTTACTAAATTATGATTTTCCTATATCGGATGAAATGAAATACAAAATTTCAAAACTCAAATTTTTGCTTTTTGAACACGTGTCGCGACACTGTGCGGCTTTGGATACGACCAAAACTATTAGCTAATGGAAAGGGAACATCGTTTTCATTTATTAAAATGCCGTAACCATCGCATTCGCGATTACCCCGCGTTCGTGTTTATCCCGCTCTCCCTTATCAGTATCAGCGCGGGTTGTTTGGGCAAAGAAAGGATCCACGAACCGATGGAAATATCCTAACGAACACATAAGACTGCCCTGCCCCTGCCCCGTCCATCGCAACCATCGCATCGGACGCGTAAAGTTCGGCGAACGTATGGGTGAAAGGACTACACGAAGTTTGTATCCGCGGATGTACGAGCGAGCGGACAAACGAATGGACAAGCGCGAGCCGCGTGTACGTATCGAGGGATTTCCAGCCGCGAAATTTATAGCAGCTGCCTACTCGGGAGGGTAGGACTGCAGCAGCGGCAGGCCATCCACGCCATCCACGATGGCCTGGGGTCTGGAGGATATAGATTACATACGGCTCAACTATGGAACAGTATTTTGCTGTGGCTTGCGCTCCAGCGTACGCAGCACAGCCCCGGCACTGCTGGCGAAGAAAAAGGAAACGCCAAAGAATGGACTTGGTAATCTTGGTATTCCCTGTTGCGACACTTATCTCCTTACGTACATATATGTGCCCGCATCTTCTACATCTCCTCGAGTCCCCCCTTTACTTGCGTCCTTCGTTCGCCGCCTCTTCACACTTTCCACTTTCCACTCCACTACCTGGCTTCCAATGGCACGGCAATGTTTCCGGAACCGGAACGACCGCGACGACCGCCACTCAACTTTGGTTAAACCTTGCCCCTAATATTGTCCGATCTCTACTAGCCACGACTGACAAGAGCTGTCTATTGATTAAACGGCGAAACCCCTTTTCCCAAGGATCACTGATCACCGGAACTCCTAGTCAGCGACAGTTGCTACTCTCGAGACGCATCAGCCTACGTTTCTCGTGATTGGCTCTCCGTATCACTTGCAAACGTCTGGCACGCTTCAGGACGCACGAGACGAAGAAGTCGGGAAACTAGTGATCCGCTTTGTGAAACCTAAAGAAACATAGGTACACAGATATCTTTCCATGTGTCTCGTTGACACTTACCGCGACGAAGTAGCGTAGAAAAGCCAAGAAGAAGAAGAAGAAGAAGAAGAAGAAAAGTGGGAGCAGGAGACGAACAAAGTATTCCGAGTTTTACCCATTCCCGCGAAACAGTTGCGATACGCGGCGCTGCTGCCGAGGCCGCGATCGTTGCATACAAAGTGCTATCGGGAAGGAATTTTCGCTTAAAAAAAGTCCCCGACAATTGCTACGATTCCCTCTGTCTCTGTTTCGCCCGGGATTTCTCTGGTTCTTCGGGTGGATCGATATCGCGTAATCGAGAACGGGACCAGTGGAAAGAGCAGGCAGGAGAAGATAGATAAATTACTCGGTTGCTGTAGGAAGTAGCACGCGAGATTAAACGACTGCCGTCGCGTCGGGCAAACCGACCGTCCAGCTGGATTATGAGAATCGATTTGCCATTATGTAGTGGCCTTTCGCGGTTTGATTTCTCTGTTGCGTCGCAAATCCTACGTACACTGGCTGCCTACGGTCTGCCAGCTTATACCGGCAAACATTTCGCGACGGTTTGCAAGCGCTTGGCTGATTACCTCTCCGGAACCGTGTTCGCGAAAGCCGCGCAGGCGTGCGTTGCCCGTTGTCCGAAACAGTTGTGTTCCGAGGCCAGAATCTACCGGCAGACCGTAACCGTAATAAAACGCAACCCGTTCGCCAGCTATGGAAATTTGCCCGCGGCCAATTACGCGGCAAGTGTGCACGGAAACTTTTCTTCTCTCTAGGCGGGATGGCGTACACATAGTTTGGTATATACGTATGCATAATACATACGTATACCTACCAACGCGCGGAAGCTACTGGACGGCGCACCGTCGCGTCGGCGTCGCGGCGCTCGCGTTCCCTCAGGTTGCCGGCAAGCGAGCCGGGTGCCCGCGGTCCGAAAAGCGGCGCGATGATAAAATAAAAAGTCGTTTTTCATTCCCGATCGATTCGCTTGGTCCGCGGCGCGGTTAACAGCCATGCCTGCCTGCGCCTACGGCCGCGGAACGAATTCTATCGGAATTTCGGGTCGTTAAAATAAATCAAAGTTTTCGCCGGCGGGACAGTTGCACGCGTCAGGGCTGACGATCCATAATGATGAAATACGACGCGCGTTCGATCGATTCCGAACACCCGGATGATTTTATTTCCCGAACGTGAGAGTAACTGCTATGTCACGGGTCACGGCTGCGTTCGCAGTCCGCAATCGCTCTCCGTGCTGGCTATCGAACGCGGCGAGCTTTCGTTCCTCCAGCGATAACAAATGTCCGCGAAACGGGAAGACGTCCAGCGAGTTAGCAGCGCGAGTACGCGCTACGCCCGGAAGGAAGGAAGGAAGGAAGGAAGGATGAATCGTCGCTCTGCTCGCTCCGGTCTCGACGGGTCGCCCGCACCACATTGCTATTTCTCTCCCTCTCTTTCCCCCTCTTCCGATCTTTTCTTCGTCTTCACGCTTTTATTACCCTCTGACTTTTGCGCGGAAAGCGGAGCCCAGAGAGCAGAGCGTAAGTGTCGCAACGGCGCGAATCTTTTTCCCCGCCTGTCGTTTCTTCTCACGACAACTCATCGAACTTCCACACTACCACCCTCGGCCTCTGTTGTTCCCTCTAGACGGGAAGACTTGGCAAAAAGAACGATCGAGAGACTTTCCGTCTGTCATCTATTTCGCAAACGAGCCGGCTCGCGAGGGAATTTCTTGCTCCGGAAGTCACGAGCAGCAGCGCGAAAGAAACCACATCCTTGCGGCTTCCCCCCCCCCCCCCATTCCCCCCCCCCCCCGCCACCCCAACTCAATTTTCCGTCCTCTTTGGAAAGAAAAAAATAAAAGCAGAGGGAAATAAGTGCGCAAACACCAAAGCTGAAAAACGCATGTCGAGGTGGGCCGTAATTCAACGCTCATCTCGTTCGATTAAAGATTAAAGTCTCCTGCTGGATGGAAAGGTTCCGGCCTTCCGATTCTTTAAAGATTCCACGGGCAAGTTGCTCCGCTGTTCCCGGAGCAGGCTTTGGATTCCTCGATCGCTAGTCGAGGGAGTATAAATTCTCGTCCGCCCAATTTTTCATCTCCCGTTCGTTACCGTTTGCCCCGCTCGCCTGTTTCGTCGTACACTTACGTGTCCGCGCCCCGTGCAGTCGTTCTGCGTGCGAAAAATAAATATGTACTTGCGTTCTTTAAGGCGACTGTCCCGCTTACGGTCGGTGGTCGATGGCAGGCGTAGTTTGCCGAGCCCTCGAGAAATACCGGGTCGCAATTTCGCGTAACGAAAAACAAATAGCGGCCATCCATCGAGCCCGCCGGCACTAGAAGACGCATAGTAGAAGAAAACGGAAGGTAAAAAAGCAAGACGAAAGGATAGATAAAAGATATCACGACGGGATGGTTGAGAAGAGACTGTCGGAGGAGGAGTAAAAGGTTTACGGACAGTTGCGGCTGGCCGAGAGAAATTCTTCTGTGCACATTCGAATCGACGTCTCCGCCCCTTTGTCACTTTGTCACTTTGTCACTTTGTCCAAGCCCCTTTCTGGGTCATGGAATTTCGGCGATCTTTACTCTGCTCGGTAATTCAAAAACGGCGCCGCGGCGTTTATAGCGAAAAGTTGGAAAAGCGATTGGAAACGGCGGGGGAAGAGTGGACGCCTAGCTCTCGATCGCCGATCGGATCGATAGTCGACGAGCGGCGAAGTTTCGCATCTTCCGGATCGACAGGCATCCGAGAGGGAAAAGTTTTTGGAGGAGAGCGTGGCGAGGTAGTTTTCCTTAGTTCGATTTGCTTTGGTTTACGGAACGTTGCCGTAAATATTTGAAAGTCGTGTTTCTATTCGCAGCGAGTGCTCCTCGGATGTTGGCTCGCGCTCGTCCGGAAAACAATCGGTTTTCTCTCGAATTTTAAAATCGTAATGCACTGGCGCGCGCCTTTTTTCTCCAGCGTCGCTATTGCTGCCGCGGTTTCGACTGAGCCAACCAAACGGATGGATCCCTTTAAAATATTAACCCTTGAAACGGCACGAACCCACTTCGGATTCCGTCAAAATTTAAACCGAGACACGTCTGTCGGAGCACAGCACCTAGTACGTTCACGGTGCGGCTGCGGCTGCCGCATTTCCTTCGGAATTACGCAACCGTTCCTTTCTCCACCAGCCCCGCTAGCTTTTCGTCGCGTTTTAATTACGGACCGTGGTCTATGTGAGTAAGTATGCGAAAGACTAGCGGCGCCGCATCGGAAACTATTTGCGAATGAAAGGAGGTGGCAGTGTAATATAGATTCCTCTGGAAAATGGACCGTTTGCTCGGTGAAAGTCAACGTTATCACGTGCAACTGCGATGGCTTGGAGTGACCCTATCAGCTGGCCGTGTTCGGGGAGTGGGTGAACTTTACGAGGTAAGAAAAAGTTGTAGTACCTACGTACTTGTGACAGTAGTTTGTGTGAAAGTTGAGGAGAAGGACGCGAACCGGCTGGGCCGGGCCGGGCCGGTCGCCTCTGCCGCCCCCGCCTTCGCATTCTCATCGCGAAGGAATTTAAGCTGTGAAAGGATGCCCGGTGCAAAGCGAAACGCGACAAAATCGTTGAAAATCCTGCTCGCAGAAACCGTCGAGTGCCCTGGCAGATTGCCATTGTCGCCGGTACAATTCAATCGCGAAGTTAGCTAGCTCCCTGTAGAAATCACATAATGTGCGGTTACCCGACCGCTCCTCCGCTTCTCCGCTCCTCTATTCCACCCTCTGCGCCCCCGTACGCTCGGGCCTCTCACCCTCTCGCAGTCCGCCCTTCCCGCTTCTTCTCTCTCCGCCTCCAACTCCATCGATTCTCTCTCTCTCTCTCTCTCTCTCTCTCTCTCTCTCTCTCTCTCTCTCTCTCTCTCTCTCTGTTCGTGCGGCCATCGCACCGCGGCACATCGTTCTCTATCTGTCTCCAGTTCTCGGCGTCTCTCTCATCTTTCCCTACCCAGCAGTCGTCCCATGGGAGCCAACAAATCAAAAACACCCCCAAAGAGCCGCCCCGTGCAACTCCTCGAGGCGCGACACCAACTCACGAATCACCGACGCGACGCCGACGCCGGCAAACTCGAGAAAGAGGCTAAATTAAAATGCATCGTGAGACGAGTGCTCGAGAAAATTACGTCATTTCAAAATTGTGTCTCGTGAAAGCACAACGAGTCAAGGCCGCGACGAGTCTTTGGAACTTCGCAGCTCCGGGCGAGCAGACATCATTGGCCCGCGTATTGTATGTATTTGCGACACCGATCTGGCGACTGACCGTCACATCCAACAACGGAAAGCACGCCGATCAGCTGTACGGCACGGCGAGATGCGATCAAGGGAACCGTCCGGTCAAAACGCTCGAGAAATCGGTGATCTTTGGAATTTTTTTTTTCGAAAAAGTGTACAACTTGCAGTAAAAAAACTTTATGGCCTTTCTTTATTCGTTCTTCAAGGATATGAAAACTTTTTTTTCTTTTCATTTTCCTATAATGGTTCGAATTTTACGTGGCGCTCAGTGCACTGCTGCAACAAAAGATGCGTAAACGGTAGACAGTAGAACTCGACGTAGGATTGTCAGAAATGATAAAACCAAAGATATTATTATAGGTTGTATCAATCACTATCGCATCAGCCGTTAAGATGGCAAATAAAGCAAAATTGCGATGTTTGGTAGACGTTTGAACACAAACATGCGAAAAAAGGGGGTAATTCTGCGCCTAAAAATGTTAATAACGAAGAACTATGACCTCTAAAATTGATGGTCAAAGGATGTCGCGATAGTGAATTCAATTCCAAAGAAAATGCCATCAAGTTTTTTGAAATCGGTTAATAATTTCATTTGTTATGCTGTCTACCGTTCGGAAGAATCATGACTCGAGAAAAGCGCGTTTAAAGTTTTACGTGAGTGCCAACTGGCCGGATTTTACCCACGCATTTGCCGCGACTCAAATGCCTATAACTTCGGGAATTTTACGAATTTCAAAGAATCCTTTTAAACAGATATCCCTAAAAGGTTGAACATTCCAAAAATGAAACAAAAGAAAATCGATTTTCAGACCGGGCAGTCCCCCTAAACGGACGCGTTGCTCCCGAAGGTTGCGCGTCGCCCGCGTAATCGCATGTCGCGCAAACGTAACGAAGAAACAGACATGGCATCGTCCAATTAGAAGCGGCAAACGTTCGTAGGAAAAGAGTAGCGCGAGGGTAAGGGTTAAAGAGGTGAGCTTTGAGCCGTGTAGTTTGTAGGTCGTGGCGGTGAGCATAGGTACGTACCGTTTGACTGAAGCAGGTGTTTAATTTAGCGGTACTTGGTAACACGCGTTGTACGCTGTAAGCCTAAGGCGGTTGGTGTCGAGGGTGGGGGGGTGGGGGGGGGGGGGGGGTGTCGGAGTCGGGGGTCGGGGTTCGGAGGTCGAGGGTCGGGAAGCGGAGGTGGAGGCGGGTCGACCGGGTGAGCTTACAAAAGGGGATGTTGACGGGGCTAGGCGTTAGGCGCTAGGCGCTAGGCGTTAGGGGCCGGAGAACCAGGGAACCAGGGAACCAGGTGGGAGCGGAGTGGGATACGACGAAAGCGGCACAGAACGAGGAAGAGAACGAAAGAGCGACAGCAGTGAAGGGGAGAGAAAGCGAAGAGAGAGAGGGGAGGGGCGTGGGAGGGGAAGGTGAGAGAGGGCTCTTGGCTTTAGCGTGCAGGGTCTGCCTACTCATGGTAATTAAATGCCAGGCAATTTACAGGGCATGCATTTGCCGAAGGCTGGGCTACGATACCGTGCGAGTTTCTCCTTATATTTCAGTAAAGTCGTACCGAGCGCATTCGCATGATGACTCAACGGCAACGGCAACAACAACAGGGGAACCAAACGGGAGTTTCCAGTCGCTTCGACTAGCTTAGAGTGACCACCTTTCGAGGACACCATCAGACCCCAACTTCGCTTAGGTACCTAGCCGTATTCACCCTCCACCCCGTCCGCCCGTCCTTTCATCCGTCCATCCATCCATACATTCATCCATCCGTCTTGCTTAGGCCCCAGAGTCCCTAGACTCACCGGCTGTTTCCTTACCACGATTAATCCCAGCCAATTTACGTCGCCGGGTAGTCTAACGTTTTAATACTCGCTGCGTTGCTTCTCCAACCGACGCGGCGCGACGCGACGCCGGCGACGAAATGCGGAAAGAGATGAGGCGCGGGAGCTGCACAGCGCAGAAGTGTTTTAATCGAGGTGATAGATAAAACACTTTTGTACCTACAAATTTCCCTGACTCGGCAGCAAACTTTTATTTCAGACACGAGACGTTAGGAGTGAGTTTTTCACCAGCCTGCTTGTCACTTGTTGATGTCGCAGAGGCGAAAGCTGCCGATGGAGGTGGCAATACAGGTGGTGGATACCACCCTTACGGCCGAGCCTCGAGCGTCCCGCTCCCAACACTAAGAAGGACATTCTGCTCCGGGTACGAACGGTTCTTGCTCCGCGGAGGAGCAAGAGCACTTTCGACCTCTGCGAACCGTTCTTAAGAAACTTCACTTCATCCGAGTTTTATCCTGCGTCCGACTTGGACAACTTCTCGAATCGCCTTGTGCACGTGCCACCGGCCCACGGCCCCGAGAATTGTCTCCCCTACGGAATTCATAACGTTGCTCGGAACGAACCAGCATGCGCTTCCAGTGAAAAATGTTGATCCGGAGTGTCCGTGTCCGATGTAGGTGCATAGGTACATACACCGATGCCGTTACGGTCGATTCGATGCGACTTGAAATCGATGAAGCATGCAAGATAGGCGGGGGATAAAAGGTTGAAGCAGGCGATAGAATGTGGCTGGATCGAGAGGCAGGGTTTGAGAAGAATGGTGACAAGGGAGTGTAAAGGAGCGAGCTGCTGGCTTGCGAAGGCACGCCGCGCCGCGCCACGCCACGCCACGCCGTTGCCATCGTTCTACGTCATTACCGTGGCCCGGCGAAGCGGATATTCCGTATCTCCGAAGCAACGCGTAACAACGTCACTGTTTACCGTCTTTCGATCGTACACGCCGTTATCCGAGTATCTCGTTCCGCCAAGATCCCAGGTTATCGATTCCGTTCGCTCGCAAGCCATCCTCGCAAACTTGAATTATAATCGGCGACCCGCTCGGCGGAGATTACGCCAAGTGCTGAGGGTCCCGAACACGGCAGGCTCTAGAGTCTAGAGTACAGAATCTAAAGCCTGCGACAAATTGAAGAAAACCGTTCGTTACCCTTTGTAGCCCGTGCGTCTCTGCCGACAGTGAAATAGGAACGGGATGGTGCAAAACGACGGACGCCAATACCCGTGCTTGCACGTTGCATACCGCCGGATGGCTGGACAGTGGACACCCGCATATTGGCGCTTTTGCTCTGATGTAAGCGTTTCCTATGTGTGCCGCGCCGCGTCGGTCAGAAAACGAATTTCAGTCACATCCCCGGATTCAAACTTCCCCCCTCCGGGGAACGAGGAAGAAAAAAAGACCGTCACGTATGCAGTAGCCGGTCGCCGTCGTTGCGCTGTTCCACCGCGATAACGGCACGCCCGCCGTTGCGCCGCGCTGCGCCGCTATCGCAGCCTTGTCACTCCTCGTGTCGCATCCCTAAAAAATAAAGGGCTTCGGAACTGCTAAGCCGGAACCGAGGAACCTACCTACCTTTCCCTTTTATTTCATTTCGTCCCGTGTCGTCTCGTCTCCTCTTGTCTCGTTTCGTTTGGATTCAGTTAAATTGCACGACATCCCCCGAATGAGGAGACGATTCAACGGATCATCGCGAGACGACAGCTTACGAATGAACGACATTTTACATTTGCAACCGAATCCGTATATATGGAGAACGGGGATGATTCTCGTGGAATGACTGAGATTGATCGGGAATGTTGAAGAAAAGTAATGAACGTCGCGCCTAACGTGATCCAACCATCACAATGTAGCTATATAAAAGAAGAAGTGATTGATTGACTGACTGACTGACTCATCAACGCCCAGCTCGGACTGTGTAACCTAGGAACGTGAAATTTGGAAGGTACATTGTTTTCGTAACGTAGGTACCCACTAAGGAAGGATTTTTGGAAATTCCACCAACAAGGGGGTGCAAAGGGGTAAAATGTATTTTTTCGGACTCCTTAATATTTCTTGGGCCTAATATCTCTTACTCACAAAGATTACCCACACAAATGCCAAAAAATAAATTCAGGATTTTTCCCTAATCAACCCCTAATGGAGTCAAAAGGGGTGAAATGTATTTTCACGGATTCCTCAAAATCTCTTAGCCCCAATTAGATATCAACTTGGTTTTTACTTCGAAAGATTGCCCACACAAATGCCTAAGAAACAAATTCAGGATTTTTCTGTAACCAACCCCTGCGGGGGTGAAACGGGGTGAAATGTATTTTCAGGGATTCCTCAAAATCTCTTAGGCCCAATTAGATATCAACTTGGTTTTTACTTGGAAAGGCTACCCACATAAATGCCTAAAAAGCAGTTTCAGGATTTTCCCCTAGCCAACCCCTAAGGGGTTGAAAAGGAGTAACATGTATTTTCACGGACATCTCAATATCCCTTAAGCCCGATTAGATATCAACTCGGTTTTTGCATACAAAAATTACCCAAACAAATCCCTAAAAATAAATTTCAGGATTATCACTAATCAACCCCTAATGGGGTGAAAAAAGGGGGTAAAATGTATTTTCCCAGGCCCGAAGCGAAGCGCGGGTATTGCTATCGCTAATACTTTAACGCGAGTCTTTAATACCTGGAATCCGTCCACCGCCTCGCCTAAACTCTGTCCTCGCTGAGCGCTCGAATCGGGGGTAAGGATTCAACTAGCTCGTGACACGCGTCACGCGTTACGCGCGGACTAAGTAACTACATTCCTCTGATCTCGTCGTAGGTATGGAAAAAATCCCCACGGCTCGATCGTGCTTGCATACTTTTATTATATTCGGCGCGATAAAAAAGCTGCCCCAAAATGTCTTGCCTTGCTACGGGAACACAAGCCGTAGAGAGGGAGAATATCGTGCAAGAAGTTGGAGAGATTCGTGGCCTCGATCGTTCCACGATACGGTCTCGCGTGTCGTTAGATGTCGAGGCGGAGAGGGCGAGCGTTTAACGGGCGCGCGAGTTTGAGCTTTCGTTGCCGCTTATCGATCCTGCCGAGCTGCTGCTTCTAACATGCATGGTGCATGGATACACACGATGTGGGCGGGCAACGGGTAACGGGTAACGAGTAGGGGGACGCATTCGTCTCGTAGGTGTAGACTGTAGGTGAACGCGTCAGTCAAGGATCCGATTGGATCGGATCAAACGTAATTATTGGCATTGCGGGGGCTAAATTTTACGGCGTTCCACGGCCGGAGTTATGCGAAGGCTAAGGGAAGGTCAAAGGTCGGACAATTAGAAGGATTCGGAAACAGAGAGTCGGATCGATTGGGAGGTACCTACAGGCGACGGGGACGACGACGGCGACGCCGTATGAAACGGACGCGATGGACGAATCGCGTCGGGGTCGTCGTTCTGCAAGGAGGACTCGGCGAGAACGTTGGAACGAAGGAACGAAGGAAAGGTTGTTACCGCGGCGGAAGAGACCTCGATCCATCATGGGCCCGAAAGGACGGAAATCGATCGATCTGCTAGGGGTGTCGCGTGGCGTGGCGCGGCGTCGGTAGGAACGCGACACGAAAGCAACGCTGGATCCGATTGTTGACGGAAACGGAGCGCGTCTGACCGCGACCACGCGCTATTCGGACAATCTTCCGGCTCCCATAAGCAACGTGGGCGCCGTAATTTACATGGGTCAAGAACGGATAAATAAAACCAGCGCGAACGCGAACGCGAACATGAGCACACGCGATCGATGGGATCACGTCTTTGCGTGTCTACCAGCAACTTTGCCCGTGCTCGCAAGGACGACGGGACGTGCCGGGCCGAGCCGGGAGCGCGTTTCCTTCCCACCTTGGACTCGACATTGCGTTTCACCGCAGTCGTTCCCGCAGTTTGCTGATTGGTAACGGCTCGGACCGTGGTTCTGGACAGCGGCGTATCGCAACAGCGGAAGCTGGTGCCAACGGGTTGCTGGGGATTCCGAGCGAACGTCGAACGTTGGCGAAATAGAGAGGAATCGATTTAAACCCCCCCGAGTCTGGCCAACTCTCGAAGCTGCATCTTTCCTCGTTACTGCTCCCACAACCTATCCCGTACGCGTGAGATCATTTCGCGAGCGGTCGGCAGATAATTTGCCGCGCGGCAAGTCGGCAATGATTAAGCTTTCGCTCGCTGGTAATTGCGCGAAGCACGAACACGGCGGGATGTGTACAACGCACCGTGTCTTCACCCACGGCCACCATTCTCTCTTCCTCTCCCTTCAACCCGACCCACCCTTTTCCACCTCCACGCTCACCGGCCAAACTTACCTAGGTACCTAGGTGCCTACTAATAACAATTACACTCGCGGAAAACTCTCGCGAAACGCGACGGCAAGCCGAGTGTTGGGATGAGGCAGGTTGGTATACGCATTTTATAAATTATTCGACAAACAAAAGTCGCTGTCTCCCCCGCGCACTTTAGTGAGTTCACTTTCACCATGAGCGATAGGGGAATTTTTCTCAAAACCGAGTTCCACCGACCATAGATGCGACGAGTCGTCTCGTTACAAGTCAAAGGGCAATGTAAACGGCGAGGAGAGGGCGAAGGGTACGTGTAGGAAGAGTGTATTAGAAAATTCGCCTATAAACGGAGCAACGAAGGCGACGAGAAATGAAGTTTGGCGGCAACTGGCAACATCCTTGTTCCTGGGTTAGCGCGCAGCGTGTAGATACTATTGCTGGCAGCGGAGCAAAACATCGCGGCCACTTTCCGACCTGCCTCGACGCGTAGATTGTGGCCTTATGAAATTACGCGAAACACCCCGTATACCACGAAAATCTACGGAGAAGGGAGAAATGCTTTCGGTTAAGATCGGCTTCGTAGATGAAGAACAAGGCCAACCCGGTCGAGTCGAAATTGGGAATGGAAACGGAACGGTTTTGATCTTATAGATACCTACCTACACCTATATTTGTCGTTTCGAAACGGTTCGATTCGATTAGAAACACACGGGCCGAAAGGATTGCGAGCCCTCCGCCGCACCGGTCTAATCCATCACTGTTTACATAATAAATGAACGGAAAATAAGCTAACTATGCACACGGCACAGAGGAGGAGCTGCGAGCCCCGATCTCCCGGGAATATCTAGCTCGAATAAAGTCTTGAGAAGGCAGGCATAAACGACGCGACGTCGGTGCTATTACTGTGGCAAACTACTGGCGATCGTGGCGTCGCGCACAGTGGGACGACGCGTACAAATTCCCGGACATTGGCGAATATATGAAGTACCTTTTTTTATTCATACTATTATATGACCATTATCCTTGAGTACTAATGGATACGAAATTATGAAAAAATTAACTTTTTAAACATTTTAAATCCCGATTTTTTAACAGTAAATACGTTCACTTCTGCAGATGGCTGTCATATGAATGTAAATATATAATATTCGAATAATGAAAAAAAATTCTACCATCATACTACACATTTGGGTTGATTGTTAAGAAGTTTATGTGAAAAAACCCAAAATTTAATGATTTTATTTGTTTTTCAATTATTGCCTAAATCCTATTACTTCATAAGTTCTCAATATTTTACATACTACTGAGTATCTTATTATTAATGACTCTGTACAAAAAACATTCCGAATTAACTTGGATTTCATCGCTAAACAATTGTATAAAATAAAAAAATGTTGCACTCAATACTATAATATTTCAACTAGTGATTTAAAGTTTTGCTCAAAGTCGCCCAAGGTCTAAAATACCCGAATTTAATCCTTTAATGGTAAAGTTTTGAAAAGTAGAAAAATTACCAGCTACTAGCTGCGATTAATGGAATAAATCTATTTTACAGTTCACGAGTTATAACACAAAATCGGAAAGTAACCGGATTTCCAGGGGTGAATTACACGCCCTAAGAGTGAATTTGAGTGACAAACAAAAATTGCGTTGTAATCAGGAGGAAATCCCCTGCACATTCACAAAGTTTCAGAATACTTTGAATTTCCGGGTTCGGGATGTTCCCTCGTTATTTGTAGAAAGCCCAAAAGTATTGCAATTTTTTTCTCTAAATCTCAGTTAGTCTACTTAACATGAATTGAAAGTGTGCAAATTATCACAACGAAAGTTCAAACCGTTTGGAAGTAATTGCCGTGTCCAGTTATTGTCCTTGCGTCGTTCCACTGTGCGTCGGGTCGCGTCGTTCCTTTCGATAATATATTAATATTATGCCGAGCCGATGACGTTTCTACGGCTTTATGTTTAACGGTGGACAATTGATAGCTACGACCCCGCCGTCACTAATTTCGAGTGAAGCGGGCAAGTGAAACGAGTGGCGCACTAGTCAGACTAGTCGGTCTGGTCAGCTAGAGAAGACGGTGATGTGGGCGAAATACATAAGTACACACATAAAGGGCATCGGGCTATCCAGTGATCTGGCCTGGTGCATGAAACGTGTGCACTGCGCAGCAGGCCGAGTGCTACCTTACCCGACACAGGGTAGCACCTAATGTAATCACGATAATGGCCTTGCCGGGTCAACCGAGAGCCCTGCGCCATCGCTCTCGGCATCCCAGACATTCCTGTATCATCGCGTGATCTGGAGTCTGGACATGAAAGCGGAAGAGGAATGGGAATGAAGTCCCGGCGCGGCGCGGCGCGGCGCGGCGCAGCGCGGCGGGAAGAAGGGGCGGACAAGCATCGGCAGGAGGACGATTACGTGAACGTGAACGGGGACGGGGACGGGCTTGAAGGGGGGTGAACGTTACGAAAGGGAGGGAAACAGCACTCCCGTGGAATCCCGATTACCGTCCGTTAACGGGCTTCCGAACAATCGTCGCGCGTCGCGTCGTCGGTTGGCGCATCTTCGCCCATCGGCGGAATTGAAGCTCGATCAGACTTTCGATCGATCTGCCGACAAATGCATACGTAATCCCTGCGCCGTTCGCTCGAGACGCGTGAGACGCACCGTTCCGCTCGCCCGCATATAAATCTCCCTCTTGGAACTTTGACCTCGCGACGATAAAACAGGCAATGGAATTAGCCTCGATCGTTTTACATCGAGACATGGGGCGATGCTTTTTACTGCCGCTCCTTTTACGATGGCCAACCTGTCCACCTATGTATGTAGGTATAACGTACCACCGAATAAAAAGCTTCCCAGTTCCGAGAGTCACTGAAGCGTCGTTGAAGTTTTACAACATCAACGAACAGTATCGCACTGGTCCGTTTCCGTGCTGACGGGACAACGGACCAGACCATCGCCGATCGGATGTGCCCACCCAATCTGTTAAGCATCGAGGACCGGCCGTGCAACGGGGCCAACTGGATCAAGGGCAAACGGCAACAGGGGTATTTTAGAAGGAAACACAAGAGACGAGTAACGATCCCGTTAAGCCAATTAACGTGCACCACTATCACACGCCAACAACTTCTGTCCGACTGTGGCCAGTCCGCCACCTAGGATACAGGAGCCATCCGTCCTACCGACCAAAACTTTCCCCCTTCACCTCGCGATTTACCGTCTCCCCCCTCATTTACTTGGAGAAACTCGTCGCACACATTTCTGTGGCATTTTATTCGGGAACACCGTGAAAGCATTTGCAAATATTTATGGAGAGAGGCCTAGAGCATACTGCACTCGCGATGGGGCGAAACCGAAACGGAAAGAGACTCGTCCGTCAGCCACCAGTCACGCGATGCGCCGCGACTACTTAGGAAAGACGATTTTGTTTTCAGCAAGTGGAAAATCGAGAGGCACACGGGCACCGTATATAAATCGGTATATATGCATATTTCTCCTTTGATCGTTAGGTTGATTTGCATACTGGCGAAACTATCGGCCCCCCCACGAAATTGATATATTCAAGCGCGTCCGACACAGGAAAATAACGCAGCCGCACGGCCGGGGCCGGGCTCTTCAACAAAACAGCCGGTCGGGCCACTGCTTGCAGTACAGAGTATGTACAACACGGTTACACGTTACGCGTTACGCGACGGACCGCTCGCTATGTATGCATCTACATATTACGTATGCCCCACCAAAAGATCATCGGTTGCTGTTTCCGCGGCCTTAATTGCGAACTGCGTCAGCGGATAATTGATGAAGTAACGCGATTACAGCCCGGATAATTCTGTGGATTGTCAGGAAACCGGCCATCGTCGAGCCTTGATAAATCCATCGCAACTACACGCATGCATAGGCACGGTTCGGTTTGCCCCGTCGCCAACAAATTCTAACAACCTCCCAAACCCCCAATCGCGTCGCGCCGCGTCGTTATAAGCGCCTGATACTTTTCAACTTGGCTGGCACGAGCGCACGAATCGAAATCCTTTTCCACACGGGGAGAGGCTGCCACTTACAAATAGAAAAGAACATGTCTCGTATAAAAAAACACGCGTCTGTAGGTCAATAAAAATTTAATTTTCAACATAACTTTTGCCAAATTTCTTGCAGAGGGAAGTATGTATGTGACTACATATACATACATACCAAACACAACTCTAAAAATTCCTTAATTCATACTAGACAGTCCAGAGGCTGTAGAAAACCCGGAGTTTCTACCAGAGTTGACAGTTAATAACTACATAATTGTAAAGAAAATAATGGCAAGGATTAAAAGTTCTAACCAGTCTTAAAAGTATATAAACGGATTTGTTATTTCATTCCTTAATCACAATCTGACGTGCCACGTGTCCTGTTCAAACACTGTGAGGTTTTATGCAACATTTTACAACAATAAAAACTTGACAATTCATTATTTATCACTCGGAAAAGCGTATTAAGAATGAAAACTTTTTTCGGTTAGTTAGTTAGATGGTCCAATGTGGGATATCCTCAAAAAAAAAGCGTGGCAACTCTTAGAATATTTGCGATGGTAAATGTTTAAATATAAACTTGGCGGGATAATGCAGAATGCCAAATCTACAGTAAATTGATACAGTGCCATCTATCGGAAAGTGAGGCAAAGTGATCCCCCTTTTGAAAACAGTTCTACTGACCATAAGGCCATGTCATATAAAGTGAAATATCTCGCCACAGACGAGGTATAGGATAGACCTATCACCTTATGGAAGTTCGTGTCGCCATCCAAACTGTGTTACCGACCCATAATTTCAGAACTGAATGTAGTGACATCTGCTTATGAACAGCGTCCAGCTCAGCAACTACACTGAAATGTGTTGAGTTGCTGAAAGCTGTGTGCGTGCCTGTATACGTGTGATTTTGCCGCGGACATAATTTCTTGTCTTTTATTGTGTTACACAGTGTCGCCGTTGCACGCTGCAGGAAAGCACCATTATGTGCTTGCAGCTCATTTTGATTTCACATCTTTTTTACTTTGTAATTATTTTCTATTTTTTGTATTTTTTTTTATTTCATGTACTTGGCGTAATTTTTTTACTTTTTTAAAGTTTTTATCGGGATCTCACTTCTTTTTGCAAAGATAATTTGCATAGGGAATGACTTCAGATAATTTTTAATATTATATGATTATTTTCTATTTTTTGTGATTTATATTTACAAATTATCACGGGACAGAATTCAGGATAAATTCAATCCCAGCATCATTTTACGCTTCGATTATCTATATACAAATAAATAAAATCCTGAGTTTAGTTACAAATAAAAAATAGTTTGATGATATTTAAACATGTCGCAATTCAAATTTCGGCAATTTATCTTGTGTTTGAGGATGGAATAAAGGTTGACGAAGATAGATGATCGCAGCCAATCGGCTCGTATTACTTGTCACGTAATTAATAATTGTATTACAATGTTACTTGTGATACGATTAGTAATTATACTTCAAATAATACAGATTGCCCAGGTCTCACCACGTGGAGGCGCTGCGAGTGGAGACCCGCCCTAACCGCGGCCCATCCACCCTCCTTTTATGCAAAATTTTATTTTCATTTCCATAGATCCCCCTGATGCACGGTTGCAAAACGATCCTCGATCGCTCCACAACCGGGCAACAGAAGGAGTCCTTCTGTAAAAAGCTAACGCGATGAAGCTAAAACAGAATTTAAAACATTTCTTTGTTTCTTTCATTTAAAATTTGAAGAATTTTCTGGTATATTTCTACCATGATAATTATTCACTAATTAGGAATGACACAAAGAAAAAAGGGGGAATATTTCCCAATTAGTGAATAATTCAAATTTTCTACTCATTAATAGGAAATATGCCAGTGCATATTTCCTATGGCTACTTAAATACTAATAATTCCTACGGATACGAGCGCTCGTATTTAATAATTGCTACTTATATTTAGTTAAACACTGCAGTGTTTATCTTATTCCTTAAAAACTACTTAATTCTATGTGGCCACTAAACACCTTACCTAACCATATACATAGCTACTTAAATTTAAATAATGACCTGCCTAATAAAAATCTGAAATTGTCGTGTGTTTCTTACTTCCCACGATGTTACCTGAAACATTCTCAAAAGTATTAATAAAAATTCCTTGAGGTTTCGTTTCTCAAGGATGATGAACCTGAAATCCTATTTTTGCAATATTCTTCACACATAATACTCTGCAACAGAAACTTTCTCAATGAATTAGTACTTACAATCTATCTCGATTAAGTAATGTAATTTCAACAGATATAGTCTTTTCATTGAATCGCTATTGCCCAAATATTGAAATATCACATTTGAAGCTACAGTTTAAAACACAATATGGAATATCGATTCGGTAATAAAATGAAAGAAGGAAAAGATTAAAAAATACTGCTTCATTATCAGCAGACAAAGTAGGCAATCAACCTTTAGCAATTCTTTAGCAATTCATGAAAAAGAAGCTACTAATCATATTACATTTCATTCCGAAGCAATTGATATTCATAATATTAAGCACATTGGGTGCTCTGTTACATCAACTCAATAATTTCCTTCTAGTTTCTCATTAATTGGCATCTTCAAAGTTTATGTATCAATGACTCGACAATCAATCATAATATACATTAGGTAATCAAAAACATTTATGCAAATGTTGAAGATTGGAATAATTGCACTTTACTGCACAGTAATCGAAATTACTTTCATACAGAAAGTAGCAACAACGAGCACGCGTTAATATTGAAAATTTACTATCAATATAAAGTGCCGAATTGCATTTACCTACTTTTTCAGTGCAAATTTCGTTTTAATATCATCAAATGAAGCAACAATCGCGGGTGAATTTTGATTAATGCAAAGGAATGTTGAAAATTTATAAAAATGAAAAACTACATTTCTTATCAATCTGATAGGAAATACAACGATTGACGAAGTTACTATGCAAAAATCAGCAACGCTAATGAGGAATAGCTACTGCTACTTTTCAAAGACTCTAATTAGAACTTCAATTGAATGGAGGTGTGTCAGAAGTCTGCAATTTCTATTACAAATAATGAATCACACCTTTCATCGCCATTCTTTCAGTCACAGAATAAAAATTTCCAAATGCTATTCCATAAAAATTGGAACTTCAAATTTAAAAATATTATAAAAAAATAGAATACATTTATCTGCAAGATATGATAATACTTTTAAAACAATATTTCCAGTGACAAACACTCGATTCAAGGGTGGGTAGGTGGTTGTAGGAGAAGGAGGATGGTGCAGCCACTTAGGGCTGCTAGAAAAAATGATCAGTAGCCAGAAGGGCAGCTGATCATTGTCCACTCATTAATGCAAAAAAACCGTGAGTGGACCGTTTCTTTCTTTCGCAACGCTAACTTACTACAGACTAAAATCAACTCCCGAGCATAGTCACTAGGACTTTGGACTACCCGCAGCACTAATTTCTCAAACAAATTCAAAATTCCCGGATGGTGCTTCATTACTGAAAATTCTACTATACTCAATACAAATCCCGAATAGCAAACGAAAAAGTTACCGAGAACCACCACGTGGGTGGTTTCATTTTTCGCAACACTAATAAAAATTCAGTGCACCTGTGTCTCGTAATACGCAACTCTAACTTTAATTCGTTGCAGCCTTCCTGAAGGCTGTGTAGAGTCCCATGTGCAGCAGATCCAGCTGCTCGGGACTCTTTTTTCCCAGGAACATGTCTCTGGACATGTCCCAGGATAGTTTTGGGGCATTGGGGGGTGGGGGTCGCAACTCTAATTACAAACGCGATCAGTCATCATCGCAACACTAACTCAAAAAAATATTAAGAATCAAACTAGGACGAGTTATTAAAAAAACGCGATCAGTCGCATCGCAACTCTAATAAAAAGAATACCATGAATCAAAAGTAATGCAATGAATCAAATTCTAGTAACTCTAATTAAAAATACAAGAATAATCTGAAAAACAATCGCGATTTTTTTGCGCAACACTACAAGCAACCACGATCGATATTTATTCGCAACGCTATGCTAGAACCAGACGCGGGGAATGCTTGATTCGCAACGCTAATTCAAACCGTGATCAACATTTAGTCGCAACACTAATTGGCCCCGTAATCTTCTTCGCAACTCTAATTGTAAACGTGGTGGGCTCAATTTCAGGGGAGGGGGTACCGATTAGGGTGGATCGAAATATAGGGGCAAAATATTTTTTTATTATTCATGATTTTTAATAGTGGGCAAAAGTTGCCTTTTATAATGGTATTTAAGCTACCAAAGTTTGAACGTGATCAACAAATTTTTTCAAGTGGCGCAAGCCTTTCAAAAATTAATATTTCAGTAAATATTAATATTTGAAGAACTTGCGACACCTGAAACAATTTGATAATCACGTTCAAACTTTGGCAGCTTAAATTCCATTATAAAAGGGAACTTTTGCCCACTATTAGAAGTCATGAATAATAAAAAAAATATTTTACCCTTATATTTCGTTCCACCCTTGTCTCGATGGGTCAGCCTATGGCCAACCAAACTACTACTACTACTACAACTACCGGCGAGCATAATGGCAATATAATACGTAAGAATGACCCTGCACCCGAGGATGCAGGGCCATTCTTGGTAGCCCACATGATGTGGCCTTTTCTCTGGCCGGGCTATCTTCGGCTCTTTGGCCACTTCTTGCTTCGGGCGGTCCGCCCTTCTGAAAGTGAATAGTGTGCCCAAGCCCGTCCTGCCGACCGCGACCAGCGACAATGTGCAATGTCCCACTGGCGTCAAAAAGTCGACATAGCGAGGCTAGAAGCGAGGGCATACCCCACTCGCACTAGTCTGGCCGTCGACTTTTCTCACAAATTTCCTGAAAGCAGGTCATCGCGCGGAGGAACATGCGATCAGAGAATACGACGACCTGCCCCGGCCCTACCTACTTATATTTAAGTCACACATTCGTACCAGAAGGTAAGTTACCTATCCTACACAAAACCTATATTTAAAAAATATCAAAACAGTCTCTCAAACACAATCATCAGACAACCCACTCCACGATTCTCAAGCATCACCGCCCGGGTGCAAAGCCTACACTAGAGAGACCGTCCCGGGACGACTCCGTCACCCGAGCTTGGCCACAATCACACTCTAATAAGTACGTACCAATTTTCACTGAAATCGGCTGGCAAAGGCAGTGACCATTGCGTATAAGTATGATTTATATAGCAATTAATTATTTTCAATTTCAAAGAATGGATTACTTGATAATGTGCATTGTACGTATTAGGTACATGCATCAAGCGTTATTACTTTCTCGTTTGATTGTACGAGATTGATTAAGTTTCATATTCCAAGATTTTTTACTAGAATGATCATCGTGTGCAACAAGGAATATGATACATTGGTATCGTTATTGCAATGAATAATAATATAATGTTATAGTTTCGTTAACATGGTCTTTGATAAAAATCTTTCACCGACGCAAATTCCACCGCCTAACCACACAAACACACACAGGTGGAAAATGCGGCGTGCACGATACACTAACGCAATGCCAGCCGCCGACATGTAATTAGTTAATAAAGAAAGTCATCGTGCCCCATTGCCTTCAACCACCCAAGTAACGCATGGGCACGTGGATGAGTTAAAAGGCAATGGGTACGGAAAGATATCCTGAAAATCCTCAACTAGAAAATATGATTAGTCTGTATAGTGTCTAGCGCGCTAGTATTCTTTCATTTAACATTATAAAGCAAAATTACTCGACTTTCAATTTGTCAATAGATTAAAGTTTGATAAATAAGAAAGGACTCTACTTTAGATAAAGAAAAAGGACTCTACTCGACATTCAATTAGTGAGAAAAAAGACTATAAAATTGAATTATTTAAGAAAATGACTCTAAAACATGAAGAATTTAATTTAAGAATTTAAAACGGGCGATTCCATCGTCAAAGTAAATTTCATATAGGTAATAAGAAAGTATGTTCTCATGCTAATTACTTTGAATCTGAAATTTGCCCACCCTCAATTGTCTTCTTGCACATGGAAATTAATTATTCTTTGTGTACGCAAACGAGTGACCTTTATAAGAAAGGAATTACACTTGTATGTCTATTATCATCATTTAGACATCAAGTTACTTTTGAACGCGTAAGTAGTATCAGAAAAATAAAAGAAATTCAAGTTATTATAATCGTCGCAATGACGGAATCGGAGGGCATCCGATTTTTGGACTACATATTAAATAAAAATGATCGTAGCTGTGGAGTCTGAGAGTATCAGACTTCTTCGCTACATAAAAATTAGCATTCAGCCGTATTGATATTCATATCAAATATCAATACCTTCTGAGCTGCTATGCATCTTTAGGTGCATTATTTAATAAATATCTACATCAATGAATGTCAATGATAAACATTCGCGTTAGGAAACGTTTATCTTGGAAATTATGATTAAAATTTGATTCTATTGAAAAGGCGCGGTGCACAAGAAGACCCTAGCCCTCGTCTAAGAAATACATACACATAAAAAATGTTACAATTCACGGGCATGGTTACCATACCCGCGGTCATTATGCTCGCCAAAGTATACAACCGGTCACTCGTGTCGATTTGGACCAAACGTCCTACGACATGACTGAGTGACCAGAGGAACCATAATACATGCGCACTCACATTTCGCTGTGCCCCGGTGACGAAGGCGCCAACACCTCTGCAACTGCTCGGGGGAAGTCATCATGCTGCTAGAAAAAGTCATCAGGTTGCTCAGCTGCCCCTAGACTGTAACAAAAGAACAAAACACGATTATAATTTCTTTCTAAACTTACGATTGTTCGAACTCTAATAAAGAATCACGAAACAATTCAAAACTAACGAAATTTTTTATCATTTAGACATTTTAAGAAAAAAATTACAAAATTAAATGTTAAAAAATAAAATTAACAAATTTTTTTTCTTAAAATGTCTGAATTATAAAAAGTTTTGTTAGTTTTGAATTTCTTGGTGATTCTATTCTAGAAATTAATTTCCTTTTAATTTTTCAATTTTTTGTTTCTGGAATTTTTAAGAATGAACTCTACTTTAAAGGAATTAAATGAAATACATAGATACTTACATCTTTCCAATAATAATCTGCGCCCAAATCTCCTCTTCAGCTGACGCACTGACTCTAATTTCCGATAACGAGTTTCGCTTTCAAAAGTAAAAAAAATAAAAAAATAGTCTATAAACGCGCCCCAAAGATCATAATTGTCGAACAAAGCACTGAATCTATTCTCGCGATTCGAAAGTCAGAGCCCCGATGCTCACGAAAGAATATAAAATGCGTAGAAAACACTGACTCTACCCTCGCGTATCCGAAAATTGTTAACGACACTCTACTATGAGCAACTGTGCTCTTCAAAACAAAAAACTTCGTACGACATAAACACTGACTCTATTTGGCCGCATTGCACGCGGTCACAATGTCTGAAAAATAAGTAGGATAGGAGGGTGGGGGATGTGGTTTGATCGAGTATTTGTCACGAGGAAATATTGTTTTTCTTGGAACCAGCCAAGGAACTTTCGCTCCTTGTCATTTAGAATACAAGGTGTGATGCGAAAATACAGAATGCTCGCTTGATAGGAACAGCTTTACATTTTAGTAACACGATATTATCCAGAATATACTACATTAGAAATAATTATTACATTTAAATAAATCATAGTAGTGGCTTTCGTCATTAAAGTTGTAAGCACGTTCGTGTTATTCGAATAATACTTTAAAATATACCACGATCTTTATAAATATTCAAAATTCATTGCAAGAATCAAAATTCGTTAATTATTCATGCGTGAATGGCATGTCCTTGATCAACTACGCAGTTTCTGTACATAAACAACAAAACTTGCATCCAAAACCGAACGTAAATGCAATTACACTAGCTTCATAGAGATAGATTCTTAAAAATCATTGAAATATTATTGAATTCTACGTAAACGCGACCGAAATGCAATAGAATTCGATTATTCCAATATTTCGTAAACATCTACTCACGCCATTTTGAAATGTTTAAACAAATCCGACTAGAATTATTGAATTTATCATAATTCAATCTGTTCCCATTTCATCCCGATATTAACCGACTGCAAAGTTACCCATCACCCTCACAGCCAACAATGATTCAATAAAATAACGATAAAAGTATACCACACGTATTGCCTCCTTCTTTTTCCAAGGAACGACCAGTCACCATCCAAGCACCGTTCAAATTAACCGCCAAGTGTCATGGCGTCGCCTGCCCTTTGGTTTCGATTCCCGCCTCAACGTCTGTAACAGAAGGATGCAACAAGTTGAAACAAAAACATTAAAACATTCGTAAGGCAATTAAACAACAAATAAACTTGAAATATGCCCGAAAAGGGATGTAATTGAATACCGAGACACGATATGTGTGCACTAAATGTGCAGAAATATCGGTACCAAGGCAACGAAGGGAATACGCGACGAACGTCTAACGCTTTTCTCGCGATATTTAATCAATTTCGGGACAAAAGTGTATTAATAGTAGCAGCAAGTGACGGTAGACAGTAAAGAAGAAGACTAATAATGAATAGAAGTAATTAGGTGACGATAGATAATGTAGGCGTACCATTTATGTATGCAGCTATTGAAACGTCTTAACTCAACGATGTCCACAGCAGTGATGCCAGAATGAGGACGGGAGCGCTCGAGAATTTCCCCCACCACGCATGCACACTACGCCGGAGCTGCGTGTCCGTGAGCTCAGCGCTTCGGACAACGTCGGGAAGACGAGAGAGAAAACGAACGTGTGTCTTTCTCTCTCGCTCTTGAAACGCTGCGATCCAAGGTTACGTGCAAGCGACACGCGGCCGTGCGCGATCTTCTTGAGTGCCTCGAGATACACTTTTCACTTTCTGACATATGTATAATACTCTTGTAATGAAAAAAAAATTGGAAAAATTTTGTTAGGGAAATCACGTTTTAAGACCTCCTGATCACGTTGTGAATATTTAGAAAAGAGCTTTTTTTTTTAAATATCTCATGTATTTGTTAACACGATTACGTTTAAACGGCAAAATGGATTTCAATGAAATTTTATATTAAAATATTATGTCTTAAGATCCATTAGATCACGAAAAATGATAATTACCCGTTATGATTCTTCGATTTTTCAGATATACGAACTAAATTCTAAATAAAAAAAAGTTAAATAAAGTTCTTCTGTAACTTGTTTAACAAAGAAAAATGTACATTCATAATTGAGGCATTTGATGGAAAAAGGGCACATACGCTAAAATGCCATTTCAAGAAAATCGATTTCAAAGTTTTCATTATAGTATAACTTAATAAAAAGTAATGCAATTAAATCAAATTTTTTTAAGGATGTAGTTACCGTGTCGTTCAAGCGTTCTGAATACAGAAGTCATGATTTAAAAATGATATGTGTCTTTATTTATAAGTTTTAAACAAGTGGTTTATGTGCCCTTTTTCCATCAAATTCCTCAATTTCTTGTGTTCATTTTAAATTTCCGTACTTTTTATTTGAGCTATTTCTATTTTTCAAACCTTAAAATGAATTTTTTTATTAAAAGACGAATATTTTGATACTGTACATTGGTGAAGTTTGTTAAAATTAGAATACACTCTTGGCCAGTACCATGCACGCTGTAGAAGCCTTCGATAAAAAATATTTTTTCAGAGTATGATCTAAAATCTAAAATCTAAACGTAATCACATCAAACGTAATTATATCAAGTTGCGACAAAGAATCACGCACTATTTACAAATTAATTACGCGCAGCGTGCACGTTACCGCTCGATGGAAACTACGGGAAAGTGGTGGTCTCTTCCATCGGGAGGGAAATGTAAACAATTGGTTATGCAAAGCTAACATCGCGATACATGTTGTACACTAAAATGTACAAAAACATTACAAAAATAGAAAAGAAAGGCAGCACGTAAATATATCAATTGGGGTCGATATATTGACGAGATGTAAGACTGAAATAATGCTACAATTGTTTACATTTCCAAAGGATAGAAAGCAAGCAAAGGAATTTACTATAATACATGCGACAGAATTTCGATATAATTGTTACATATAAAATGAATATAATTAAGAATATACATTTATTTGTACAATTATCTCGAAGTTCTCTCTATGAATCATATGTACAGCAAGCAAGCGAATTTATTGCAAGGATAGAACAAGAATTGCGTGAGGTAAATCGAACAACTATTTACATATTCGCGATGTCCAAAAATCGAATGAAATAAAAAATGGATGAAATTGATAATATTCTGGACATCACTAATTTGCATTACCCGACGTAGAAGGAACATCCGCGAGGCCATCAACGGCATGTAAACGTAACCTACTCTTTTGCTTCTTCGCAAGAATTGGATATAAATGCTCAGATGACATGAGAGATAGATGTATGTCATCTACCTCCATGGTCTGAGCTGTGTCCCCGTACGCCTTTAATGCCGATTTCGTTACGCAAATGGCATTGACGAGGGTCGAACAAAGTCGGTTTCGTTTCTTGTTCTTTATGTCGGGAAGCATGGAAAACGATCTTTCAGCATCGGCGTTTGAATTTGGAAGACTTCTAATGGAATTTAATAATTTCTGCAAACATGGAAATTTAAATGAGCCTTGATCGTTTCGCGTTAACAACACCGTTTTCCAAACATCATCAAATGCTAATGTACAAAGCATCTGCTTGTCTTTATATGCAAAATTCAGGTGCAATGTCGACCATTCTTTTTGCAAACCGTCTTCGTCGAAACCGCCCAATTTCTGAGCAATAAAGAGAACACTTTTAAAGGAAGTGTCTCTGTCATTATCTATTAATGCCAAATGAGGCTCAAAAACACATAACTTGCTCAGAAATTCGTCATCGATTGGCAATCGATTACGAATTTCGTTTGCAGCCGTTATGTAAAACTTAATACAATTTTCTCGAACGGTTTTGACAACATCGGGTTTGCCTTCTGCAACTAACTTAGAAAGAAAAATGTCACAAGCCGGACCTAAATGAATACTATTAAATGCGATTTGGTTATCGCCTATTGAAAAATCTATTAATCTTACTAAATCCATGTGCTTCAAAAGCTGCGGTTTCAAAAAATTACTTAAAATATTATGCAAAAGAGTTTTGGCAGTAGTTTGAAGCAAATGGATTCTTGTTTCTTGTGACTGAAAGAATAAACTAAAGTTATTGAAATACAATAGAACGTATTCCAAAAACAGAAGATATGCTTTCGCTTCTGGATTTTGCATAATGATAAGCAGATCTTCCCCAGACTTAGTCTTCTCACTTACGACCAATTCTTGCAGAAATTGCAACACACTGTCCCAATTTTCTAAAAGTGTAACTACGGATGAATAACGCGATAACCATCGCGTAGTACAGAATTTTAAAATTTTGCGGTCAGTAAATTGATAACATTGTTGGAAATCGCGAAAAATGGCCGAGCGTTTGGGACTGCTATAAATGAATGTAGTGACTTTCCGTAATAATTCCTCGCAGACCTCGGGAATGGTAGCGCATGCTTTATGCATTACCAATGCAGAGGAGTGACATGGACACGGCATCGTGAAAAAATTTTCACCGCGAATTTCTGCAAGTTTGGTCTTGAATGACGAGTGACACCCTGTCATGACAGAAGCGTTATCACACGACAAAGCAAGAATATTTCCGAACGGAATTTGCTTTTTCCACATGGAGTTCTTAAAGGAGGTAAATATTTTATCCGCAGTACATTCTCGCGCGTCAAGATTAATTAATTCTACTAATTCCGTTCGAACATCCAAAGTCTCGGGTGCGACATACCGAACAATAAACGACATCCATTTCTCATTGGTAATGTCGGATGTTTCGTCAATAAATACTGAAAACTTAGAATTCTGTAAAACCAGACTAAGACGCTCTGTTTCCCGAGGACACAGAACGTTCGATATAATATTAGAACACTTTGTTCGACCACACGTCATACGTTCCAAAACATCAGGATCTTTCCCAACGTCTTGGAAAAATTGAAGAATCGCCTCTGCGGATTGATGCGAAATATTTTTCTCGGCAACTAATGCAGCAAAACGAATTTCCGCGATTTTTTTTCGTTCATCAAATGACAAATGCGATTCCTCGCCTTGCGATCCGAAATCGTTCGATTTCCTCACATCTATTCCATTTTTTTTGCAGTTTTTGATGTGGCACTTGGAATCCGCGTGACGTTCGATTTGCGACATTCCGCAAGCAAATGATTTTTTACAAACCGAACAGAAACACGAAAAAGGATCATTGGCGACCTTATTCAACCATGGCTTGAAATCCTCAAGCCATTGAGGCATAAAAGTCTTTCTCAAGACCTTAGTACCATGTACAGGTATTCGCGGAATTTTTTTAGAAGACAAATATTTATGTCTCGCTGATTCCGCATGCCTTTTAACGCTCCACGAGTGGCAAGAAAAAGTTTTCTCGCAAGAAGTACAGTAGAAAAGGCTTTTATCATCAGGTACTTCGCGAATCCATGATCGGAACTTCTCATTCGTTTCCCACAACGACCGATAAACAGGAGTAGCCTTTTCACCTGTTTTCTCAAACGTTTCCATCGTATTTACCACAAAAAAATTGAAATATGCAGGAAAAATATTATCTACAAAGCAACAAGCAAATGCTAGCGTATAGAAAAGGGGAGATATAGGGGGCTACTAATTGCACATATACTTCCAACAAGCAGATCCGAATTCCCGAAAAACATGCAGACAATGCGAAAGAAAGAGTACTCACCTGATCTCCAATTCTACTGAAATGACGGTTAAATGTCGCGAAGCGCACATTTGTTGCGCCGACTGCGCGACCCCCACGAAACGCATCGACACGTAAACATAAACAAAGTATACGCGACCACAGATCGCGGATATACAATGTACGCGACCGTCAAATGTACTTGACGAAAACCAGGCCCGAGCGAACCCTCGAAACGGGAAACAAAAAGAATAGATAGGAAATCGTAAAATAGTAAGAAAAATTCAGAAAGGAGAAAAATCGAAGAAAAGGCTAAAAGAAATAACAGCAAGGTAATGGTGACAGTACCGAACTGCCACAGATGCATTTACCAGTTACCTTTCTCTCCTATTCTTGTACAATAACACCTTTATACCAATTTACACATTTTAGTGTACAACATGTATCGCGATGTTAGCTTTGCATAACCAATTGTTTACATTTCCCTCTCGATGGAAGAGACCACCACTTTCCCGTAGTTTCCATCGAGCGGTAACGTGCACGCTGCGCGTAATTAATTTGTAAATAGTGCGTGATTCTTTGTCGCAACTTGATATAATTACGTTTGATGTGATTACGTTTAGATTTTAGATTTTAGATCATACTCTGAAAAAATATTTTTTATCGAAGGCTTCTACAGCGTGCATAGTACTGGCCAAGAGTGGATTCTAATTTTAACAAAGTTCACCAATGTACAGTATCAAAATATTCGTCTTTTAATAAAAAAATTCATTGTAAGGTTTGAAAAATAGAAATAGCTCAAATAAAAAGTACGGAAATTTAAAACAAACACAAGAAATTGAGGCATTTGATGAAAAAAGGGCACATAAACCACTTGTTTAAAACTTATAAAGAAAGACACATATCATTTTTAAATCATGAGTTCTGTATTCAGAACGCTTGAACGACACGGTAACTACATCCTTAAAAAAATTTGATTTAATTGCATTACTTTTTATTAAGTTATACTATAATGAAAACTTTGAAATCGATTTTCTTGAAATGGCATTTTGGTGTATGTGCCCTTTTTCCATCAAATGCCTCAATTATGAATGTACATTTTTCTTTGTTAAACAAGTTACAGAAGGACTTTATTTAACTTTTTTTTATGTAGAATTTAGTTCGTATATTTGAAAAATCGAAGAATCATAACGGGTAATTATCATTTTTCGTGATCTAATGGATCTGAAGACACGAATATAAAATTTTAATATAAATTTTCATTGAAATCCATTTTGCCGTTTAAACGTAATCGTGTTAACAAATACATGAGATATTTAAAAAAAAAGCTCTTTTCTAAATATTCACAACGTGATCAGGAGGTCTTAAAACGTGATTTCCCTAACAAAATTTTTTCCAAATTTTTTTTCATTACAAGAGTATTATACACATGTCAGAAAGTTAAAAGTGTATCTCGAGCCTCGAGGCACTCAGGAAGATCGCGCACGGCCGCGTGTCGCTTGCACCCCACCTTGGATCACAGCGTTTCAAGAGCGAGAGAGAAAGACACACATTCGTTTTCTCTCTCGTCTTCCCGACGTTGTCCGAAGCGCCGAGCTCACGGACACGCAGCTCCGGCGTAGTGTGCATGCGTGGTGGGGGAAATTCTCGAGCGCTCCCGTCCTCATTCTGGCATCACTGGTCCACAGAACGAATGACCCCCGCGCCCCACCTATGTACCGCGGCGAATATGGGCTTTGGTGGGGGGAGACCAAGCGGCAAGCAGGCCTCGCGAGAGAATACACGCGTATGTATTTCCGAAGTGTTGGAATATCGGTCGGTTATTGCACGCCGAGTGACGTATATATCGCGTCTCGTGGCCGAACCGTCTGAACAGAGATGACTTCCAAAGCTGGCATCGTTCAGTCATAACAAAAGTCATTTCTATAAAAGACAAGAAAATATGTCCGCGGCCTGGAAGTCAAATACTTGGCGTGGCCAGGAAAGATCGAGGTATCGATGAATGATCTTACAATTATTTTAAAACGCAAAATAATGAAAGTGTATTCATATTGTCAGAGTTTTAAATTTACAAATTATGTGAAAGCTTGTGAGAGGAAAAGCATCGGTGTCGATGAATGATCTTACAATTATTTTAAAACGCAATATAATGAAAATATACTCATATTGGCTGTGTTTTAAATAGACTAATTATCTGAAAGTCTGCGAAGGGGGAAGGTATGGGTATTGATGATCTGAGAATACTTTGCCTGGCCACGCCAAGTATTTGACTTCCAGGCCGCGGACATATTTTCTTGTCTTTTATTGTGTTACACAGTGTCGCCGTTGCACGCTGCAGGAAAGCACCTTTATGTGCTTGCAGCTTATTTTGATTTCACATCTTTTTTTACTTTGTAATTATTTTCAATTTTTTGTATTTTTTTTATTTCATGTACTTGACGTAATTTTTTTACTTTTTTAAAGAAACATTCAGCGAGGTACTGGAACTGATGGGTTTTATGACAATTTTTAAAGTCCTCTCTGCTTCAGCACCTTATTGAATTATACTAAGTTACAATTCCTTTGCGAGGTATCCCACGTTACATCATGAAAGCATGTCTTCCACAAATAATGTTGTTGTTTATATATATTTTTATGTTAAATAAATTTATTTTGCGTTAAATACACTCGAATAAGACAGCAAGGTTAAAAGGCGTATGTGTTCTTGTTGTGATCCTTTTTTCTCTGTCGTGGCACGGAATACGTTTGTAAAACGATCTTTACATTGTTACTCTATGAGAATCATTTGTAAATCGCGGGTTTCGAATGTCCTATTTTTAATTTCTAATTTCTACCACGCGTATTGTTACAATCTTATTTTAGACTGAATAGATAACGTTGGGTGTGACACGAAAATGGTAAGGGGGCTCGCGAGCCCCCCGAGCGTGTGACACAAAATTACATTGCGTGATAGGTCTATCCTGTACTTCGTCGATGACGATACCTGGTCTGATACCTGGTCAGATTTCTGCTTAAGGGGGGCCACTTTTCGTCGTTTCCGATAGATGGCGCTCTGTATCAAATCCCACGTGGAAAGTGGGAATTCTGCTTTACCCCGAGAATGCCAGAATTACCTCTTCATCATTAGCATCTTTATAATTATTGTTGGATTACAGTTTTCTTAATAATTACTTGAAATTATTGAATATTTATGAAATTATGAAATATTTGAACATTTATTAAGTTGAAGAGGCATATTCTAGGACGACCTGCTACGGCATGTACGAAGCAAAGCGACCTCATTCATTGCTCAGACCTGCTCCGGTAAGAAGCCGAAGACCTCCTTAGGTTCTGAGACCCGGGGATCAACCAAGCGCGGAACTGTTACCTTGCTTTGCTAACTGTTGCGGGCGGTTTGGGGGGGGGGTGGGGGGGGCGGGGGAGTCAGTTTGTTTTGGCTTGTAGGCTGGTTAGAATTGCCAATCTGTGGGAAAAAGATAACGCCGAAAGTCTTGCGGCTAATTTAGGATTCTGAATTTCGTGGGAAAATGCCAATTTGTGGATCGGCCGGTGTGAGGACGGTTTCGTTTTCGCAGGTGCAGCGCGAAATTCTGACTCGCTTGCAGGTGCAAGAATCGTGCAATGACGAGTTAGCTCGCCTTCTGTTTTATTGCAGTTCACAGGCCTGCGGGACCGTGGAGGTCCGCCGAGCGGGGGCTCGCTGACCTCTGGCAGCAGCGGTCCGAGCGAAGGGCGATGCGTGGTTCCATCGCGCCACCCCCATCATAACTCGGAAAGAGTTTAACCGAAGGGGGTGTTTGCACCCCCTCCAAGATGGCCCCCCCCCCTATTGCGGGGGGCTTGACAGGAGGGGTACCAGTGCAAGGGGGAGGGGGGGGTGGCGAACGCGTCGTTCTGGTCGGATCTCCCGAGCGGACCTCCCCAGTCAGGAGGCCACCCTCGAGTTTTTAGTGGGTGCAAAACCCACATAACCCCGTCCCTCCACCGGGATCGACGATCGATACTTGGTCCCAATGTTTCTGAATTCATACCTTACGTCGAGTTTCGTTTACAGTCGGATCCGTTTGGATTCTAACCGTGAACCTCGATTGTTAGTCAGTGACCTGTAGCGTGACGACCTTCCACAAGGCTGGCTTCACAACAACCCATAATAACCAGGATCCTTGAAACAGTAACGATCAAATCCTCGAGCCGTTCGAGTCTGCATCGCGACCGTTTAGTTGCCGAAGCCTAATTGGAATCGGAATTAATCGCGGCGCTTCTTCGTTAAAGTTCTCTTTTCTCGTTCCGATGAGTCGCGAAGCGTTCCCGGGAAGAGCTGCCCTCTCGTTCGCAGCAGCCGACGGCATTCTCGACATCGATCAAATTTTGAGCACGAGTCCGTGGGATCAGATCGATAATTACGTGCAACGCAATTTTATGCAGGATATTCTCAACAATTTTAACGAACAAATGGCGCTCGACCCGAAACGTGTTCCAACAGGTGGGTAAACACTTAAACAGGACTAGATTTATGTACTTAACGTAGCTGTTGCTTCGTGTATTCTTTCCATCTGAACGAAACCTCTGACAACGTTGACAATACCAGATGCCAAGACTGAAGGGACGCAGCAGGAAAAGTCACCGCGGAGAAATGTTGCTGAAAATCGAAACACCGTGGAAATGATAAGCAACGATCCATCGCCGGTCGGTGATGGGAACGGAAATATTACGAGCACCAAAGAGACCGACGCCTCGACAAACGACAAAACGCCGAGAGATAAGGGCAGCGGCAACGATGCGAAGGAAAGAGCTGGTCGTGCAACGAGGGGATCGAAAGGCGAGAAAGGGAAAAATGCGAGGTTGCTGAAGAAACGGGGAAATCTGGAAAGTCCGTCGAAGCCAAGCCCAAAAGAAAAGGAAACCGTCGCCAATAGTCCGCGGGCACGGACTTGTCGACGGAGAACGAGAGGCAACAGGGCAAAGGCGGATCTTGTTGACAATGAGACAGAGGCGGTGATACACGGAACCGAGGCAACGATAGAGGAACCGAGTACGTCAGGACACGTCAACACCCTCTCGCCGATTAAAACAAGTACGCCTAAACGCGACTATGTGAAATCGCTGATTAGCAAATCTACTGAAAAAGGAAAAACGATCGAGGGAAAAGGGAAAAGTATGGGTACGAGATGCCGAGGGAGCCACAGCTCTGAAACCGTCGTGTTGGCGAATCGCGCAATAAACAATCGTCCAGGATTTCCGGGAAATGGATACGGAAAGTACGAGACACCGTTGCGGAGGAAGCGCCCTAAAAAACCTATTTCCCATGTAGGTAAAAAGAAGCATCCTGAAAGATGCCAGAAATCAGTAAAGAAAGAGAAAAGGTCTGATCCCAATAAAAAAGGTATGCATGTAACTCCGCCTCCCCGTAATTCCTTCTAATTACAGTATTTTTCTTCTATTCATTTTATACCTGCCCGTGTATACTTATTCTGCAGCTAAGAAAACAGCTGGAAAGCTTAAGAAAGGCCTGCGCCAAGGAGAGGGTAAGCAACGAGTCAGGAAAATCCAACAACACCGAAGAAAAGCTGAACGTGCTTTTGAAAAACTCGGGCTCCAGGTTAACAGTATAGTGAAAAGAATGGGCTATTTTCCAGGTACACATTTGACTGAGAATCGTTCTTACTGTAGTCTGATTGTGAGTTCCACATAAATATATATTCGCCGTTTGTGTTTCCAGTGAAAGGTCGCAGTTCGAACCGCAACACGCGCGACAGCAGCACCCCTTCCGACACTTCCACTGAATCCTCTTACCTGTCATACTCCTCCTGCTCTTCTTCTTCTTTCTGCTCCTGCTTCTGTTCCTGTTCCTATTCCTGTTCCTGTTCGAGTTCATACAGCTCCGACGACTCGGACAGTACCGACCAATACACGGAATACACATTGCGTTCGTGCTCGGGTTGCAATTGCGGGCGCGATCCCTCGTCATCCAGTGACACCAGTACCACAGAATGATCACCGTTCGATTTCTTCGATAAACCATGCTGTTGCGAACGAGACGGCCTGCGAGAAAAGCAACGTAAATTTTTATTATTTATATATATATATATTTATTACATGTTATAGTTTTATAAATTAACGATAAATATATAGATTTACTCGCTTATCGTATAATATGTATTAATTAAAGTGAATTCGAAATAAAGGAATTATAGATAATCCCATTCGATCGAACTATTAGAATTTTGAAAAGGACTTGGGCGGAAACGAGCGCGTTCGCGAAACGTGTGAAAGCGTGTGAAAGGTGAAAACGTGTTGAATTCGTGTTGGGAGTACACCAGGGAAACGAATCGCAACATCCTACCTCTTAGGATTTCTCTCCCTTTTCTTCGATACTTCTATAGGTACATTTTAAGGGGGGAGCCCTATTTAGGACGCTAGGAATAAGGTGATTCTTGGGAATTTTTTTTCTAAGAAACTGTTGAGCGGATTTTTTCTAAACTTTCAGGGTATTTTAGTTCACATTCAAACAATGAAAATTAATTTTTACGTTACAAAGTGTTCGGTAGAAATGGAGATATGTGAACATGTTCGATACGACTCGCGCGCCGGAGTTGCAAATTGGCGATTGTAATGGTGGCACTATTTGTTCCCTGAAATAAAAAAACCAAGGATTTTCTTATTTCTAGTATAATTACATTGTCGATGAACCTAACGAATGAAGAAAAAGTTAAAAGTTGGCAAATTGGTGGGACTTGAAAGAAAAAGTTACGATTCTGCCCCAAGATATTTCGTACTATTTGTAACGTGAAAATTAATTTTCATTGTTTGAATGTGAACTAAAATACCCTGAAAGTTTAGAAAAAATCCGCTCAACAGTTTCTTAGAAAAAAAATCCCAAGAATCACCTTATTCCTAGCGTCCTAAATAGGTCTCCCCTCTTAATAGTACATTGCGTGACAAGGGAGAGAAGAAAGCGATTTTGACGAGCGTGAAGTTTGCTTACACTTCACGCGAGGCCAGAATCGCATCACTCCCTTGTCACGCACAATATTTTTTTCAACGCCTGCATGAAAGATGTGTTTTTGAAAGCCTGCTAAGCGATTCGCAAAAGAAATATGCACGTTCGATTGCGTTTTTATCGAAATAAAAAGATAGAAACTAAAAGCACTGCTTGCGATAAAGACTCCACTTTTTCGTTACCTCGCCCCTCCATAAATTTGCTGTACATCGTTTACTTTTCTTTCGATTTCAACGGCAGCAAATTCTCCTCAATCGCTTTTGGAGCTTTTAAAAAAACAGTACTTCCTGCTATAAGTGAGTATTCCAGCACACGGTGAAAATACCCGCTAGCAATTATTTGGCGATCGAACAGCCTTCTTCCTAGAGAACGTTATCACCGCAGTGATTTATTCGTAATTGCGGTGAGATAATTGGATTAAACTCGGTAGTTACGTCGATCTAAACCCAACTGATTGTGTCAGGCGGAGAAGAATGGAAAGGGCGGGAATAATTCCCTACACTCGTCGCGAAAAATAATTTAACGCCGGGAAAAATAATTTTCTTGGCATCGTACCAGGGAACCACTCGGTAGCAAAGCAAACTTAACGGCAGCTAGTGCCCAAACATTTATAGGATTTACCTACGAGGCTATCCTCGATCTTACCTACGGAAGGCGAGTTTGCGCCCGTTTCAACCGCGCACCGGATACGGATACGGGATCATACCTACGCGTGTGACGGCTCCTGTCACTCGCTATTTCATGATTCAACAGAGGAAACGATAATTCAGCAAGATGCAAGAAATTGTTGATGCAACCGAAGTAAGGATAGAGAATAACGCGACGCGGGTGTTTGATCCTGGTCCTGATATTCCGCACCCTTTTTCGATCTACGTCTGCGCGTCTCGGCCGGGTCTATAAAAGCGACGCAGGGCGTCGCGACCACTCCAATCGCGACACACGCGCACTGCTCACCATCTGACGCATCCGACAGAACGAAGCAGTCTCGTCTGACTTTTGCTTATCAGTGCGGCTCGAGAGTTCTCTGAGTTTCTTTAAGAACGGAATATAAAACTAGCCAGAAGCTACCTAATAGTTATCACCTATCTATTTACGAGTACCGATTAGGACATAAGTATAAACTTGAATTTGCTACTGTGCACGTCGCGCGTGATTTATCTCGCGGTGCGGTGCAGTGTCCAGCCACAGTGAAAATGTAACTGAAAAGCTGCACCAGAATTTACGCCGTTCGAATTCTGCGAACCTAACGACGACCCATGCATTAGTTGATCGTCCTGAAGCGACGTTACCTTTCTCGCCTTAACCAAAGGATTTAATCGTCGTGGTAAGTTCTAAACGCTTTCGCCCCTAACGATCCAGTCGCTTATCAACGCGAGCATAGGCGTGACATGCCTATTTTAAGAGAATATGATAATATCAGCTGAATAAAAAACACTTTTGTGCTCCATCTCTCCATCTCTCTCGTCGCCACTCTTTTAGAACGCCTAAATGCTAACTGCAAAAACGTACGCCGCAATATTACTTCACCGATCCATCACACGCACGCGTTAAAATAGACGTAAACACAAATGCTAAATATATATCAGCGTCCAAAGCTTTTCCAAGCGAACCGGTAGCAACTGGCAGAGAAATAAGAGAAAAGCGCGACTTGTTGAAATCGAAATATACGTGTTGAACTTTCGGTGGACAATAATACTAGATCAACGCGTAATGCAGAATCGAGGATAAAATTTGAGGACCTAATCGGTTGGGTTGCTTCCGCCGGATCAACAAGTTATTTAAGCGTGGCGTTTTCAACGGGACAACCTTTTACGCATGAAATATGGTATCGAAATTACAACTCCGCGTTTAACATAAGTTAGTGTTCCGTTTCCGCTGAAGTTACCATTAAATTTGCAATCGTGGCAGAGGTAACGATAAGAAGACGGGATTACAGACACGCGTTGCCGCAGCGAAATCCTTGCTATTGATCTAGGCAGCTCCAAAGGTCCTGGGTTCACCCGGCCAACCTCCGCCTCCGGTGTTCTCCTCTCGCCTCCGCGTCCTTGCCACGGGCACCCGTCTCCTCGCTGCAAACCATCGCCCATGTCGCGGTTCACCCCTACTTTACGTATTTCCCCAGCAATTCTCGATGGAAACCGCCACTTTATATTATTTTCTACCCACTTGGCAAACACGCCTAGGAGAAAATAATACTCAAGTGGGAATCACGCGTGCGGGCGCGAAGGTAAATAGGTAATTCGTCTTTCGTATCTTTATCGTGCCACGCCTCCCGGTTCCTTCCAATCGACAAGGGCAAGCGTGCTAGATAGAGCCTCGAATGGAAAGCCTTTGAAACGTGAATCGTTTCGCGCTTCATCGACCGTGCGTACAAGCGACACCCAGTGGAATAGGGGTTGCTTACCGAATAGCAGAGAACGATGACGCAAAAGGACGCGTAACGACGCGAACGCGACGGGAACGTTGTTACGTGATTAGACGCGACGAAAGGGAAAACGTGTAGGATGAAAATTGAAACGGCTGAGTAGACACAGAGAGAAAGGGAGAGGGTGAGAGCGGAACTGGTAGAAAATATAGGGGTGAAAGAATCGGTGTACCTAAGTGTCCTAAGTAGATGTAAAGAGGGAACGAATTGGATCTGTTTACAGATGAAACTTCACGAGAAGAAAGAGTCCGGTATACACAGAGTGCAGGAGGTAGCACTGGAGGAACTGGACTTGACGAAGGAGTACGATGTGGAAAAGACTCTTGGGGAGGGCAGCTTCGCCAAGGTTTTATTGGCGAGCCACCGGGCAACGCGGACCAGGGTGGTTCTGAAAGCCGTCCACCAGGAACTAACCACGGAGAAGGATTTTTTCCGTGAGTTTCACTACTCGTACCACTTGAGCCCGCACCCGAATATTCTATGCTCGTACGCGGTGGCGTTCAAGGCCGACAAGTGCTTCGTTTTCGCGCAAGAGTATGCTCCGCACGGGGATCTTGCTGGCAACGTGAGAGCCGGCGGCCTCAGCGAGGAGGCGTGCAAAAGGATCGCCGGGCAGCTCGGCTCCGCTCTCGATTTCATTCACTCGAAACAGCTGGTGCATCGCGACATTAAGCTCGAGAACGTGCTGGTATTCGCCACGGACATGTCCAAGATGAAGCTGTGCGACTTCGGGTGCACGCGGCGCGAGGGAACGCTGGTGAATAAGATACGGTGCACCTGGCTGCCGTTCCAGCCGCCGGAGATCTACGAAATTGTGAAGAACGAGAGGTACGCGTGCAAGAGGAGCGCCGACTGCTGGCAATTCGGCATCGTTCTGTTCGTTTGCCTGACGGGAAATCCGCCCTGGCAGACCGCCGATCTGATCCAGGATCCCGAGTACTCAGCGTTCCAACGCTGGCTGAAGAGACGCACCACCAAGATACCGCCAACCTTCAGGCGATTCACGCCGAGGTTACTGCGATACTTCAGGCGAGTCTTCGAGCACAAACCCGAGAAGAGGCCGCACGTCACCGAGATCAACAAGTATCTCAAGGACTCGTGGTGCGTCAACAAAATCAGCCACAGCGCTACCTCCACGTCGCTCGACCCTAGCGAGACTATAGCGAGGAGAGGCGACAGCTTGCTCTATCTAGACACCATCATCGACGACCAACGGAACGTCGACGAGAACAAAAACAAGCTGAGAAAGCTACTGAACAGTTACGGCCTCGAGACCACGATCGACCAGAAAGTCGTCACCAAGAGGATCTGGGAGTGGGTGATGCAGTGCGATTCCAGCATCGACGAGCCCCGATGCTCGGCCGTGCTCGGTAGCCTCGGGGCCGAGAGTATGTGAGAGATGGTGAAAGCTTCCAGTGAACCGTGCCTCAGAACCGATCGGCGTCTACGAATGTACAGCCTCGGCGGCTTCGACGACACATCCTCCTCCCCTCTGCAACCCGCGAAACCGTCATTCGGAACCACCGACTCGCAACAACCGCAACCACCCTCTCAATAGAACTTTCCTAGAGTCCCGTTGCTTCTCGCCAGCGCCAAACTGCACACGTGTCGCGCATACCCAGACATACATAATGCCAAAGATGGGCGAACAATTATTTTAAATAAAAATTAGTGTACGAAATCTTTACTTCAAATAATTGTTTGCCCAACTCTGCCTAATGCCAATCTCTCAATCTTCTCTACGAGCGGACCAATTATCGTCCAACGACCAACGTATCGCAGGCATACGCAAAGTTGTGCACGTACGTCACCTAAATCTCCTTCACTTTCCACCGCCGCGCCTGTACGCTACCTATTTATTCTACACCTAACAAAATATCGCGGATAAAAGTTGCATTACACAACTTTACACGTAATTTGCGAGTAACTCGAGATCGTCGAGAATTAAGTGTGACTCGGTATTGATGTATGATACAGGATGTGTGATGTGTGATTCGTGATGTATGATGTTGCTGCGTGCGTGCTGGCTGACTTTCGCGCGTTTTCGGCCAAACAACTTCTGGACAACAATATTGCTTTCGACTGCGCGGAATAATCGATGCGTGAGAAACGCATACATCGTACCAGCAATTCTTCATCCGCGAATGAATATGAAACGAATGTGATAAAAACTCGTTAAGACTGCGGCATACGCGACCGTGAGTTGCGATCGGTGTTTTCGGTATCAACTAGAAAGACAATAAAATAAACCGAGAATTTCCTACTAATAGTACGTTACGATAATCATTTTTTAGTTTAACAAACGGGAAACGGTGTACCTAACAGTCCGAACTGTCTTACCGAGAAACTGGGCGAACTAGTTACGCGTGGAGGAGCGAACTTGGAGGAATTCAGAAAGTTATATTACACGATATTTAGAGTTATTATGCGACATGGGATGTACGCATACGCATAGCGCGCATAATATATTCTTCTAGCAGTTTATTAGTAAAACGAGCAGATAGGTAGTTAGGAAAACCGGTGATGTAATTTCGTACCAACTATCTTACCACGAAACCGCACACGGCTGTACATACATACGTAGGTATATACATACTTGACACGATTCTTCCCGTCTCCGCGTCTTCGCCAAGTTTTACGACACGCTTAAGCGTTCGCAACACGTGCTGTCCGCCACGCGATTTCCAAAAGTGCAGGGAGCACGATACAGAAACGGGGGAAGGCAAGAGAAAAGGGAAGAACCGTGCGACAAGGGCAACATGTCAGCCCTCCTGCCGTTGACGCGAAGCAATGTTTTTTATGTAAACATTAACGAAATATACGCTACAATTACATATAAAAGGGAAATTTGCAATATTTTCATCGGTCCTTTCTTACTTCTGGCTCCTTCCCATGTGTACGAGTTTCAGGTAAGGTCTGTTCGTCTGAAATTTTCCTCCTACCTATGTACCTAAAGTTGTAAGTACCTAGTTTGCCGCTGCGAACAACTCCTCTTTCTCGGGCGCAGCCAAATTCAACACCTCACCACGAAACTAACTTTCGACAAGATAATAAAATTAAAAAAAAAAAATTAAAACAGACTTCAAAAAATAAAATTGCACTAAAAAGTGAAAAATAATTGTTTCCCTTATTTAATCTACGACTCTCGTGTTTTTTAAGTCGGTGCCTCATCATTTGCACTGTGTAAATCTGGCGTCGACTTAAAAAATATGAGAGTCGTAGATTAAATAAAGGAAAAAATTATTTTCTACTTTTTAGTGCAATTTTATTTTTTTGAAGTCGGTTTTAATTTATTTTTAATTTTTTGAAGTCGGTTGAAAAAAAGGTTGTTCCGTTTTGTTAAAATTTGCCGAATTAATCGAAAAGTAACTGCCACGAGGAAACAAGTACTGTCTACGATTTGAAGGAAAAGAAAAACGCGTTCAACGGTGGTAGGTATTTGCAGAAAGTGAAATAAGAGAATTTATTGCCAGATTCGAGGGAGAAGGGAACGATTCGCAGAAACATTGGCGGCCATATTTCGGAAATTGCTCTGGTCCAAATTAAATGGTCCACATCGTGGAACTGTGAAAAAGAGTTGGCTTGAAAATCGATGAATTTCCTCAAAAAACGTTATACGTACAGAGAAAAGCAGCTCAGAGCAGAGCAAACATCAAACAGCGCGAGCGTGCAGCCGGACAAAAGTCGTATGTGGGTATAATGCGTATTTCAGGCCTGTACGTTGCTATTTCTGTGCGACGCACGGTTATTCTTACTCGTTCCTTCCTCCCCCGGCCCGGCAAACTCTGCTCACTCTTCGTACAATCCTGTATACACGCGCGTCGCGCAGCCCTTGCCAAGCTAGTACTCGTACTTGTACTCTTCCATGGGCACGATAGCATTCAATGGCAAAAGATAGACTTTGTACTTTCGCTGTTATTACACTAGTTTACAAAATAAAAAAAGAATTTTGTGCAGCAGATGCCACTATTTTTTTTCCTGTGTAACATGGCCCGCTAATTCCAAAAATAAGGTCTAAAAAGAATTCTATGGATACGTTTTTGAGATATCGACAGGTGAACTTTTTACCTGTCTGTCAAAAAGGTGGTCCCACTTAATTGCGAATATTTCGTCTTGCGAATGTCCGATTTAGTCGAAAATTATATCAAATTAAAGATAATTGAACCACCAACAAATCTATCTGACAAAACTTTCAAATCGGTTCAGTAGCTCGGGTGAAACCGATGGAAATATGTGAAGTCATTTTTTTCGACCGAAAGTGACATCGACAATTCATTTGTTCACCTGGGAAAAATCGAAATTGCAAAAATGGGTCCAGTTTCTCATTTCTTACGGGGAGTTTACACTTTTACGAAGAAAACAAGGTGCTACTGAAGAAAATCTATGGACGAACACCGAAGCTAGAAGCAATTCTGTGAAAACACTAAAATTTCATTTTTTTCTCGGTTTTTGTGTTTTTTTCCATTCTATTGTGTTATTTCAATTTTAATGCATTCTGTACGTCTATTCAAGTATTTTGTTAATATATGTGTGTTTTAGAAATAGTTCTGGCTCTTTTTTTGTCTTTTGTTCGTTTTGGGAGTCTTTTCACTTACGAGGAACCAAATATAATCATCCCAAAATCCGCGATACTGCCGCTCAATACCCTTCATATCCTGATCGAATCTGTCTCTGTCTTCGTCGTTTACGTCACCAAGATTTTCCGGGAAAAAATTCAAGTGAGAATACAAGAAATGGATCTTCAGAGACATATTTACGCGTGTTGAAAAAAAATGAACTACGAGCAGAAATATATAAAAAAAAAATGTATGTTAGACGATTTTATCAAAAATGCACTAAAAACTAAAAAATAATTCTTTTCTTGTACTACAATTTCGCAGGATATCTCACAACAAATTCAATTCAACGCTTGATGCTGTATTAAATTGATTCATATTCTGTTATGAAATATCCTGCTCCACGATTTTATTTAAAGTGAGTAAAACACCATCGAAATTGACCAAGTTCACCTGTCAATATCTCGAAAACGTATCTATAGAAAATTGTTTGGACCTTATTTTCGGAAGCAGCGGGTCATTTTACATTAAAAAAAAAATAGTGGCTTCTGCTGCACGGAACGGCTGTAAACTAGTGACATTTGACAGCTCTTGGACTATCGCACATATATCTGTAGTATGGAGCAAGGGGGAGCTCTGTTTAGCTTCAAGAAAGAGCGGAAACGTGTACGGTAGTGATATGGTAAGACCATGAACTTTCGATCAATGGGGAGGACAGGAAAGGCAGTTTAGCCGACGGACAGCTGGTCACTGAGGGCTCCTCATCGATCCGCCGGGTCCAACGGCCCGACTTCTATTTTCACATGGACGAACCTATTTATACGCACGGACAATGTTCCACTTTTACCCGCCGCGCCGCGCCGGTATAGTACAAAGTGAATAATCATGCGGCGTGACGTCCATCGACACTACGCTTTTACTATACCCGTCCTTAAAACGCGCAGCGCCGTCATTCTCAAAGTCTTTAAAGTAAAGGAAAGGGAGCTTCGACAATTACCCCAGTCGCTGCGAAATGTTATGCTGTTTATCCCCGGCGTGCTGCGCACCGTTTGTTTTCAACAGACCCGTGCCCGCTAAACTTAGAACTAACTTTTACGAACTAACGATTCACCGGCCGCTATTTTAGTCGGTTATCAATGATCGAAAAGACGATGTTCAATTGCGATTGTCCTTTCAAAATTGCATTTTATATTATAACAAGGAGCACAGTAAAATAAACGTGTGTATGTACTTATAATGAATCACTGAATGCTGCTAGCCGAATCACAGACTAGTTGGTCCAACTTGTCTTCTGTTTCCGAGAGTATACGAGATTCAAATACCTCCCACATCTTCTGAAATTCCGACACGAACGGTTTCACTAATGAGCACTGATTAGTTATCAGTATGTTATCGAAATTCCCAAAGAACGCGGACATTGTCCAATTTGTACTGCCGGTGATCAATATGTCACCATCCATGATCGCAAACTTGTGATGCATCGTATTATCAGAGGATTGCATTTTAATACCGATACCTGAAACACACCAAGTAGGTACTATAGACACAACTTGTTTCGACCGGTATGTGGTACTTATTGTTAGTACCATCGTGCCTCAAAACGCGATTCTGTATCTACTACATACGTACCGTTTTGGTGAAACACAGCCGCTTGTGCATAGTCGTTGCCAGCCATGCGTCCATCCATTATTATTCTAACAACTACGCCTCGCCTGTATGCATTCACTATAGCGTTGGACAATGATTCGCAAGTCATTATGTACATACACACGTCCAAACTCTGCTCCGCGCGATTTAGGTAACTTTCCAGTCTTCTATATAATTATCAAGGTATGAGTACGTGCATAGGTACATCGTTAGTCGAACTTGACAAGTGATTATTGAATTTTCGCAGATTCCATCGATTACGAACAAGTTACCTCAAATAAAGGGCTGGACAATTGTCTTTAAGGCATGCTTCTTTGGATTTAATGTGCGCTCGACAAAGGCTCGAATCTTTTGAGAAAAACATCACCTCCGAGATGTTCGCTTTCGGTTTGTTCGCGTCCACTTTCGAAACCGTGCAACTATCACTAGTAGCTCTTTTTCGACGAGCTTTAAACTTTTTGTACAACTGCCACATGATTTCCGAGCCAGAGATTACTATTACCCCCAGTAGGAAAATATTGCCCTTTCTCATAACTAGAAAAAAATGGTAGGCTTTTAGACTACGTTACAGAAACGTAGACTTTTGTAAGATCACGAGAACGATTATTCAAATTTTTCTTTAAACCGAATCATTTGCTCCTACGCTTGTAAAATCCGCTACATTAAAACTGTACATATATATACATACAGTGGCTCACAGCCATAATCGAACACTTTAAAATCGCATAACATTTTTAATAAAAATGATCCAAAACATGAGTTGAGTTTTTTTGAGAAGCTAAAAGGATTAGTTTGCTAAGAGACGTGTTTCGTCGTTTTGAAAAAAATTGCTTCTGGTCGGAATAACAAAAAAAAATAGTAAAGGTCGTCGTTTCTTTTTTAATTTTTTTTCTGAGCCTGTAATGAAAATTTAAAAAATACCGTTTGCAGAATTAAGTAAGTTGTATACATGCTGAAAATTTCATCAAAATCGGTAAGATTTTGGAAAGATACTGGAATTTTTACATATATCAACATGGATTCTGAAGAAATTGATAAAGCTTTAGCAGATTATTTCTTTGGATATAACATTTCATTTCGTATTATTGCATCTTTAGGATCTTTGTTCATAAATTCAATTCAGTTTATAAAATTCCAACTCGAAAGACATTGTCGAATAATTTACTTAACGCAAAATTTCAAGATCACAAAAAATCAATAATCAGTGTGGAATCCAAAGATGTAGTTCTACTTTTAGAAAGTTGGAAAAATTCATAACGGTGATAAAGAAACATATTGATAGTAATATATAAATATGCACTCCCTTTACAACCATTAATACAACCTAAATATGCATGTGCACAAGTGAAGGCAAAAGTAGAAATGCATATATTCTTTGCGAAGAAACATAACCTACAGATCGATGCTTTAGGGAACAAAATATCCATTATCAATCACTAACTTTATATCAGGATAAATAAAATATATCGAACCGGTATATATATATATTCTTTATTAAAAAAAATTAAAACCTTTTTCGGGAAGAGTGAAAAGGAGGGAAGGAATGCCGCCGTTTGCCGCCGCTCAATGTCTGAACCCCTTGAAGTTGCTTCGAATACTGACAACATAAACATAGGTACAACTGTTAGAGGTTCGAATGTTAAGCCTCGTTCACATTTGTCAAGTTTACTGCCTTCAAGTCGCTTCGTGACTTTAAGTTCACACTTGTATTATTTCCTAATATTATTTCAAAGCAAAAAAAGTTGGAACACTCTCTACTTCGCTTGAAACTTGAAAGGATATTTCAAGTGAAGTGTTAGGTTAGTTTACTGATTTCAAGCGACTTGAAGCCCGTAAACTTGACTAATGTGAACGAGGCTTTACCAAATGAAGCCACATAAGATCCCAAACATAAATGACGTTCGAACTTAGAGCATGCAATGGGCGAAAATATATACTTATATACGCACTTATAAAACTAATTTAGTTACCTCGGTTGAAAATTCTGTGAATGATATTCGCCGGCATCGCGCAAGCAGAACCATCTATTGCTTAATTCTGTCCCATTTGTTTAGATATAAACTCTTTATCCCTATTCCAAAGTATATTACATATGGAATTCAACTGATAGGAACAGTCATATACTTCAGATCTCGAGGATAATTTATTCGTGTCGACCCTGATAACTTTAACTTTCCATTTGTCTTCGAACTCCTTTATCCGCACGTCTTCTATCGTCGAACTTGACCATGGCTTAAATCTATAAAAGACCGCTGTAATTATTCGATGTAAGTAGACAAGGCAGAGGAGCAGAAACTTGTTAACAAATTACTTTGTTCCTATTACTATGTTCGCTGGTTTCTCTTTCATGGCTGCCATTGTATTCATCAAATAAGGAACGTCGTTGAAACCAGTGGCATCGTCGAAAGAAAACACGGAACAAATAGCGTCCACTTTGTCCTTGCATGCCTAAAAATTATGGGGAGCATGAGACTGGTGGGGTTTCTCCTAATTTCTGCAACAGGTCGGGCCAATGCGTACAGGATTATAATACGTACAGGCAGTATATGATTATACTTTTTAATACTTGTTTCCGAAGTGTCCCAGAATTGTAATTTAAATAATACAACTTTGTCCCACACTTTAACCGGCCAAAATACATTTGTTTTCTTTATCCCATTGGTCTCGGTGTAATTACTCGGTTCTAATAAGCCAGCAAGCCGGGCTACAACAGAGGTTTTGCCCACCCCAGATCTACCAACCAGAAAAATTTTGTATGTAACTTCCTCGATCGAAGATGACAAAGGTGGTCTTTCGAGAATGCCTAAAGGATTCGACAAATAGAGCAATTGCCGGGGGTTAGAGTAAAATAGTGACAGAATGGATTGGAAAAGATCGTTGGACGAGTGACGCGAGTCACTGATAGAAAATTCACACTTTACCATAAAATCTTCTCTTTTTCGATGTATTTACATAAAAATGATGAACCAACGACTCTCCCTCCACCGAATGTAACCAGTTGACGTTTATCGCGTTCATGACTATGTATTTATGACCGATCGCACGAAAATCGGGCTACGCGAAAACTCGATATATCATTAAATGTATAATACCGACGATAACGAAACAGTCTCCGCATTCTCCGAATAATAAAGACTAGCACATAAAACTGTGGAGGGAGCAAAGTAGAAAAGGCCGCGTTCTTTCTACCGTTGCAACCTATTTATGCCAACAAGCGCAACTGAAACTGAACTGACAGAACAGTTGCGTCGATGCGTCTTAATAATAATAATAATAATAATTTATTTACGGGACAACCCCATTATGAACATTGGCGTCCGGAGGGGGGTGCAAAAGGCAGTTGCCCCTCCCTGGCTTTTGTGAAAAAATCGCTTATTTTCAAAAACTGATCTGTATTAAGTTTATACTAAAAAACTGAATATTTCTAAATTTCGGATTTAAATTTTGAATTAAATTCGCACCACAAAATGAGTTTAAAAAAGCAAGCGGGCTACTCGTTTTTTCATTACGATATTTTTTTTCATCGTCACCCTAAAGTTGCCCTCTCCTGGAAAAGAGTCTACGGACGCCCTTGATTAAGATTCCGTATGAAATTATCTGTCAAATATGTTTAATTTATTATAAATTGTCAATTGATGAACAAATAATATAACCTGATGAACAATAATGTACAAACGAGGCATTATCGATGCATTAAAAAGAAACTGATATATACTGTAATGAAGGGCTAACTTTTCGGAGGTCGTTCTCGACGGTTCTCGAAATCGACAAGCTCGTTACACACTCGCGTGATCATCCTGTGTAATCTCCCGACGAATCCGAACACATCCCGCCTTCAAGCAACCAATAAGAACTTCGCAGTATGTCAATGCAAATGCACAATAATTCCATTCGCACTGAAGTTGGCTTTAGTTGAAATAAATGCCACATTGACCAATAAAATCCATTTACACAGACAACACGTAACGCGTTGTTTGCAGTTGTATCGCCATATTGTATATTTAACGCGGGTCATTGGCGCGTGTATGGGCTTTCCGTGAGATTTTTTGTCTAACAGAAGTGCGTGGACTAAGAAATTTCTTCAAGCATCACGCGCGATGGATCCGGAAAAATTGAAAGTGGCCGAATTACGGACAGAATTATCACAGCGCGGACTCGATACGAAAGGCGTCAAGTCAGTGCTCGTCGAGAGACTTCGTAAGGCAATAGACGAAGAAAACGCAAGTCGTAAGTTGTATTTTGTTTCTTCGATACATGATCTTTCGTTATTTCAAGTATTTCTAGCCGCGTTACTCTTCATTGGATGACTAACTCCTCCGGTTACTTCAATGTTGACAAACACGCAAATCAGGTGATGGCGACTCGTCCAACGATTCCGACGAATCTTCCAACTAGCTTTCTCCGTCAAGTTCCTTTCGAACGGCGCAGAATAATATCCTTATTAGCATTGTATATAATTCAAGCTTGTGCACAGTTTACATATTTTTCATATCCGAATATACTCTGCAAGTACAAACTGTTGCACCCTACGCCTCCCTTCCGTTTCTCCACGACTCGAGCGTGCGACGCGACGCTGCATTAACGTTTTTGTATTCATCTAAGAATCAATAAGTTTTTCCCCAGATTCACCTTAATTATCTTGCTTCTTCTGTTTCACCGATGTGCCTTCATTTCCTAACTGCATAATTTTAGAATTTCTGCCTAGTGGATTGTATACCTAACAATGTGCAATTCTGGTTCGTCTAAATTATCTTCGTTTAAGTGCCGCCTAATATTGCAGAGGAAGAAGAGGGAAGAGCAAGCACCGACGCAGACGATGCGCATGATTCGGCGGGTCAAGACAACGATGAAAAGTCCTCCGACTCTGCGAAAGTACCAAGAACGCCAAAAAAATCTAGCAGACTGTCTAGAAATGTTCCAGTGACACCACAGCAGGATAATTCTGGAACAAAGAAAAGAAGAGCCTCCAGAATGTCGTATTCCAGGAAACGGACGTCTCCTAAGAAATTGGATCAAAATGATGTCTCTCGTGAACCAACGCCTACGATGCCGGAATCCGCTTTGGAAGAGGAAAATGCTGTACAGGAAGATGATGCTGCGCAGGAAGAATCTGTCTCGCAAGAGGAAACAGTCGTGCAAGACGAAAAGCCAACATCACCGGGAAGAAATGAAGAGATAGAAACGAAAGAAGATTCAGACTCGGCGGAGATTATAGAAGAGAAAAGCGTAGCACGAGATGTTGATATTTCAAAGAGTTGTATAACAGATAAAAAGATTTTACAGGTATCTGTGACAAAGTTACCTATGGCGAGTAGCGATATTGTGGAGCTGCCTTCGAAAAAATCAGATGAAAACGCGGGTAACGCAGATGAAAATCAACCACCGGTAGCAGAGGTGACGGCGACGGAAGCAATATTGGAACGTAAAGAGATTGTAAAAGAAAGTGAGGACGTTGCATCCAAAGACCTTGAGGACAATAGATTGCATGCGATTAACGACGAACAGGATAGAATGGATGATGAAAAGGAGGAAACCGTTGAAAACGAAGGAAATGTAGAACGCATAGATGACTCGGAAACCGTGGATCCTATTAACAATGTTGAAACTGTACACATTCCTGAGACAGAATTAGCAACGAACGATTCTACGCACGAAGAATTGGATGCTAATGAAAATGAGGGAGACAAAACGCCGCCTGACGACGAGTTCATGGAGGATAAAGACGTTTTATCCAATTATGAAGAAGAAGCGGAGGATAACATCGACGAGAGACCAGATAAACAGGTATACTTTAGCGACTCAATTTTCTCATGCGTGTGTAATTAGTTTGTACTTTTGATTATTTTAAATTTAGCCAACTGATTTTTCTTTGAACCATTTGTTTCATTCTTCTCATACATACTTTAACTCGTATGTATTTTTATCTCGAATAATCCGCGATGTTATATTAGTGAAATGTAGAGGACTGCAATGGAGCTATAAAATTGTAGCAAATCTAACTATTAAAAATTAAAATTGGAGGATATCTGGGAAACCGAGGCGACAAGTAGTAGTTTTTGGGGAAGAAATTACGTCCTCTACATTTCGTCGCCTAAAAATCATACCGTAGCCGCAGGAAATATTATTTTTAATCATTTACCGATTTTCGTTTGCGCGCAAAGGATACAGAAGTGACAGAAACTAAACCCGAGGAAGATACAGATGTAGATATGAAAGAAGATGAGGAGGAGGAAGAGGAGGAAGAAGAAGATAAGAACGACGTGGTAAAGGATAGAAAGCGGAAAAGGTCGCCCAGTCCTTTGGACGATCGTCGTGACTCGCCAGCGCCGATGCTCGCCGAGAACGAGCCCGAAATCGATGATTCTGCCTTAATTTTATCTTGGTGTATGTTGGTATACAAATAGAAATAATTAGATTCGAAAGAGTGTTGTATCAAATGTATTGTATTATAATACGTAACTGTTACCTTACCGTCGAAACTGTTTTTAGACGATTCGGATTTAAACCTGGTCATCGACAAAGATGGGTTTTTCACCGCTACACCTATGCACAATGATGGGTTCTCGCATATGTGGGCCGGCGCAAGAGCTTCGTACGGCTTTCTTTGCGGAAAAGTTTACTACGAAGCAAAGATCGTGGATCTATGCCCTGTGGATACGAAAAACGAGGAACGCCCGCATGTACTCAGAATTGGTTGGTCCACTCCGTATACATCGATGCAACTAGGAGAAGAGAAACTCAGTTTCGGTTACAGCAGTACCGGGAAAAAGTTGACGGACAATCAATTAGAAGATTATGGCGTTGAATTCGGCAAAGACGACGTTATCGGCTGCTATTTGGACGCTACATCCGAGAATAACGTGGCATTATCTTACACTGTAAACGGAAAAGATCAAAGCTCGGCATTTAATATCCCGAAAGAAGAACTCGGCGATAAGCCCCTATTCCCGCACATATTAAGTAAGAATTGTAGTTTCGCTTGCAACTTCGGGCAGGAAGAGCCGTGGAGCGAAGACATTTTGCAAGGGTATGTTTCGATCGGGAATGTAGATTCTCAATATAAAATCCCTGGTCCTCGGAGACCAGAAAAGAAAGAGAGCTGCGAGGTTATAATGATGTGCGGATTACCCGCGTGCGGGAAAACCGTTTGGGCAACGAAACACGCCGCCGAGCACCCGCAAAAGGTGTACAATATCTTGGGCTTGGGTAGTTTAATCGACAAAGTAAAGGTACGCAGTGCAAATGGTATTATATCGTATAGATCGTAAAATGCAGGACGGTTTCGATAAATAATATTGTCCTTTAAGGATCCGGGCTTGTCTTATGAAGAGAACAACACTGGTCAGTGGGAGATACTCGTGAATAAATGTACCCGAGCGCTGGAGAAGTTAATGGAAATGGCGCCAACTAGAAGACGTAATTACATCCTAGATCAGGTACTTACTTGATTCTAACAAGATTATGTATTTATTTTTCTACGTCACAAATCAAACGTGAAAAATACCATCTAATCGTATTTATCTTCCTGTTTCCCTTGTTCCTCCGACAAATCCAATTCAGACGAATGTATATCCTTCCGTACAAAGACGCAAAATGAAGAATTTTAGCGGCTATCAGAGGAAGGCACTAGTGTTAGTACCGTCCGACGAGGAATACAAGTTACGTGTTGCAAAATTCAAACCGACCGAGGGCAAGGAGCTTACGGATACCGTGCTCATGGAAATGAAAGGTTGATTTTAATAATTTATTTTCTAGCGACACAAAAGTGGCACGCACACTCATATCCAATACTTTGCAGCGAATTTCAGAGCTCCGGTTGTCGGCGAGTCGTTCGACATCGTCGAATGGATCGAACTCGACCAAGAAGAGGCTAGAAAACTTATAGGGAAATACAATAGAGAAGGGAAAGAAGCCGGATACGGGCGGCACCAAGCTAATAAACGACCGCGATTCGATTCGAGGCCAGATAACGCTCGCGAAAATCGCAGCGATTCACGGAGCAGTCGCGATAACAGGGACAATCGAGATTACCGCGATAGACGAGGTAGCAATTGTAAGGATCGCGACAAAACTCAACAGCATTAGAAACGATAACGCCAGTAAGGATACTAATGTGCTAAAATGAATGTCATCCGCAGATTCTGAGAGGAATCGTAATTCCTCCTGGCGCGGTGGTAACATGGGTTGGAGAGATAGATCTCAAAGAGGTGGGCATGCCAGACACGGCGGTGGTTACGGCCCTCCTGTACCATGGAGAGGAAGGGGGGCCCCTATTCCGCTCGTGCATCGTGGAATGGATCGAAGAGGCGGCAATGCAGACAGAAGAGCAGGAAGCGACAGAGGTCGTGCTGTGGTGTCTCGTCAAGGTGGCTGGGCGCCGATGGGGTAACATTACGTTCTTTTTCCCTGCGATCGAGCGTCTGTCGCGTTACAGGTATCCTGTAAAATAAAAGTTTACCTGTTGTTCCCCTGCAAGGAATTATCAAGGATCACAACAGTCGGTTTGGAACCAGCCAAGCAACTGGTCGAACACTCAGTCTCAAGGAGGTTGGGGCCAACAGAATAGTTGGGGGTCACAGCAGTGGGGTAACTGGAAGAGTTACGGCCAAGGCTCGTACAGCCAAACCAGCTACAATCAACAGGGCTATGGTAACGGGAACTGGAACAGTTGGAATCAGCAGTATTATAATCAGTATTGGGGCCAGCCGCAGCAACAACAACAGGGCGGGCAAACTACAACGAGTGGTAGCCAAGCCGTAAACAAACAATAAAGATCCCCGCGATAAATGTTACAAAGGTGGAATTCACAGGAAGGTATAATAAATATCCTCGATTTACTTTTTCTCGTCTACAACGAGTAATCGAGACTTTTATAGTCTTACAAGGGAACACCGCGAACCCGGACTCACCGATTGGAACGCAACTTTGTGGATTTGTAGAGTGACTCGAAACAAGAAAAACGGTGAGGTTAGTTTTAACCCCCTTAAAGGGCGATAGGGCCCAATCGAAACACACCGTTGTTCTCGTTTCGAGTCACTCTGAAAACCCACAAAGTTGCGTTCCAATCGGTGAGTCCGGGTTCGCGGTGTTCCCTTGTTAGGGGCCGTCCTTAAATTACGTAAAGGTAATTTTGGAGAATTCTTACCCCCTCCCTCCCCCAGTATAAGAATTCGTAAAATTTGATATTCCAACCCCCTCCTTACGTAATATTTTTTGCATTTAATTTTTTCAGTTATAAATTTTTTTAAAGGTTTATATAATTCGTTTAACTCGGTTTCGGGAAATATAAACTAAAACTACTTTTCTGGAAGATTAATAATAGAATTTGTATATATTGATAATTAGTTTTAAAAATATTACGTAAGACGCTACCTGACTCCCCCCGCCCTTGTAAGAAAACGTAAGAAATTCGCGACCCTCCCCCCCCCCCAGAAAGCCTTACGTAATTTAGGGACGACCCCTTAGCCATTATCCGACAACTACTACTATTTCTCGGCTATTTCTATTTCTCCTACGGTTATTATTCACCGTAACAACTGTAACCAATTACGTCTCGTACGAAAGTGTGTGTGTGTGTCTACTTTTTCAGGCGGGAACAACTGGGAGCTTAAATAAGAACCGGTTCACCTGACAATTCCTCTATGGGATATAGTCACCCACAAGCACGACAAGAAAGGAGTACCTGGAAAACTATACTCCTACTCGGGGTGGTATCGATACCGGCCATCGGTTTTGATCGTACACACAGATAGATGGATAAAATTTCTCCACGACAATATATTCACAATTTTAAGTTCGTATATTTCGCAATGTACGAATTCCAAAGTTATCGTGGTTTTATAAAACAAGCAACAATTTAGATTTTATCGCGTGAATGCACCGTTACACATGCACCACGAAATTAATTGTTTTGCATTAAAAAATGCAGTACTATATGAGCTATATAGTGATAAAATTAAAAAATAATAATAATAATATGTACCATTTAAGATTGATCATCGCGAGGGGAACGAACACATAACTACGATAACGTATTCGTATAACGTACGTAGTTTTTAAATGAGCAAGAGTGGGTAACATACATACATATAGTAACGTTGTCTTATAATGCCTTTCAATCGAGAGATCGATCAAGAGGGAAAGTATCGCGTATGGGTATACTATGCAATTAAACGCTAAGATTAAAATATTTGCAACGGATTTATCGCTCTCGGAGAAGAATCGTGTAAATATGTACAGATTTTCAAACGTATTACACGGAACGTTTATTGGAAGATCTATTTATATATTAAGGAAAGTATCATGTAATAAACGGAACATATTAGTGTTCTTGACACACACACAAACACACACGAGAGTGATATTATGTATAATTTTATCGTATCTTTCTATGCTAATGACGATGTACAAAAAGTAAAAAAAAAAAAAGAGAATATCGTGTCAGGAATAAATTATTATTGGACTTTATTCGTACGTATCCGCGTTTTATTGAAGCAGCTAATTCACGAGATTACTGTAGAATATGCTTTCGGATTGAGTCTTATATTTTATTAACTTACTGTGCGTACAGTCAAGAGATATGCGATTGTTACCCAACGTACTTTCCCTTCCTTTCTCTTTCCTCCCATCACCGCTCCTTCGCCCTGTTATATTGTCGTCGTCGCCGTTATCATCGTCATCATCAATAATACCTATGCTTTCTTTCCCCTCATCTCGATCCGCTTCTATCGGTTCTGATCACCTTTTCGAACAAACTTAACGAACCAAGCTTAGTACCCGTTTTATTTAGTGCATTGTTCCTTTTGAATTTGTAACAATAGGTATGTCGTTCTTTCGTGGCTACAGCATGATTGTCCTTTCACCTGCTCTTTCTGAAATATTTTGTACAGTTTGCGAGACTTGGAATTAAGGTATTTGTCAAGCACCGAGAGATATAGTAGACAAGAAATCACGGGGATTCTATATACGTACAAACACGCTCGGTTGCCGCGCACTATCACGATTAGAAATCGATCTCGATGAAATTGTACCAAGTTATGTTGAACCACGGGTTGACGAAGAGAATGTTCTTTTTCCTCCGGCGAAATAAAAGTTTCACGAAACCAGCCCGAAAATCAGAGAATTTACTTGTTGACAAAAGTGTACAAATTCATTCGTAAAAATAAAAAATATCTTCTATTTATTTGGAGTTTAAATTATTTACAACCCAGATTCGTTCAGCGCAATTACCCGCTAGAAATATCCTGTAACAGTAATTCAGTCTTCATGCACGCTTAACGTATACGCCAACGATCACGTTGACTTTGTAGACCTATGAATAAGAGTTTAAAAAATTAATCCAAAGTGATGATACATACATATGTACGCGTTGCAAACTAGTTCAGCAACATTATTGTAACGCATGTGTACTATAATCTCGCGCGCGGGCGGGCGGATGTTCGTTCGACCGAGCCTGTGTATCTCGCTTAGGTACTACAGGTGTAAACTGCAAGCTCTTCGAATTATCTCTTATTGCTTTCCAGAGAAACCAATTCCTGCCTCGACAAGATAATTTCTTTCCGTTTCCAAGGAACATTAAGTCTCTACGATTCATAGTTTCGAAGAAGACTCTATCCTTCCGGTCAACAGAAACACCAACGGAACTCTAAAGAATTCCACACACACACGCACACGGTTGTACTATTAAACTCGTTTCCCCCTAAAACTTAAGATTTTACATCAGCAGAGAACTGTACCGAACAAGGTTCGCGTGGCATTTGCGGGAATTTACGGAGCATAACAGAGGCAAATAAATGCATTAATAAAAAGGATTCGTCGACTTTCGTCAAGAGACCACGATCAGTTTGCCGGTTTCGATGCGATACAAAGGTTCGTTAGCTCCGGTGTTCGTCTTCCGAATGGTCGAATTACGCCAAAAAGAACCAGGATGGAACGGTTCTATTAACATTCTCATTCGATAACAATAATAATAACGTCGTCTCAGATACTGTGCAAAAAGCTGAAACACATGACGTAAATAAGACTTATACGTATTTTAATAGCTTTCAGTAATATGTATTTACTAACTGCATAAATGTAATAATAAATACGAAATCCTGCGTATATTTGTCGTTATAGCAACAATCGGCTATACTCGATCGCGTTCATCAATAAATTAAATATGTTAGTAAAGAGTTTCATCTATTAATTTACGGACCTATACAATACACTTAATTCAAATAACACTGGGATTATGAAAAATATAATGGTACTTTTGTGCAATATAAAGCCTCTCGCATGTACACGACTTCAATCTCGTACTTGTCTCATTTCTGTTTCATCCGTGTTTGACTTATACTCTCACGCGTGCTGTTGTTGCAACTTTCCTCGATCCCGAGTATGTATGTAAGTATGTAGAGCTACAAATTTATACACCCAATTGTGTATTCGCTGTGAAAAGAATTTAGAAATAGCTTTGTACAATTTTGCGATTCTAATTAGATTAGAATTGTAAGAAAAGTAAGAGCTCTCGTTAGATCCAATTCAATAGACACATTGTTTCACCCGCGGCCCCCGATTCTCGATCGGAGTCGGTCCGTTTCACGGAAATAAATTACATCTATTCGATCGAAATCTACATTACAAAATTTACGCGGCACGGCACTCGAAATACTTTAGTTAGAAATGATCCAAGATTACCTTTCCGTTGATTCGCGATTCCATTTTAATTTCCAGCAAAAGCGAAGAAAGGTAATCTAAGACGGCGAAACGATGACAAGGAACTATAGCAAATTTCAATCGAAACTTTCGCGTGGAATTTTCTATAGCTTCGTCAGTGTAAAAGCAACGTGTAAATGATTTCACCCGATTAGAAGAGATTAAATAATACGAATGGACGGGTTGCAATGTAAGGAAGAAGGATACGCGCTACACGTAGTCGTGGTTTGTCTTTGTTTTTATCCTCCTCTACAGCATGGCCTCCTTCTCCTTCTCCCTATCGTCGTCGTCGTCGTCGTCGTTTTTCTTATAAGAAGGATCGAATGGCGTCAGTTTAGTCGCAGTGACTAACCGATCGATCGTTTTCATTACAGAGTTGGCTGCAATAATCTTTAAATTAATGTGTCTATTGGCGTGCGAACACGTATGAATGATAATGCCGCATTATCGTTGATGTATGATCCAGTGTCACGGATTTAATCCACCTGGCCTTTTCCGATTTCGCCTATTCCTCTCTAACAGGAACGACAAATCCAACGGATCTTTCCTGTTTGGCATCTTTTGCAGCAGGCTAATTAATATATTATTCAATCTTTTTCTTTGCTCTTCTCTCTGCAAGCAATGTCGGCATATCCATAAACATCGATCGACACTACATTACGTTCAACATAAATGTAGAAAAATAATTACCTGGGCGTACGAACTCGCGGGTGTAGCGACGGACAGAATTTCATTCGATCGTCGTCTACCCTTGCCAGTAGATTTTTGTTGATCCTTGGTGTGCGCTTTCACGTTCTCGCACGATTCCGATTTGTGATTAGAATCGACATCTTGATTATTGCTTTTCTTTTTCTCCTTGTTCATTTTACTCGCGATTTGTATCCCTTCCAGACTGTGAGGCTGTAACATTTCACCACGGTTTTCCCCTCCATTTATTTTTCTTCTTCTTTATTCATTTTAAGAATATCGCCGCGAACACTGCTGCTACTCACCAAATAGGTTCGATAATGCTTAATGCGTTGCGGGAACGTTTCGAATGCGTAAGGTTTCGTGCACACCTGATGCCTGGCTCTGGCAACCTTTGTAAAAAGTCGCGCAGCGCGGTCAACGCGATACTCGCACACGTACGTATGCTCTGGCGTAGATCCCACTGGTCGCCCTTCGTTTCAGCGGGAGAGAAACGAGAAGTGAATAGTGAACATACGATAGAAAAACAGATAGATACAGTTGCCCGATGAAGAAAAAAAAACCGAGGGCAATTACGAGTTACCTTTGCAGTAAGTATGAGGATCCAGAACCCAGCAACGTTCCGCAACTAGATCGCATGGAACTGCTTCGTAGAGTGGCGCGCACACCACTTCGTTTTCGTAAAACTTTCTAGTCGGCTCGTGATACGTTTCATGGGGTCTCAAGTAGTGATGACCGAACACAAATCTTTCTCCTCTGTCGAAGTGAAAAGTAAATCGAACGCTGTGTATTTTCATCGCGGTACTTGCATGTAGACTGTCAATAATAAATAGTAATGTACACGTAACGTAACTTACTCTGTGTTCTTCCAGAGTCTTTCGATTCTAAAGATGTCCATCTGCTCGTAATCGGGCTTCTGGATGGTTCTGTACGTATGCTTCTCCGGTGTGTCTCTCAACACGTACACCGTGTCTCCCTGTCTAAGTTGAAGATCACCGCGCATCAAAGTGACATAGTGTTTCTTCCCCTCCTCTTCCTCGTCACCCTCCAACGGTATTTCCAAATCGACGGGCCGCGGCTGGCATCTCTCGCACAGATAAGACTCTACGCTAGTGTCGGCTTTAACGCAATCGCAATGCTGCCAGACGAGACAGCGCTCGCATTGTATCATCAAACCCTCGTCCCTAAGTATAAAAAAAGAATTTTTACACTTACAAATAGTTAGCATAGCCGCGCTGCGCGGTGTACACCAGCAACTTCTAGCGGTTCTCTGTCGGAGAAGCTAACATTTCGTTCGACTTTACTAATTAAAATAAAATTCTATGCAGCCGTTGCAACGAAGCTCACCTGTGCAAACCACAGATGCACCTGATAACATCTTCTTCTCCCGCGGTCGAGCCTCGAGGAGGTAAAAACCCTTGAGAGGGAGGGCAGCCGGTCGCATCTGTTATCGCATCTACAAAGTCCGGCTTACTTCCCAGGTACAACTTTCTTAATCTGGCCGCGGCGATACCCACTTCCGATGTTCTCCCAAAGAATCGGACATTGTTGTCGAAGAGCCTAATCATATCGTGATCAAAATGCTCGGCAGCTTTATAGTGGCCCGTTCCGATACACTGATCGATCGTGCTCAAGTCTATAACGTCCGCTATTTTCTCATAATAGTCTGGCAATTTCCTTTTAGAAGGCAACGTTATAAACGGCGTGCACAACAATTGCCCGTTCTCGTCGTTCGCAGTTGCCACGATGGTGTATAAATCCTTCAGTACCTGCAAGGTAACGAAATGCCTCTTAACGTAGTAACTATTCACAAGGATTAATCGAAAATTCCAGAGAACTAATCTGCGATATCTATTATTTCCGCTCACCTTGGCCAGTTTCGCAGTTCTATGTACTTCCGGGTCGTCTTGGGCTTGCGCCAACCTTCGCGTTCGCACTGTACGAGTATTCGTGTTTGTCAGGGCCGTCAATTGCGAGAAGAACGCGTCCGATTGGATTTTAGCATCGCCGGCACCACCTTTCTCCTTCAATACACACGCGGTGCTACCGAATTTCGATTTGCCGTTCTGTATCTGTACTTGGTTCACCAAAGACTTTACCCGCCTCACTTTTTCCAAATTCCTCAATAAGAAGCAATGGTGTTGTTGAGCGAAGCACCGTTGTTGGTGGGACATTGGCTTCAGCACGGGGGCGTGAATCAAATTAGAGTCGCCCATTTTACGGGATTTGCAAATACCTTTAGAGTTTACGGACTGCACCGCGTTCGACTTCCGTACGTTTTTCCTTGGTCTCCCGACCGATCGTCTCTCTGTCGGTTCCAGTTGAGACGGGGCAGATACTATAGACTTTGTAACCCTCTGACTCTTTCCACCTGAGCAAACGATAAATGCCAGTGCAGACAGCAGAAGAGCGAATCAAGGGGAACACGTTACTATACAAGATGGCAGAAACGGACGTTACCTATTACACCTCTGCAACCGCTACTGCCGCACCTACATTCCTGCCCTTCGGATGGATTAAACAGCGCGAAATTATAATCGTACGTCAGCTCTTCGCCTGGCCTGATGTCTCTCGAGGCGAACAACGCCATACGCGGAAGACCGTGTACGCTCCACTTCTGCATCTCGCAGTTTGGTTCGCAAGAATGATTTACGAATCGTCCGTCACCTCCCATGCGATGCCCATCGATCACCAGACCCCCGTCTAGGTGTAAGCAATAGTGATGCGTATCGTTGGCGTACCTGCAGTGCGAGGAAAAAACATGTGGCTATTACCTAACGATAACTTCCATGTGCCGGAGCGAAAGTGTTACGCTACGTACCTGGTTGCCATTCTCGATTTGAACTCCCTTTCAGACACAACCTCCCCGACGTACTCGAGAATAAACACCCCTGACTTGATCGACTGTTGTGTTCTCACTCCCCAGCCTTTATCCTCCGTCATGAATTTTTGTAACCCCGGCGCCCATTCGTGCTTCTGAATCTTCTGATTTTCGCATTTCTCGCCGCAGGGGCAAAGTTGCGGGGAACATTCGCTGAAGACCATGCGATTGATGCAATCATCCCCGCAACCACTCTCCGGCTTGCATTCGCAGGCTTGCGCCTCGTACAGCGTGGTAGGCTTCACGTCGTAATAAACGTTTGTACGAATTTTCCTATAAGCAAACAAAACGTTAATGCCTCTCATTTTCTCAAACATATGTACAGTGGCGGACGAACGAAAGTTTACAAGTTTTAAAATCGCATAACTTTCATCAAATTAATCCAAACGAGTTGAGTTTTTTTGAGAAGCTACAAGGATTAGTTTGCTAAGTGACCGATTTTTATGAAATTTTAGGCATGTATACAACTTACTTCAATCTACAAATGGGTTTTTTGAATTTTCATTACAGGCTCATAAAAAAAAAGTTTAAAAAACGACCTTTACTATTTTTGTTTGCTATTTCGACCAAGTGCATTTTTTTCAAAACGACGAAACACGTCACTTATCAAACTAATCCTTGTAGCTTCTCAAAAAAAAAAGCTCAACTCGTTTGGATTAATTTTATAAAAGTTATGCGATTTTAAAACTTGTAAACTTTCTTTCGTCCGCCACTGTAGGTGTACCACCTTTCTACCTAACTAAGCCCTTACTTATAATTCCACGACGGTACCGATTCTCTGGTGGGCAGTCTAGACTGGGTCTGCAACCACCACAAATCGTACGGCAACTGAAATGACATTTTCCTTTGTCGTAGAAACTTGCCGCATTGGTACGAAGTGGACAAGACCGCCACGGATGCGGATTCATTCGGTTCACAACCGATTTTACTCCTCCCGGGCGCATTATCGGTACTACCGCCACTGCCACCGCCTCTACCTCCCGCTCCGCCGTCGCCACCTCCACCTCCGCCGCCGCGTGTCTTTGGCTCGCAGTCGTGTAAAGCGCCTCCTTGCAAATAACGTTTCTTCCATCTGGATTGTTTCTTCCTAGTATGCGTCGTGTTGAAATGCGCTCTAGCCTCGTGGTCGCTGCCAATAATCTCTGTGTTCGGCAGAGCTTCGTTTTCCGTATCGTATCCGGCGCTACGCAAACGCTTCATGTTCCTTGGAGTAAGGCTGCAAGGACTCGACGAACCTCGCCGCTTTTTCTGACTTCCATTGAAAGATCCAGAATGTTCAGTTTTTATGTTTGCCTGGCAGCCTGGCCGTTCTAGCCTTTTCGTGTTTTCCTCTTCGGTCAGTTCAGCGACCCTTTTTTGACTTGATACGTATTTTTCCAGAGATTCCTCCAGTGGCGCGTTCTCATCGTATGTTTTCGAATCTTGAACCCTTTCACACTTGACCGGACAAAATCTGTTGGACGATGCGTTATCGTTCTCCGATTCAACCAGATCCTTTCGGACTCTCAATTGACAGGGGCGCGATTCCGCTCGTTCTTCCGAACAGATCCGACCAGACGACTTTTCCTGCCCCACCAAATTTCCAGCATCAGGCTCGAGATTTGAGTTGGCTGTTTTCGACAGAACTCGGTTTTCCGCGATACTGTTGTTGTTAGTATGCTTAGCGACATACTCAGACGGGAACGTGTCTCCCATCTCGGTCCTTAACACGCTCGTTTTACTGTCCGTCATAAGATCTTCGGTTGCTTCCTTTGGCGAAGTATGACCTTCGATATCGTCCGCAGCTTCGTCGGTAGCCAGTGTTGCTCTCGATGGGTCGGTTGACGTCTCGCCCACGTTTAAAGATCTCTTCTTCTTTTTCTTCAATGTGGGGAAACCGGTACGATTGATGGCCTTTCGTCGCCTCATTTTCTTCTTGGCCAAAACTAACACGGCAGCAGAGTTTAATGGATTAGGTACGTTCGAGCCGACATTATTTTCGGTCAATTTGCTTTCGCTCGTCGTTTCGTTTCCGTCGTAACTTTCTGCCACGTGATATTCTCCGGTATCGACTTTTATATACTTGTCTAAGCGACCGTGTTCCAACAGAACCTCGCTCTTCTCGGGCTTATCCATTTGATTCTTATCGGGTTTTATTAATTTCTCCGCAACTACCTTTTCGACCTTGCCACTCTTGTCCACGTGACTTTTCACGCTTTTCGAATTACTGGCACATTTCTCCGGCTTCTCGGTTTTACCGTCACCCTTGTCGACTCTGTCGGTCTTAGCGGTTTTCTCCAAAACCGCATGACTTTCGGTAGACAGTTTTGTGACCGTTACGCGAAGATCCTTGACGATCTTTTTCTTACGGCGCGGCTGTACCTCCGTTTGATTCAATGGTTTCTCTTCAACCAAGTTGCTACATGCTGTACTCGATTTACCGAGTGTCACGTTTTCGGAATCCCTGTGTCTTTTCTTAGGAGTAACAGGGACTGCGTCCTCCTGGCTGGAAGACGCGGAACTACCTCTACCACCGCCGGCGCCGTCACCGTCGCCATCATCATCGTCATCGCCATCTCCATCGCCGTCACCATCTCCGTCTCCCTCCCCAGCTTTCTCTCCATCTCCATCTCCATCGCCATCTCCGTCGGCTTCACCATCACCATCACAATCCCCGTCGCCATCGCCGTCGCCGTCGCCATCGTCATCGGCATCCCCATCGCCTTCTCCTTTGTCACAGCCACCGCTACCATCAACGCCAACATTAACACCAAGACTGCCACTTCCACCACCGTACCTCGTTATCGTAGCCTCGATAGCTTCCTCTATATGACTCTCAGTGGAGTTGGTTTCATTGATGGTCGCGTCGGTGCAACTGCCGTTCGAGCTCTGTGAGCTGTGCGGGCTGGACACGTGGTAATGCCTCTTCTTAAGCGGTAACCTCTGCTCGTTCGAATTCGAGTTTACGTTCGCATTCGTGCTGCTCTTCGAATCCGTGCCTGACAGTATCTTTTCCTTCTTCGAGCGCCTTTTTAGTTTCTGATCGTCGGTCGCGGTAACGTCGCCTTTCCTCTTCTTCGTTAACTTTTTCACACGAAAGATTTGAGGCAACTCGGAATAAGCGGCGCTCGCGTTGCTCCGCCCTAGGCTGCAGGACTTTGAAAACTCTTCGATCAGTTTCTCCAACTCCTGAATGACACAGGGATCGATGCGTATTGGATTCTTAGGCGGTAACAACAGTCGTCGCCTATGCTTGTGATGATGATGATGATGTTGTTTGTGACAATGATTGTGTATGGGTTGTGTCGCCTTGTCGCACTTGTTGGTCACGTTCTCAACTTTTTCCGCTTTCAATGCTTCGCTAACCGGCAGAGATATCAAAGTTTGAACACCAACGCCGTTCGTTTCGAAATTGATCGCCGTCTTTTTAGTATTTTTATTCTCCTTCAATACGCGTCGCGTGACCGGCGCGACGATCTTCTTCGGCGAAGACCTTTTAGTCACAGGACCGGAGTGATTTCTGTTCTCCTTCAAGCTCCTCTTACTCGAATTCATCGTCTTCCTATCGTTTGTTGTTCGCTCGCAAGACGATTGTTTCTGCCTTCGCAACGCGCTCGTCATTTTGCTCCCCGCTACTGGCTTATCTTTTCTCATTTTTCTACACGTTTTGCCGTCGCAACGAATTACATCCTTACCATACTTACTCGACGTAACAGTCCTATTTAGGCACTTTACACGCGCCGGGGAATTCCCGTTGTTCCTTCTACCCAGCATTTTCCCCTGCGAGAATTGTTTGGACGCGGTGCAGCCGCGTTTCTTTTGACAAACAGGCTTATCCTTTAACTTTCTCGTCGATTCACTTTCTCCTCCTTTATTCTCTCGAGCCGCAACGGATCTATGCTGCAACGTCTTTGCTTTACCCTTCTTATTCAACTCCTCCTTTGAGATCTTTTGCTGCGGCAACGACGCTGCCTCCTTCCTATCGTTCCTCTCGTTCTTCTCGAATTTCTCCGCCTTGTCTATCTTCTCGATCTTCTCGATCTTCTCCGCGACGTCAGGCTTCAGCCTCGGCCTTCCCGGACCGCGGGGCTGCGTCGATACTGTTTTGGCCGGTCTACCAGGTTTCCGCTTCGGCGGATACAGAACACGATCCACGTTTACTGCTGGCTTCGAGACTACCGTTTGCACCGGCGACTGCGTTGGAGCTGCCGGGCTTACTGGGCTAATCGCCAAGTGTAGCGGACTGTTATCCACCGACTGAATTCCCGAGTCCGGCGATACATTTGAAACGCACGGATATTCCGAATCGTTCAATTTCTTCCCTAATTTACTTCGCCTTTTCCGCGGTTCCGACAGCAGAGCCGTCTTCTCGACGAATTGTTGCAACAAAGTCGAACTATACACAGGTACTGGGTTCTGGTCGCCGTTTTCGCTCGTATCCGAATCGGCACCCAGAGACATTCGTTCGATAGCTTTCGATACTAATCGGCCGCTTTCTGAATCTTCAAATCCATCAAACGGTGCGTCCTCGTGCTCTTGATCCGGTAAAATGGCCGCCAAATCTTCCTGATTGATTTCCTGAAGCGGTTGATGCGGTTGTTGTTGCTGCTGCTGCTGCTGTTGTTGCTGCTGCTGTGGTTGTTGCTGTTGTACTTGCTGCTGCTGCTGCTGTTGTTGCTGAGACTGCTGAGTTTGTTGATACTGCTGTTGCGAAGGTAAACGACCTTCCGACGAGTCTGAATCGTCGCTGCTGCATTCGGATGACTAAACAACAGAACAGAGATCAATGGTTTACCGACAAACGTTGGCCCTAGCAAAGGAAAATCTGGTCGAATCGCTAATCCCCACCGCGGACACGTTAAAATTAACTCGACGCAATTTGCCGTTCGATCGTTTCGATCTTTACAATTCAACATTCGCACCCACAACAAATTACCTTCGCCTCGCAATTTGCTTTACTCTTTTTCGACGCGTTCCGCCTATTCTTCTCGCATCTGACTTTCTCCGTATCCTCTTTCCTCGGCCCTTTCATAGTGATCTTTAGTTTAAGCGCTCCCTGGAACGAAATTGCAAACTCTACCGATCAATTGTTAAATTTCCGAGAGGAGCGTTAAACGGCATAGTTAAATCAATATATCGCCGTGTCTGTTCGATCAGCGTGAGATTGTAATGCACGTACCGATTCAAAATTTGTCTCTTGAATGGAGAACGTTTGCTCGCTATGCTCGGACGTGCAATCTGAATTCGAACCTGTGTCCTCCTCCTCCTCCTCTTCCCCTTCCTCTCCCTCTTCTTCGCCGCTACTCTCGTCGTCCGAGTCTGAATTCGAATCCGAATATGAACAACTACCTTCCGTGCCGCCGGAGCTATCGTCGTCGGAATCAGAATCTTCTTCGGAGTCGACCGAATCTGTTCCTAACATACATAAATTATTGTGCACGATGCAGCATAGACGCTTCTATGGAAAGCTAGGAATCACTGGCCGAAACCAGTCAACTAATCTGGAAGTGCAATGTTTCGCTACCATTAGGTTCGGTGGTCGGATCCCAGCTACCTCCACCTTTTATGGCATCCATGTCAACAGTCGAAGGGAGTTCTCTTTCTTGCTCGCCATCGTTTTCTTCCCAATTCCAATTCTGCAGTTCTAATTCCGAAGGATGGTGAATAACGGCACTCCATCCCGAATCACCAGACATTTTTCTGCTTATCTAACATCCAGTACAATCGAATAGAATACCATTCCTTACAATTTTGTTCGCTTGTCCGGCTCTTTTGTAATTATGCAAAACATGTCTCCTTTAATATGTTCAATGGTTAAAAGTCGAACACCGCTGTGCAATTTCCATGTTACTCTCCGATTTCTTTCGCCGTAGAACAGCTGCACACAACTACGCTTTACACATAACGACGTAACTGTAAAAGAACAGAAAAGATGTGACCTTTATCTCTTTCAAAGTGGACAACTTCGAAGGAAGCGTCTAAACAACTGAACATTTACTGGTGACTACAGCGGGGGCAACAAAACGGTAAGCAATTTCACAGAATACTGGGACAAAAGGTGGTAGCTCATTATCAATCTGACCCTATATCCTCTTTGCTGTGTAAATCAACGCAACGATCCCGGCAAGTGTAAATTTCTCGTCGAACTTGCAGGCCTTACGTTCGAAGGTAATTCAATTCTACGTTTTACACGGCTGGAAGCTGTATCCCCGAAGCGCGGGAGAACGCTTACGTATAACCTCGCGCGGAATCGAGTGTCAGCGGAAAAAATTACGATTACGGAAGGAGTGTGTGTACCTTTCTCTCGATATAACTGTTAGTCCAGGAATCGGTACCGATCAAAGGCAACGTCATCGAACAAACGTTGCTAGCTGATGCGCGCGTATTTCACCAAGGAACGCGTCGCTTTCCTGCACGCACAGCAATAGTAGCGACGGCACGATAACAGTAGCAGGCAAGCGAACAACACGATAAATGGGATCGAAAAAACGGGAGAAATTTATCCAAAAGCTATCACTCTGTTTACATCGTCGATGAAGCACACAGAGATCTTCGGAGTAACATGGAATTGGAATGGAAGAGTGGGAGAACGTACGAGACAGAGATCAAACGAGCGAAAGAGGCACATAGGTAGATGTTGTAGAGGTGAGGTAGAGAGAAAGACAGATAGCTTTCGGGAATTGGGTTGTCGGAGAGGGGGGGAGGGGCAGAGAGAAAGAGAGAGAGTGAGTAAGAGCAGGCGACGGAGAAGAGGGAGAGAATGAGAGATGAAAAGGGGGGAGAAACGTTCCGGATCGTAGAATGGGAAAAAATAAAAGGCAAGCACGTTATCGTCGAAGCGAGCGCCTAAAGCGGTAAAGAGTGACGAACTAAGGTGAAGGCTGCTAAACCGCGTTTAATGACAGACACGATACCATGAGACCTCGTTACTCCGCATCCAACGTCTAACGCGACAAAGATCCACGCGATTCTCGATCGACGATCAACCAACGATATTCTCGAAGTTACTTCGAACAGACAGCTGTTTCTGTTTCTCGGTCGATGCGCCAGGTGCGTCGGCGACAGGGTCCGTAGAAACTCCCGACGTATTCAAGTAGAACTCAAATTGCCGCGCCATCTGACGTTGAACACTGTCGTTACACAATGGCACAGCGGTATATACAAAAATATAGAAAACTACTTTCTGTATATACCTTGTCCTGTGTATCCTTAAAATGATAAATATGAGATTGTATCTTCCAAAATGGATCTGAATCGAATTTCCTAAAGGAAAATATCGTGTCCGTTGTTGGAAGAGAATAGTTACTGGCCGGCACATACATACATTCATACGGTATGATTGTGTGCCTGCTCCTTTGGTTTCCCACGTATTTTGATCCGTAAGTCAGGAATTGTTACATTTTGTCGGCTAAGAACACGCATCTATGTGCACCGAACATCACTCCACATCACTCGTATGAAACAGAGGTTACATGGTTGTTTACGCGTGATGCGACTGATAATCGCTATCGCATCACTCGTAATCATACTTGAACTTGTCGATTGACACTCGATAGATCGATAATCCGCTTTGTCCAATCAACTTGAGACCGATAATCGAGCTTAAAATCGCGCAATCTTTTTATTTTTATTACAATTTTCCGAACGATAGATTGGACGCCTAGCTGCATAAAAGATCTGGCTTTCGCGTTATCGATCGTTTTGCTATGAAATCAGGACTGGTCTGATTGTGAAATTCGAAATCTCATTGTATATGCAATACATATACTGATTGTCAGAAGCATGGTTGAACACTCGGGAAGTTGCGGTAGGCGGTCTGGAAGGGAAAGCGACGGGTAAAAGTAAAAACTGTAAAGGATTCGAGCGATACGAGGCTGAAAATGGCAGAGCATAGTAACGGTTGCGACTCGAGTATTCCCTCTAGGTACTTATATGCACCGAGACGAAGGGTGGTAGGAGTAGGAGTGAGTAGGAGCCTCGAGTCGGCAATATGGCTGACCAGATGTGCATAGGCAGAGTATCAGGGTGGTGTTAGTGCCGTGCGTTATTTATGTCGAACTATCGCAAATCTTGTCCGAATCTCGCGTGTTTTCATGGAATCGGTGATATATTGTGCAGGAGCAGGAATACGGCTTGCATGAAGGCATAGCATACGCTTCCGAGTCAAACAAACATGAAGTGAGTTCCACATACTTACACGATACGGGATTGAAAGAGAAAGAGAAAGAGAACGAGGGTCGATCTGAGTCGAGTCGAGTCGAGTTGAGTTCATGGCTTCGACTACGATTTCGTTTTGTCCCCGGCTATTGTTTATGCCTTCAGCTGCAGGGCTACTCTTCCGAGGGCTCCGAGTTCCCCTTTACACTCAACCCTTGTCTTTCTAGTTTCCTCCGGTACTCTCGGTCGGTTTTTCGTCGATACGATTTTTTCCAACAGAACCCCTACTGCTAGAACTGCGAGCCACACCGGGCAGGGCTTCGACCACAATTTTTTATTCAGTACTTTTTAAGCGTCACGCAGGCTTCTATCAAGCTTCCTCCTTCCTTCCACATTATTCGAGCGTCCCTTTTACGCGCTTGTTGTCGCTTCATTTTCGGTCCTGATCTCGGCCTTCTCGTTCTCGTTCTCGGTCTCGTTCTCGTTCTCGTTCGCGGAGATGCATACATACATACTTACATATATCCCTACTTGCCGAGGCTCGCAGATCGTGTTCCAACGCTTTTGTGTATCATAAATGAGTAAGCTCGTCCCGTCGCTGTTTCCTCGCCCCCTATCTTTCCTCGTTTCGTGTCCGTTTTACATTGATGCAGTGCCCGCTTGCACGCTTCCCATTAGATCGCCAGGGATTACTCTGCTCCATCTAAACTAAACCATCACGCATCTTTATGAACGCGTAAGATAAAAGGATGCAATGCGAACATTGCTTTCCACGCATTTGTTTATGTTAGATGAGCAGACATCGGTCTGCCTGCACGCACGCGCGTAGGGTATTTCACGATTTACCCCGCGAACAGAAATTTCACTCGCCCTTTTCCGTGACGATTCATTCAGTGACGAATATTTTCACAACGAATCACAGTTAATACTTAGTAATAAATTCATGTGATAGTATTTTACACTCTGATTGGTGTGGTGCAGTATGATTCATATCGTGGCTGGTATCGGAAAAATGATATCAGTATATCGTCTAAGATAGTCTAAACCGTGATACAACCGGACGTCCGCATGCACGTAGTGGTTGCGACATTTCAGTTATACATATGTAGGTATAGGGGGAGTTCCCCTAGTGCCGAACGCTTAAGTTCTTTCTCAAGTAAGAAGAAAGAAATAATATTAAATCAATCTCCTTAGCTGTGCACACACGGTTCGAACGTGGCGAAACCTAATGGTTATTTTTTCTATTCCCTCTGCAGTTCACGCGGAATAACGGCTCGGTAGCGTTTAAAAAATCACAGATACCTATAGCTAATGTCCGGTATTAGTTGTCGTCCGATGTTAAGGGAACTCCCCCTACATACCTCAGCGTCGTAAATGACATTCTCATATTTTTAACAAATTAACTGACCCTGTACTGATCGAAAGGAGAAAACGATGGTATACTTGAGATGAGAATTCCATAATTTCGTGGAATAGACAGGGCAACGACGCGAAACGCGTGCATGCTAGCATATATGCGTCGTGTACCTGACTACCCGCACCTACTCTGGCGACAGGAATATGTACCTACGTGTGCGTGCATTGCTGTTTCTCGTTTACGACGTGCGCGTTCGATTAAAATCCCCGCGACAGGACGCACCTTCAAAGTCTACGAACGAAATCTGTTCATGTATGTACCTGGAGCTTTTTAATACTCCCATCGCTATTCATATTTGTTGTTTGCGAAAGAAAAAGGGGTAGAAATGTAGCTGGCGCTGCGTAGAACTAAGTAGTACCGGAAATATCTGACGCGGTGGACTGATCATACGCGCCAACCGGAGGAGGAAGTGGTAGTATCTTTTCGTATTTCGCTTCGTTCTCGTTCTGTTCCCGTTTCTCCCCGGTCGCGAACGATCCGTGGTCTTTTCAGAGTGGTTCACGCATTGCAAGGTGAAAGTGATACCGAACTTAACAGCCACTCTTACAAAGAATCCAGTAGTTTATTAGCCGACAAACCGCGCGTGGAAAGCTTTGCACTATCGCCTAGCTTTTCACGGGTAATCCATTAACATTCACCAAACGTACGATCGAAGGGAATTTTGAGAAGCGATGAAGCGATCCTCGCATTGCCGCCCACTCCAACAATTCCTTCCACCGGAAGAATATCGATCGCGGTAGGAATTCTTCGCCGGCAATCTCGCGCGTAACGAACGGTTTCGCGATTACTAAAAACCTCGAAATACATGAATATATATTAATGAATATATATATTCTGGTATACACATGCTAAACGCGAGAAACTACAAAGACGCCGTCTTTTTCTTCTTCTTGTGTTTCAGCGAAGTGAGCATATCGTCGGCACGCGCGTCGGTAATGGTGTACGACGACGTTAACAAGAAATGGGTACCGAGTGGCAGTTCCTCGGGACTCTCCAAAGTTCAGTTGTACCATCATCAAGTGAACAATACGTTTCGCGTGGTGGGGAGAAAGTTGCAGGATCATGAAATCGTCATCAACTGCGCGATCCTCAAAGGACTGAAATACAATCAAGCGACAGTCACGTTTCATCAGTGGCGAGATAACAAGCAAGTATACGGTCTGAATTTCTCCAGTAAGGACGACGCCGACGCATTTGCCAGAGCGATGCTGCAAGCGCTCGATGTGAGTTTAAACTGAGAGAAAGAGCATTACCTAAGAGGAAAACTACATACAGTTTTATGCGCCTTCTCGATTCCCGATCAATAGTCATCGATTTATGCCCATCTAGATACGCACCTCTTTCATTAATAGATTACACGCTTCACCTAGGTGCTGAGCAATGGGAACAATATATCGAGAAGTCTTGCTCCCGCAGTTGGCTCCACTGCCCAGCAGCAATCTGTTTTCCAGCAACAGCAACAGAGTAATGCTCAGTACGACGAGGATATGGGCTACAGGTTCGTTCATATCTATTTCTCATTGGTATTCACATTTACCCTTACCTTACCAATCGGTGAAAAGCACTTGAATGTCTTTCTTGTACAGAACTATGACCAGAGAGGATGTGGCAATAATTCAGGAACGTAGAATGTCTCAACAGGGTCAAGGTAGTGCATCTAGTTACGCTTTGTCTATTAAGGCTCCCCCAAAGCAACGCGAAGATCCGCCGCGGTTCAGCAGTTTTTTATACGTGGCGGCTTATGGGCAGCCTTATCTGATCCGCGTCGGATCCGCGATAATTCGCGTTGGACTGTGGGAGTGCCAAGAGATTCGCGAGATCGATCAATCTAACCCATCCGCTTGTGCTTTCCTTAGTAGCGACCAGCAGTCCAAACGCGATCTCTCCGAGCTGCCCTCTCGCAACTCAACAACAGCAACAGCCACCGCCATCTCAGCAACAGCAACAGCATCAACCGTCTCAGCAGATCATGCAACAGCAGCAGCAGCAACCGCAACAGCCGCCACCGCCGCCTCAGCCACAACAACAGCAGCCGCAGCAGCAGCAGCAGCAACAACAACAGCAGCAGCAGCAGCAGCAACAACAACAGCAGCAACAGCAACAACCGCAACAGTCGGGTCATCACAGAACTTCGTCGGCGCCACCAGCCCCGCAGCCTCAACAGCAGACCATAATGCAGTCAATGCAACCGGTCGGTGGTCTATGCACGGGTTCGGGGCAACTATCAAGCGGGCCTGCTCCTCCCGTACCACCACCTCAGCCCCCTATCGCGACATCAATACCACCTTGCCCACCAGCTATAATGAATTTCAACCCATCGGTACCGCCGCCTCCGATGATGATGATGAATCAGTACGCTCAATCACCATCTTCCCAGTCGAATTTGTCGAATCAGCCGCAAGCTCAAGCGATTTATGGCAGTAGCCAAGGGAACCCGTACGTCGGTGCGCCGAACAGTGCCCAGTACGCAACCACCGCCATCATCGGGCAAAGTCCGTGTCAGTATCCCGCTGGGAATCAGAATAACTTTTACAATAACAACAGCCAAGTTGCCAATGTCTATCCGAGCGGGCAGCCGAACCAAGTGAATCAGTATGGCGGCAGTGCTGCCACTGCTGGGGGAAATCAATACGGTAGTAGCAATTCGATCGGTCAGTACGCGAGTAGCGGAACCACGACGACCGGTCAGTACGGGGTTGGCGTCGGAGTCGGCATGAATATCGTCCAGCCGAGTCAGTCTCAGTACAGCGTTGTCTCTCAGGCGCAGGCACAGTACGGCAGCAGCCAAATACAGACACCTTCCAGTGCCACGAATCCATATGGAACACCGTCAAACACGGTGAATCAGTATAGCAGCAGCGTTGGCGTTAGCGGCAGTGGTGTTGGTGCTGGTGCCAGTGCTAACGGCAGTGCCAGCAGTGGTAGTGGCAGTTGCGGAGGCAGTGGAGGTGCCAGTGGAGGTGGCAGTGGCGGGGGTAGCGGCGGCGGCGGTGGTAGCAATAACAGCAATGGTAGCAGTGGTACTGGTACTGTTAATCCCAGTATTTACGCCCCCATTGGCACTGGTGGTCCCCAACCACCACCCATGATACCGCTGGCTGGCCCTGCAGCTCCACCTCCACCTCCGCCCCCACCAGCACTACAAGCCAGCACTGTCAATCTTAATCATCTCGCTGTGTCTGGCACCAGCGGATCAATAAGCTCCAATTGCACCACCGATCCACCACCAGATACTAACTCGCTGGCGGCTGCCCTTCAAGCGGCTCGCTTAAAAAAGAAGCAGGTTCGTACCGCTTTGCTTAGTCTCGGAACTATTTTTAACCGACTTCAAAAAGGAGGAAGTCATAGATTCGACCCGTTTGTATTTTTTTTTTATATGGACCGATTTTAACGATCTTTTTTTTTATTCGAAAGAGGGCGATGCCCCGGTGGTCGCAGCCTACACTGAATCAATATTGGCCCAATATTTTGCCAGTTATAGATAATAATAATTTATTTATATGCTTGTCCCCGCATAACTCCTCGGCATATGGTCCGATTTTGACGATCTTCTTTTTTTATTCAAAAGAGGGCGATGCCCTGATGGTCCCATCCTAGACTGCATCAATATTGACCCAATATTTTGCCATTTCCGGTTAATAATAAAGACTATTATCAACTAATTATTATTATTTTACGCACGTACGCGCAATCTCCTCAGCATGTTGTGTCAATATATATAAAACTAAAAACTTAAAAATAAAATTTTTTAAAAGAAATTAAAACCGACTTCGAAAAAATAAAATGCACTAAAAAGTAAAAAATAATTTTTTCCCTTATTTAATCTACGACTCTCATATTTTTTAAGTCGGCGCCTCATCAATTGCACCGTGTAAATCTGGCACCGACTTATGAAATATAAGAGTCGTAGATTAAGTAAGGGAAAAAATTATTTTTTACTTTTTAGTGCAATTTTATTTTTTCGAAGTCGGTTTTAATTTTTTTAAAAAAGTTTTCATTACATATTTGCTGGTTTGCAAATCTTTTGGAACTTGGGCGTCTCGCACGCTTTCCTTCCCCGTGGCTGATCGTTGCTGCTTCGTTTTAGCCATCGCAGCAACCGGTGGAGAACAGTGGCTCGAGTACCAGCAGCAGTGGAAGCGCAGGGAGCAGTGGAAATTATGGTACATTAGGAAGAGGCGGAGCCGGCGGTATGGCTTCTATGATGGACGAGATGGCAAAAACTTTGGCGCGCAGGCGAGCCGCAGTGGAAAAGAAACAGCCCGAACAGCCACCACAGGTACACGAATCACTTTCCCTATCATCGTACCATTTTTCTCACCGGACTCGATTATTTCCGGATCTGACCTCCCTGTTGTTCCATTCTACTCTAACAGGAACCAGAAAGCTCGCCGGATAAGAAATCGTGGGACAAAAACAACACGTCGAACACTAAATTCTCGAACGGTGCTGAATCGCCGAAATCAGTCCGCAAGAGATTCGGTTCCGCTTCCGAGGACACGCTGTTGAAAGTGAACGGCGTTAACGAAGGAGCCGTGCTCACTGCCCAAGAAATGGAAGCGTTCAAAGTGGAAATCATCAAAGAAGTGCGCAAAGAATTTCAAAAGATGAAACAGGAAATCGTAGAAGGTAAAGGATACTCGAGTCGAGTCGAGTGGCTCTGTCTCGCATCTGCTCACGTGTTTCTTTCTACACTTTCAGCGGTTAGAACGGAACTGAGTAGAAGATAAAAGTTGCGACAAGGACCAGTTCCAAGTGTAATGCAGAGAGGAAAGACAAGTTTTCTATCAAGTATAAATCAGTCGACACGAAATCACCAACGGTCGTACACAGCCGTGTCTTTTACTACGTATGCGTGAGAACGAAACGCAATTATACCCTATGTATATCAATCGTGTACGCGCGTAAGTAAGTACGTTACAATCTAACCTAACGAGTGCTCTAATTGGACCGTATATACTTTCGTTGTTTACTATATCAGTGGTAGGCGACGTCGACTTTGGATGAAATCGGTTCTAATTCTGCCAATTTAACGCACAACTGATCATGAATCGACTTTGTTCAATCGTACAATTTATCCGTTACTGACGACAATTCACGTGCTCATTTTATTCCGTTAACTCCACGAATACGCACAGCTCGATACATTCCAATACGTGAATACATTTTGGCGATCCTCTACATTTTGACTATCCATCTACACCGTTTTTATACGTTTTTATATTTTTTTATCATCTCTCGTACGATTCTCACGAAAAAAAAAATGAGAAAATTGATGTTGCAGTTCATATATATTCTATGTATCTATAATATAGCCGTATATACGCTGATCTGCACCGGCTTATTGGCATTTATCGCAATTAACGAAGATAAAAAAAAAGAGTGAGGCAGGGGTTTTAAGGGAAGGAGGGCGAATAGAAAGATAGATGTAGGAGAAGAAAAAAAAGATGAGAACGGTGCCCATTCCGTAGAGCACCGGTGATTTATTTTCCTTCTTCCTTTTCTTCTTTCACTCTTACTTGAAAACGCTGCAATATCATCGCCGATATTCTATGTACAATACCTACTTACTAGATGTTGCACATCTAGCTGAACACGAGTCACGTAAAACGAACGCGAACGAATCATTCTCATTTCATTTCGTTTGCCTTCGCCTGGTTTTCTAAGGATTTGTAACTGAATTTTTAAATTAACGCGGGTACTAAGTACGCAATGATACCTAATGTTCTAAGGTTCTTCCGATATGTCGAAGTAATCGTTCTTATTTTAGGCGTAATTGTATAAGTATGTATTACCAGCTCTAAAATTTTAATCTGGTTTCAGTCAACCGTTTCTAGTCGTATAAGAAAAATCAGCGGAAGCACACTGTTCTTGATAGCAATCACGGCTGAATCGGATGTTCCGAGGCAGAAACATTTGTTTTTAAAAAATGTACACGACGCTTTTCATCGGCATTCTCATCGTTTCACTAGTCTGCCGCAAGTGGCAATAGCTCGCGTAGTTCGAGGAGTCACGCGCAAGCATGCTACAGTTCTCTGTTCGTTCATGTTCCCGCACAAATTCATTCGCCTGTACGCGGTTCGCATTGCATAATTTCATCCGAGCCTTTTTATAATTCTTCAAATCGCACTTTTCTCGTACGTCGAAACTCTCTCGTATCGATCTTCCAGTACGATAGTATTTACATATAATCATTTCCCCGTGCCGATTGTTAATCCTACGTCAGATGCGTACTCCGCCGAACGAAAGGTGTATTCAAGCCAAACGGAACATGTATAGGTAACATATACATACATAGTTATGCGACCGGCACTAGCGTAAGGTTCCTTTTAAAACCTTTCTACGAACAACATACGATAATCAAAGTCTCGTTGAGGCGTGCCCTGGTTTTCTACGCATCGTATCTTCGTGTTTGTACGCGCCTCACGATGCTCTGCTCGCCGCCACCATAGATCGTTCCACGATCGATCTCGTGGATCGGGTAAACACGAAACAGCACTGCCACCAGATTATACATATATATATATATATATATATATATATATATGTATGTATGCGTGTACCCAATTGTAAAATTTCACCAAACAACATACGTTTCATCGGTGGCTGCGTTCTACCGACGATTCCTTTCTTCTTTTACATTCTTTGACTGAAACTCTCCGCAGTATATGTATGTATGAATGAACGAATGTATGTATGCATGCATGTATGTATGTAACAATTTATTGGGATCGCGTTGCGCCGTCTTCTGGAAGTAACGATGCGTCAGACGCCGATTCTGAGTATAATATGTAATTCGTATACTGGCGAGCACGGACGAAAGTACTCGCATGTATAGAAAAGTGCGTGTGCTCTGAAAACGCGCGTGCAATTGTTTCATTGTGTTGCACCGCGTGCGAAACGGGTCGGGGGGGGGGGGGGTTGGGGGAGAAGGGCAACAAACGTACACATTCGATGGGTCGACGGTGAAGAAGTGAATAACACGGAGTTGGAGAACGGCTAACCGGAAAACCGACTAGTATTAGACGCATTTATATTATATTTAACATATGTATATTTATATATACATATATCATAGACGGATAATTTTAATACATTAAGATTAACGCGCGAGCGTTAAGAGTATTTGTTACGATTGAAATTATTTAAGGAGCGCGAGAGAAGGAGCTCGATACCGGGTCGGTTTTGCGATACCGACGTGTCGAATCGAACCGATGAAATATATCGTGTGTGTCCAGGGCCATTATAAACGGTGTGTATTATAATTACTGTACTAGCAGGCAAATACACGTATAAAGCAAACGTAAAAGTTACATTGTGAAACGCTATTTTATGTATACAATACGTGATGGAAGCGGCGATGAGAGATTATCAAGTACTTCCTTCTACATATTTGCTGGCAGGCTTTCCTCGCGTTCGGTAATCCGCACACGGTTACCGTCGATTATTCATTTCTATCCGATACAACGATTTTTGTACATACGTACGTATATAACAGCGTACAACGCATTCAGGCTTACGTTCCGCCGTGCACGGCGGTTGCGCGACTCGTCTTCGTCGTTTCTCGTCATTGCTTATGCGCAAGGTTTCGAACGCGACAGAAGTTTCGCGCCTACGTCGACACCGACATAAAGATAAATACACACGCGGAAGAAAAGGGAGAAGGGGGAGAATATGTTGATGTCGAGTTGTCGATGCTGTGTGGACTTGGCGATGTCCTATGTCCTATGCCCTATACTATCATACATACATATGGTGTGCACGGAGATTGGGAGGCATCGAGCGCAAGTCGGAGAGATTGGCGCGATTCGGTCCAACGATGACAACGATGGGACGCACCTCAGACGCATCGAAGAGGATCTCGACGAGACCGCGTTGCGTATTTTGCTAAAATTTTAAGTAATTCGCGGAACGCGCGAGAGAAATTTGTACGAAATACAGATAGCAGCGTTAGTACGAGGAGTTGGAATCGATACCGAGCACACTGTTTCTTAACACGTATCTTGGAAATATTTGTATGTAAATGAATGACGAAACAATAAAAAGTATACGCTGAATCTATGGGAACAAAGTTCATTTCTGAGAAAATGTTTACATTAAGAGAGGATTCTCCGATTTCAATGACCTTGACATATGTTGTCAACATTTCCCTCTAAATTTTTTGGCGGTTCGCCTTAGTTTCAGAGATATTAATATAAAACTTTCGGCATAATATATTAATATTAATATAATATATTAATATGCTGAAAGTTTTTTATTAATATCTCTGAAACTAAAGCGAACTTTCGGCATAATATATTAGTATTAACATAATATATATATATAATATATTAATATTAATATGCCGAAAGTTTTTTATTAATATCTCTGAAACTAAGGCGAATCGCCAAAAAGTTTACTCGGTGGTAAACTCGAAAGCTATGATTTTTCATCATTTAATGTTTATCGCGTTTTTTCAATGTGCCGCGTGGATCAAAGCGTGACTTGCTAAGAGCTAAGAGCATGACGTAAGAAAAAAATCAAAGAAACGAAGTTGGCAATCGCGTAAGGCCTTAAGGAAATGAGAGTGAGAATAAGAGAAAGGAGGGGCCCCGGCCGTCTATAAGCGGAGGGGACCGAATGAATGACGCATAAAGTCTAGCATAAACGATTGGCGTCGCGGTGTTACATGTACTCGTCCGTTGAATGATCGGCACTGCTCCTTCTAGGCGTGTACGTAGATAAAAAGCGTATTTGTGTTCCGTTACGTCACGTCGTGGGTGCGACCTATGCGTGTTTCGCATCTCTTCGCGTCACGGCGCGCCGTGCCGTCCGTTTCCGATCAATAGGGCGAAGGGAATACGTATTTAGGAAGCGTGGCGCGCAACTTGATGCAACGAAATAGGAGTTGCACAGTCTGTGCTTGCCCAGCTGAATCGCGTTCACTCGACGAATGATGGAGCGCTAAAACGAATCGTCGAGTACCGATGACGATGGTTTTGCGTGGGGCCATGCGATCGGGTGTGTTCGTCTGTCCATCTGTGCAATCGTGGTTGCCTCCGCGCGGCGACTGGTTGCTCGAAAGCGGAAGTGGACAAAGCCGCTAAAAGCAGCGACCGTGAATCTCGTTTCGAACTGGTCAGGCGGGAAAAACGAGGTCGGCCGTCGTTAATAACGCGTAGCGTTGGTGGCCAAAGAATCGAAGGTATTGAAAGGAGAAAAGGTAAAATGCGGTAACGCGTGAATGCGCTTGCGCTCGAGGAAACGCGGACGACCACGCGACGCGACGCGACGCGTTGCTCGCGAGACGGGAAGACAGGGAGAGCAAGGGAGAAACAGCCGGTGCAGTGGAACTCCGTGTGACGACACGGCCGCGGCGTGGCAAGCAACCGTAAGGGCAACGCACCGTTCCTTCCACTGGAATAAAATATACCCAAGCAATAAAACGTAATTTGTTGTGTGACAGACGGCACACGAAACAAGCCTGGGATGGAATAACCGTGTAGAACGGAGCGTTACCATCTTTAGTCTGAGCAGTCGTGGAAAAAACAACGTGGTTGCCAAGGATGAAGAGAAGGAGGCCAAATGGTTCGTGGTAAAGGAGTAAATCCATCGCAGGACACTGTTACGGTATCCGACCGTTCCTCGTAACTCATAACTCGTAACTCGTAATTCGTGACACGAAACTCGTAATTCGTAACTCGTAACGTCACCGTTTCTGATCGGCCGGCTCGACTTGGCTCGGCTCGGCTCGGATCGGCGGGGCTCGGCTCGGTTCGGCTTGTCTCGCTTCACTAGTACGTAATAAAACTTGACCCATTCCTTTCGTTTTGCTTTCAGTCTAACTGTGTTGAGAGTAGATTGTGGACGCGGTTGCTCGCGCGAATACCGATCGACTGACTCGTGCGAACGTACCTAGTCGCGTGAGTACGCGGCTGGCGAGAACGAGAACCGATGATTCCACGAATAGAAGATGACGCGATACACGATATAGTCCCTCCCACCCAACCACCCAACCAGCCATCGGTAAAGGTACTTCTACAGCTGATTGCGAGCCAGCCACTAGCTCGCGCGACCCACTTGTTTTGGTAGAAAAAAAATGCGTGCAGAAGCGTGCGAGTAATGAGGAGACCGCAACAAAGAAATTCTCTGTGCCTTATCGCGTACTCGATGCCCCCGTTGCTTCGTGGATATTTCTGGATTATATCGGTTGGTGCACAGCCGATTAGCTGGTAGTCAGCAGCTTACGCCGCGTGTCCCACGTTTAACCAGACTGTCAGTTTACCATCGACCGAATCAACTGTCAAACGTTAAAGAAACATGGGCGATTGTTGATTGATTGATCGATCGTTGCGTGTTTCAGCTTCGAAGGGCTATGAAGGGATCGAATGATCGTGCCGGCCGCCGCGCCGCGCCGTCACGTGACACGAGGAAGCGGCAAAGATCGAGCCGTTGCTGCCGCTAGCATTGGTCCACCTGGCCAGCTTGAATTTCCACTCACGGATTCCGGGGCAATTCCCTACATGTATAAACGCGGATCATCGAAATTCCACTATCATTGGCCCCGACTGAGTTGTTGAGACCAGCAGGACTCGTCAGCAACTCCGAGACTTACAGTAGATTCAAAAGAGAAGCGTGCATAGAGGAGTGAATAGCGTAGGCGTTAGACTGAAGCAATGGAAACGCAAGAATGAGGGAAGCGGACAGAAGGGAAATGCAGCTGACCGGTCGATCGTACTATTTAGGACCACGAGCACGTAGTCTATGATAGGTGGTGAAATCGTCCGGAGGCATGGAAAGCAGAGGCGTGAAAGCCGAAGGGTCGATCGGTATGAGCTAATCGTAAGGTAACGAAGAGCGCCGCGCCGGGAGAGCGAACAGACAGACGCGTAGGAAAATCAAGACGGAGCAGTGCCGTAATCCTGGGGGTCCAGGGTTTCCGCATAGTGTATTAATAGCTGGCAATACGGCGGTGGTGGGGCGGTGGCTGCTCGCGTGTGAAAATAGAAAAGAATGTTTTTGGAATCCAATTGGACTTGGTTGGCCGAACGATGGGGCAATATGGCCGACTTGGCCGAGCGGGTGGACGATCTGATATGCAGTTTCGACTCGGCTGGTGATACGACCATGGATACGTTATCGATGTTGATATTCGGCTGGATGTTATTCGGATTGGTGGTACTGTGCGTCGGGAAATACGTTTACAATCGTTTCGTTTTGAACGAGGTCGCTTCCGCGACGGTAGTTGCCGCCAAGGACGGCTACGTCGTTCATGGTGATAACGTCGGTGTTGGTGGTGGTGGCGGCGGTAGCTCTATCGGTAGCGGTGGCAAATCGGTTTTGCTCAGCAAGCAAAAAGTCCCCACTTCTGTCTCGGGTACTTTGCCAGCCGGAAAGTCTACCGTAACGAGCAGTGGTGGTAGCGGCGGTGGTGGCGGCGGCGGCGGTGGCACCGGTTCCGGTCCCGGTCCCGGTCCAGCCACCCCCGGGACGACTTCCGTAATCGGTACTGCGCCGTCGGCTTATGTCCCGCCAACTCCACCCGTTCGCAAACGCCTGACCGCCAGAAAAACTTCCGGCGCTTTGATTAGTCCGGCGAGGAGTTCTAGAAGCTTGCATCTGCCGACTGCAACGGGTGCAGATGCCGATGCAGTACGCTGGGTCAACGAGATTATCGTCTGGCTTTATTCCGATCCTGCGTTCCTCGATCAAGTATTGACTGTTTGGGTTGGCTCCCTCAACCAGTTTACCACCAACTCCGGCGACGAGGTGAGTCAGTGCACGCGATTCCGCCAGGAGCGTCGTTGCGCTTCTAAGTACGTACACATAGCCCGACAATAATTGAAGGGTCGCATGCAATAAGGGGACTTAATGGGCTCGAAAATGGGAAAAATTATTGTCCAAACGCTGAGAAAGATTGGGAAATTATATATTGTTAAACTGTATTTTAAAAAATATAGTATTGTAAAGCTCGTCGCGACACACATTTGTTCTATTTACAGTTTGTTTATCCAATCATTACTATTCGAGTCAACGCGAGTGCTAAGACTGCTAAGTAGCGCATTATACGCGACTGCTGACTGGTGGTGGCGCGCGAGATTTATATATATCGTCATATCTTCTACAATTATTTATTAATCAGTGTGAAAATTTGTGAAAATCTTCCTTGTATATTAAGGAAAAACTTTGTCGCTGCAAGTTATATGTACCTCAAAATTGCCTCGATACTTTTTAACGGCGAACGTTGAAAAACATGGGTTATGTCCAGTATTACTTTTTAATGAAATATTAGTACATTTTTTAAAATAAGGGTTTTGTGCATACATTTTACGGCTTCGCTAGAGTTTTCTGAAGTTATGTTTTAAGTCTCACAACGATCCATTAATATTTACTCAAGTTATCGCAATTTATGTTTAAAGAAATAATGACTTCGGACGATGAAAAATTTTTTGTTTATTATTTTTTGCTCGAATAGTAATGATTGGACAAACAAACTGTAAATAGAAAAAATGTGTGTCGTGACTTGCTTTATAACACTATATTTTTAAAAATACTATTTAACAACATTTAATTTTCCAATCTTTCTCAGCGTTTGGACGATAATTTTTCCCATTTTCGATCGCTAAGTAGTCACCTTATTGCATCCGACCCTTCAATTCAGGCGAGACTTCTCACGAGCAAATTTTCAACATTTCGTTGTTCTTACAATACGCTACATGTTTAAATTGTTGTATTCTTCTAGCACGGAGTTGGAGTGGAATTTGTTCGTGTTCTTCCCGAAACCCACCCACCGAATCTGTCCAATATCTTCTGCGAGTGTGATTCCAAAGACGACGTGGTATGTACCTTAAAAATTCCCGACATCGCGCGCGTTGCGGAATGATTTTAGTACCACCGTTGCGACAAAACATCGTCGTTCTGTTATAGACAATCACCTGCGATTGCGAAGCTACCCCAGCATTGCAGTTGAAGGCGTTTCGTCGGAAAGCTGACAAGCTAGAAGTCAGTCACTACCGAGTAAACGTGAACCGTTTCCGCGCGCGACTCAACGTCATTTGTATCACCGAGAAACTTCTTCTCGATTTGAAGTGCGACGGCTGGCCAGAGGTTGGTGTTGCGTCTATTGTCCCGTTCCTTCTGTCGGCTTATCTTTACTACGGATTAAAGTCTTACTTGTTCTTCCTTCGGTTTTGCATTAGGTGAAAGTCTCGCTGGCCCCTGTGGGCACGATAAAGAAAGATCTGGACGAGAACCAGCTGCAGGAAGTTGTAACGGAAATCGTGACAGCCGCGTTGCGAGGCACCAGTGTTCATCTAAATCTGTTCCAATATCCGAATTGCCCGCGCTTATGGAGGGAGCCGGTCACGCCCCAATCCGGCTTCTCAATGCCGGTCCATTACGACAGTATGGTTAGTCTTCTGTGTGTCCTATGAAATGAAACGTTTGCATTGTGCGTCACCGAGCCGATGCCGATTCATACGGAGATGCGCCTACTTATTTCGATGAATTTCCTCTTTGTAGAATACATCCACCGGCTCGCTTCCTCCTCAGCGACAACGGCTACCGGCTCACAGTCAAATCACAACGCAGAATCAATACGCGGCCGGTGAGAAACGATTGCTGGTTAAAGTGGTGAGAGCGACGGATCTCGGGGGCGAGCAAGGTGCCATGGAACCGTATTGCATCGTCGAACTGGACGATCCTCCTCAAAAGAATCAAACGTCCGTGAAAAAAGACACGCGGAATCCACTCTGGGATGAAGCATTCCTATTGTAAGTAGTAGCGCGAATAATGAACGCGCGAGAACTTCTCCAACGTCATGGATTTTTATCCGAATTTATCGTGTTATTCGTAGCGACGTGAATCGTAACACGTCGGAGGTGTTGTTGGAAGTTTACGATCGTGTGAATAAATCGCAACGATTCTTGGGCTTGGGAATTGTCGGAGTGGACGAGCTTCTCGCGAATCCGAGTCAGCGACAGATAATACCTCTTCAGAGTCGGCCCTACGAAGAAGACGACATCACGGGCACCTTAACGGTCGAGGTAACTATGAGAACCGATTAAACGGGGCAATTTAATCGCGGAGTCGGCTTAACCCGTTACATTCCATCGAGTTTTAGCCTACGATGATCTTGTTCAATTCGCAATACGTATTTCCTTTTCCCTTGATCGCGCGCAATTTTTCTCTCTTTCTCTTTCTCTCTCCCGGCACCCCGCTCTTTCTCTCTTTCTCTCTATCTCTCCCCCTCTCTCGTTTCTATCTCTCTTTTCTCAGTTTCTGTTCATCGAGGGTGCAGAGGTGCCTCAAATTGGGAACAAACCTTACAAGGTGAAGGAGACGATAAAGCCTGTGTCACCGACTCGTATCTACAATCCGACAAATCTCATCAGCGACAATAGTCTGAATTACAACAATGGTAACAGCACACTTATCTTGTACGACTCTACCGTTCAATCCGAAGGGGGTAATTACCAATTACTTATCTGAAAGGCATTGAGTTCTTATTCACGAGTGTGAAATGATAGTGAGATCCCGTTAGTGCCTGTACACCCCTGTTATGAGCCGCGCCCCGCGATCCGCGCCCCCCCCACCGAACGCGATCTATCGACTCGATGGTCTCGACGCGCTTCTCTTTCACCTGATTCACGCCGCAGGCGAGATATCCATTTCCCTCTCAACGTTCGCCACTCTCGAATTCCTGCGCATCCCTCGCTCCCCGTAGATCGGACCGCGTTTTATCTCTCTTTTACTCGCCAACATCGGCTATAATCCTACACGCGCACGCGACCACATACATATAGCATATAGTAATTCGCATGAGATATGTACACGTACGGTTTCTTTGTTTTCTTTCTTTATCCCTTTTCTTCTCCTCGCCCCGTTCTGTGACGTTCGTGGTTAACACGTTAGCTCCCTTCATGCAAGTCAGATGTTTTTACGCCCGTCTGCCGTGTGGTCGGTATGTTTCTCGGCCGACGCGACGATTCTTCGGTGTTATTTCGGCTACCAGAGAGCAGAGTACCGATATCTCATCACGGATAAATATGATTTACATGTATGTACTAGGGATTACAAATTAACTGACTTTTTCAATTACCGGTAGTTCGGTAAAATTTTCAGTCGAAACCGGTTTACCGGTAATCTACCGAAATTTTATGAGGTATTGAAAATATAAGAGTAAACATTACAAAAAAAATTTTCTTGAATAAAACTATTCTGAACATTAGATTTAAAATAAGATGTAACTATTGACAATGCTTACTAGTATGGATCTTCACCACGAAAACAATGAAAAGAATCTTAATTTACATATGTAAGTAAATATTTTTGGTTTAACAATGCTCTTTAAGAAATAAGCACGCCAAAACATAAAGTTTCTAAACTTTGGCCTTCTGATTGGGACCTAAGTAATTTTTCTACAAAATAATCCAGCCACGGATAAAGCCCTCTCAGATTCTACACTTGTTGTTCGGATAAATATTTTCTACTTGAAAATACGCCCATTTTTTTGATAACTTGATTCAGATTTTTAGTATTCTTTTGGAACAGAGTTGGTTTTACATGAGATACTTCGGTTTTCGTCTTTATTAGTAATTGAAGTCTTTTTTTCACTGATAACGTTGTAGATGTGGACGGAATTAATGAGCTCATATACATATGCATTATATTGTTACACATAATTTAATGAATTACCGGTAAAAATTTGACGAATTACTGGTAAATATTTGACGAATTACCGGTAAAAATTTGACGAATTGCCGGTAAAAATTTGACGAATTACCGGTAAAAATTTGACGAATTACCGGTAAAAATTTGACGAATTACCTGTAAAAATTTGAGGGTATTTCTCGCGATTTACCGGGAATCCGTAAGAGCGAAAATATCGCCCAACGCGAGAATTCATCTGGTAAACGAAATGACCGATTATGCTTGGTAGAATAGGATGGAAGTAGAATGTCGTAACCACCCGTAACGCCCTTAAAAACATTTCATCTACGTTTAGACGAAAGACTAGGGAAACTGATCGATGATAAAACGGAATTCGCAGACTATCTGATGAACGGCAACGTCGTTGACTCACCTTACAGAACTGGCCAGAGCAATGGAAACAAGGGAACGCTGATCGTGCACAGCCAGCAAAGGGTATGGTCGATAAACCTGCACGTTCAATAAATAATACAATTTGCTAATTTCTTTTTATCCTCGACTCCTACCGACCACCGAGTGGTGCATCTTTGCCCTGTGCTTTCTTTTGCAGCAACCGGAGCGGCAGGTGGTTAAGGTAAGCCATTGCTTGACGTGGTGCCCATCGTTCTAGACGCCCTCGACGCCCTCGAAGCCCTCGGCGTTCTCGTCGCTTTCGTTACGTTACGATACTAACTACTTACATATGCAACTGCATATTGGACACGCGCTCCCCTTCCATTCGGATATTCGCAAATCCTCGCATTAGCTCAGATCTCTTCGTCTCGTATTGCCCTCCTCTGTCCTCGGTAAAACGACTCGACTCCTGAGATGGTAACGATGCTGACCATCGCTCCGCGTAACCGTACGTCCCTCTCTTTTCCATTCCCTCAATTTCTAGCCGGAGTTTATCGTGTACGTATCGTGTGGCAATTAAACCAGCTCCCCCTTTCATTCCACGAGGATTACTAATCACTGTCGGTTGGTTGAGTGGTGTGTGTTTGCTAATTCAACAGGTCGCACTGACGGAAAGCGGAAATTGGCACGAAATATCCCCGGAGGTAATTATACACACTCGTTGCTATATATAAGACAAATTCTATGCTTTCCTTTGGTTCCGTGTTAATTCTACTCTGTTTACATACCTGCAGTAATTCTGGCGGAATATCTGCCAGGCGTAACGTGAATAATGTTCGTCTGCGGCTAACCGTTGTGTTTTGGTGGTTTCAGCATGGAGCGAAAGACGCCAGCGCGACATCGGGCCCGGAAAGTACGCCGAATTCTTCCAACTCTGAAGGTATTTAATCTATACTCTATAGCAGTGGATGATGTTTCTTTCGTCGCGTGCCTAACTCGTAACCGTTTTGTCGCAGAACGAGGGAGGACGCGGAGAAAACGTCGGGACTTCTTCGGCACGATAAAGAAACGGCTGAGCCGATCGAAAACGAGGAGCAGATCGGTTGGGCCGGAAGGCGACGCGAATCACGAGGATGCCCACTCCAGATCTATATCCGCGGACAGAGCGCGGGATCCTGGCTCCGGTACGTACGGCGGTCGGTCCAACATTCGGAGAATCACTTAAGGATGTATCGGACGTACAATATTAGACAAAAGTATTTGAAATACTTGAATATCTACGTCTTTCGCATAGCAAATCTAGATGCAAGGAACTCGAACGACAGTTGGAGTCTTACTTTTATTCCTAGAAAGGTGTTTTTCACTTTACAAATGCTTTTCCAAGCACTGTTTGCTAAACTTTTAGCAGTGAAAATGCCCTGAATTCACAATTTTCTCAAGTTATAATTTATTTCTTTAAAACGGTGTATTGAAAAAATTTGAAACTCGGCAGATACTTTCATCTGTGCATATACTACATGTACAAAAAAATTGAAAATATTGGTACCATTTCTCCAACATTTAGACAGCTGTTTTATCCGTCAAGATCATCTAGAACAATCTCGCAAATTTTCATCAACTTAGTACCATTTTGAAGATAGGTCCAATACATCCTTAACGAGATTGTGTTTATCGATTTTTCATTGATAGTCGGAGTAGTTTAACTCGTATAAAAGCTTCGTCGACAATCACAATGCAACGAGCACAACTAGGTACTTAAGTTTATCCGATCGTTAGAAAATTCAACGCAGAGAATGCCATTCCTTACGCCAACGTCCATGAAAATTCTAACGCTGATACTAATGCTAATGCAAATGTTCAGACACAACTAACAAAATTACATTGTGCAAAAGACCGTCTCGCTTGGATTTTATAGCTGGTTTATCGATACCAGGAAGAGAAGAGCATTCGAGGCGTTCCAGTTTGAGCGAGGCATCTGGTATAAGTGGAGCGTCCACCAGAACTTACGTCAACGAGGCTTCCACTCTAGTTCTCGAAACTATGGAGAACGGTATTAAAAAGTAAAGAAGTTGTTGTTTTAAAAGCGCAAGAGTTTCGGGTGTACAGACAAACTAATCACTGATACACATTTGCTGGTCCCCAGGCACTATTTAGTACCGCTGTCGCTAGCGCAGAAGAGCAAGTGGAGGAAAAAGGGCACCAAGCTTCACATATTCAACGATCACACCTTCATAGCGAAGCACATGACTGGGTAAGCGGCTGATCGCGGTGGGTAAACGGAGGATAAAGGTATAACTAGGCGCGTTTGATTTCAGCGGAACTGTGTGCGAAGTGTGTAAGCGGACGCTCGCGAGAAGATTGGGCAAACAGGGCTACGAATGTAGGGACTGCCAAATGAAATGTCACAAGCACTGTCACGTTAAAGTTGACACCACTTGTCCCATGTCTACCATTCAAAGCATCGAACTGTAAGTGGTCAGTTCTTTCGTTCTAATACCGAATCATCGAACGTCGACGAACGAACATAGCTACTACATAAGATATGTATCTATAGTGGCGGATGGAAGAAAGTTTATAAATCGAATAACTTTTTTAGATTTGGTCCAAACGACATGAGTTTTCTTTTTGAGGAGCTAGAAGGATTAGTTTGCTAAGTGACGTATTTCGTCGTTTTGAAAAAAATTGCAATTAGTCGGAATAGCAAAAAAAAAAATAGTAAAGGTTGTTTTTAAACTTTTTTTTGTGAACATGTATTGAAAATTAAAAAAAAACCCGTTTGTAGATTGAAGCTTAATTCAACAACTTATTGTATACATGCCGAAAATGTCATTGAAATCGGTTAAAGTTGCTCTGAGCTATAAACGCTTAAAGATCGCAGAATAAGGTCGAAAATCTCGAAATTCACGAAATTAACGATTTTCGACCTTATTCTGCGATCTTTAAACGTTTGTAGCTCCGAACAACATTTACCGATTTTGATGAAATTTTAGGCATCTATATAACTTCCTTCAATCTACAAACTTTTGTTTTAATTTTCATTACAGACTCACATAAAAAATTAAAACACGACATTTACTATTTTTATTTGCTATTCCAACCAAGTGCATTTTTTTTCAAAACGACGAAACACGTCACTTAGCAAACTAATCCTTCTAGCGTCTCGAAATAACTCAAGTCGTTTGGGTTAATTTTAAAAAAGTTATGCGATTGTAAAAGTTGTAAACTTTCTTTCGTCCGCGACTGTATGTAACAACAGTAGCGTAAGACGAAACGTTCGCTAAACCATTAGCTAATTCTGTTTTCTTTTGATTCGATTGTCGCGTAAGGTCTCTACTGCCAGTGCTCAGTGAATAGAAGGGGTAAGTTTGCGACGACCTGGCAATTCTTTGTACCAATGTTTCCTAATTAATAAGTAGCTGCGCATGTACAACAAGTTGCCTTGTCGCAACGTAATGAGGATCGATACGTTGCACTTGCTGCCCTTCCTGTCTTTTTAGCCGATTTCGTTTTAGTATTAAAACATTACTCAGGTCGTCTTGTCCTCACTCTTGCTTTTCCAACTACGTATCTACTTACTAATAGCTCCTTTGTCATTCCTAGGTATTTAGACGATATAGCATTTTATCGATACATTTTTGCGCATCTCTTACTACCGTTCGATTTTAACAAGTGACTTGTCAGTTGTCCGATTGCTCGTCTAGCATAAACGCATACCCGCATTACCCACGTTGTGTAACGTGCCTATGTGTACTGAGTCCTACGCAAGGCAATATCGCCCTAATAAAATCTCTGAATTGTTTCTAGAGCTTACATAAAGGTACCACGGCTCGAGCGAAAATCGTCCATCCGTATATGCTGAGCGAGTCTTGGATGGCGAAGAGCTTGGATGCGACGCGCCGCACGAAACTGTTCCACCTGCTGCAATACGCCCGTATAATATCTAGGAAGGACGAATAACTTTTTCTCCTACAGTTTGTTTAATCGAATCGCTTCCATTCGTTACACGTAGGTACACACGTTCACAAGTCGTTGGAAAGATCCGAGGCTAATCTCGCTACACGCTTTATAAATGAACTGTAAAGAATTGCTCGCGTATGTACGTACTTACATCCCTGTACCGATTCGCCTCCAAGCACAGATCGCTTTAGATCGCGATAGCGCCTTTATACTATCCGCTGATTTTATACCCCTTCTGAACCGACACGAACGAACACGAATATGAACTAGGGATTGCAAATTTACCGACTTTCTCAATTACCGGTAATTCGGTAAAATTTTTTATTCGAAACCGGTTTACCGGTAACTTTTTAAGGCATTGAAAATATAAAAGTAAACATTACAAATGAAAAAGTTTTTCAACTCTAATCGAGCATTGTGAAAAATATATGCAACTAAAACTGTTCTGAACATAAAATATGAAATGATATAACACGAAATAGATATATTTGTACAACTATTGACATTATCTATTAATATGGATCTTCACCACGAAAACAATGAAAAGAATCTTAACTTGTATACATATTTAAATATTTTTTATTTAACAATAAGCACGAAAAAATTATAATTTGCCCAAACTTTGGTCGCCTGATGAAGCGCTCTTAGATTCTACACTTGTTGCTCGGATAGTCATTAAGAAATCATATGACATTTGTAGATATTTTCTTTTCACTTTTTTCTACTTGAAAATACGTCTATTTTTTTATGGCTTGATTCAGATTTTTAGTTTTCTTTTGGTTAAAAATTGGTTCTTCATGAGATACTTCGGTTTTCGTCTCTGTTATTAACTGAAGCATTTTTCACTGATAACGTAGTAGATATCGACGGAATTAATAAACGCATATATGTGCTACATTGCTATACATAATTTATCGAATTACCGGTAAAAATTCGAGGGTATTTCTCGCGATTCGCCGGTTTATTGCAATCCCTAATATGAACCGCGTTCCATATAGGTACTTTGGTACGAACGCGAACGCGAAGAAAGAGTACAGAACGGGCGGGAACCGTGCCGATATTGCTGATGTTTCTCCCTCGATGAATCGGAAAAATTGTTCTGCATTTATAATAGTTAGCGACGGTAAGAATTCATAGCGTGAGCGCAATGCCGTTCAGCGTTCGTTATATCGTGAACATGCGAAACCTATAACACGCGGTCCAACTAGGGCTGCGATCCGTCCGGGTTTCCCCGGATTTGTCCTCTTTTTTTAGGGCGTCCGGGGGGATTTTCTGTAGTAATCCGGGTTTTTCGACGCTGCTCGCTCAAAAAGTAATAAACATTTAATCTTTATTTCTTGACTGTGGTTACACTCTATAATTTACAGAATTTTTTATCTTGGGATATCGCACTTAATATAAGAAATACTTAAAAGTGTCCGGGGTTCAAGTGAAAATGACCGGGTTTTTAATGCTCTCTGTCCTAGATTAATGATTTTACGGATGGCAGCCCTAGGTCCAACTTACCTACCACTATACTCGTCCAGTTAATGCTATCAATTCTCCTATTCACGCGGCAACAGCATATATATCCATGTAGTCCATTCTCTCACCCCCCTTTCCTTCTTTTCTCTCGTTCGTTCTTCTAAGATTCTAAATAAGAGAATCCGATACACGCGGAACCACGGAAACGCGATAGAGTCGCGATCGAGAAATCGAGAAATCGAATATGTTGTCGTCAGTGCCTCTAGAGTCTAGACACTATAGCTTCCTGTAATCTCTGAAATGCCGTATCTCTATTCTCTATCCTATGAAAGTAATACTTTTGACAATATTTTTTACGCTATACAATGACGAAACGATCAATTGCAATCGAACATTTGTACACGCACACTCCTGCCCATGTACCTTGCGTATAAAACGCATCGCGCCTTCGAATGTTGCGCATTGCTGGTTACCATTACCGTTGTTGTTGTTGTTATTATTATCACCACCATCGTCATCGGCAGCGGCAGCAGCAGCAGCAGCACTATAACTATAATTGCTATTATCAAGATCAACATTGGCATCATCATCACTATTATTATTGTAATTATCGGCATCAGGACGCAGTGGTCGCAGAAAATTTAGGATTACGACCCCGATGCGCAGACACTATTTAGCAGACTACGTAAATGTTACGATAATGATAATAATAGTGTTATTGTGTCACTTTAAGAGAAATAATATATGTATTATCGTACGATTCTATACCGTTCGAAGGTCTTTAATACGTGTATGAATTATTTCCCTACCTCCTTAATTCCCCCTCAAACAATTCCGCGTAAATAGCTGGGCAAAAAATCTAGAAAAGTATTAAAAAAAAGAAGAAACGAAGTAGAAAACTGCGCAACGGTTAGACTGTTGAGTAAACAGCAGAGATGGAAGTTGACGTATATTCAGATGAAAATGTAGATGTTTGGAGGCGTGGTCGAAAGTGGTGCAACGTGCAGCGTGCAACGGTGACCTAATTTGAGGTTAAAGCTCCAATTTTCGCGGAGTTTCAGCGTGGAGGGGGATCGAAGATGGGACGTCGGCGACGGCTCGCCGCGCTGCGCCCCGCTGGTCACCATGACGATATGACGTAACGGTCTACGTCATTGAGAAAGCGCAACGACCTGGCCGTACTTACGTTCTCGCATCGCCGTTGGCGACGTTGGCGACGGATTGCTGGCTGAATGGGCAAGTGCAGCGGATTTTCGATCGTCCCAGTTTCAATTGATAGGTAGATACGCGGCGCTGTCAGCGTCGACGTGTCTCCAGCCATTTATGCCCGTCTCATCCGATGCATCCCATATCAAACTGTTTTGTTTCCCTAGCTAGAACGGGGCCATGTCGCTAAAAACTTCTTTATCCCGAAGACAGATAGAAATGGAATAGCTGCGCGAGCGCTCAACCATCCCCGAGTTCAAAGGAGAGTGTCAGAGGGGTAAGCTCCAATCGAGTTTATTCAATCGCGAGCTCGGAATTAGGACACGTTGTCGGCGACCTTCTCAATGATGTGTATGACGTCACTAGTTTCAAAGGAAATCTAGGCCAAACGAACGAAGGAGCGCCGCTCGGGGAGGTATCGTCGCAACGATCGTCCTTCTACCTCTGCGATCCAGCCGTCGCGATCAATGGGGTTCTTCGATTGTCCCGCGGCAAAGATGAAGGGTTAAAATAATGACGCGTTAAAGAAATGAAAAGAATAAAAATAAAAATACAGCTCATTCGAATACAGCGACTACGAATTATATCGGGGATACCTACTTATTGCGAGGCACGTATAGGAGCGTCGCGTCGCGCCGCGCCGGGTGAACGGAGTTTCACCCGGCGAGGCGATCCTTGAATGAACTATGGTATTTCATAGCTGGCCTGAGCGGTGATCTAGGTCGAACAAGGGTCATGAATGGCGTCGCTTGCCGCGTGTGACGTCACGGGGTGCAAAACCCCTGCAAGTGGGTCACTCGTTGGTTTTGTCATGGCCGTGGGCTATAAACGGACACGGGCCAGGGATGCCCTTCGCTGTTTTCACGCTTTCCGTGAATCGTGTTCCGGTATGAACGCTCCTCGCACACATATACAATTCTACGCACTTGGAATTTACAATTAGCTTTGAGCCAGCCCGAGCCGAGCCACGGCAGAGATAACTAAATAAGCGGACGGAGGATAGCGAATCAGTTCGAGGAAGAACACGGCTGGGCTTCGTTCCCGAGGCTATTCGATTCTCGGTAAAGATAGGGATTCTATTTAGAGGGGTCAGAATAGTCGACGAGCGGTTTAATGAAAAACGTTTATTTGAAACGTAAACTACGAGTATCGACATAGGTAATACTTATTCTTAATACAAAACACTCAGTCCTGAGAAAATCTCTTAGTCTCACATCCCTTTGCATTGTCACGCATTTTCACTCATTCTCGCATTCTCCACGGCCACTGCGCACACGCGAAAACGAATTTATATAAATACCTAACAGTAAGTAGTACACGTTCTGCCACTTCGCCCGCAGAAACGTTGTACTTTAGAGCACGTTTATTTACCATGTGCCAATTGCTTCGTGACGTATATGTATACCGTGATATCACGCGGCAAATGTTTACAAGGCACTAGAAGTTTGATCGCGCATTCGATCCGCGTATACATACACGTTACGTTAGATTTCGTTGGCGTTTTTTGTTTTTTTTTTAACATAGAGGAGGACCCTCGACGACAGATCTGCCCGACTCGATTCGAACAATTACGTACCCGGCCCTGTTCTCGCGCGAGAGATCGGAATCTGTTGCTTCCTAGACGGGCGATTCTCTGTCGCGAGTAGTTGCGTCGAACGGTGATATGTTTAAAAGGTATTCTCAACGAATAAGTGACTATAACTTATTCGAAAATCGGCGCGATCGAAAGTTTAGCTCGCACGGCAAAGATTCGGTGATTTACCCTGGCAGTTGCGTCAGATATCTCTGCTGCCAGTCACAGATACTATCCGATACGCGATCTCGATACGCCTGCGTTCCTAATCGGTAATTGACTCGCATATAGGTATCGCGACCGACCCCTTTCGCAGTACAATGTTTACAGATCAGATAGCGCGAGTGAATCTCTCAATTTCTCTCGCTACTATTTCACAAAATTAGGTCCGTGTGTAAGAAATATGATCGGTTGGTCGTACCCAGTGTACAGATATTCTACGCTTAGTTCCTCTTTCTCTCTCTTCCCAGCCTTTTATCTTATTTTCCTTTTTCGGAGGTGGAGAAGCAGGAACAGGCATTCACCACCAAAGAGAATTGTCAAGCGTTAATCGTCGAGCACTGAACTCGCTGGCGCGTGTACGTAACTGAATTATAATATGGCTAATGTACGCGTTATCGGTGGCTGCGCTAATCGAGTGCTCCTGTAAGAGGTACATGCACACTTGTACGACTACTTCGGTTCGTTCTACGTGATCTATCTGATTTACGAACAGCTGCGGGTGCACAGTACACAGCCGCAACGTTATCGTTAGTTTGCTAGCTGCGGTTTGCTCGATCGCAGTTACATTTGACGAGGCCGGACGCTTTTTTGTCGTTTAAGCTAAGCAGCTGCTCGCAGTAGCCTGGATCGCTTCGGCACGGTTAAACGAAATAGTCGGCATACCGAACGGGCTCCAGCAATGATCCAAGAAAGACTCGCGGGCGAACTTAGCTGTTTCTATAATACAATGCTACTGTGCTATTCGTATACTTTTCCATCCATTCTTTTGGCAGAGAGGTTTGAGAAGTGTGGCGAAAGAGGCGCTTAAGGAGCAACGAAATTAGGAGACAGCATCGTCGAGTGGAAGGCAAGTGGATTGCACGGGAAAGTATGATTCCGAAGGTGGGGGACGGTTCGGGGGATGTCGATGGGGTGAATGAAGCGTAGATCCTCCCGGTTGGAATCTGCGGAGCGATCGGGATCGAAATCGAAATCAGCGTCTATCGGTAAAGGCCGACCGAATCTTGACAGGAGCGCGGCATCGAGAGTGGCTGGGCGACGTTCCTCGGGACCCTCTGTGTCGGTAAACCCGAGAGGCCTCTGATGTAAGTGTAGGAGACCGGGCTGCGCAGAATTCTCTTGGGGCTCTTCTTCACGTGCTTGTTCTCCTTGCCTTCCCTCTTGGAGGCGATCCTGAGAGTTTGGAAGGCTCTTCGAAGTGTGTCGGCGGTGAATGACTTTTTCATAGAGTCGCTGTCGCAGCTGCTCTGTGCGTCCGAAGGGCTCGGCGAGTAGGAGAGCGTGTCGGACGTCCGCGGGATACCTCTCACGTCCCCGGGACTCCAAGACCGGGAGGACTTGGCCCGGACACGGTCGGAGCTTCTCTGTACGTTGGAAAGACGTTCCTGGGAACGAGTCGGTCGACCCCGAAGCCGATCTAGATAGCAATTGGCTCTCGGGGATCTGGTGGCCCGACACAAACGTTCGCCGCTACCGCGACGCGACAGCCTCTCCGCGCTTCCGGAACTTCCGCCGCTACTGCATCCGCTGTCCGTGCTGCACTCGTCGTCGCCGAACTCTTGCCGCGAGGATCTCACCCTCACCGTCGAGTCGTTTCTTCGTTTATTCTCGCTGCTCTGCCTGGACTTCTCTCGGCGGCGAGCTCTGATCTCCGGATCGGTAAGCCTCAGCGTCTCCTCCATCGTAGACACCTTTCGACGATGCGTAAGATGTTGGATCGAAGTCACAGTCAACTTATACGTCACTGGTGCGGCCGCTATCCCTTTCTTGGTTCTCTTGGGCAGAGATCACGTAGGTATCTCAACAACTTTGATACCCGTTTTATCGTGTTTGCACTTTTACGGGATTCTTTCCCTCTGCGTACGAGAGAATTCTTTCCCTTTATTCGTGCTCCCTCTCTGCTTTCTCGTTTCTCTTAGCAGTACCTATCCACGGAACGTTAAACACATTCGCGCGGTGGTTAGTTAGGAACGCACGGACTTAATGTGTTATAGCCGTGAGCTTGTTACGAACGGTTCGCGCGTTCACGAGGGTGGACTGAGAGTCGTAGATTCGCGGTCTTCTCTTATATAGGTACTGTATCGGCTTGGCGGAGGGTACGCGCATGTCCTCTGCTCCACGTGAGGGTACGAATCGTCTCCGCGAGGATGCGGTATCGCCACGAACCGGACGAACGTGTACGTACAGTGTACGTAGCGTGCGTGGTGTAGGTATGTATTCTGGCAACTTTCAACTAACCCGCGATCCACTGATCGATAAGGGCTCCCCAATCACCGGGATGATTGATTTCTTTCGATTGAACATTGAAATACTGTTTTATCAGTGTGTCGGAGAATAGATATTAGGTATTTAAAGGGAGGTTCCGGTCTGAAATTGATTTTTTTATTTCATTTTTCGAATGTTCAAGCTTTTAGGAATACGTGTTTAATAGGATTTTTTTAAATTCATTTAGGCATTAATTAATGCCTAAATTAAACGCGTTTTTCTCGAAACAGTGTTCTCAAAATCGGTGGAACCTGTATCTCCAAAAGTTATTAGCCGATTCCACTGAAATTTTTCTTTATTTTGAAGAATATACTTCTGCCTCGTGGATAGACCAGTTGAATTTTAAAACAATTGAAAATTTATCATTTTTAAAGGCGTTGAAAGGACGAGAAATATAGGAGAAAAGTGATTTCAAAATTCGAGTGTCGTTATTTTCTCAAAAAATGTAATTTTTATAATTTTTTCCGGCCTAGTCCACGAGTGAGTTTCATGCTCTTTAATAATCTGGCATTGTTTTTTTATTTCAGTCCAATAGTTTAGGTTCCACCGATTTGGATAGATTTGTTGACGCCTCGACTTTAATGACTCCCAAGTGCCGTCTACAATGATTAATTATAAAACAAAAAATATATTTCTATAGTTTAAGACATCCTTAATACAATGCAAAAAGTTCCATTAAGTTATATATAGTAGTTTTCCTTTAATTAATTCCTAAAGATCACCTATTTTTATGGGCTTTAGACCGGAACAGCCCCTTAAGGATGTATCGGACGTTCAATATTAGACAAAAGTATATGAAATTTGAAATACTTGTATATCTACGTCTAACGCATAATAAATCTAAATTTAAAGAACTCGAACGACAGTTGGAGTCTTATTTTTACTCCTAGAAAGGTGTTCTCCCCTTTACAAATGCATTTTCAAGCATTATTTGCTAAACGTCAGTAAAAAGGCCCGGAATTCACAATTTTCTCAAGTTATAATTTATTTCTTTAAAACGGTGTAGTGAAAATAATTGAAACTCGGTAGACATTTTCATCTATCCATATGCTACAAGTAAAAAAAAATTGAAAACATTGGTACCATTTCTTCAATATTTTTTCAGCTGTTTTATCCGTCAAGATCGTCTCTTTCCATAAGAGTGCGTGTAAAATCAGTGAAAATTAAAATCTTTATAACTCAGCAACCGTTTAGTGAATTCGTTAAAATTGTTTGCAGCACATCAGGAAGATTAAAAAGAACAATCTAAGAAATTTTCATCAACTTGGAACCACTTTGAAGAACCACTTTGCCCCCAAACATCTATCGATCATTCTATCGTCGATAATTGAACAGACTCGGTGAAACGCGTTCCTTAAATTTAGCAACCGTGTGATATGCCGAGAAGCAGATGAATAGAGCACGTGGGGTAGGGGCGGGAATGAGGACAAGAAGAGTAGGCACCGTATCGCGTCTCGAAGTAGGTATAGGTAGCTCGTCGAGGTCGGCGAACTCCACAGGACGATCGATGCCAGGTGGGGGGTGTACCGGCATCGGCACCGGCACCGACCAACCCCGATGCTGCATCGTTGTCAGTGCCAGATGCAGCCAGACAATCAATAAACTAATACATACACAGAAATAAGCGAAAAGTGTTTCGACCAGTAGAGATAGTTACGTGTACATATTGTAGTTGGGATGCTGCACTAGTGCGGTCCTTATATGCATATAGGTTCTGACCCTCTCAGAAGCTTCCAAATAGTTTAAAAGAACTTCGTCTAAAATTTTGTTAAAATATATTAAGGATTATAGGTCGCTCAGTGGCAATAAAATATTACTATTTTGGAATAAATTGATAGAAATTTTTGCAATAAGGACAAATTAATTTTATTAACTTTTAAGTGAGAGTATAACATTAAAATTCGGGCACACATCGCATAGACGAAACGGGTTTATAACGAGTGTGTACTGTATTGTGTTGTGGCATAAGGCTTCATATGCTTTATTTAAATTTCTCTCATCAGCAGCTCTCGAATCAGATGCAGACGCAAACTCTGACGTACATTCTATTCAGGTTGTTAAACGCATAGATAAAATCATGGTTTCGGATTCTGATATATAAATATGGGCCCGGTTTCATTAAAATTGACAAGTGACAATTATGGAAAGTCGCAGTTGCCAAACTTGTGGTATATGCGAAATATAAACTCCTTGAGCGACCTTTATACATCAAAATATACAAATAAAAAGCACGAAGATATTTTTTTTTTGTCGAATAGAGGATTTTAAGAGGGTCAGACAATACAAATTTTAAAGTAGAAAAATAAGGACCAACCTATGTTGCACGCGTTAGGCAGCACACAAGAGACGGATAAACAGATCGAGGAAGAGGCGATCGATTTCCGAGCGGTTCTACCACAGCTACGACGATCGGCTGAAGCTTTTCATTCGTTAGCGTACGTGTCATGTTGGACATTTAACGCGAATCGCGCAGAAGGATAACGGAATGTGAACACGAACGGAAACTGCCCGTCCCCTTTCCATCCCTCTTCGCAAGGACACTGCATTTACCTTTACGTAACTATATGGTATTGTTGTCATCTGTTGTGTAATTGTGATAGCTCGCCATTAGTGAGAACAAAAGGTATCGCAGTGTGCTCCGCGCGACTGTGAGCGCTCACACCTCGGCACCACCCTCCAGCCTTTTATCGATGCAATTAACACGTCTTTGTTCCACGTACGCGTAGGCTACCTAACCCAGAGCTGCGCCGCGCGCTCCGTCAGTGGTAAGTTACAGATTTCCCTGGCAACCGCAGTGGGTAGTAGGATACCTACCTGTAAAGCCGGGGATCCACCGGGAAGCTTGGATTTTTAATTGCTAGACAATTTTCACATGATCCGCAAGGTATGCTATGTTTTAGCTTAGCGTTTGGTGGAAACGGTTCCATAAGAATGTATCAAAGATAAATTCTTTAAAACCTAGCATGCCATAGAATAGCTTCGCATAGCTTAGCTTAGCTTCCCGCTGGATTCCCGGCTTAATAAATCGCATCGCATCGTTTCTACGATAACGCGAGCTTCTTCCTAATCCATTCCGACTCCCTTCCCACAGCAACTATACAAACTATAGGAGTGCAGACGTTACTATCGCCACGGTCAAGTCTGAATATACATATAACAATTTCGCAATTGCACGCGTGTAAAACTGCAAATGTACCTACGTACGCATCTGTACATGCATGCGCGTACATATGTACACGGTACATAGGTATTTGTATGACATAAGTGGGTGGACAGCGATTATTCGGAGCGTGGTTACGCCTACGCTGACGCTCATATAATTGGATTGATAAAGTAACGACAAGTCGCGTAATCAGCACACCGCGATAGATGCCTACTCATTAACGAGCAAGTAAACAACCGCTGGTACGTTAGAGAGGGGAAATCAAGCGAGGATCGAGGGGCGGGAGGAGAGAACAAGAGAGGCACGGTTTGCTTTTAAGCGATTTTATTCACATCGAGTCTAAGAGTACAAAAACATTGAACGGAGAGTCGTAGATAAACGGATGCGTAATTACTGATTGTGGGTGATTAGAAAAGGATTGGGATCGGGTGGTTGATCGATCGGTCGGTCGGTCGGTTTGTCCATAATCCATATCGGTGATTAGATAACGTAATTCTTATAGATTGGTATGTAGCCGGGGTAGGGTAGCGGCAACGGATAGCTCGTATACAAGTTAGTATAGATGCTAGGCAGAAGAGGCGGATTCGTCGGAATCACCAACGGGCTGATCAAACCACTTGGCGCCGGTGCTGGAGCTGGAGCTGGTGCCGGAGCCGGGGCTGGTGCTGGGGCGGCGATCGCCACCGCCAATAATCCCGCGAACAATACCTACATTCACAGATTAAGCGTTAGTTCTCTGGTACAAAACATGTGCCTAAGTAAGCAGCAAGTAGTTTTAGGCATTACTACTTAAACTACTACTTTGTTTATCCAAGTAGGTGGACGCAGTTGTTAGATGCTTTACAGTTTACACTCACCGTCTTGAACATGTCGGCCGCGTGGAATGAACAGATGAATGGATGGGTAAGATGCGCTAGGAGCTGCTTCAAACGATGATACTCGAAATCCCGAGGAATCGCTGTTTATATAGGGGAAACCGCCACAAAGATTCTCAGGTTCTGCATCCCCCTTCCCCTTCGCTCGGGCTCGCAATCAGTCTTTTTAGCCGTTTTCCCCGTACCACGAAGGGCAACAGCCGGTCTTCGAAGCAGCCCGCGAACGAGTTACTCGCGGCCTTCTTGCTGGCCGTTGTACTTTTTCCACCGACCGGCCAATCAACCTCTCCCTTCGGGACTCCCGAGAATGTTTTTTGCCGTCCATCGGCCAACTACCTAGCATTGAATCCTGGATTTCTTCAAGGTTGCTCGATCAGCCGTCCAATGATCCGTGCAATTTCCACTTTTCTCAAGCTTGCGCTCGGACCACTTTTTTCCCTAAAGCGCAAACAGGTTTTCCCTTTCCATCAGCCACCGGGACCAGGCGAGACCAAACGACGTTGCCCTTTGTCCGTTCTTCAGAGTGTTCACTGCGGGAAAATTCTCGCCCACGCACTAGCAGATTTACGAACGTCGGCTCGCACTTCCTTAGGAACCAAGCCCGCTGACAAATCCTCGGGAAGAAGCTGTGTCCGCGCATCAGTGGGATATCTCTCTGCGATTCACGCGAATCCAGGAATACATATCTGCATAACCGAGCGTCTATCGATAGATATGTATATACATAGGTAGGGGACGCCGGGGCTGGTTGCCTCAAGGGGTAGGTTGACTAATTATAATGACTGTTAATAACTTTGCGCCGACATATGCTCTGCTGCGGAAACATTTACTGTTGAAAGAAGTCACTTCTGCTATGCCATGCATTTATGTCCAACCCCGCGATCGCACGTATTTTAACAGTAATCAGCGTTTGTCGAAAAATTGACTACGTAATTAAGTAAATATTTTTTCTTGAAGATTTTATTTTTTCACGCTCTATATAGTTATAATAGAATAAATGTTAAGGGACTATTTTAAAGTTTGTTTATTAGACGATCTATTGATACAGTATTTTTGTTTATACATAAATAATTGAAGGTTATATAGATTATTGAAGACAAAATGATTTTGTTATTCATAAAGCGATTTTTATTTTTTGTTTAAAGGGTCTAACCGGGTAAGCATAGGGAAAACGGCCTCAGCATCAATTTTAGTATTTATGTGTACCAAATAATGCTCTTTGCCTAAAAAAACACTGAGAGAAATTTCAGATCTCTACCCCCTTTCGTTAGGGTGATATGGGGATAACAACCCTACACTTTACACTATGTTATAAATACATTATAATTAATGTTTAAGTTGAAAAAAATTTCAGCTTATTATTGAAATATGAAAAGAAGAAATTAATATTTTATAGTGAAACAACTCTTGTGACATTGTGTTATTTTATTACCACTGACAAGGGAACATCCCGAACCCGGAAATTCAAAAAAAAAAACTGAAACTGTGAATATGTAGGGAATTTCCACCTGATTGCAACGAAATTTTTGTTTGCTGCCCAAATACATTCTAAGGGGGTGTAATTGACTCCTGAAAATCTGGTTATTTTCCGATTTTGTGTTATAACTCGTGAACTGTAACATAATTTTTTCATCAAATGATAGATCTAATTAAAAGAAGTAACTTTTGTCGTGAAACTTTTTTCCTATCTCTTATAGTTCGCGAGTTATAATTTTCAGGGTTTAATTTCATCCCCTTCGAGTGAATTTGGGCAGCAAACAAAATTCCCGTTGTAATCAGGAGGAAATCCCCTGCATATTCACAAAGTTTCAGAATTTTTTGAATTTTCGAATTCTGGATCTTCCCTTGTGAGAAAAGTTACTAATAACATTTTCTTAACTGATTCCACCTACATATAGTCAACCTACCCCATAATGTAAGTCAACCAACCCAGCATGGAAGGTGTTAGGAAAACATTAAAATACCTTAATTGTTATCACATCGAGTCAACATTAATAATTTAATCCGATAGCCAAATGTATGCCCTATCAAATATACTAACCAATCTAATGATATTTCGCCCACATAATTTATTAAAACTCAAAAACTCAAAAACTGGCCTACGAGCCCCGGTCACCCCTACATATTGTACATCGTATAACGAGCGAAATACCTTCGTAGTAGAAATAAGAGAACTTGAACTTGAGAAAAAGGTGAACGCCTTTGCCTTGAAGTTGTTTTAGCCTTCTGCGCGAGGGGAGGAGAGAAAGGGAGGGAGACGTAAAGCCAGAGAAGGGATTCGGATTCGAATGACTGCGCGAGTGAGGGACCCGGAGAATTAACAATTAACAAGCCGACAACTTGGAAATTTGACACTACGTGTTGAATATGCACTTGCACGCATCTATACCTAACAGATGCAACAGTACAGACACTGTAGAGTATACATAGACATTGGACAGTGAGGGAGACTCGGGGGAAAAGTAGATGAGAAAGGTAGTTGAAGTGAAACAATTAACCCACCGTGTGGGAAGCGAAAAGGTGCGCGTAATCGAGCGGATGGACCGGCGCGGCGGCGCGGCAGCTGGATTGTAACCTTGTTACGCGTTTCGACCGGATAAGCACATAGTCCAGGCAGTTATACAATTACTCGGTATGGGTGGTTATGTAATTACACGATCCTCATGCAAGTGCCCGCCCGTATGTCATGTCTTTCGATCAAGGTCATCCGAAATCGATCCGTACAGGGGCATGAATCGAACTCGCGAAAGGCGATCGAATTGAAAACGGCCGCGGCATCCGGCGAGGGGGTCAGCCAGCGCGAGTACTTACGCGAGAACACGCTGGCTCGCGCGTAGCATGGCAATGCGAGGGCGAGAAACGAAATCGATACAGAGGTGATTATACAGAGGAGGTCGTGGCTTTCGCAAGTCGCGTTTCAACTTTTCGTAAGCCGTGCGCGCAAACAGCGCTGGACATCGGTATAAAACCTGGACGCTCCGACGTCTCTGCACTCGTCGCTCAACAGCCGAATCGATAGCAACTACCTACAAGATGATCAAGTTAACGGTAAGTGGCTGTGCAAGCTAAGCTTCTTCGCGCTTCACCACCGTCAAGCCGGGGATCCACCGGGAAGCTAAGCTGTGCTATGCGATTCTAAGCTATGCCATCCTAGGTTTCAAAAAAATTAGCTTCGATACAGTCTTATGGGACCGTTTCCACCAAAAGCTACGTTAGCATAGCATAGCTTAGCTTAGCTTCCCGCTGGATTCCCAGCGTCTTTTCCATTTTTCCCATTTTTCCCCGTTTCTCTAGAACTTGTGTGATATCTGTACGTTCAACTAATTCAACGTTCTATTCATTTGCAGTGCATCGTCCTCGCAATGGCAGCCGCAGCGTCTGCGGGCCTGCTGCCGGCCGCCCCCTTGCTCGCTGCGCCCGCTCCGGCTGCGGTGGCCGCGCTTCCAGCACCCATCGTAACCGCTAGGAGCAGCCAGGTTATCGCGAGGAACTACAACACTTTGGCCGCCGTACCAGCCGCGCCAGGCATAGCTTTTGCCGCTGCACCCGCACCGTTCGGGGCTGCTCTGCCGCCGTTCGCAGCCGCAGCCGCACCGTATACCTTCGCCGCTGCAGCCGCACCGCTGCCATACGCTCCTCTCACATACGCCGCACCGTTCGCGTTACCCTGAATATGTACGCGCGCCACCATGTTACGATACATTATCTCCGTTAATCAATAAACTTAAAAATCTAAACTGAAACAAACAATCTTCCACCCTTCCTTTTTTTTTTCTATCTTTCTTTCGTTCTTTCTTGATGGTTAAAATCGGGTCTAAGTAGTTGCTTCAATTCACCAATGAATACACTTCGATTATAGTTTCCGATTAGACTTGCGTTATCTTCAAGTATTGGTACGTGAAATTCTTTTAATCCTAGTTTTAGCACGCGTTAGGTCGTTAAAACGATTTTTCTTAATACCTATCAATTTTCTAGCACGATTCTCTTCGAAACTGGTATATCTACTAGGGTGGCTCTTTTTAATTTTCTTCGGGACACCCTCTGGAATAGTTTCAAATAATAAAGAAAAATCCGTGTTAAATTTGAGCCCGATCGGATAACGGGAAAAGGTGCCCCTGGGCCTTTCGACATTTTAATAATTATTTAACCGCTCACAAAGTCGATACATGTTCGGTATATGTCCCGGCTTAAATGTTTGAAAAATAGACCTCGGAAAGAAAAATTATAATTCTTTTCGTCGCCTTCATAAATAGAAAGTGTTCGACAAGGATTCTTTAAATAAATAAACTTTGAAAATTTGAGAAATAAAATTTTTTCTTTTTTAGTTATTCGGACTTTTTTCGAAAACCGTTTGTCGCACGAGAAAAAGTAATACAACATAAAAGATGCTCCGTGTCTGGATCTACAACTTTAGTCCGACACATTTTTTTATGTAATCAATAACTTGGAGGATATTATATAAAATCGACTTTGTGAGCTGTTAAATAATTATTTAAATATTCAAGGGCTCAAACTTTACGCAGATATTTATTTTATTATTTGGAACCATTCTGGGGGATGCCGCGAAGAAAATCTTGAGAAAAAAAATTCACCAATATTAAATAAGAGCCACCCTAATACCTAGATAACTACTGTCCCGTAGTAGACGCTTACACGGTAGGTACGCGTCAGGGATCGATGACAGTTGCCAGTTGCCAGTACCAGGACCTTCGAGGCTACGATACCCGCAGCATCGGTCACCAGTCTCTCCTATCACTCCGATGGCACAGTGGCCTCGGCTCCTCTATCACCGACTACGACACATTGTATAACTAATCCATTCCCAAGATTATTATTGTAATACCCCTACCTAATAATCCTCGTTCGCCTTTCTCTCTTCTCTTCATTTTTATTACAGGTATATACATAACACGTATGTAAGAAATATGCAAACCACGTCCCTATTTCATGCTCGTTAATATCTCGCCAAGATAACCGCGAGAAATTCCTATTAAATCGGAAAGAAAATGCTTGAATAACAGCGACACGAGCGGTTACGATACGATTTTTCCCCGGTCTCAAAGTCAAAGGATGAAGTATAAAGAGAAAGTATAAAGTCTCGTTGACGGGACGGATAAGAAACTATAAGAACGAGAGGCAAGTGGACAAAAGGCAGGACGCGGCGATCGCTGCATCGAAGGAATTCCGCTCACGCTCGACGAACGATCTTCGAAACTTACGGTGTCGACATGATCGTCTTTGTCGACGTAAAACCTATGCCCGCGTTTCGTATTTAGAACGTGTACAGGCCGCACCTAAACGCACACACACACACGTATATACTACTTGGGTACTACTTATTGTTAGTGCTTACAATTTACACACTACCCAGCATTACCATGATCAGCACGATGGGTCCCCTTCATACGCAAAAGCATCCCTAGACTTTTTACCAGGAGGGGGCAACTTTGGGGTGACGGTGATGAAAAATATAGTAATGAAAAAACGAGTAGCCCGCTTGTCTTTTTTTTTTAACTCATTTCGTGGCGCCAATTTAATTGAAAATTTAAATCCGTAATTTAGAATTATTCGCTTTTTTGGTATAAATTTAATAAAGACCAGTTTTTAAAAATAAGCGTTTTTTTCTCAAAAGCCAGGGAGAGGGGGCAACTGCCCCTTTTGCACCCCCTTCTGGACGCCTATGTTCATACGGTTCTAACGATAAGTAAGGCCTCGCGGTGCACGTGGTTCCGTGGTGCTAACAATATGTAAAGTCCGTTTCTCCCTTAGCCCCCTTTTCAACCACTCGCGTCATAATGCAACAGTTATAACACGCTTCTGTTTTTATGGCGATGACTAATCCAATTATAAATACACCTTCGTTATTATTTGCTGATGTGCATCAGCAGCGCTTGCTGATAACTAACGATAAGGATTTTCATCTCGTGAATACCTTGAGGAGACAGGGATGACAATCTAACCGTATTCGAACGCAGGCATGTAGATATCTACCCTTGAGTCTTGACGGCTCTATGAAAGAAAAAGCACAGGCAGTTAGCGACGAAAGTAGCCGTCGCAGGTCCGGCCGAAAACGTATGTGTATACTTAAATTACACAAGCAATCCGGTATGCAGAAGCACGTTTCGAACCCGGCGCGGTGTCGCGATCTCCGTTGGTAGTGGGAGTACCTTACACGATCCAAAGGACGTATAAAAGAGCTGTGGCTAATCGGGATGGTAGCACAGTGTCCAATAGCGACTCACTCGAAACAGTTTCTAGAGAAAAAGAAGTAGTTGCGAGTAAAATGGTTAGCATGAATATCTTGGTAAGTCGATCGAAAGTCAACTGTAGACTAGGGTGGCTCTTATTTACACTTAGTAACATTTTTTTTCAAAGATTTTCTTCGGGGCACCCACTAGAATAATTCCAAATAATAAAAGAAAATCTGTGTAAAGTTTGAGCTCGATCGGATAACGGGAAAATGTGCCCCTGGGCTCTTAAATATTTAAATTATTATTTAACAGCTCACAAAGTCGATTTTATATAATATCCTCCAAGTTATTGATTAAATAAAAAAATATGTCAAACAAAAGTTGTCGATCCGGGCAGGGAGCATCTTTTACGTCCTATTACTTTTTCCCGCACGACAAACGGTTTTCGAAAAAAGTCCGAATAACTAAAAAAAAAACTTTGTTTTGAAATTTTGAAATTTGATATACTTCTCGAACAGTTTTTATTTATGAAGGCGAACAAAAAGAAATGGAATATTTATTTTCGAGGACGACTAGTTTTTAAACATTTATGGGGGAGGGCATATACCGAAATATGCTGAAAAGATAAAAAAAAATCCATATTTATAGTGTTTGGTGTCATAAATGTTTCTTGAAAAGTTGTGACCGAAATTCGCAAAAATATCGAAGATATAGACACACGAGAAAGGTATTCAAATGCATTTTTCTCGAAATCATGATTCGTTTGTTTCTCATAGGTGTTTTTCGCCGGCTTGATCGCCGTCTGCTCGGCCGGTTTAATACCAGCGGCAATCCCAGCGGCAGTCCCAGCAGCATATGCAGCACCGATTCCAGCGGCTTTGACAGTCGGAACTTACGCGACCAGCTACAACGCGCACGCTGTTAATCATGCGTTCGCTGCACCGTACATCGCCAGCCCCGTGGTCGCTCACGCCGTCGCTACCCCCTTCGTTCATCCGGGCCTCCATAGCGCGGCATTTGTGGCTGGCAGGCGCTGATACTTATGTACTTGAATTGAGCTGCGCGCACCGTACATACGTAGTGCATAGACTGCATAGTGCATAGTGCATGACAGGACAATCGAGCATCGATACGCCTGCGAAGCAATCATCTAAAGTCTCCTCTCGTTTACTTCTTACAATTCGATGTTGACAATGTGTTCAGTTTCGTTCCACTATAGACCAAAATAAATGATTACTTACACAATTCGTCTAGAAATTTTTTTTCTTATGTTTAAGTAAATGAAATTCCCTCCCCCACATCTACACGGTCCTTGTTCCTTTGTAGCAATTGCACCACAGAAAAGAAAAGCTTACATATGTATGTAATGTAGGGCGAATTCCACTTACGCCCAAATCGCCCGTGAGTTTCATTAGGGTAGGTTTTCCTATACGTGACTGGACGCATCGTGAGGAATTTCAAAGTCGATTTTCTCGAAAATGAAGCGCAATATCAAGAAATTTTACTCTTTTTTCTCGATTTATTTACTTGTTATAAGTCGAAAAGGAAGAGTAACTTTTTTTCATATCGCGCTTCATTTTCGAGAAAATCGGCTTTGATATTCTTGACGTTGCGTCCAGTCGCATACAGGAAAACCTAGCTTAATGAAAATCACCGGCGATTCGGGCGTAAGTAGAATTCGCCCGCAGAGATGGGCAGAAAATTATTTGAAATGAAAATTTCGTACACAAATTTCTATTTCAAATAATATTTTGCCCATTTCATTAGAGCATATATACATGAAAGTAAAAGAATGGAATGCTCTAAGAATGGAAACCGCGCGGAAGCGAAGCCAAATTCAAGCAACTGCCTACCTACCTATTCAATCGCAAAACAAACGGTCCAAGGCAACCGAAAAACAAACGTCGATTCGTTGACTGCCGTTGCCTGTTTTCGTGCCTTTCCGTTTTTCTCTGCACGCTCGAGACGAATAATTCGCTCTTTCCAAGAAGAATTTTTCGTTTATCCTGCGGCGATACAGGTACGAATCCGAGAAGCGTCTCTCAATCGTACCGAATCGTGGACGATCAAGATCCGTTGACAGGGAACGAAGAGGCGAGAGAATAGAAGAGGAAAAATGCGTGAAATCGCCCATCTCCAAGCAGGCCAGTGCGGTAATCAAATAGGAGCAAAGGTATCGCTTTCAGAGAAATTAACCCTGCCTAATTAGACGTGTACATAAATTTTGTTTTTGTTAATGTAATTTAGTTTTGGGAGGTGATCTCTGACGAGCACGGTATCGATCCCACCGGTACGTATCACGGGGACTCTGACCTCCAGCTAGAGCGCATAAACGTCTATTACAATGAAGCATCAGGAGGAAAGTATGTGCCTAGAGCAATTTTGGTCGACCTGGAACCTGGCACCATGGACGCGGTACGGTCGGGACCATTCGGTCAAATATTTCGGCCGGACAATTTTGTGTTTGGCCAGAGCGGCGCCGGGAATAATTGGGCCAAAGGGCACTACACGGAGGGCGCCGAGCTCGTCGACTCTGTCCTCGACGTGGTGCGCAAGGAAGCCGAAAGCTGCGACTGTTTACAGGGCTTTCAATTGACCCATTCCCTCGGAGGCGGCACAGGAGCCGGAATGGGAACGTTGCTAATTTCCAAGATCCGCGAGGAATATCCTGACAGAATTATGATGACGTTTAGCGTGGTTCCATCGCCAAAGGTAAGGGTTCCATCTAGTGTTCCTGATTTCTCGAAGTCAGACTATATTTCTCGAGAATTGTCGAGAATTCTCGAGAAATAAAAATAATATTGTAAAATTTATATATTTGGAATAACGTTGATAATATTTATCTAAATTTTTATTCGTGTCTAACTTAGACAAAACTTGAGTATATGAAAAAATAGATATTAAATATAATTGATAAATTTATTTATTTAATACAAAATGTGGGCAAGGCGAAACATTACTTTTTTGCTTTAAAATAGTTATTTAAAAAGCACAATGCGTCTAATGTCGCGTCAGCCAATCTACTTGTTTTTTTGTGACAAAATCTACGGCTGTAGAAAAATTTATTTCATTTTGAGTGGATGTTGGTTTAATTGTATATAGAGCATCGACGATACAAAGAGAAAAGTTTATTGCTAACATTTATTAAAGATTGTAGATGTGTTTATATGCTCACGATTAACTAGTAACAGAATTTGAACTAACTGAAAATTCATTTCTTCAACAAATGAGATTTATAATAATTTTCATACACGTTTCTCGAGAAATGAGAAATAAGAATTTATAAAATTTCTGGAGAAACTCTCGAGAAGGAACACTAGTTGCATCCTCCGCCATCGACCGCCCACCTTTCAGCTTATATTTAACTTGTTCGCCAACAACAAAGGTGTCGGACACGGTGGTCGAGCCGTACAACTGCACTCTATCGGTGCATCAGCTGGTGGAGAACACGGACGAGTCTTATTGCATCGACAACGAAGCCCTTTACGATATTTGCTTTCGCACGCTGAAGCTGACCACGCCGACATACGGTGACTTGAATCACTTGGTGAGCGCTACTCTCAGCGGCGTCACCACCTGCCTAAGATTCCCCGGCCAGTTAAACGCCGACCTGCGCAAGCTCGCTGTAAACATGGTCCCTTTCCCACGATTGCACTTCTTTATTCCCGGCTTCGCCCCGCTTACGTCCAGGTTTGTAAACAGTAGGCGGTAAGTAGCCAGTAATCTTCACTACATATTAATCTTTCCTGGACGCAGAGGCTCGCAGCAATACAGGGCTCTCACCGTGCCGGAACTCACGCAGCAAATGTTCGACGCGAAAAATATGATGGCAGCCTGCGATCCCCGTCACGGCCGTTACCTTACCGTGGCAGCCGTTTTTCGAGGAAGGATGTCGATGAAGGAAGTGGACGAGCAGATGCTGAATATTCAGAACAAGAACAGCAGCTACTTCGTCGAATGGATACCTAGTAACGTGAAGACAGCCGTCTGCGACATTCCCCCCCGAGGATTGAAGATGTCGGCAACTTTTATCGGGAATTCAACGGCTATTCAGGTAGAGATGTCCGGCCAGCAACTATTTACTAAATAATCTATACGACTGAGTGGATTGTTCTGTGCGGAACTTTAGGAATTATTCAAGAGAGTGTCGGAACAGTTCACTGCGATGTTCAGGCGGAAGGCTTTCCTGCATTGGTACACGGGAGAGGGCATGGATGAAATGGAGTTCACCGAGGCCGAGAGTAATATGAACGATTTGGTCTCGGAATACCAGCAATACCAAGAAGCCACCGCTGACGAGGAGGGTGAATTTGACGAGGAAGAGGAGGGCGAGGGTGAAAACCAGTGAACCATGCTTCGCCCGCATTACGCTTAAGATCCCTAATCTTCTTTGTCTCCTTCAACTTCATCAAGCGTGTAAATCCATCCTCCCATCTCAATTCCCACCTAACCCACACCCTTAGGTACCTTCGCATCTAGCCTCTTTTCAAGCTAATCCCAACTATGGATCGCTCTCGCATCGTACTGTCAAAAACGTGTAACTTATGTTTGTAATTCATTCGTTGTTGTATTTCACTTGAAACTTATTTGTACTCAATGTACTGTGTAAAACCGATCAAACCCTCTGTCAATTCCTCCCTCGATCCCCTCGCAATGCTGCGAATCGACGATTCCATCGAAGTAGATTTAGTAGAAGATGAAGAAGAAGAAGAAGAAGAAGAAGAAGAAACAGAAGCTACGCACACGTCAACGAAACACCATATTATTTATAATTCCTATGCTCCTATGTACAACAGCGATTGGGAATAGCCCGAAGGCAGCTGAAACTAATTGGTCCGCGCCGCAATCCGAAATTCATTGACGCGATATCGGACAGACCAAGGTCTTCGCTCTTCCGGGATCCGGGTGTCGATGTTACTGACCTCGCGGTGGCTATCACCGATCTTGAACCGGACCCGTTTTCTCATCGATCAGAAAAATGAAAAAAAAATATATATATATGGGTGTGGCATTTACGAAACGCGACCTTGTCGTCAAATGCTTGGGCAACAATGCTTTGAGAGAAGAGAAAAGAAGGGGAAGGAGGAGTGGGTAGGGGAGGAGGTTTAGACGAGGTGGACTGGTTTCGGAAGCGTCAACCAACACCGCCCAACGATTCGCGGTATCGGTATGTATGTACACGCGCGGATCATACGAAATCAAGCGGGCAATTTTCTTTCGCAAACAATGTCACAATGCTGCCCATATTTTCGTTCGCCTCTGGCCCCTTGGTGCCGCTCGTACTCTCCTTACGCGATTCTAGATTCTAGTCGTTACATACGTTTCAATATGCGCATCGCGACGCGACGCGGCACGACGCGTCTCGGTAGCTAGTTCAAAGTGGGCGTTAAAACGGCTTACCAATCGTTACTCAATCGCGCTGATGCTCCAAGTAAACACGAGGTATAACGTAACGTTATCGGTATCGGCATTTACAGCGACGAATACAAGCGCGTTACGTTATCGTGGAAATAGATGCCGGATTACCGGATGGGCATCGCGTTTATTAATTAACGTACGGTCGGTTAACTAATCGGAGTTATCTCGAAATACGAGGGTTGTTTGCCCGTTATAGACTCGCGGATGGATCCATCATAATCCGTCCATTTCGTGAGATAAGATTCTCAGATGTTTGATGCCGAATCGCCGTCGACGAATCTCTTTTCGTCGAGGTGTCATTCACGATTCAATCAGTTTTGAAAGAAATCCGATTGGACGTCATTCGAGGTGCTGATATCGCAGCGAATCGCACAGACTGGAGATGTCAGCCGGTAAACTGGTGATGGTCCAAGTAAAGGAACGGTATCGAGGATTCGAGAAGCGCGTAGGGGAGACCGGTGCAAAGTGAGACGGAAAAAGTTTGAAGTCGAATAAAAATTTTCCCTTGCAATAAAAATGTGTGGAAATAGAGTTTTAATATAATTTGAACATTACTGTTGATAAATGACGAATAGCAATACTTAAAATAAACTTAAAGTATGTTAAAATTCAACTTGAAAAGAAAATGCCAAACCGACCACTTTACCCCATATATGTACAGTAATAAAATACGAGTTTTAATGAAGGATATAATTATAAAATTAAGTTTATTAGAACTTTTAAAGTATTTAAACTATTTTTTTAAAAATGTATTTCATTAATAATTTAACGTTAATAATTTGTACTTTGTAACTTTGTACTTTGTGTAAACACTTTTTCTTCTGAAAATGAGTTTTTAAATGAACTTTGTTTACATGAACAGTCTGACATATTATTACTAAAACAAATACATACATAATTATTAATAAAACACGTACTTATACTACCTAAATAAATTTTTTAACAGAAACATTATATATTTTTCTGTCACAATTTTTTTTCAAATGGGCTCCAATAATTTTTGACAGACAGGTTTCACACAAAAATCACTTTGCCCCGAATGTGTACTCAGCGGAAAATTAATTATTTAACAATGTTAGGATTAATGTTTTCTCAAACGCGTGTACATGTATGTTTATAAGTTTGTTATAAACACTTAGAAAAAATTTGGAGTTAAAATAACACATTTAAGACTCATTTATCCAAAAAGCTAAATTGAAAAGAAAACCAATTGGAAGTCTCTTAAACTGCATTTTTAATTTTTTAAATGAACTTCCATTTTTCGGTATCTGAATGTGCATAATCTAATCTTTTCGATTTCTTCGACTGTTCATTCCATACATTTAGAACTACAGTTATTAATCATATTTGTACTACTTAAGTAGCTGCTATTTTCGGTTTACATTGGCTTTTACGTGTTTTTATCTCTATTGCAATTTATACTGCTACCTTATTGCGTATTATGTGTGTAATTTTCTAACCTGTGCTTCATTGCACAGTGTATACACTGTTGTATTTTGTATTTATCAAAGGGCTTCCGTTTAAATAAATAAATAAATAAATAAATAAATAAAGAAAAAATTATCATTGTGGTATTACACACATTTATTACGTCACCAAAATTTATAAATATACCCTATTGTTAAAGAATAAATTAAGAAAGCTGATTTTACCCCGAGGGTTCACTTTGCCCCGATGTAAATATCTACCGAAGCGTTTACCCGCAGAAAGAATTCAACCGGTCTTTCTGCACGTGGACCTGGGTGAATTCATAGTCCTTGACAGTGTACTCAGCCCTGCATGGTTGAAAGGAAGCCTGAAAAGACCCTGAGCCGCGCCGTGGCACGTGGATCCGGGACGAAAGGACGAATGGCATCGGGCCTGTATGAAAGAAGGACAAGAGAATCGGAGCCGAGGCGTAACAAAGCTGTAGACTTGAAGACGGGCAACTTGCCGCGGCGTTCTGGTGGGAGAGGTCAATCTGGTGGAATAAAAGAGCAGCAGCTTGGCTAGTCGAGCATCATTCGATTCTCAGTCTCAGCTGTTGATCAACAAGTCTCACCACTTCACACTGTCAGCCGAAGCGAATATTCAAACCGCTACCATGTACAAAGTTGTCGCTCTGTTCGCTGTGTTGGCCTGCGTCTCAGCCGCCCCGGCACCTGCACCCGCTCCAGGATACCTGGCTGCGCCGCTGCTCGCCCCGGCACCGGCTGCTCTTCACGCTGCTCCGCTACTCGCCCCGGCACCGCTCGCGCTGGCGCACACCGTGCCCGTCGCCACCAGCTACGCCAACACCTACAAAGTCTCCGTGAAGAGTCCACTGGTGGCTACAGCTCCGTACATCGCAGCTGCACCGTTCGCCGCCGCTACCGTGGTCAAGACAGCAGCAGCCGCTCCGTACATCGCTCACGCTCCGCTCGTCGCAACTGGCTTCACCTACTGATGAAACCAACGTTGCCGGCGTCTTCGTCTCCAACTACACCACGACTCTAGGCCTAAGGAGATCATCCTAGAGTGCTCTACCTCCGACCTTCTCTCTTGCGCGAAAATGATCATCATCAGTCGCGACTCCACGGCGTCGGCTAATCGTTCGCAATAAAATCTCTCAATCTTCGATGAAACCGTACGTTCGTTTTTCTCTAGCCTCTCCTTTTACTCCTCACACTTTCTCCACACAATCCTCGCCTCTCGGAATAATTCTTCTTTTTATACGAGTCTACGAAACCGTTCCAACCGTTGTCGAAGCAATTGAAAATTCCTAGAGTTTCAGAAACATTGTTATCCGAGAAGTTCTGGCAGCGATATACCTAAGTAGACCCACATGCATACTCGGCGAGAAGTTCGTTTCAGCTGCAACTGAAGAGCCAGCCCTAGTACCTATACTACTTAGATACGAACCACGAATCCACCAACCGGTTATAACGATGAATCCGATTTTTGTCGTCCTAGAAACAACTCCCTCGTCCCATCGTCCCGTGCGATCTTCCACGCAAACATTCGCACCAATTCGCACAGAATCCTGCATTCGCAGACAATGCTTTAGCTCTGTCGAGTCTATTGGACAGTTTTCAGGGCAGAATAATCGGAGATGAGATATTGATATTCCCTCAATTTTCTCTCATCCTACACGTGTACACAGGTACCCCCCCCCCCCCCCTCCCCCACCTATTAGCATTTCTGGTTGGCCCACAGTATCCCCAATTTGGGAATTATTTGGCCATCGAAATGGCAACAATAAATGCTACCAGGGGCATAGCTACATAGAGCGTCGAGCGGTATTATTTATGCACAAATCCGACAAACATTCCTGTGCTGGAAAATTACACTCGAGGAGTTGGGATTCAATCGTCGATCTGAAGGTGGAGCAAAGTTACAAGCGACAAGTCCCGCCCCTAATGTCGAGGAATAACGCGGCACGGCGATGCGTAGGGACGTGCGGTCTTCGGGAACCAGGACGAGTTTCGTTTTTACGGCACCCCCGGGGCCTCTATAAGTACGAGAGCTTCGACTCGATCCCCGACCAGAAATAGCCGTGCGTCTCGATCCGTTCGCAAAGAGATCTTGGAATCGTCATGTTCAGACACGTAAGTACCTACAGTACAGTGTTCTATGTCAGCTCGCATCGTGTCACTTCTCCCTTGTAAATTAACTAGACCAAGCGGTATCGGTTCCGTCCTCCCGGGTCGTGATCTAGCTGTTGCTTAGACTTATTAGCCAAAAGAGTAAGCAGCGCCTTCTTTCTTAGATTGTTCTCATCGTTGCGGTTGGTACGGCCTGCGCCGCTCCAGCTTCCCCGTCGATATCAACGTTGGAACCTACAGGGAAACTTATTCTGCTATCTAAGCCGACGCAGGAATCATCGCCACCATCGGCACCAGCTCCGACTTTGGCATTGGCTTTAGCTCTGGCTCCAGCTCCAGCTCCAGTTGCCGCTGTTGCTGCACCAGCTCCAGCTGCTGTTGCAGCTCCAGCTCCGGCTCTAGATCCAGCTCCTGCTTCAGCTCCAGCTCCAGACCTAGCACCGGCAGCAGCTCCGATTGCGACTTTACCACCTGGACTACAAGCGCTGCCATTGTCGTCATCGACAGCCGAGTTGCCCGCGGGAAGATCTCCCGCCTCGGCTCCAAAGGCTCTCTCTCTGCTATTTCCAGTCAGAACACCAGCATCCACTACAAAGCTGACTCACTTGATCGCACCCCTGCCGGGATCGTTACCCGCGACGCCCATTCTTCCACCACTGCAGGTTTGAGTCATTTCGCTTGCACGTCTGCTCGAAACAAGCCAACTCCCACCCTTCCCTGACTTTCATTTATTCCTCTCTATACTCTTTTTAGATCTCCGAGTACGCGTACGCTCTACCAGCTCTCGCGCCTCTCGAACTAGCAGCGGCACCTTCCAGCTACTCCATCGAACAGCACGGTTATCGCATTACCTACTGACTTTGCCAATCACAAATCGTCAGCGATCATTTTCACGATTCAACCTGGTAACTCACAATTCTCATCGTTCATCTGTCTCTATGGCACCCAGATGAATTCGCGCGCAATGTAACGGCAATCAATTTCAAATACATATCCTTTCAGTAAGATGAAAAGTTTCTTTGAATTCTCGTATCTCCCTTTTACCATGATTCTCTCGAGTGCTCTATCTGCGTGGGTGTTGGAATGACGGTCAGGTTTCTTCAATGTGTAAACCGTGATCGGTAATAACTAAGTAGGTACGTCGTATGTTGTAGTCGTCCATTGTTCGGTGTTGAATCGTCCGAGTATTCGTCGAATCGATTTGCTAACTTCGCAGCCGCTTTCCAAACGAGGGATAGATAGAGGAACTGCAGCATAGTTGGAATACTCTTGGTAATTTGGAATATCGAAGTATCTAATAAACTACTAACGGTATCTAATTTGTAACACCGCAGATAATCGGGGCTAAAGATCTGTTAACTATAATAACATTTGTGGATGAACCCCCATTTGGACATTCTCGACTTTTAAGGGGGGAGCTCTATTTAGGGCGCTGGGAATAAGGTGATTCTTGGGAATTTTTTTTCTAAGAAACTGTTAAGCGGATCTTTTACAAACTTTCAGGGCATTTTAGTTCACACTCGAACAATAAAAATTATTTCTTACATTACAAAGTGTTCGGTAGAAATGAAGATACATGAACACGTTCGCAATGATTGTAATGGTGGCCCCATTTCTTCCCTGAAATAAAAAAACCAAGGATTTTCTTATTTCTAGTATAATTACATTGTCGATGAACCTAACAAACGAAAAAAAAGTTAAAAGTTGGCAAATTGGTGGGACTTCATAGAAAAAGTTACGAATCTGCCACAAGATATTTCGTACTATTTATGGGAAAAAAATTATCCAATTCAATTTATTTATCAATAACCAGAAATAAGAAAATCCTTGGTTTCTTTATTTCAGGGAAGAAATATATTTACCTAAGATTATTCCTATATTGTGATTTTTCAGCCTGATTACATCATAAAAGAAAATAATTTTATTATATACATGTTTTTTTTAAGTATATAAAGTGAAGGTAAATTAGAATACCGGTATTCCAAATTACCTGCACCGTAAACGAAATCGATACTTCCTGACATTTTTCATTTAGACCAAAGTTTCAGCTACTTTTTTCTCTTTATTATTACCGACAGTTTGAAATGTAAAAGTTTATTAGTTTCCCTGTGATACTATACAGTTTTATTCGTTCACATCCTCTTCCGTAATTTTTTATTCGTCTGAAACAAACTGGTATTCCAAATATACTGCACTTCCTCTACGTATTACATATTCGACAGTAATCTGACGGTGATCCGCGCAATCGCCTAATAAGTGCACACTCGAAAAAACCCAGGGGTTACGAGCTACGAGTTACGAGTTACGAGATAGGGTGGAAAATCCAGATTGTGCAATCGGTAGGCTGACGAAGCGGTGCTACGCAAACGTATACATATACATACATGTATGTTTGCAAGCAAGCTGACCCGGCAGCCAATGCAGTGTTATTCTCCCCATCGTTGAATGAAAGAAACAACACCAGTTCAGTTCTACGCATGGATTCATTTGCATCTACGGAACCACGCGAATTTTCGACAACTCGGAGAAGCACTTTCTCCCGGATCTCCCAGCAGGGAAATGGAACGGTCAACTGCAGAAAAACTTGTCGACGAGGAGGGAACAATGCTCCCTGACACTCGCGAACGTAGCTACATGCTCTGAAAATCCCAGTATCCAAAGTTCTACGTTCTCACGTACCCGTGCATAGGTAATTCGAGAGATGAAGCTTCTGTTCGTCCGCTCGTTCGCTTCCAAATCCGGGGAACGTCTCTGGCGCTGAACAACCGTCCGTTTACTTTCCCCGAGCGCTGGCACGACGATAGAGGAGAAACCATAAACTTTCTTACAGCCACGTCATTCTAGGCGCTTGCTCGATAATTTGATGGTAATGAACTTTGAACAACAGATATCGGTTACCTATCTATTTCAATGTGAAAATATTCAGGCTGATCCATTAAAACAGAATATGTAGATGCGTAGATTCCTAATTAGCACAGACAAGATACTCAGGAAATACAGATCTACCTACGTAGAACGGATGAATGCTACCAGAGTAGATATATCAGAAACAACACCTTTACCGATAACGTATGAAAACGATTCGTCAGATCGTCCCGAGAACAAGTACTTATTTTCTTAAATTAGCATGCTCCTCCGTTGCGTTGGTCGGGTGGGGCGCGACGCGGCGTTCCGTATTCGCAGTTGCGCAATCCCATTAACGAAAATCCCGTGTTACACAATTTGCTTGCGTATATATTATATCTATGAATACATACGACGTCTATACGCACCTACATGTAGCTCGCCTCGTCCTGTGTCGTATCGTGTTATTCAGACTCAGACCCCAATCACCCAACCTTGCTTCGATCGATCGTCAAATTAATTTAGCATTTATACGCCACGTTATTATCTATTAATATCATTATTATGAACGATGCGAAAAGGAAGTTCGACTTAAGGACAGCTAGACCATAATTCTATAACTACCTAGGTACATGCGTAGGCGGAATGCAACGAGTAGATAATTTCAATTGTAATGAGGGCGAGACTCAAAGCAACATACATGAATTTACAACACCGAAACAGAATGGAAGAAACGTGTTTACTCGAATGCCTGGCTGGCATGGTTGGCGAACTTTGTCGTAGAGAACATTTGTCATCGGTTTGAAAAGGAAACGCGGGAAAATGAGAAGCTGGAGCTCGCTTACACTGCCCAGCAGCCATTTTTGGTCAGTAACATTCAATTGCCGTTTGTTTTAGATTTTTGTGCGCTGAAAACGAATCCGCAAACCGCTTGTCACCATCGCCCTCAGTTTTCGAGAAATTCAATTTTGACAAAAATTGCAAATTTTCAACTTTGAACATCATTTGTGTTGAAACAGTATAGTTATTCGGTTGCTTGCTCCGTCAAATTATTCTATGAACCCTCGCGAACACAACGATACAAGTTATTTTGACCTATAAACATTTAATTATGTTTAAACAACGATCAAAGGGAAAAAGACACCTGAAATGCACCAATTTTTGCAGATATCTTTCAATTTATTTCCAAAACTAAGGGTCAAGGAGAAAATCTGACTACCCCACGCGATGCAGCAGACATTTTTCCATCGGAAACCATCAACAGAAGTGGTAAAACACTGTTTGTTTTCAATCCAGAAACGAAAGAGTTTGGCAAAATGTGCGGCGCCGACAGTGGTAGTCAATGGCGCGTAACGCGCGTGACTACCACTGTCTGCGCCACACGTTTTGCAAAACTCTTTCGCTTCTGTATTGTAAACAAAGGGTGTTTTACCACTTCTGTTGATGGTTTCCGATGGAAAAATGTCTGCTGCATCGCGTGGGGTAGTCAGATTTTCCCCTAGACCCTAGTTTTTGAAAGATATCTGCAAAAATTTCAAAAAGTCCTTTTCCCTTTGATCTTTGCTTAAACATATTTAAATGTTTATAATTCAATATAACTTATATCATTGTGTTCGCGAGGGTTCATAGAATAATTTGACGAAACAAGCCACCGAATAACTATTACTGTTTGAACACAAAAGATGTTCAAAGTTGAAAATTTGCAGTTTGTTTTCAAAATGGAATTTCTCGAAAGCTGAGGGTGATGCCGACAAACGGTTTGCGGATTCGTCTTGAGCGCACAAAAATCTCCAAGAAACAGCTATTGAATGTTAAAGAACAGAGAAGAAGTTAAATTTCGTTGGACAGTGTTATCGCTCGCGCAAATCTCGCTCCGTTCCCGTTCATCTGATTGGGACACCTTAGGCGTCCTTAGGCGTCCTTATGCGTCAATTGACGACATCGCTGTTTTCACTGTTTTCTACCAGCATAGCCACGTGTATATGTGCATTGTACAGTGCGGATCGAAGAATATACCCATCCGAGACGGATGTCCGGCTGTAGGATGAGTCACGAATCTACCCCACCGTAACTTCGTATTCGGTTTCAGCATCTCCGAAAGGGACGTCTATATAAGATACGAATGGCATCGGTAAGCCCGCAGAGTAACCTCGTTCACGGAGAAAGTGTTCGGTTAGAGAGCGAAACTCGACGACGCATCGCGGACGCTCGCTGTCAGTCGACAGTTACCAAGAGCCTCGTAAGAAAGATCGTGAGAAGCATCGTAACGCGACGCGACCAGATCCACCCTGACTAAGGTAAAAAAAAAAACACTTTTCTTCTGTCCCTAAATAGTGTTATTCCTTTCGTTACACTGTACCTCTTCTACGGTGTCGTCTGTCTTCTTCTCTTCACCATCAGTCAACATCCCTACCTACTCTATCTATATGAAATATCAATCTGCTCTTGTATCGATGAAAGAAAATGCGCGTTAGGCGCAAGTGTCGCGTGTCGCCCGAGTCCCTCTTACGCAACAACTTTCCACCGCCTTCGAAACTTTTCGAAATAGCATCCATTTGAAGAGGCGCGTGTGGGCGCGAGTAGGTATAAGCGCCAGTATACATATGTAGAATAGGTAGGACAGCCGCAAGACACGGCGTCCGCACCGCCCAAAGACCAGTTCAGCCACTTTCTCCCGATATCCTCTCGCTTTCGTTAAGCATTCCGTTTCTGTCGGTTGCTCCGTCCAACGCATCCATCGCATTCACGATTAATTGTTTTGTTTGCCTAGTTTGCTTTATCAGGATGAAGCTGTGGCTAGTTTGGTTGCTCGGTATAGCGGTGAACAGCATCGCGGCCGAAACACCGATCGAGTTGTCGTCGCCGGTGCGTTTCGACCGCGCGATAAAAGCCACGGGGCGCGAATGGCTGTGGGGGAAGGAAGAAGGGGTGGAAGCGACTAGCGGATCTGAATACCAAGGCGGAAACACGGACGAAAGGGAGAGCGAGGCGAAAATATTCGTATCAGAAGCAGGCCCGGAAGTAGTTGAAGATCAGTCCGGCTCGACCGAGCAACGATCCGTAAGTGGCGCGCGGTGCGATCGCGATCACTTTTCACGGTCCACTTTCAAATGGAACTTTCAAATCGAGCTTTCGTTCCGTAGGCGGAGGCTGTGATCGAGGATATTCTTGTCTCCAACCGACAGGGTCGTAACATCGAGGGTTATGATCAGGTGTACGCCGACCCGGCAGTTAAGAACGCCCTTCAATTGGGAAACGACACGGTCGCTCGGACGTACATCAGGGATAAACTGTGCACGCTCGGATTAATGAACGTAAGTGTAGGTACTTACACGCGGGTGAACCCGAAACGCGCAGCTAACTGAGAAAGAACTTTCAACATTTTACAGTGCGAGAACGTCGAGGGACGTCGACCCTATTATTCCCCTCATCGTGGCATATATCCTCAGGACATAATCTACGCCCAACCCGTCACCATTAAGCCAGTCGGCAAACCGTTGCCAGCTATTCCAGTGAAGAGGCCTTATGGATCTTATGGGCCTTTTGGGCCGGGCAAACCCGGGCCACCCCAGCTGCCGTCCACTGCCACCTTCGCCTCGTCTGGGCCGAGTTTCAGCGGTCCATATCCTCCGCCGGTCCCGCATTTCCCATCGACGCTCAGCCTGGGCGGTCCCTACCCAACGTTCAAGAAACCTGGCCTCCTCACACCGCCGTACACGTCCAAGCCGGTGTACGAGGCGGGAACAGCGGTGGCGGGCGAGGATCTCGAGTACGGAGGCCAGAGTCAGTTCATCGACAAGAAGCAAATTGCCGACGCGGTCCAGCAACATGTCCATCATCACTATCACCACTCGGAGGCTGGTCAAAATAATCCGTCGCTCAGCTACGGACAGAGTGACGGGCCTGGGATAGGGATTGTCGGCAGTCCGTCGGGCCTGTCAAGTTCTGGTAGTCTCGGCGCATTCAACCCTGGCTTCTCAGACCTGGACGCCTACAAAAAGGCGTTCAAAGTGCACGGGAGCAACAGCAACAACGATGCTAATGGTTTGGCCAGCTCCGAATCAACGGGCAGCTATGCCGAACGGTATCCTCTCTACGAGAAACCCACGCGGGACACTTTCTACGGAAAGTCGGATAGTCAAAAGGCTGGGAAATACTTGACCGGCGGCAACTACTTCTCCGCCAACGCCGTCCGCGGCCAGGGCGTTAATGATTATCCCGCCGTTGGTTCCGCAGCGACCAACACCTACAACTATTACGACGACAAAATCAACAACAACCACAAGAATCAGAACAACGTGAATCAGTACTTTGGGAACGATTTCTCAGCCAGTTACGCGCCGGCCAGTTGCGTTTGCGTCCCGTACGCGCAATGCTCTGGCAACGAGCACGCCGGACGTAAGGACGATCTCTTTCTGCCCATCGATCCACGCAATTTAAATAAAAACATCGAAGCCGAAAGTAGCGACGCGATGACGGCAGCGGTCCAAGGGTCAGGGAATGGAACATCAACGATCCTACGTCTATCGAAGGAGAGCGACGAGGATAGCTCGGCGATTCCAGTAATTCCAGCAATTTCCACACAGAACACCAGGACAAAGAGGGAGACCGACAGCGTCCAATCTACCAGCATTCAGGAGAAAAGCAAAGCACCGGCTACAGAAGGGGTAAGCGAGCGAAATTACTTTCCTATTATCGTAGATTCTACGACGTAGATCGTAGCCTACTTACTCTTCTTAGACCTGTACCTCGGGTATGTATACTAGGGTGGCTCTTATTTTCCACTTTTGAATTTTCTTCGCGGCACCCCACAGAATACTATTCTGGCGGTGCAGCGAAGAAAATGTTGAAAAAAATTTCACCTAGAATAACTAACAAGGGAATATCCTGAGCCCGTAAATTAAAGAAATTCTTAAACTTTGTGAATATGTAAGGGATTTCCTCCTGATTACAACGCAATTTTTGTTTGCTGCCCAAATTCACTCGAAGGGGGTGAAATTAACCCCTGAAAATTCGGCTATTTTCCGATTTCGTGTTATAACTCGCGAACTATAAGAGATAGAAAAAAAGTTTCAAGACAAAAGTTACTTCTTTTATTTAAATCTATCATTTGGTAAAAAAAAAATTATTTTACAGTTCACGAGTTATAACACAAAATCGGAAAATAACCGGATTTTCAGCGGGCAATTACAACCCCTTAGAGTGAATTTGGGCAGCAAACAAAAATTACGATGCAATCAGAAGGAAATTCCTTACATATTCACAAAGTTTCAAAATGTTTTGAATTTTCGGGTTCGGGATCTTCCCTTGTAAGAGCCACCCTAATGTATACAGTGTATGCTGTACACTATACACGTGGGTATGCAAGCACGACGTACCCTTTCGCCTTACAATTAGCACTACTCAGGTAGCAGGTACCTTTGTATCGCGATTCTCGTCGAACCCGCGTAAATCTGCATAGCTCCGTATCCGTAGATATTTTATAGACTCGCACCGGTCCGCGTACGAAACTCGACAGAACGCAACGGAACGCAACGGAACGGAATAAAGCTGGCGCATAAAGCACGAAAGCACGCGCATGGCACATGTCTGGAATCTCTATCTGCGTGACTGTTGGACTCTCTGGTTGCAGAGACTCGATGCTAGCGATCTGGACTCTTCAAAATTAAACGTGAAGCCGACTTGGGGGATCAGTTTCGGCCTACCGCAAACCGGTGGCCCGTACCCGGTGAATCCTTACGGTGGCAATGCCTTGGTAAATCCGTACGGAGGGTACGGCTTGCCCGAGCAAGGCATAAACTTAGGTCTGCTTTCCGTGAATCCTCTGTTAGCCGTACAATTCACCAAAGACGAGTACGGCGAGAAGGTGGTAAAGCCGTTTGTCAATTTTCACGTCACGCCTAATCGCAATGCCGTGCAGAAGCTCGGCCACCTGCTAGCTCACAAGAAACACTCGCTGTACGAAAATTACGGAGCCAATTATGCGGTCCCATCGAAACCTTACCTGTTCCACGAGAAACCGCATTACGCGAAACCGAGCTATCCACCCTATAGTTACGCGAGCCATCGCGAGCCATCTCACCCCAATGAATACCCGGACTACTACCGCGACGGCAACGATTACGATTACGATTACGATTACAATCCCGAGGATCACTCGGAGCATTATTACGATAGCGCGCGTAGCAACGGCGACAGAAATATCGGAAGCACTGGAAAAGTGTCATTCCCGAGCAGAAGAAAGCGCGACGCGCGGTCCCTTACAGAACAGTCGCAACCACGGCTGCAGTTGTCGCGCTTAATACTAACGGGAGATGCCACCGAGGTGAGTATGTAGGTATGTAGCTATGTAGACGAGCAACACCCCGAACGATCTGACCGCAGCGTTTAATCCCCTCAACGATTCTCTAATTCGAATTCTAAACATCGTATTCGTTACCGGTTATCCAACCATTAATCTGTTCTCTCGACAGAGACAATTCGGCGGCGGTGGTGCTCGAGTGTGCAGCCCCGGCCACGTGTGCTGTCCAACAAGGCAACTAGTAGCGACGAAACCGCGTCCTGGACAGTGTGGAGTCAGGTCCACTCAGGGCATCAACGGGCGAATCAAAACCCCCTCGACCGTGGACGGTGACGCTGAATTTGGTACGTGTACGAATATATACACTACCGGACAAAAAAGTTGCCAGGTTTGGTAACTTTTTAGATTGTCCTGAAAGCAAAAGGTGCCCCTAGAAAATATTAGATTTTTTTTTAATGTTCAAAAGTGGTATCTTTTTGTGTGCTATCTTGTTTAATGTTATGTAGGGTTTTTGCTTGTTAGGTAAATAAATTCAACTGTAACTGGGTTTTATACAGCTTTTAATTCTCGTTCAGAATATGTATATTAGGCACATACTGCAGTTTTGAGTTGATATTGAAAAGTAATAGAAGTAGGGTGGTTGGGAAAAGTGGTAACTTTTTTGTCCGCTACTGTAACTCCCACATCACCGCGCCTTACGCCTACCATACAGATGAAACGGAAACAAACCGAATGGTAACGTAACGACCGATTGATTGCATGATTCACAGGTGAATACCCGTGGCAAGTTGCGATCCTGAAAAAAGACCCGACGGAGAGCGTGTACGTTTGCGGCGGCACCCTTATCTCCTCTAAGCACATCCTCACAGCTGCACACTGCGTGAAAACCTACGCGGCTCGGGACCTTCGAGTTCGACTCGGTGAATGGGACGTAAATCACGACGTTGAGTTCTACCCGTACATTGAACGGGACGTGGCCAATGTCCACGTACACCCGGAATTTTACGCCGGCACACTCTACAACGATATCGCGGTACTTGGGATCGATTACGAGCTCGACTTCCAAAAGAATCCGCACATCAGCCCTGCCTGCCTGCCGGACAAACGCCAAGATTTCACGAGAGCCAGGTAAATTACTTAGCTGCGAGGATTCTCACCGTATATGCCCTGCCCTGCCCAAACATTCTTTTCATTGCCCTGAAATCTCGAAACAGATGTTGGACCACCGGCTGGGGTAAAGATGCCTTCGGTGATTTCGGCAAGTATCAAAACATACTGAAAGAAGTGGACGTACCAGTGGTAAGCAACCAAATCTGCGAACATCAGATGCGTCGAACAAGGTTAGGGCCATCGTTCAATCTGCATCCTGGATTCATTTGCGCGGGAGGAGAAGAGGGGAAGGACGCTTGCAAAGGCGACGGTGGCGGCCCCATGGTTTGCGAGGGACAAGGCCGTTGGCATTTGGCGGGAGTCGTGTCGTGGGGAATCGGTTGCGGGCAACCTGGAGTGCCGGGTGTCTACTCTCGCGTCTCTTATTACCTCGATTGGATCCATCAAATTGTTAACCGTTACTAATATTAACCCCTCCAATCATATTTCGATCACTCATCAACTCGAAACTCCCGAAACCACCTTTACTACACTTCCTTTCTCCTTCCCCTTCACCTTTCCCTTCCACTTTCCCTTCCCCTTGCCGCTTCATACTTGTCCATTACGGTTTAGATACAATCTAATATCGCTTTTCATAAATATGATCGCCAAGAAAATCCAAAGTTCTACGACCGCGTATAATTTATAATATACATACATGTATAACGTAATATAAGATGTACAGGTATATACATATTTATGAGATACATAAGTGCAGATATAGGAATTTACGTCAATTCATAAACAATTCATTACTCGGAACCCCATCACGCGGTCATCCTGCGTGTCTATTTAATAACCATTTCCGAGTAGATAAGTACATATATAATACGATTTCTTTACACTTTACATCCTGTTTTCTCAACGCAGAAATCCGGAGAAGTTAGGATTTTTCGTACGATAAGTGGCAGGAGGTAGATGCAATGACATATGTCGTACGACGAGTTTGCCACAAACCTGACTGAACGTTTCATTCAAATAAACATTACACTTTACAACTTTCAATCACCGATACGCGTTAGAGATTCGGTTATTATTTAAGTACATAGGTACATATAAATACATTTTAATTTAGTGGAGACAAATAGTTTAGTCGTTGAAAATAAAAATTCCATTTTTTTGTACGCCTTCATAAATAAAAAGTGTTCGAGAAGCATTTAAAATTTGAGAAAAAAAAGTGTTTTTTTTTTAGTTTATCAGACATCTTCGAAAACCGTTTGCCGCACGAGAAAAAGTAATAAAATATGCTCCTTGTCCGGATCTACAAGTTTTGTCTGACATATTTTTTTATTTAATCAATAACTTGGAGGATATTATATAAAATCGACTTTGTGAACTGTTAAATAATGATTTAAACGTTTAAGGGCCCAGGGGCACCTTTTCCCGTTATCCGATCGAGCTCAAACTTTACACAGATTTGTTCTTAATTATTTGAAACTATTTTGGTGTACTTACCCCGAAGGAAATCTTGAAAAAAATTTTACCAAGAGTAAATAAGAGCCACTCAAGTAAGTATGTACATATGTTCGGGCTCTAGCTCCAGAGCCGCCTTACCATTTTTGTGTTGCATACATCCTTATCGATTGAAAGTGAAATTCCATCGCATCTTACTTATCGGTTAGAATTGAAACTAAATGTGGTGAAAATTGCTACGAAACAACACAAATGTGAGTCGATCTGGATACGCAGTACACCATACTCGCAGTGTGTAACCCAGAGCAGGTAGTAAAAGTGATAACAAGTGTGCGGTAATTTTTCACAAAGTCGGCATGGTTTTGAGTTAAATTTATGTGTGACAATTGTGTGTGATCGACGAAGTATAGGATAGACCTATCAACTTATGGGACTTCGTGTCACCACCCAAACTGTATTACCGACCCATAACTCTAGGACTGAATTTAGCGGCCTCTGTTCATGATTAGCATCCAACTCCGGAACTACTCTGAAATGTGTTGAAATGCTGAAAGGTGTGTGCGTGCTTGTATACGTGTGATAACTTGACATTCTCTTTGTTAATCTTTTCTTTTCCTTTACCATATAGCACAAAGTTAGTGTCTTCGAAGAGAGAGAATCTAAGACGGAGAACTATTCGACGTTGAGGCGCAGAATTTTCGAAAGGCCTTCGACGCTGAAATTCAGGATACCTCCTTTCGCTTCATGTTCCCCTGATACATCGCTCCAAAATCTGGCCAAAATTTTCTAAACACTAAAATTGAGCTTCGTAACAGGAGAACATGACGTCGAAAGAGGTGGCACAAAGCTAGCGGATACCTCCTTTCGCTTCATGTTCTCCTGATACATCGCTCCAAAATCTGGCCAAAATTTTCTAAACACTAAAATTGAGCTTCGTGACAGGAGAACATGACGTCGAAAGAGGTGGCACAAAGCTAGCGGATACCTCCTTTCGCTTCATGTTCTCCTGATACATCGCTCCAAAATCTGGCCAAAATTTTCTGAACGCTCTAAAATTGAGTTTCGTAACAGGACAACATGACGTCGAAAGAGGTGGCACAAAGTTAACATCTTCGGAGAGAGAATCTAAGGCGAAGAACTATTCGACGTAGAGGCGCAGAGTTTTCGAAAGGCCTTCGACGATGAAATTCAGGGGATAGCTCCTTTCGCTTCATGTTCTCCTGATACATTTGCTAAAATCTGGCCAAAATTTTCTAAACGCTCCAAAATTGAGATTGTAACAGGAGAACATGATGTCGAAAGAGGTGGCACAAAGTTAGCGTCTTCGGAGAGAGAATCCAAGGCGGAGAACTATTCGACGTAGAGGCGCAGCGTCTTCGAAAGGCTTCGACGATGAAATTCAGGGCGTACCTCCTTTCGCTTCATGTTCTCCTGATACATTTGCTAAAATCTGGCCAAAATTTTCTGAACGCTCCAAAATTGAGATTGTAACAGGAGAACATGATGTCGAAAGAGGTGGCACTAAGTTAGCGTCTTCGGAAAGAGAATATAAGGCAGAGAACTAAAATCGGCAATCAAAGGGTACATTCATTGTACTCATTGGACGCGGTTTCACGTCGCGAGTACTTTCCTAAGGGGTGAAAAATACTCTACTATACAGGGTGTCTGAAAAATCAGTAACGATCGAGGAAAATCGGCGATCAAAGGGTACATTTATTGTACTCATTGGACGCGGTTTCACGATCCGAGTACTTTCCTTAGGGGTGAAAAATACCCTACTATACAGGGTGACTGAAAAATCGGTAACGGTCGTGGTAAATCGGCGATCAAAGGGTACATTCATTGTACTCATTGGAAGCGGTTTCACGTCGCGAGTACTTTCCTAAGGGGTGAAAAATACCCTACTATACAGGGTGACTGAAAAATCGGTAACGGTCGTGGTAAATCGGCGATCAAAGGGTACTTTCATTGTACTCATTGGACGCGGTTTCACGTCGCGAGTACTTTCCTAAGGGGTCAAAAATACCCTACTATACAGGGTGACAGAGAAATCGGTAACGAACGAGGAAAATCGGCAATCAATGGGTACTTTCATTGTACTATTTGGACGCGGTTTCACGCCCCGAGTATTTTCGTAAGGGATGAAAAATACCCTACTATAGAGGGTGACAGAGAAATCGGCAACCATCGAGGAAAATCGGCGATCAAAGGGTACATTCATTGTACTCGCTGGACGCGGTTTCAGGTTCCGAGTACTTTCATTAGGGGTTAAAAATACACTACTATACAGGGTGACAGAGAAATCGACAACGATCGAGGAAAATCGGCAATCAATGGGTACTTTCATTGTACTATTTGGACGCGGTTTCACGTCCCGAGTATTTTCGTAAGGGATGAAAAATACCCTACTATACAGGGTGACAGAGAAATCGGCAACGATCGAGGAAAATCGGCGATCAAAGGGTACTTTCATTGTACTCGTTGGACGCGGTTTCACGTTCCGAGTACTTTCATAAGGGGTGAAAAATACCCTACTATACAGGGTGACAGAGAAATCGGCAACGATCGAGGAAAATCGGCAATCAATGGGTACTTTCATTGTACTATTTGGACGCGGTTTCACGTCCCGAGTATTTTCATAAGGGATGAAAAATACCCTACTATACTGGGTGACTGAGAAATCGCTAACGATCGGGGAAAATCGTAGAGGCGCAGAGTTTTCGAAAGGCCTTCGACGATGAAATTCATGGCGTACCTCCTTTCGCTTCATGTTCTCCTGATACATTTGCTAAAATCTGGCCAAAATATTCTGAACGCTCCAAAATTGAGATTGTAACAGGAGAACATGATGTCGAAAGAGGTGGCATAAAGTTAGCGTCTTCGGAGAGAGAATCCAAGGCGGAGAACTATTCGACGTAGAGGCGCAGCGTCTTCGAAAGGCCTTTGACGATGAAATTCAGGGCGTACCTCCTTTCGCTTCATGTTCTCCTGATACATTTGCTAAAATCTGCCCAAAATTTTCTGAACGCTCCAAAATTGAGATTGTAACAGGAGAACATGATGTCGAAAGAGGTGGCACTAAGTTAGCGTCTTCGGAAAGAGAATCTAAGGCAGAGAACTAAAATCGGCAATCAAAGGGTACATTCATTGTACTCATTGGACGCGGTTTCACGTCGCGAGTACTTTCCTAAGGGGTGAAAAATACTCTACTATACAGGGTGTCTGAAAAATCAGTAACGATCGAGGAAAATCGGCGATCAAAGGGTACTTTTATTGTACTCATTGGACGCGGTTTCACGTCGCGAGTACTTTCCTAAGGGGTGAAAAATACCCTACTATACAGGGTGACAGAGAAATCGGTAACGAACGAAGAAAATCGGCAATCAATGGGTACTTTCATTGTACTATTTGGACGCGGTTTCACGCCCCGAGTATTTTCGTAAGGGATGAAAAATACCCTACTATACATGGTGACAGAGAAATCGGCAACCATCGAGGAAAATCGGCGATCAAAGGGTACTTTCATTGTACTCGTTGGACGCGGTTTCACGTTCCGAGTACTTTCATAAGGGGTGAAAAATACCCTACTATACAGGGTGACAGAGAAATCGGCAACGATCGAGGAAAATCGGCAATCAATGGGTACTTTCATTGTACTATTTGGACGCGGTTTCACGTCCCGAGTATTTCCGTAAGGGATGAAAAATACCCTACTATACAGGGTGACAGAGAAATCGGCAACCATCGAGGAAAATCGGCGATCAAAGGGTACTTTCATTGTACTCGCTGGACGCGGTTTCAGGTTCCGAGTACTTTCATAAGGGGTGAAAAATACCCTACTATACAGGGTGACAGAGAAATCGGTAACGAACGAGGAAAATCGGCAATCAATGGGTACTTTCATTGTACTATTTGGACGCGGTTTCACGCCCCGAGTATTTTCGTAAGGGATGAAAAATACCCTACTATACAGGGTGACAGAGAAATCGGCAACCATCGAGGAAAATCGGCGATCAAAGGGTACTTTCATTGTACTCGTTGGACGCGGTTTCAGGTTCCGAGTACTTTCATAAGGGGTGAAAAATACCCTACTATACAGGGTGACAGAGAAATCGGCAACGATCGAGGAAAATCGGCAATCAATGGGTACTTTCATTGTACTCGTTGGACGCGGTTTCAGGTTCCGAGTACTTTCATAAGGGGTGAAAAATACCCTACTATACAGGGTGACAGAGAAATCGGCAACGATCGAGGAAAATCGGCAATCAATGGGTACTTTCATTGTACTATTTGGACGCGGTTTCACGTCCCGAGTATTTTCGTAAGGGATGAAAAATACCCTACTATACAGGGTGACAGAGAAATCGGCAACGATCGAGGAAAATCGGCGATCAAAGGGTACTTTCATTGTACTCGTTGGACGCGGTTTCACGTTCCGAGTACTTTCATAAGGGGTGAAAAATACCCTACTATACAGGGTGACAGAGAAATCGGCAACGATCGAGGAAAATCGGCAATCAATGGGTACTTTCATTGTACTATTTGGACGCGGTTTCACGTCCCGAGTATTTTCATAAGGGATGAAAAATACCCTACTATACTGGGTGACTGAGAAATCGCTAACGATCGGGGAAAATCGTAGAGGCGCAGAGTTTTCGAAAGGCCTTCGACGATGAAATTCATGGCGTACCTCCTTTCGCTTCATGTTCTCCTGATACATTTGCTAAAATCTGGCCAAAATATTCTGAACGCTCCAAAATTGAGATTGTAACAGGAGAACATGATGTCGAAAGAGGTGGCATAAAGTTAGCGTCTTCGGAGAGAGAATCCAAGGCGGAGAACTATTCGACGTAGAGGCGCAGCGTCTTCGAAAGGCTTCGACGATGAAATTCAGGGCGTACCTCCTTTCGCTTCATTTGCTAAAATCTGGCCAAAATTTTCTGAACGCTCCAAAATTGAGATTGTAACAGGAGAACATGATGTCGAAAGAGGTGGCATAAAGTTAGCGTCTTCGGAGAGAGAATCCAAGGCGGAGAACTATTCGACGTAGAGGCGCAGCGTCTTCGAAAGGCCTTTGACGATGAAATTCAGGGCGTACCTCCTTTCGCTTCATGTTCTCCTGATACATTTGCTAAAATCTGCCCAAAATTTTCTGAACGCTCCAAAATTGAGATTGTAACAGGAGAACATGATGTCGAAAGAGGTGGCACTAAGTTAGCGTCTTCGGAAAGAGAATCTAAGGCAGAGAACTAAAATCGGCAATCAAAGGGTACATTCATTGTACTCATTGGACGCGGTTTCACGTCGCGAGTACTTTCCTAAGGGGTGAAAAATACTCTACTATACAGGGTGTCTGAAAAATCAGTAACGATCGAGGAAAATCGGCGATCAAAGGGTACTTTTATTGTACTCATTGGACGCGGTTTCACGTCGCGAGTACTTTCCTAAGGGGTGAAAAATACCCTACTATACAGTGTGACAGAGAAATCGGTAACGAACGAAGAAAATCGGCAATCAATGGGTACTTTCATTGTACTATTTGGACGCGGTTTCACGCCCCGAGTATTTTCGTAAGGGATGAAAAATACCCTACTATACATGGTGACAGAGAAATCGGCAACCATCGAGGAAAATCGGCGATCAAAGGGTACTTTCATTGTTCTCGTTGGACGCGGTTTCACGTTCCGAGTACTTTCATAAGGGGTGAAAAATACCCTACTATACAGGGTGACAGAGAAATCGGCAACGATCGAGGAAAATCGGCAATCAATGGGTACTTTCATTGTACTATTTGGACGCGGTTTCACGCCCCGAGTATTTTCGTAAGGGATGAAAAATACCCTACTATAGAGGGTGACAGAGAAATCGGCAACCATCGAGGAAAATCGGCGATCAAAGGGTACATTCATTGTACTCGCTGGACGCGGTTTCAGGTTCCGAGTACTTTCATTAGGGGTTAAAAATACACTACTATACAGGGTGACAGAGAAATCGACAACGATCGAGGAAAATCGGCAATCAATGGGTACTTTCATTGTACTATTTGGACGCGGTTTCACGTCCCGAGTATTTTCGTAAGGGATGAAAAATACCCTACTATACAGGGTGACAGAGAAATCGGCAACGATCGAGGAAAATCGGCGATCAAAGGGTACTTTCATTGTACTCGTTGGACGCGGTTTCACGTTCCGAGTACTTTCATAAGGGGTGAAAAATACCCTACTATACAGGGTGACAGAGAAATCGGCAACGATCGAGGAAAATCGGCAATCAATGGGTACTTTCATTGTACTATTTGGACGCGGTTTCACGTCCCGAGTATTTTCATAAGGGATGAAAAATACCCTACTATACTGGGTGACTGAGAAATCGCTAACGATCGGGGAAAATCGTAGAGGCGCAGAGTTTTCGAAAGGCCTTCGACGATGAAATTCATGGCGTACCTCCTTTCGCTTCATGTTCTCCTGATACATTTGCTAAAATCTGGCCAAAATATTCTGAACGCTCCAAAATTGAGATTGTAACAGGAGAACATGATGTCGAAAGAGGTGGCATAAAGTTAGCGTCTTCGGAGAGAGAATCCAAGGCGGAGAACTATTCGACGTAGAGGCGCAGCGTCTTCGAAAGGCCTTTGACGATGAAATTCAGGGCGTACCTCCTTTCGCTTCATGTTCTCCTGATACATTTGCTAAAATCTGCCCAAAATTTTCTGAACGCTCCAAAATTGAGATTGTAACAGGAGAACATGATGTCGAAAGAGGTGGCACTAAGTTAGCGTCTTCGGAAAGAGAATCTAAGGCAGAGAACTAAAATCGGCAATCAAAGGGTACATTCATTGTACTCATTGGACGCGGTTTCACGTCGCGAGTACTTTCCTAAGGGGTGAAAAATACTCTACTATACAGGGTGTCTGAAAAATCAGTAACGATCGAGGAAAATCGGCGATCAAAGGGTACTTTTATTGTACTCATTGGACGCGGTTTCACGTCGCGAGTACTTTCCTAAGGGGTGAAAAATACCCTACTATACAGGGTGACAGAGAAATCGGTAACGAACGAAGAAAATCGGCAATCAATGGGTACTTTCATTGTACTATTTGGACGCGGTTTCACGCCCCGAGTATTTTCGTAAGGGATGAAAAATACCCTACTATACATGGTGACAGAGAAATCGGCAACCATCGAGGAAAATCGGCGATCAAAGGGTACTTTCATTGTACTCGTTGGACGCGGTTTCACGTTCCGAGTACTTTCATAAGGGGTGAAAAATACCCTACTATACAGGGTGACAGAGAAATCGGCAACGATCGAGGAAAATCGGCAATCAATGGGTACTTTCATTGTACTATTTGGACGCGGTTTCACGTCCCGAGTATTTCCGTAAGGGATGAAAAATACCCTACTATACAGGGTGACAGAGAAATCGGCAACCATCGAGGAAAATCGGCGATCAAAGGGTACTTTCATTGTACTCGCTGGACGCGGTTTCAGGTTCCGAGTACTTTCATAAGGGGTGAAAAATACCCTACTATACAGGGTGACAGAGAAATCGGTAACGAACGAGGAAAATCGGCAATCAATGGGTACTTTCATTGTACTATTTGGACGCGGTTTCACGCCCCGAGTATTTTCGTAAGGGATGAAAAATACCCTACTATACAGGGTGACAGAGAAATCGGCAACCATCGAGGAAAATCGGCGATCAAAGGGTACTTTCATTGTACTCGTTGGACGCGGTTTCAGGTTCCGAGTACTTTCATAAGGGGTGAAAAATACCCTACTATACAGGGTGACAGAGAAATCGGCAACGATCGAGGAAAATCGGCAATCAATGGGTACTTTCATTGTACTCGTTGGACGCGGTTTCAGGTTCCGAGTACTTTCATAAGGGGTGAAAAATACCCTACTATACAGGGTGACAGAGAAATCGGCAACGATCGAGGAAAATCGGCAATCAATGGGTACTTTCATTGTACTATTTGGACGCGGTTTCACGTCCCGAGTATTTTCGTAAGGGATGAAAAATACCCTACTATACAGGGTGACAGAGAAATCGGCAACGATCGAGGAAAATCGGCGATCAAAGGGTACTTTCATTGTACTCGTTGGACGCGGTTTCACGTTCCGAGTACTTTCATAAGGGGTGAAAAATACCCTACTATACAGGGTGACAGAGAAATCGGCAACGATCGAGGAAAATCGGCAATCAATGGGTACTTTCATTGTACTATTTGGACGCGGTTTCACGTCCCGAGTATTTTCATAAGGGATGAAAAATACCCTACTATACTGGGTGACTGAGAAATCGCTAACGATCGGGGAAAATCGTAGAGGCGCAGAGTTTTCGAAAGGCCTTCGACGATGAAATTCATGGCGTACCTCCTTTCGCTTCATGTTCTCCTGATACATTTGCTAAAATCTGGCCAAAATATTCTGAACGCTCCAAAATTGAGATTGTAACAGGAGAACATGATGTCGAAAGAGGTGGCATAAAGTTAGCGTCTTCGGAGAGAGAATCCAAGGCGGAGAACTATTCGACGTAGAGGCGCAGCGTCTTCGAAAGGCTTCGACGATGAAATTCAGGGCGTACCTCCTTTCGCTTCATTTGCTAAAATCTGGCCAAAATTTTCTGAACGCTCCAAAATTGAGATTGTAACAGGAGAACATGATGTCGAAAGAGGTGGCATAAAGTTAGCGTCTTCGGAGAGAGAATCCAAGGCGGAGAACTATTCGACGTAGAGGCGCAGCGTCTTCGAAAGGCCTTTGACGATGAAATTCAGGGCGTACCTCCTTTCGCTTCATGTTCTCCTGATACATTTGCTAAAATCTGCCCAAAATTTTCTGAACGCTCCAAAATTGAGATTGTAACAGGAGAACATGATGTCGAAAGAGGTGGCACTAAGTTAGCGTCTTCGGAAAGAGAATCTAAGGCAGAGAACTAAAATCGGCAATCAAAGGGTACATTCATTGTACTCATTGGACGCGGTTTCACGTCGCGAGTACTTTCCTAAGGGGTGAAAAATACTCTACTATACAGGGTGTCTGAAAAATCAGTAACGATCGAGGAAAATCGGCGATCAAAGGGTACTTTTATTGTACTCATTGGACGCGGTTTCACGTCGCGAGTACTTTCCTAAGGGGTGAAAAATACCCTACTATACAGTGTGACAGAGAAATCGGTAACGAACGAAGAAAATCGGCAATCAATGGGTACTTTCATTGTACTATTTGGACGCGGTTTCACGCCCCGAGTATTTTCGTAAGGGATGAAAAATACCCTACTATACATGGTGACAGAGAAATCGGCAACCATCGAGGAAAATCGGCGATCAAAGGGTACTTTCATTGTACTCGTTGGACGCGGTTTCACGTTCCGAGTACTTTCATAAGGGGTGAAAAATACCCTACTATACAGGGTGACAGAGAAATCGGCAACGATCGAGGAAAATCGGCAATCAATGGGTACTTTCATTGTACTATTTGGACGCGGTTTCACGCCCCGAGTATTTTCGTAAGGGATGAAAAATACCCTACTATAGAGGGTGACAGAGAAATCGGCAACCATCGAGGAAAATCGGCGATCAAAGGGTACATTCATTGTTCTCGCTGGACGCGGTTTCAGGTTCCGAGTACTTTCATTAGGGGTTAAAAATACACTACTATACAGGGTGACAGAGAAATCGACAACGATCGAGGAAAATCGGCAATCAATGGGTACTTTCATTGTACTATTTGGACGCGGTTTCACGTCCCGAGTATTTTCGTAAGGGATGAAAAATACCCTACTATACAGGGTGACAGAGAAATCGGCAACGATCGAGGAAAATCGGCGATCAAAGGGTACTTTCATTGTACTCGTTGGACGCGGTTTCACGTTCCGAGTACTTTCATAAGGGGTGAAAAATACCCTACTATACAGGGTGACAGAGAAATCGGCAACGATCGAGGAAAATCGGCAATCAATGGGTACTTTCATTGTACTCGTTGGACGCGGTTTCAGGTTCCGAGTACTTTCATAAGGGGTGAAAAATACCCTACTATACAGGGTGACAGAGAAATCGGCAACGATCGAGGAAAATCGGCAATTAATGGGTACTTTCATTGTACTATTTGGACGCGGTTTCACGTCCCGAGTATTTTCGTAAGGGATGAAAAATACCCTACTATACAGGGTGACAGAGAAATCGGCAACGATCGAGGAAAATCGGCGATCAAAGGGTACTTTCATTGTACTCGTTGGACGCGGTTTCACGTTCCGAGTATTTTCATAAGGGATGAAAAATACCCTACTATACTGGGTGACTGAGAAATCGCTAACGATCGGGGAAAATCGTAGAGGCGCAGAGTTTTCGAAAGGCCTTCGACGATGAAATTCATGGCGTACCTCCTTTCGCTTCATGTTCTCCTGATACATTTGCTAAAATCTGGCCAAAATATTCTGAACGCTCCAAAATTGAGATTGTAACAGGAGAACATGATGTCGAAAGAGGTGGCATAAAGTTAGCGTCTTCGGAGAGAGAATCCAAGGCGGAGAACTATTCGACGTAGAGGCGCAGCGTCTTCGAAAGGCCTTTGACGATGAAATTCAGGGCGTACCTCCTTTCGCTTCATGTTCTCCTGATACATTTGCTAAAATCTGCCCAAAATTTTCTGAACGCTCCAAAATTGAGATTGTAACAGGAGAACATGATGTCGAAAGAGGTGGCATAAAGTTAGCGTCTTCGGAGAGAGAATCCAAGGCGGAGAACTATTCGACGTAGAGGCGCAGCGTCTTCGAAAGGCCTTTGACGATGAAATTCAGGGCGTACCTCCTTTCGCTTCATGTTCTCCTGATACATTTGCTAAAATCTGCCCAAAATTTTCTGAACGCTCCAAAATTGAGATTGTAACAGGAGAACATGATGTCGAAAGAGGTGGCACTAAGTTAGCGTCTTCGGAAAGAGAATCTAAGGCAGAGAACTAAAATCGGCAATCAAAGGGTACATTCATTGTACTCATTGGACGCGGTTTCACGTCGCGAGTACTTTCCTAAGGGGTGAAAAATACTCTACTATACAGGGTGTCTGAAAAATCAGTAACGATCGAGGAAAATCGGCGATCAAAGGGTACTTTTATTGTACTCATTGGACGCGGTTTCACGTCGCGAGTACTTTCCTAAGGGGTGAAAAATACCCTACTATACAGGGTGACAGAGAAATCGGTAACGAACGAAGAAAATCGGCAATCAATGGGTACTTTCATTGTACTATTTGGACGCGGTTTCACGCCCCGAGTATTTTCGTAAGGGATGAAAAATACCCTACTATACATGGTGACAGAGAAATCGGCAACCATCGAGGAAAATCGGCGATCAAAGGGTACTTTCATTGTACTCGTTGGACGCGGTTTCACGTTCCGAGTACTTTCATAAGGGGTGAAAAATACCCTACTATACAGGGTGACAGAGAAATCGGCAACGATCGAGGAAAATCGGCAATCAATGGGTACTTTCATTGTACTATTTGGACGCGGTTTCACGTCCCGAGTATTTCCGTAAGGGATGAAAAATACCCTACTATACAGGGTGACAGAGAAATCGGCAACCATCGAGGAAAATCGGCGATCAAAGGGTACTTTCATTGTACTCGCTGGACGCGGTTTCAGGTTCCGAGTACTTTCATAAGGGGTGAAAAATACCCTACTATACAGGGTGACAGAGAAATCGGTAACGAACGAGGAAAATCGGCAATCAATGGGTACTTTCATTGTACTATTTGGACGCGGTTTCACGCCCCGAGTATTTTCGTAAGGGATGAAAAATACCCTACTATACAGGGTGACAGAGAAATCGGCAACCATCGAGGAAAATCGGCGATCAAAGGGTACTTTCATTGTACTCGTTGGACGCGGTTTCACGTTCCGAGTACTTTCATAAGGGGTGAAAAATACCCTACTATACAGGGTGACAGAGAAATCGGCAACGATCGAGGAAAATCGGCAATCAATGGGTACTTTCATTGTACTATTTGGACGCGGTTTCACGTCCCGAGTATTTTCATAAGGGATGAAAAATACCCTACTATACTGGGTGACTGAGAAATCGCTAACGATCGGGGAAAATCGTAGAGGCGCAGAGTTTTCGAAAGGCCTTCGACGATGAAATTCATGGCGTACCTCCTTTCGCTTCATGTTCTCCTGATACATTTGCTAAAATCTGGCCAAAATATTCTGAACGCTCCAAAATTGAGATTGTAACAGGAGAACATGATGTCGAAAGAGGTGGCATAAAGTTAGCGTCTTCGGAGAGAGAATCCAAGGCGGAGAACTATTCGACGTAGAGGCGCAGCGTCTTCGAAAGGCTTCGACGATGAAATTCAGGGCGTACCTCCTTTCGCTTCATTTGCTAAAATCTGGCCAAAATTTTCTGAACGCTCCAAAATTGAGATTGTAACAGGAGAACATGATGTCGAAAGAGGTGGCATAAAGTTAGCGTCTTCGGAGAGAGAATCCAAGGCGGAGAACTATTCGACGTAGAGGCGCAGCGTCTTCGAAAGGCCTTTGACGATGAAATTCAGGGCGTACCTCCTTTCGCTTCATGTTCTCCTGATACATTTGCTAAAATCTGCCCAAAATTTTCTGAACGCTCCAAAATTGAGATTGTAACAGGAGAACATGATGTCGAAAGAGGTGGCACTAAGTTAGCGTCTTCGGAAAGAGAATCTAAGGCAGAGAACTAAAATCGGCAATCAAAGGGTACATTCATTGTACTCATTGGACGCGGTTTCACGTCGCGAGTACTTTCCTAAGGGGTGAAAAATACTCTACTATACAGGGTGTCTGAAAAATCAGTAACGATCGAGGAAAATCGGCGATCAAAGGGTACTTTTATTGTACTCATTGGACGCGGTTTCACGTCGCGAGTACTTTCCTAAGGGGTGAAAAATACCCTACTATACAGTGTGACAGAGAAATCGGTAACGAACGAAGAAAATCGGCAATCAATGGGTACTTTCATTGTACTATTTGGACGCGGTTTCACGCCCCGAGTATTTTCGTAAGGGATGAAAAATACCCTACTATACATGGTGACAGAGAAATCGGCAACCATCGAGGAAAATCGGCGATCAAAGGGTACTTTCATTGTACTCGTTGGACGCGGTTTCACGTTCCGAGTACTTTCATAAGGGGTGAAAAATACCCTACTATACAGGGTGACAGAGAAATCGGCAACGATCGAGGAAAATCGGCAATCAATGGGTACTTTCATTGTACTATTTGGACGCGGTTTCACGTCCCGAGTATTTCCGTAAGGGATGAAAAATACCCTACTATACAGGGTGACAGAGAAATCGGCAACCATCGAGGAAAATCGGCGATCAAAGGGTACTTTCATTGTACTCGCTGGACGCGGTTTCAGGTTCCGAGTACTTTCATAAGGGGTGAAAAATACCCTACTATACAGGGTGACAGAGAAATCGGTAACGAACGAGGAAAATCGGCAATCAATGGGTACTTTCATTGTACTATTTGGACGCGGTTTCACGCCCCGAGTATTTTCGTAAGGGATGAAAAATACCCTACTATACAGGGTGACAGAGAAATCGGCAACCATCGAGGAAAATCGGCGATCAAAGGGTACTTTCATTGTACTCGTTGGACGCGGTTTCAGGTTCCGAGTACTTTCATAAGGGGTGAAAAATACCCTACTATACAGGGTGACAGAGAAATCGGCAACGATCGAGGAAAATCGGCAATCAATGGGTACTTTCATTGTACTCGTTGGACGCGGTTTCAGGTTCCGAGTACTTTCATAAGGGGTGAAAAATACCCTACTATACAGGGTGACAGAGAAATCGGCAACGATCGAGGAAAATCGGCAATTAATGGGTACTTTCATTGTACTATTTGGACGCGGTTTCACGTCCCGAGTATTTTCGTAAGGGATGAAAAATACCCTACTATACAGGGTGACAGAGAAATCGGCAACGATCGAGGAAAATCGGCGATCAAAGGGTACTTTCATTGTACTCGTTGGACGCGGTTTCACGTTCCGAGTATTTTCATAAGGGATGAAAAATACCCTACTATACTGGGTGACTGAGAAATCGCTAACGATCGGGGAAAATCGTAGAGGCGCAGAGTTTTCGAAAGGCCTTCGACGATGAAATTCATGGCGTACCTCCTTTCGCTTCATGTTCTCCTGATACATTTGCTAAAATCTGGCCAAAATATTCTGAACGCTCCAAAATTGAGATTGTAACAGGAGAACATGATGTCGAAAGAGGTGGCATAAAGTTAGCGTCTTCGGAGAGAGAATCCAAGGCGGAGAACTATTCGACGTAGAGGCGCAGCGTCTTCGAAAGGCCTTTGACGATGAAATTCAGGGCGTACCTCCTTTCGCTTCATGTTCTCCTGATACATTTGCTAAAATCTGCCCAAAATTTTCTGAACGCTCCAAAATTGAGATTGTAACAGGAGAACATGATGTCGAAAGAGGTGGCATAAAGTTAGCGTCTTCGGAGAGAGAATCCAAGGCGGAGAACTATTCGACGTAGAGGCGCAGCGTCTTCGAAAGGCCTTTGACGATGAAATTCAGGGCGTACCTCCTTTCGCTTCATGTTCTCCTGATACATTTGCTAAAATCTGCCCAAAATTTTCTGAACGCTCCAAAATTGAGATTGTAACAGGAGAACATGATGTCGAAAGAGGTGGCACTAAGTTAGCGTCTTCGGAAAGAGAATCTAAGGCAGAGAACTAAAATCGGCAATCAAAGGGTACATTCATTGTACTCATTGGACGCGGTTTCACGTCGCGAGTACTTTCCTAAGGGGTGAAAAATACTCTACTATACAGGGTGTCTGAAAAATCAGTAACGATCGAGGAAAATCGGCGATCAAAGGGTACTTTTATTGTACTCATTGGACGCGGTTTCACGTCGCGAGTACTTTCCTAAGGGGTGAAAAATACCCTACTATACAGGGTGACAGAGAAATCGGTAACGAACGAAGAAAATCGGCAATCAATGGGTACTTTCATTGTACTATTTGGACGCGGTTTCACGCCCCGAGTATTTTCGTAAGGGATGAAAAATACCCTACTATACATGGTGACAGAGAAATCGGCAACCATCGAGGAAAATCGGCGATCAAAGGGTACTTTCATTGTACTCGTTGGACGCGGTTTCACGTTCCGAGTACTTTCATAAGGGGTGAAAAATACCCTACTATACAGGGTGACAGAGAAATCGGCAACGATCGAGGAAAATCGGCAATCAATGGGTACTTTCATTGTACTATTTGGACGCGGTTTCACGTCCCGAGTATTTCCGTAAGGGATGAAAAATACCCTACTATACAGGGTGACAGAGAAATCGGCAACCATCGAGGAAAATCGGCGATCAAAGGGTACTTTCATTGTACTCGCTGGACGCGGTTTCAGGTTCCGAGTACTTTCATAAGGGGTGAAAAATACCCTACTATACAGGGTGACAGAGAAATCGGTAACGAACGAGGAAAATCGGCAATCAATGGGTACTTTCATTGTACTATTTGGACGCGGTTTCACGCCCCGAGTATTTTCGTAAGGGATGAAAAATACCCTACTATACAGGGTGACAGAGAAATCGGCAACCATCGAGGAAAATCGGCGATCAAAGGGTACTTTCATTGTACTCGTTGGACGCGGTTTCAGGTTCCGAGTACTTTCATAAGGGGTGAAAAATACCCTACTATACAGGGTGACAGAGAAATCGGCAACGATCGAGGAAAATCGGCAATCAATGGGTACTTTCATTGTACTCGTTGGACGCGGTTTCAGGTTCCGAGTACTTTCATAAGGGGTGAAAAATACCCTACTATACAGGGTGACAGAGAAATCGGCAACGATCGAGGAAAATCGGCAATCAATGGGTACTTTCATTGTACTATTTGGACGCGGTTTCACGTCCCGAGTATTTTCGTAAGGGATGAAAAATACCCTACTATACAGGGTGACAGAGAAATCGGCAACGATCGAGGAAAATCGGCGATCAAAGGGTACTTTCATTGTACTCGTTGGACGCGGTTTCACGTTCCGAGTACTTTCATAAGGGGTGAAAAATACCCTACTATACAGGGTGACAGAGAAATCGGCAACGATCGAGGAAAATCGGCAATCAATGGGTACTTTCATTGTACTATTTGGACGCGGTTTCACGTCCCGAGTATTTTCATAAGGGATGAAAAATACCCTACTATACTGGGTGACTGAGAAATCGCTAACGATCGGGGAAAATCGTAGAGGCGCAGAGTTTTCGAAAGGCCTTCGACGATGAAATTCATGGCGTACCTCCTTTCGCTTCATGTTCTCCTGATACATTTGCTAAAATCTGGCCAAAATATTCTGAACGCTCCAAAATTGAGATTGTAACAGGAGAACATGATGTCGAAAGAGGTGGCATAAAGTTAGCGTCTTCGGAGAGAGAATCCAAGGCGGAGAACTATTCGACGTAGAGGCGCAGCGTCTTCGAAAGGCTTCGACGATGAAATTCAGGGCGTACCTCCTTTCGCTTCATTTGCTAAAATCTGGCCAAAATTTTCTGAACGCTCCAAAATTGAGATTGTAACAGGAGAACATGATGTCGAAAGAGGTGGCATAAAGTTAGCGTCTTCGGAGAGAGAATCCAAGGCGGAGAACTATTCGACGTAGAGGCGCAGCGTCTTCGAAAGGCCTTTGACGATGAAATTCAGGGCGTACCTCCTTTCGCTTCATGTTCTCCTGATACATTTGCTAAAATCTGCCCAAAATTTTCTGAACGCTCCAAAATTGAGATTGTAACAGGAGAACATGATGTCGAAAGAGGTGGCATAAAGTTAGCGTCTTCGGAGAGAGAATCCAAGGCGGAGAACTATTCGACGTAGAGGCGCAGCGTCTTCGAAAGGCCTTTGACGATGAAATTCAGGGCGTACCTCCTTTCGCTTCATGTTCTCCTGATACATTTGCTAAAATCTGCCCAAAATTTTCTGAACGCTCCAAAATTGAGATTGTAACAGGAGAACATGATGTCGAAAGAGGTGGCACTAAGTTAGCGTCTTCGGAAAGAGAATCTAAGGCAGAGAACTAAAATCGGCAATCAAAGGGTACATTCATTGTACTCATTGGACGCGGTTTCACGTCGCGAGTACTTTCCTAAGGGGTGAAAAATACTCTACTATACAGGGTGTCTGAAAAATCAGTAACGATCGAGGAAAATCGGCGATCAAAGGGTACTTTTATTGTACTCATTGGACGCGGTTTCACGTCGCGAGTACTTTCCTAAGGGGTGAAAAATACCCTACTATACAGTGTGACAGAGAAATCGGTAACGAACGAAGAAAATCGGCAATCAATGGGTACTTTCATTGTACTATTTGGACGCGGTTTCACGCCCCGAGTATTTTCGTAAGGGATGAAAAATACCCTACTATACATGGTGACAGAGAAATCGGCAACCATCGAGGAAAATCGGCGATCAAAGGGTACTTTCATTGTACTCGTTGGACGCGGTTTCACGTTCCGAGTACTTTCATAAGGGGTGAAAAATACCCTACTATACAGGGTGACAGAGAAATCGGCAACGATCGAGGAAAATCGGCAATCAATGGGTACTTTCATTGTACTATTTGGACGCGGTTTCACGTCCCGAGTATTTCCGTAAGGGATGAAAAATACCCTACTATACAGGGTGACAGAGAAATCGGCAACCATCGAGGAAAATCGGCGATCAAAGGGTACTTTCATTGTACTCGCTGGACGCGGTTTCAGGTTCCGAGTACTTTCATAAGGGGTGAAAAATACCCTACTATACAGGGTGACAGAGAAATCGGTAACGAACGAGGAAAATCGGCAATCAATGGGTACTTTCATTGTACTATTTGGACGCGGTTTCACGCCCCGAGTATTTTCGTAAGGGATGAAAAATACCCTACTATACAGGGTGACAGAGAAATCGGCAACCATCGAGGAAAATCGGCGATCAAAGGGTACTTTCATTGTACTCGTTGGACGCGGTTTCAGGTTCCGAGTACTTTCATAAGGGGTGAAAAATACCCTACTATACAGGGTGACAGAGAAATCGGCAACGATCGAGGAAAATCGGCAATCAATGGGTACTTTCATTGTACTCGTTGGACGCGGTTTCAGGTTCCGAGTACTTTCATAAGGGGTGAAAAATACCCTACTATACAGGGTGACAGAGAAATCGGCAACGATCGAGGAAAATCGGCAATTAATGGGTACTTTCATTGTACTATTTGGACGCGGTTTCACGTCCCGAGTATTTTCGTAAGGGATGAAAAATACCCTACTATACAGGGTGACAGAGAAATCGGCAACGATCGAGGAAAATCGGCGATCAAAGGGTACTTTCATTGTACTCGTTGGACGCGGTTTCACGTTCCGAGTATTTTCATAAGGGATGAAAAATACCCTACTATACTGGGTGACTGAGAAATCGCTAACGATCGGGGAAAATCGTAGAGGCGCAGAGTTTTCGAAAGGCCTTCGACGATGAAATTCATGGCGTACCTCCTTTCGCTTCATGTTCTCCTGATACATTTGCTAAAATCTGGCCAAAATATTCTGAACGCTCCAAAATTGAGATTGTAACAGGAGAACATGATGTCGAAAGAGGTGGCATAAAGTTAGCGTCTTCGGAGAGAGAATCCAAGGCGGAGAACTATTCGACGTAGAGGCGCAGCGTCTTCGAAAGGCCTTCGACGATGAAATTCAGGGCGTACCTCCTTTCGCTTCATGTTCTCCTGATACATTTGCTAAAATCTGGCCAAAATTTTCTGAACGCTCCAAAATTGAGATTGTAACAGGAGAACATGATGTCGAAAGAGGTGGCATAAAGTTAGCGTCTTCGGAGAGAGAATCCAAGGCGGAGAACTATTCGACGTAGAGGCGCAGCGTCTTCGAAAGGCCTTTGACGATGAAATTCAGGGCGTACCTCCTTTCGCTTCATGTTCTCCTGATACATTTGCTAAAATCTGCCCAAAATTTTCTGAACGCTCCAAAATTGAGATTGTAACAGGAGAACATGATGTCGAAAGAGGTGGCATAAAGTTAGCGTCTTCGGAGAGAGAATCCAAGGCGGAGAACTATTCGACGTAGAGGCGCAGCGTCTTCGAAAGGCCTTTGACGATGAAATTCAGGGCGTACCTCCTTTCGCTTCATGTTCTCCTGATACATTTGCTAAAATCTGCCCAAAATTTTCTGAACGCTCCAAAATTGAGATTGTAACAGGAGAACATGATGTCGAAAGAGGTGGCATAAAGTTAGCGTCTTCGGAGAGAGAATCCAAGGCGGAGAACTATTCGACGTAGAGGCGCAGCGTCTTCGAAAGGCCTTTGACGATGAAATTCAGGGCGTACCTCCTTTCGCTTCATGTTCTCCTGATACATTTGCTAAAATCTGCCCAAAATTTTCTGAACGCTTTACAATTGAGATTGTAACAGGAGAACATGATGTCGAAAGAGGTGGCACTAAGTTAGCGTCTTCGGAGAGAGAATCCAAGGCGGAGAACTATTCGACGTAGAGGCGCAGCGTCTTCGAAAGGCCTTTGACGATGAAATTCAGGGCGTACCTCCTTTCGCTTCATGTTCTCCTGATACATTTGCTAAAATCTGCCCAAAATTTTCTGAACGCTCCAAAATTGAGATTGTAACAGGAGAACATGATGTCGAAAGAGGTGGCATAAAGTTAGCGTCTTCGGAGAGAGAATCCAAGGCGGAGAACTATTCGACGTAGAGGCGCAGCGTCTTCGAAAGGCCTTTGACGATGAAATTCAGGGCGTACCTCCTTTCGCTTCATGTTCTCCTGATACATTTGCTAAAATCTGCCCAAAATTTTCTGAACGCTCCAAAATTGAGATTGTAACAGGAGAACATGATGTCGAAAGAGGTGGCATAAAGTTAGCGTCTTCGGAGAGAGAATCCAAGGCGGAGAACTATTCGACGTAGAGGCGCAGCGTCTTCGAAAGGCCTTTGACGATGAAATTCAGGGCGTACCTCCTTTCGCTTCATGTTCTCCTGATACATTTGCTAAAATCTGCCCAAAATTTTCTGAACGCTCCAAAATTGAGATTGTAACAGGAGAACATGATGTCGAAAGAGGTGGCATAAAGTTAGCGTCTTCGGAGAGAGAATCCAAGGCGGAGAACTATTCGACGTAGTGGGGCAGCGTCTTCGAAAGGCCTTTGACGATGAAATTCAGGGCGTACCTCCTTTCGCTTCATGTTCTCCTGATACATTTGCTAAAATCTGCCCAAAATTTTCTGAACGCTCCAAAATTGAGATTGTAACAGGAGAACATGATGTCGAAAGAGGTGGCATAAAGTTAGCGTCTTCGGAGAGAGAATCCAAGGCGGAGAACTATTCGACGTAGAGGCGCAGCGTCTTCGAAAGGCCTTTGACGATGAAATTCAGGGCGTACCTCCTTTCGCTTCATGTTCTCCTGATACATTTGCTAAAATCTGCCCAAAATTTTCTGAACGCTTTACAATTGAGATTGTAACAGGAGAACATGATGTCGAAAGAGGTGGCACTAAGTTAGCGTCTTCGGAGAGAGAATCCAAGGCGGAGAACTATTCGACGTAGAGGCGCAGCGTCTTCGAAAGGCCTTTGACGATGAAATTCAGGGCGTACCTCCTTTCGCTTCATGTTCTCCTGATACATTTGCTAAAATCTGCCCAAAATTTTCTGAACGCTCCAAAATTGAGATTGTAACAGGAGAACATGATGTCGAAAGAGGTGGCATAAAGTTAGCGTCTTCGGAGAGAGAATCCAAGGCGGAGAACTATTCGACGTAGAGGCGCAGCGTCTTCGAAAGGCCTTTGACGATGAAATTCAGGGCGTACCTCCTTTCGCTTCATGTTCTCCTGATACATTTGCTAAAATCTGCCCAAAATTTTCTGAACGCTCCAAAATTGAGATTGTAACAGGAGAACATGATGTCGAAAGAGGTGGCATAAAGTTAGCGTCTTCGGAGAGAGAATCCAAGGCGGAGAACTATTCGACGTAGAGGCGCAGCGTCTTCGAAAGGCCTTTGACGATGAAATTCAGGGCGTACCTCCTTTCGCTTCATGTTCTCCTGATACATTTGCTAAAATCTGCCCAAAATTTTCTGAACGCTCCAAAATTGAGATTGTAACAGGAGAACATGATGTCGAAAGAGGTGGCACTAAGTTAGCGTCTTCGGAGAGAGAATCCAAGGCGGAGAACTATTCGACGTAGAGGCGCAGCGTCTTCGAAAGGCCTTCGACGATGAAATTCAGGGCGTACCTCCTTTCGCTTCATGTTCTCCTGATACATTTGCTAAAATCTGGCCAAAATTTTCTGAACGCTCCAAAATTGAGATTGTAACAGGAGAACATGATGTCGAAAGTGGTGGCACAAAGTTAGCGTCTTCGGAGAGAGAATTTAAGGCGGAGAACTAATCAACGCAGAGGCAGACTTTACTTGTCATTGTCAAATTTGGGATTTAATTAGGAAATGGAAGTTATAAGGTGCAGTTCTAACTTAATAGATGCGGTTTTTCTCTACATGTGGTTTATTAAAATTCTCTGAATAATGTACAGTGATACTTAGTACAGAAGAGCTTATAATAATTTCAATGTTTAATTAACTAAGTTTAACTTCCACTTAAAAACTATATAGGTATTGCAAATGCTGCTCTCGTCCAGTGCGTTTTCGTTAGACCAGTTGACACGAACCGACGCTTCCAAAGGACAGAATTGCTTACCTATAACAGACGAAAGCTCCGAATTAATTAACCAGTCCTCAATATAATTCCTAATTGAGCACTAAATTAACTCGATAGTTCTTACTACTTTAAAGCAAACTTATTCAATATTACATATATTTGCAAAATACACAGCATTTTATTATTATCCCGGGTACTGCTTCTTTAACGCGATCGAAATGGCAAAATTATATGAATTATCACGAAATATGGTAGAATTCTGTTTGAGTTTATCAAGCTCGATTACGGTTTAGTCCGACGAAACGGAACTTACTGCTCTACATATGGTGCCGTCCAATTGAAAATGTTGGTGCGAGTTTATGCCACGTCGCTGCGTTCGCTTCGGGAATCGGGGGCCGGACTCGCCTCGTTGTTTGGAAAGGAGGGGTTAGGCTGCAATTTCTTTCGTTTAAATAAAACTTTGGATATTACTAGTGTCTCGGCAACTCGTGAATTGATGAAAAATGCCGATAAAATTTATCGGCCGAAAAACCACGTTCAAAGGGAAATCCTTGTGGGAAATCGTGGGAAATTTGAAAAACTACGGCGTTGGTAGGATGGTGATACGAAGCCAGTATCAAAGGTATCCCGAAGCATCTTACATGAGAATACTAAAAGTGGCTGCTTTACCAAACCCTAGCGATAATTGTCACGTACGTTTTCTCTCTTGACTTTGTTCCACGATACCTGGCGCGCGATACCAGACGAGGAATAATCGACGAGAAACGTGAAACGAATCTGCGTGTTGCAGGACTCTCGGAAGGTAGTGGCGCTCGTCGAGAGAACTTTCAGAGGTGAGACAAGTAAGAAACCGGTACAAATAGAGTCGGTAAGCTATAAATCGGATTACGTCCTGATACCGAAAGATCAGGAGGCACGATATCTGAACGCGACTAATCAAAGAGCCTATAAACTCATGCCCGGCACAACAGAATTTCCACCTCTTCTCAAGGAAATCCTAATGCGCCAAGCAAAGCAGACAGGAGAACTGCGTGCAGACGAACCAAAGCTACAGCTCAAATATAATTTAAAAGGCATGAAAATTTACAGAGTTGCCAAGGATGGTGAAACGCCTACTGTCCATCTAACAAGCACGAGTACTACGCTGTACAGAGATGTTGCACGCGATTCATGATCTCTCGTGAATCCACGCATCAATCTATCCCTGTAATTGAATAAAAATTAAACATTTTCCAAAGGAACTAAGATAATCTAAACTGAACGACTCGTCCATGTGGACCCGACAATTCCTTTCTGGATTTAAAGGGTATCTCTCATTGCTGGTTCTCGACCTTCGCACTTGGCATAGAGTATTTGGTCCGGTATTTATTGCAATCATCTATATTTGTGTCCATGATCCCATATTTGGCGTAATTCCTTATCAAACCTGAGAGCACATTCATCTGAGATTATTGCTTTGGCATCGTAGACGTAGGCTTTAGAATAGCTAGTTAAATACATACGTGATGTCTCTTGTTGCCCAACATCAGAGGCAGCCCATTTCTTAAAGAAAATTATATCCTCGGGGTAATATAGATATATATATATATATACATCGTTTATATTTCAATTTTCGATCGCGCTAACCTTCCAAAATTCCCTCATCTCCTGAACATCCGCGCGTTTTCGTACGAGCCATCCACGAACGTATCTCTGTAAGTGTAACGCTGCCTCGTCCTCACTCCACAGCCATGATTTTGGGTAAAATGGCCTAGGACTAGAGACGGATAGCGTGAAACTAAAACGGCTGGCGCCTTTTTCTCCGGATACAAGCATAGGTACATAATCCTTTCTTTCACCTACTTCTCACGCAACCATTGCTTAAATTTTGGAATTTCGAACACGTTTAATCGTGGCGAATATCTCTTGGAACGTCGTGGATTGTGATTCCACAGAATCTCCGCGATAAAATCTAGACCATTGAAGCGACACTTTTGAACCTGCAATTAGGTCGATCATGTATCGGACAGATCGCGGGAATTATGTCGATTATGCGAACTGTTTATAAATATGTGGGAATGTAAGTAGTGTGAAGCCGAGGAAATGATCTGTAAGTACTCGAAGAGCGTTCCATTCGGAGGCCGTGGCAAAGGTTTCTTTCAATGCAGGCAGTAAGAGCGGAAAAACTGTTTGCTCGAGATAAGTGGATGGAGATCGGTCATCTTCTTCGCCGTTCCCGCGAGCGTGTGGTGAAATATTTCTGTTACACATCTGTCAGGATCATCTCGATCAACAAGTTTCGTTGGGCGAATTGGGGCGAATTTGCGTGTCGTGTCAAAGGATAGTTGAATGTGCGAAAATCAATCGTCAGCCAAGGAGAACGCAATAACGTGCCGTGAAACAGTGGTAACCAATATCGACCAAACTATGATGGCTGAATTAGATCCGTCGTATCGTTTTGCACGGGGCGGGGGGAGCTAACGGAATTCGTCCAAAATGCCCGCGTGTGAGCCCTGGTGCCCCATCGTAAGAATCGAGCTGAAAAAAATAGGTACGCTGCCTGTACCGCTTGCGATTTACGGTTTACGGCTGTCCACCGTATCACCGCGGTTCCGAGATACGTAATTGTACGTAATCGAGAAAGCTTCTAGTCGCCCAGGCGCCGTGGATCCGAGACGAGCAACTAGAAACCGCCAGCGTTAAAGTTCGCGAGGCAGCACCGTCACTCAAAGCTGACGGTGAAAAGCTGCTGACCGGGCCGGTGGATGACAAATGGGGCGACCAAGAGCGAAGACCGGCGGCCGGTGATCTCTTTGACAGCCAACACCGCCCCGCACCTTACTCCCATCAAGATCCAGAATCATGGCTGGACGTGATGGACGCCGTCGACGTAAAGTCCGAGAAGGAGAGCCGTGAAATCCTATCGCACGACCAGACGGTCCTCGAGAGGAAACCTAGATCCGCGACGTACTCGGCGCAGTCCGTAGGGACCATTACCAGCAAAGGTAAATCGGAACGATAACTCCCGCGTTTAAAAGTCAATCGCCGATACTGCTGGGGGGGGGGGGGGGGGGATACCTTGTAATCTTTACTTATTCCGTTCGTTTATTCTCCGAATTTTCACTCGTAAGCGGTCGATTCGGCGGTATCAGCGACCGCTGTAGGGCCCAGAGCGGACGGTTCGGTGGTGTCGAGCGTGTCCAGAGTGGACGGTTTGGTGGTGTCGCGGGTGTCCAGAGCGGACGATTCGTTGGTGCCGAGCGTGTCCAGAGTGGACGATTCAATGGTGCCGAGCGTGTCCAGAGCGGACGATTCAATGGTGTCGAGCGTGTCCAGAGCGGACGGTTTGGTGGTGTCGAGCGTGTCCAGAGCGGACGATTCGTTGGTGCCGAGCGTGACCAGAGCAGACGATTCAATGGTGCCGAGCGTGTCCAGGGCGGACGATTCAATGGTGCCGAGCGTGTCCAGGGCGGACGATTCAATGGTGCCGAGCGTGTCCAGGGCGGACGATTCAATGGTGCCGGGCGTATCCAGGGCGGCCGTGTCCACCAAAGGAACGGTCACAGGTGTCACAACTGGACTAGGCTCCGACAAGGTGGTCGAAACTGATTCAGCGATCGATCCTTCGGGACGGCACGACAGAATGGATCGAGAAGCTATTGCCGCAGGGAGAGAAGGCCCCGCCACTTTTTCAGACGAATGCGAGCCCACTTGTCCTCGACGTATTTCGCGGGGCAAGTACATACCATACACGATATTATTTGGCAACGTGATCAACTTGCCAGATCTCTTCTCACTCTCTTCCTATCCATTGATGCTGATTTTAAAGTAAATAAACTGAACGATACCAATTACCATCTCTGCAGAAAACAGAATACGCAAATTGGAAGAAAGGCAAAGCACCGTGGACGCCTACTTGTTGAACAAGGGTACTAATTATTTCGACGACGTCTGCACTTGCTCCCTTTCTTGCGTCGTTCGTGCGCTAAAGGACGATTCATTCATCAGGAGCATTCTAGCCTCAGCCGCCTTGTTTACGCTTGGCATGAAACTTTGTATGGAATTAGATTCTTGGTATTTGCCAATTCGGCTATCGTAAAATACAACTGGGAGAAAATATAAGAACAATTCAAGTTAGTCTCGTCTACGATTCACTCACTCCCTGTACCTCATCCTATTGTATTGTCAAATCTTAATTTATCATCATCGTCAGTAACAACTTTCATTCAGAGTACATACGTATTTTTAAAGAAAAAAAAAATAAATGCTCCAGGTGAGGCTCGAACTCACAACCCCGGCATTGCTCACTAGTCACTGTCTTATAAGTACCGTGCGCTAACCAATTGCGCCACTGGAGCTGTTGACAACAGCTTCACTAACAATAGATCTTCAATTGATCCGATCAATAAATATACACAACCTCGCATGGACTGCGTTTAGTAAATTATACAACTATAACGTCCGACACGTTTGAATCAGTACGCTAACTTGGCCCGAATTATTAGCTACGCAACGATACATTACAGTGGAGATGATTTATACATCGGAAGTGAGATAAATCAGAGCGTATGCGACAAGGGTAGAGATTATCCCGCCATTTTTCATTAATTCTTAGCGATATTTCAATTCCATATAAAAGCCATGTCGGCAGAAATAGGTAAAGTGGTTTACTTAATCATTCATTCATGTACTTGGAATTGCGAGTACCAAGTTTCTCTGCTTGTAAGAAACCAATGCCGTCCCTGTAATACCCTAATGTGTATCATGTTGATCAATCTACCGACTTACCTATGCAAGTAATTGTTAATCATTTTCCGTGAGAAATGCGTTATAACGAGAAACCTTATAGCCATCTAGCTGCATCTAGCGGTGATTCCCATCAACTAAAGTCCCCGTGTGAAATGTCACCGTCATCTTCATTTTTAATCAACCGTGTTTAGGCCGTGCAAAGTTTGTTATTCGCCACTATTCACCTATTCACTCTCATTCATCTCCCATCAAACATCTCGCTTAATTTGCTTTTAAATACAGCCCCAACTGACGAATGATAACAATTGATCAATATTTCAGGAAAACTATACTTCTCATCGTGGCTTTTAACATGAGAATCCAACCGACATATCCACTTTTCTGTAGACCCATGATTTCTAACGAATATGCAAACTAATAATAAATTCTGTACACTTAAGTAGTTTATCGTAAAGTTTACCACGGATACCCCAACCTCTAAACGTCACAGAAAACACATCGCACATCTCGCACTCGCGGGGATTCAAGCTGTCATTCAACTTTGGTATTACTATGCCACGTAAGTTACTTTCGTCTAGCGGATGGTTTCTGTACGATATAATGGTTAATCAAACGAAAAACTTTTACTCCAACTGTTTGTTTCTTTAACACATACATATGGATACGATACTATACTATACTATAATACTATACTATACCTTTACTGATATCTCTTCCAATTTTAGATACGAAAAAGAATGAGCTGGTTTGATGCCACTGGATTTGCCAATTTGGCAAAATCTGCTCTAAAGGAAGCTCAGAAAACAATCGACAAAGCGTTGGATATCAAAGAGGAAGATCAGAAATTGGCGGAAGGTCGTGCAGAGGAAACTTCTGATTTTTTCACATCGTGGGGATTGAAGAGTAACGAAGAACTTGAGAGTTCTCATGGTAAAGGTGAAGATTCCAAGCAAGAAACGACAAGTGGTATATGGGGTAGTTTCACAGGATCTTTCTTCGAATCTCCAAAACTTAACGAGCCAGAGAACCATCGAAAATACATTACCCATTCCACGTCGTTGCAAAGCACGTCGATTGGAGATGAAGAAAGGCCGCGGCTTATATCGTCGTCGTCCTTTTCAGAAGACGATAAAGGCAGAGGTTTGAGTACTTGGAAAGATGCCAGTCGCATGACAGCTCGGAAGCAGAAGTACACAGTCCACAAGACTCAGAATGTTCCTGCGCAAAGTGTTACAGAGACGTCTACTTTTAACTTATCGAAAGAAACAGATCCAGCAGCAAGTATCGTCACGGACGATGCGCCTTCCAGCATGGACGACACTAGCAAAGATCGTGCAATTAGCAATGCGGAGACGCAGGACGCGATCGAACGTTCCTCGGATGAAAAGGAAGATTCTGTCGCTAACGACGGCGAGTCTAAATCCGAGGGAAGGGATTGTCGCGAGGAGGAATCGAGCGCCGACGGTCGTAGATTGAATAGAATGTCATTCGCATCGTCAGAGAATGATAAGAAGAGCTTCGAAAGCGTTGAGATTCTTGGTTCTCGATCGAATACGGATTGCACCACCACTCCCGACTCGGATGGCAATTCTCTAACTAATTCGGGAAGCCCATCAGGTGTAGGTGCCAAAGTAACTTCGGAATCAGTGGAGATATTACCGGATAGTCTGGTTACGTCTCCCAGTTCGGTGGAAATTCTGGGCGATTGGAAGAGCGACGGTAGCCCTTATCTCTCTCCGAGCGATCCAAGGCAATACGAAACGTCCCCCGGGTTGGACAGAGACGACTCAGTGACCCCTTGCTGGGAGGACAGCGATGTTGTACCGATAGAGAGCAGGGACGCTCGGACGGACCCCTCGTCCTCCGATGTCTCTCCGTACGAATCACCAATAGAAGAAACCAAGACACCGCGCGACGATTCGTGCAGCAGCAGCATAGACAGTACACCGTCGACGGGAACGTATCCGGTCGTGTGTTCTGGTACGGCTATGGATTCAGAGTCACGTTTAAGCAAGCCCTTGTCATCTACCAAGTCGGAAGACGTGGAAACGATAACAGCCCGGGACACAGATGAGCCAGACGAGCCGACGAGTTTTACAGAGGACTCTTACACTTCTGCCTCGGAGAGCACCGTTATGATGACGTTGCAAACGCTTCAGCAAAAGGAACAAGTTACGGGTAGAATCGAAATTCCCGCTGGCGTTTCTTCCAACGATAAAATGCACGACTCCTGTCCCGATGCGAAAGAAACTCCGTTAAAAGACTCTATGGCGGAGATTCGTTTGAATTTAAGCTTAGACACTCTGAAAGAGATAGACAGTTTGCATTTGCCGATCGAAGCAATCACCGCGCAACCTATCCGTAAAATGGAATGCCTCGATGGAACTGGTAAAGCGGTCGAGACAGATTTGAGGTTCGACCGGTTGATTAACACCACTATAGAACCCGCGGAACCAGACCGATATTCTGTCGACGAGATTCTCCATTCGTTGAAGTTGGACACGCTGGATCAAACTACGGATCAGCATTTAATCTCAACGGACTCCAGTTGCGAGGGGACTTTGATAGAGAGCAGCTCGGAGGAGAATCCGTCGTTGATTCGGAAACCGGAAGGGAACGCGTCGCAGGCACCTTTAACGTCGAGCTCCTATGTCAAGACGATGCTGGCGGATGCGATGATCGAGAAGAGCGAGGCCATCGAGCTGGACGGGCAGAGCACCGAAATGCCTCGAGATAATTCGCCAATATCCTCGGAAAGGTATTCCGTTCGATAAACGCACGCTCCACTAGGGAGCTAATCGGACCTACTTGACTCGTACGTTTACATACGTTGCGTCTAATTCGTTACAGTCGTTCGGATCTGGTAAAAATCGGTTCGGATCAAACCAGTGGGCACACTAGCGGCGACGAGTTAGAAACTACAACATCCAGCGATATTGAAATCATATCCAGGTATAGGTACGACTGTAAACTAATAATTAGATAATAACGTCTTAAGGGCACGTGCATGTAATATGCATATTGTATATTTTATATTTCCTTGTTCCGGCTCCCGGTTTCCGGCGGCACGCCCCTGCTCATCACACTCGGTGGCTCCAAACAAATTGTTATCGAAAAAGCCCGAACGGCGATTCGAGCTCGACGCAGTCGAGGCAGAGTCTGGCGAAGCTGCCGTCAACGAAAGGCAGCGATCTCCTCACGAAAGCTTTGAAGACCAGAGGACATTCTAGAGAATTGAGCGAAATTAGCGTCGGCTCGGACGAGGCAAACCTCGAGATAGAGAAACTGTTGAAACGAATACAAGAGATGACGGAAATATTAGAAGCCAGGGAATCGAAGCTTATCGATGTTAGCAGAATGAACATGGAGTTGCACGAGCAAAATAACAGTTTGAAAAAGTTAGTTCCATCGGTGGAATATTATTTATCTCGTTTAGCTAATTTAATAACTTATTCGCTTAGCGTCAATTCCAATATTCCTTCTGCAGGCAATTAGACAGCTTTGTGAAGCACGCGGAACAAAGTCAGAATTTAAATCAAATCACCGACGAATACATGCAACGATTGTCCGCGTTGGAAAGCAAATTCCAGCAAACAATACGAGAACGGGATTCGTTGAGAAAGAACTTGGAACATTTAAAGGTGGAAGCCGCCACTCGTTTGTCCTCCCAAGAGATCTTCACTCTGAGCGCCGAGAAAGATGAAATTATCAAGGAACTCAGGGAAGAGGGGGAGAAGTTGAGCAAGCAGCAGCTTCAGCACAGTAACATTATTAAAAAATTACGGGCGAAGGAGAAAGAGAACGATGCATTGGTTAAGAGTCAAAAGTACGTAAGTAGCCGTGGTTACTTTAACTTTCACGTTAGCGTTACTTATTCCGCGGCACTTTTACAGAGAACAAATAGAGGAGCAAACCTCGGAATTAGAACGTTTAAAGAGGTCGTTGCATGCAAAGGAAGAGGTTGAACGAACCCAAATAGAGGCTGTGCATACGTTGACGGCAAAAACGAAGAAACAAGAGAAAGAAATATTGACGTTACAAGAAAGATTGGAGAACGCTTTACACAAGATGGATGCTTACAAGAACAGTTTGGACGCTGCGAAAATGTCAGGCCTCGCTGTTCCCAGTTTTCTTTAAAATTCTCGGCATCCCCGTTATTCTTTCTTTCCTCCTTCTTTTTCAGGGATTTAGCCGAAACGAAGAAATTGTTAGCAGCCACAGAGCTTGAATTGAAAGACGCGACTACTAATGCTGGCGAATCGTGTCAACTTCTCGCGCAAGTGGAGGAACTGAAAATTAAATTACGAGAATCCGAAGAAACGCATGTCAAGTAAATATACGATCACATTATCGCTGTTGATCGTCAGAAATATCCAACTATTTCTATTGTTTCATGCAGAAAGGAAGTGTTCTTTAAGCACGAAAACAGCGAGCTGTTGAAACGCCTAGAAGCTGCCGAAGCCAGGAGCGAGGAATTATCTGAATCAGTATCGACGGCCACGAAACCGCTGCTAAGACAGCTGGAACAACTTCAAGCGAATCTCTTACACAAATCCCACAGCTTCGCAAAACAAGAAAAAGCCTTGTCGGAAAAGAATCTCCAGTTACAGGCCAAAGTGGACAGTCTAATCGAAACGGATCGTTATTTTAAAGAGGAGAATGTTAATTTCAAATCGAAAATATCTCAATTAGAATCGAAACTTGCTGTCAAAGAGGTCGAGAGAAATCAGCTCCAGGAATTATACGACCAATTGATGGCGCAGAAGGAGAAGCTGGTCGAACAAACCGCCTGGTACGAAAAACTCGCGATGCTTTCTCTTTCGATTTCGATGTAAAAAGGCTGTGCAATTCAGAAGTTGTACGACATACGTGTTGCATTGATTTCCTTTTCAGGTATCGACAGAAATCAGAAACGCTCCAACAGTCTCATGCTTCACAAATAATGGAGATGAACCGAGAAATTGTCGCCCTGGAGAATAAATTGGCTGTGGAGAAAGCAGCCACAGATGCGGAAAGAAGAAAAAATCATACGATGTCGAAGCAACGACAAAACATTAACGAAGGCGACGGTGACGGCGACAGCAACGGCGGTGATGACGATGACGGCGATGATGACGGACGGTTCAGCCCTGCCACCACTGCAAAGCACCACTCTACCAACCGGATAAATATATGGCCGGTAACTGTCTCCACAGTGATGAATCGTTTAATTTTAACGGAGCATAGGACTTGAATTATTCTGATTTTAGTTGGGCAATTCTCCTGCTGAGAACAGTTCTGAAAGGTACACAACGGTATACGACAGCATCAGAACAGGATCGAATAGTACTTCTGTATTTGAGAATTTGCAAGCACAGTTGAAGCAGAAAGACGGTAAGCTCTCAGATGGCCAATGTACTCGATTTCAACGAAATTATTTCCAACACTCTTTGATTTCATATGCGCAGGTGAAATACAACAACTTCAGTGGGAATTGTCACGACGTAATACAGAAAGAGATGCTTTGAACACCGAACTATCTACGTTAACGTTAAAGATCGAAGAACTAAATAACAAAGTCTCGAACGTCACAGTTTTGAACGAAAGTTTGCACGAAATACAGACGCGATACGACGCGTTGTTACAAATGTACGGTGAAAAGATGGAGGAGAATCAAGAATTACGCTTGGACCTCCAAGATATCAAAGAGATGTACAAAATACAGATCGACCAGCTATTAAAACGCGATGCTTAAATCATGTACGAATAAAGTATCGTTATAGGCGGTGGTCTCCGATGTGTCCTGAAACTGGTTCGAAACGACTGATTATGTATAGCAAATTGAACAGACCGATAGTAAATCTGTACCGAGACACACTATTTTCACAGTTAGGATCCACTAGATTAACCAAATTTTGCCGATCCTTCAGTGAACACCCTTTCAAGAGTCACCTGTCTTACTCATAAATTACATTCAGCGTACGACAACAATTCCAGATGCTATTGTAACGCGCAGCGGACAATTCGTCAACCAAGTATCAGCACTCGCGAATCAATCATTGCTGCGCGTAACCCTGTTTACGTCTAGATTAAGACAAAAAAATGTGATACGCAGTGTGTAATCTGTAACATAACGTTTGAAGTTTCCAATATTGTAATATACAGTTGAATCACAATGTAATTTATTAAAAAATTACGTTCGTTTAGTAATAGATTTTATTCTCTTGTAGCTATCGATGAGCCACCGATCATACGTTCAACTTTAAAAGTCGCGGTTGCGGAAAAGCAAGATAAAAACTTGAAATTTTATTAATACATGTACAATCATGTAGTGTACACGTGAAACGAAAACAGTTTAACGCTTCTTGTGAAACGTCAGGGGCGGTTAGGCAGAACAGATATAAAATTGGGCTAATGGAATCGGCAGAAATGGATGAATCGCTTAAATAGGGACGATCGAAAGGGGGCGGGAAGGAAGTGATCCCCCCCTCCGGGTCTATAAAAAGGGACAGTGGAGATACACTGCACCCAAGAGCAACAGCATGCATCTGGGATGCGATAATTAATCCAAAGGTAATAACTTTTCATCATTTTTATACATACCGTAAACTTTATTGATTACAAAGTGAGACCTCTTCTCTCTCTCTCCCCCTCTCTCTCTTCCCCCCCCCCCCTCTCTCTCTCTCTTTGTCATCCACCCTCCCCACCCCTTCGCACACAAAAGAACGAAAAAAAAAGAAAAGAAAAACGCGAGACAATCGAGCATTTGTTTGGATCGACGTAGGTATTTTTAACGTGAAAGGAAACGAGAGGTTCGTTCCGTTGAACTACTACAGTAATATTAAGGTTTTCTTCTCGACGTTCTTTCAATTTCAGGGATATCGTAGATTTGTGATCGATCACAACGACCATTCCTACGAAGTTGATGCGATCCTACAATAATCGTTGGTCTAATAATTATTGGGAGTGGTCAAAAAAATTTCAGAATTGTTGTGAAGATATATTAAAATAGTAAATTTTGCTGAATGAAACAAGCAACGTCGTTCAGAGCAAACGCAGACAATTGAAACGTTCGAGTGAAAACAGAGTAATAAAAAGTTTGATGTCAGAATCGTTAGAATTTCCATGGTAAGGGTCAAAACGCTCTTTAGTCTATATCGAACGACCAAATATTCAGAGAAGCATCTGCACTTACTTCGAGAAGGAATAAAACCGATAATCGCGTTGATCTAGTAAATGAAGAATATCGAATACCTACTATATACTATCCAATGGTCATTTCCAAATCAATCTGCAACCCCTAGAACTAACAACGAATAATACGAGTCCCGAGGTAGACCGGACCCGACCGATCAACTAATACGATTGCCGAGATATTTGGAAAATTTGGTAGGTGAATCGCGAGACAAAATAAATTTAATGCCAGAGATGAGCAGTTTCCTCGAAGAACGGACGTCCGCAGTAGTCAACATATCACACTAAACTTCTCATTGACATCTCCGTTTCTCCGCCTCGCCGACTGAATTTCTCGTGGTTTCCTCGTTATACCAGAGACGTGGAAGATTCTATGCTTTCCCCAAATCTATCGTCAAAACTGAAACCGTTAAAGCAATTCCTAATGTGATAGGAGTGGTCAACGAAACGTTGTCGTCGCCTGTCTCTCGGTTTCCTTCGCTAGGTTCCCTTCATTTCGACCATCGAAGTCAATTTATCTCCTTATCTCTATCCGCGGCGACGATAATTAGATAACAGTCGTGCTTTCCACGACTCGGTGTCTCGTTGTTTCCCGGTGAGTCGATTGGGTTTAGCTTCATCAAAGTAATTGGGCAAAACTATGTGGACGAAAATTATGTAAAAAGGAAAGCTTGACGGTAAATCGTACGGCACGGTGGTGTTAACGAGAATATTTGAGATAATCATAGAACCGATACCAGAACCGGAATCGAAGTTGGATGTTGGATCATGGATCGCGTATCGCGCAGGATTTTCCTGGTATGTAAGCGCGCGCGCGCGCACTGCCGAACTTGACCGGCATTCTCTCGCGGGCATAGCGTGGACATGCTCTTCCAGGTGACGACGAAGGTACTTCACACCTGGTCGGACAGAGGGCTAGTTGGCAGCTCCATCGAGCGTGGAGCGCAGAACGGTACCAACTCGAGTACCGTGTGTAACGAGCAGTGAACCATCGACGCTATTGCGTCACTCTCTTTTCGTTCAGACCCACGGTGTCCAGCCCTCGTACAAAAGGGCCAAGTTGTCGGTACTCTGAGCTTCTCGTATCACGTATTCCACTTGCTCTGCCGTCGTGTACTTGCGACTCGGATGTGGATCACGGCCTTCCAGCTTCATTCGTACGCGACGCCAAACGTTCAACGCGTACGCATTCCGTTCTTGAACAGCTATAAGAGAGCGAGAATGAAAACATAGAATGTAGGGAAACTAGTGGGATAAAGATCGAGCGGTTAAATTAAACTCACCTTTACCAGTAGTAGGATCCCTGGTCAATAGGCTTTCCTTCTTAGGACTGTAACACACACCCTGTTGCCTAGTTAACTTGGCCTTTTTCTTTGTCATATTGACTGCCAAACTTTTCCTTTCCCTGTCACCCTCATTCTTCTTCTTCTTTTTCTTCTTTTTCTTTTTCTCCGTCTCCTTCCCCTTCTCCTTCGCTCCCTTCTGCTTGTCGAGTAATTTGGCCGGAGTTATTTTTTTCTCGTTTGCAAACTCTAGCAGCTCGTTGTACAAACTCGGCACCGTACCCGCCATATCTTCCACTTGCTCCTTAATCGTTCTACTTCTGCTTGTATCGAGGCTATCGGATTCGAGCTCCTTGACGATCGTCGATACGGTCTCGGTGAACGATCGATACGACGAGAGAAATTCTTGTAGACCTTCGATGTTCTCTTGTTTCACCATGGTTCGCAATAATATCCGAACGTCCGACATCAATCTGTGGTGCTCGGTGAGGATGTTCTGCAAACTCGAGACATGCTCCCTCAAGCGTTCCCGTGCGGCAAGCGAACATTCCTGTTTCTCTTGGAGCTTCTTCTGAACGTCGAGTATCGCGTCAGAGATGAATCTTTCCGCCTGCTTCAACCAATTTATGTCCACGTTGCTTTCCATTTGCAATAATTCGACTAGACTCTCCTCGATGGCGGTTACAGTAATGGTCAAATTCATGGTCAAGATACAGCTCTCTTCCCAATGCTTGACTAGCTTCACGAAATTAGCATCGTGCGTCACACTCTCGGACGTTCTGGTCCTCAAAGCCTCGTAGTGCAATATAGCGTTGCAGGTGTTGATTACGCTGGTGGCGAGATTGTGCTGTTGGGTCAACTTCTCGCACGAAGACAGCACAGCGTTGTCGAACGCGGACATAACTTCCCCGAGAGCAGGGTTCGCTCCCGCGGCCCATTTCAAACGTTGCACCGCGCTAGAGACAAGGTTCTGCTGTTGATCCCGTGCCTCGCATACTCGGGATTGTAGACTGGACAGCGTCGTAGCAGTCTTTCGCAGTTCCAGCATGAACGCCGAACGATCTACGAAGGAAACAGTGGAAAAAGACAAAGTAGAAGAAGCAGTAGAAGAAGGAGAAGGAGAAGGGAGTGATGATGACGGTGACGATGGCGATGGCGATGATCACGATGGCGATGGCAATGGCGACGGCGATGATGAAAAAGAAGGAAAAGCAAGAGATACTTACTCAAAGGATTCAGTAGACTGAGGTTCGGTCTCAAGAGCAGACTGTCCTCGTGCAGCCAATGGTGAGCGGTTAGCTGTAGCTGAAGTCTCTGCATACTAGCCCTTGCTACCTCGACGCACTGTTGCGCCAACCTGGCACTTTGTTTCCGTCGCCAGGCGCTCTCGAGGGTGCTGCTAAGAGCGCTCGCTTGGCCAAGCACAGATCCGGAAAACGAAGCTCGTTTCAAACAAAGGTCGACAAGCTTCCTGCACAATTCTTCCAACGAGACTTTACTCTCGGCCCCGATATCCCTTTGCTCGATCTCCGTCGTTACACTCAGGCCCATCCTCTGCAGTAAGAAGCAAAGTGCAATGGCCAAGGTTTGGGAGGTAACGCCGAGCAGTTGCCTCGACACGAAATCCGCCGTGAAGATTCTTATCGGTTTGTTCAGCCTCTCGTCGTCGTAAACATTCGCTAAACCACCCTTGAACGCGGTCGCGATATCTCTGCACATGATGAAAAACTCTTGTATAGTGTGCAATCGTTTCACCAGAAATATGTCGTCCAGAACCTGGCAAGCTGCCTTGTTGAATATAGGCGCGGACATTTCCTTTGCCTCCCGAATCTGATCGATTTTCCTCCACGTAGACGGAACGTCGAGCGTGCTCAGTGTGGCAATCAACGCGTTCCCCTCCATCTGCAGTTTCTCGAATAATCCGTTGAAGCCCATCAACAGCATCTGGCCGGGCGTCAAGGACTCGTCCTGGTTCGGCTCCTGGATCTCAGCTGGCCGAGAGAGCAACGCCTCGAAACGTAATCGCATACCGTTCACCACGTTTTGTATCACAGCGTGAGGACTCTCCATCTCCATGACGGTGAACCTCAGATGCATCTCCAGCTGTCCCAATATCTCGGCGAGCGGGACACCGGCCGACACGATTATCTCGGTCAGCTCGCCGATCATTCTAATCACGGTCGGCTCTTCCGTTACGATCGTTTTCATCGCCTCCGGCAGAATGATAGTGTGGAAATTGTAATTCAGCTCCTGCAGCCCCTTGTAGATACAATCGGATCCCCTCAAACACTTGAGCACCAGAGATATCTTAGGATCGTTGTTCGCTTTGTGACAGTCGGGTATCAGGCTGACTAGCTCGGCGATCAGCGACGACATCAGGCGCATCTCGTCCAGAAACCAATCCCCTTCTCGCGACGTCAGATCGACCAAACAGTCGCCCGCACATTTGGCAGCGCCTTCCATCATCAGATACCGTTTGTTCAGCGCGCACAAAGCGGTAATGTTGACGCACTCGAGCGCCCTTTCCGCTCCCTTCTCTCGCCTCAAGAAGCTCTGTATCTGCACTCGCGATTCCGCGTAAGCTTTCTCTATTCTGCCAAGCGAGTCCGGTAATCCCTCGGACACCATTCTTTCGTACGCTTTCTTCAGCCTCTCGTTCGCCTCGTTTAGAATCGATTGCATCTGATACGAGAACGTCAATATTTGCTGCGCCTGCTGAGTGCTCGAGCTCTTTACCGGGTCGAAGGTTGTTTCAAACTGCGCCATCACTTCCCGGCAACACTCGACGCTCCCGAAATTCAATAGTTTATTGGCCCAACCGTGGTAAAGTACCGTACGATGTCTGGACATACTGCTCAGAGGATAGAGGCTGCAGATCGCCGAATACTGACTCAAAAGGTCCAAGCAACTTCGTATCAGAATGGATTGTTGGGTAGCCAATTGGGTGAGCTCGTTCTCCGACTGCTCGCACTGAAGGATCATTTGACTCTGACCAGCATTCTGCAAGAACTCCTTCACGAGATCGAACACCACGTGCTCCTCTTGGCTCGCAGATGTTCCCAAGTCTGCCAACCACTGCCCTAATTGAGGGCCTCGTACCGCCGAGAGCGCCAGCTGAAAATCGCCACACGCCACCATTTCCATCACATTCAAGTATACCATCTTTAATAATAAAATAATAAAAAAAAAAAAACAATAGCTTGCCGCCTGGATAGAAGCAGCGCGCTCGGCGTAACTCACGTTGTGCATCTTAATTTGTTTCTCGCAATCTTCTATCCTCTCCTTTAACCCAGCTTTTGCTTTCTCGTGAGCATCGCGCGCCCTCTTGAAACAGTTGTAACGCTTCGTCACCGAGTACAGCGGATGATTGCGTCCCATCGCTTGTGCTTCTTTCACCAATGCAAGTTGCTGGTGTCTGTCTTGGAGCAGATCCTGACAGTGGCGAGTGGCTTCGCTCGCATCCACCCAGCAATTCAAACGATGACAGAGTAACGGAAAGACTTTGATCAGTTCGTCCCTAGGAGTCGGCAAAAAGCAGCGAATGTAAGCGGTGAGAATCGGTAGGTCCGAAGAGAAATGAAAATAGAAATGGGGATAAGGCGTTTGTCAACCTGTTTGCCAGCCATTCGGCACGCATCTCCGCCGTTCGAACGGCAAACATTGCCCGCGTCAGTTCTTGCTCCAACTGTTTCCTTCCTATGCCGGTACACCTCGCTCTAGCTAGACACGCCCCGTAACTAGCGATACTGTTGTCGGCGCCAGCTCGCCAATCCACCAGCGGATCGTACACGAACGCTTCGAGCAAGGTAAGCAACGTTTCTCGGCCTCGGCGCATCACTCGGAGCGTGTGCTCACAGGCTAAACGGAATATACCCTGAAATGTATAAAATATACATAGTTACGCACGCCCTACGATAGAAAAAATTCTCGTGCATCGCGCGGCCTCTCACCTCGACGCCGGTTACCCCTAACGCTGTTCGAATGTTCGGTGTCATTCTAAACGGCACCTTCTCCGGAACCCGTAGCGTCTTCCCTTTCTCGAAGCAAACATTATAATCAATGTGCACAACTTCGCCCGTGTTTAGATCGACCAGCACATTATCCAAATGTCTGTCGCCAAGACCAATGATGTAGCCGATAATCGACATGACGGCGACCGAGAAGGAATAATTTTTGGTCGCCTGCCACCAGCTCGCGGCATTTATACTGTTACACCAAATCTCCCTGCAACAATGATAACATAGAGACAAGCAGACACAACCGTGGGTGTTTCGATTTTCTTTAGCATATGTTACACTAACTTTGCCAATAAATCCTTGGGCGTTTCGGCCATTAAATCGGCCAAGACTTGCTTCAAAACTTGAACTGGCCATTCCTTCCTATTCTCCAGGCCGATTCCTCGCTCCTTTAACAACGGCGTGAGTTTGTTGTAAAACAGTTCGGAAGGTCGCAACACCCCCGAACTGCCCGTTTTGTTGGTCATTGCGGTCTCTCTTTGCTGCCATCTCTTGTAGAGAACGAACAAAGGCGTAACTCCGTCTACCCATTGTATGAGACCAGAGCGCGGACCCAGCGGTATAACAGAATAATGCCGTGCTCTGTACATCTGTTTCGATTCGCCTTTCTTCAACATCATAGTGTTGCATATGTTCAAAAATTGCATGATTCTCTCGTCCAAGTGAAGGTCCTCCAACCCTTTGAACAGATACGTGTACACGTGGCCATCGGATCCGTGGAAGACCAGCTTTTTTGGCTTGGTCTTTGTCGGTAGTATTTGAACGTTGTTGTCTACGGACGCGATGGTGACGATTCTTTTGTCGGTGGCGGCAACACCGGGCATCGCGATGCACGTGTTTCTCAGATTAGCCAGTACCGGACTGATGTCGTTCATAGAGAGAGAATAGGCGGCGCGCCTGTGCACCCGTTGCGCCAATTTGCTTTCTAGCTGCTTCAAAGACATACTAGCTATCTGAGGTTTCGCGGGGTTCTTTGGGTTGCTCAGCTTGCTTGTCGCTTCTTCGATCCAGGGGCCGAATTTCTCTTGAAAGCTCTTCTCGTGCGGCGTTTCGGCCGGGACCATGGTCATGGCCGAAAGATTCTCCAATATAAAGACCACCGGTTTCAATATGATCCTGTGCTTTTCAGCGATCAGGCGATCCTTCTCTTCGGCGCACAGCCATACGTTATCCTGCACTTTCTGCACCTCCATTTCTAGCTGCTCGAATCGCTTCGAGATCTCGGTGTGATGTTGGCAGAGCGTTGCCAACCACAGCTCGTCCCACAGCAACGTAATTCGACGCAACTCCTTCACGAGAACCTTTACTTGCTCGATCGAGTCCTGAATTCTGTTCGAGAGGCAATCAACCAGCTGGGAGAAACAGCAATCCATATATTTCTCGTATTCGTCTCGATGTTGGTAAACCGTTGATGGGGAATTCTCGGTAGCGATATCTTCTTCATCGTCTTCCTCCTCCTCCTCTCCTTCTTCTTCAACCTTCCCCTCCTCCTCCTCATCCTCATCGTCATAATCATCCTCATCCTCGTCATCCTCATACTCGTCCTCCTCCCCCTCATTCTCCTCCTCTTCCCCACGATGCTCCTCCTCTTCTTGCTCGCCTTGGTCTCCCGCCCTTCCCTTCTCCCTCGCCGCCTCTTCTTCTTCGATAAAGTCTAGATCGGTTTGAGAGGAATCGATCTCCGTCTTCTCGTACAGGACCTTGTCGCAGGATTTCTTCCGGCCCGACACCGCCCCCACGACTGCCGGGAAGGTGATGAGATGTGGCGAATTCTCTGCCACTCTGCACAATAATTCCGAGACTCGAGTCCGTACGTAAGACTCCGGATGACTTAGCCTTGAGAATAGCTGCGGTATTATCTCCTTCCACGGAGCCGTCGGGGTCGAAGAGAGTCCGGATTCGAGGACATTCTGTAGCTCCAGAGCGTGCTTGACGACCAGTCGCAGCAACCGAAGTGTGGCCGTAATTGTATCGCAATCGTTGCTCTCTTTGTTCGCGGCGAGCTGTAAGTATTTGAAGTACGCGTTTGCGGACAGCTCGTAATACGAGTATATTCGTTTCTGCGCTTGCTTCCAAACGTCGACGAGCATACCAAGGCACACGGGACTTGCGTGGCTCAAGGTCGGAACGCTCCGCAGCTGATTCTCTATCATATCCGAGGTGTTGACGTCGTTGGACGCGTCCGTGATGTCGCCTTCGTCCTCGGGAATAGTTTTACATTGGCTCAAAATCGAGAAGATCTCGTTCACGTCTGTCTCGTCCACGTTGACCGGCAGTAGATCTCGTATGGCTGCTTTATCGGAATCGGTCAACTGGCCTGATGTCGAGTTGTCGATAATCTTCCTTCCCCACTTGTAACACCAGCTGGCGAAGCTGGACCACGCGACCGGCAACTCCGAGCACTGGTTCACGCCGAGCTGCATCAGTCGACCGATTATCATATCGGAGATAGGTATCGAGCCTGTGGTTGGCCCGAATAGCTTGTTCATCAGGCCGTCGTTGTGCACGGCTTCGAATTCGAGCAGCTGCTGCAAGTGAACGTTTTCGGTGCCTCCGGCTTCCTGTTGTATCCATTTGCCAAGCGTAAGAAGAAGCTTCGTACCGTTCTCGCGCAAGTCGACTGTCCGTTCTCCGTCGACGATGGCCCGTGATATCCCAAGTGCAGTCGCGCTGCAAACTTTCAACGCTTTATCGACATGCTCCATGTCGTACAACAATTTCGAGCATTCCCGGAAAGCGCGCATATTGTTCCTCGACCACTTGACGCTCATCATATTTTTCAGCACCTCGTCCGTTACTCGATCGAAATCGAGGCCCGAGCAACAACGCTCGCTCCCCTTCTTCTCGTCTGTTCGGCAGAGTTCCCATTCGTTTCGCAAGTAACTAACGAGTACGCGTTTCGCTAGTTCAAAGTTACCTTCCTTCCTAGCTGTTCGAACAATATGCAACCTTAGATCGGCAACTTCGTTGGACGAGCTACTGTTGCAGACGGTTGTACCGCTGGTAGTGCCGGTAACGACTACGCTGCTGGAAGCCGACCGTCTAAAGTCGGTGTCCTCCTTCAGCATTGCTCTGCCAAAGTAGTCGGACCACCAAAGAATCCGCGACAGGACGCTGGAGTCCATACGATCGACCTTCTCCGCCTTGTACAATTCGAACGCGTTCACTCCTCCTCGATCCGGCAACAGCAACCTCTTCAATCCGTCCGCCGAATATCGTATCAATATCGATTCGTTCAAATATTCCGAAGGTATGTTCCGCAATCCCTCCGCCACAGTTTTATCGGCCACCTTCCGGCAACGTTCTATCTCTTCCTCGAAATAATCCTTGTAATCGTGCGCGGAAATTCTAAGCGCTATATTGGTCAACACGTTGCTACACTCGGCCAGGGCTTTCGCGCAACTCCAGTTGCCCATTCTCCCGATCCCGCCCTCTACTAAACCCCAGTCGGTCAGATCGTCCAGAGATATCGTTGCACCCTCTTCAACCCTTTTCAGGCATCGCGCTCGCCGACCGGCATCGTTTTTCCACTGCTTACCGACCACCAACTGTTTCTCTCCAACAAGGATATCGGCTTCCTGCAGCTTCCATGCCTCCAATCGAGACCAATCGCTCACAGCTTCGTAACATTTCGACAGCCGTTGCATGCAGAAGCCAAGGACCTGATTGTCTCCCTCTGGATACACACTTTTCCCTTTTCCCTTCTCGGCGAGAGTTTCCACACCTCTGTATACGCTCTCAATTTCCCCGCGTCCGCCACCGTCTTCGTCTTCACCGCCGTCAACATCGCCCTCCTCAACATATTCATCTCCCTCGGCATCGGCGTCAGCGTCGGCATTGGCGTCAGTGTCGACATCGGCATCAAGATCGGCATCGACATCGGCATCGACGTCGGCATCGGGATCGGCGTCGGCGTCGGCATCGACGTCGGCTTCGACTTCGGCATCGGCGTCGACATCGGCTTCGGCATCAGCATCGTCATCACAATCCCCGTCACCATCATCACAATCTCCATCTCCATTGCCATCACCATCTTCATCGCCGCCTCCATCTCCATCCCCATCACCGTCAACATCGTCTTCAGTCACCTGCCCCTCCTCTTCGTCTTCCCCCCCCTGTTCCGAATCTCTCGGCGATCTGCCGAGCGTGGCACGTGTCTGTTCCTCGATAATCAATTTGTACGCCTCGGCAGCGGACTCATAGCGACCAGCGGCCTCTTCCATCGCGGCCTTCAACCACGGGAATTTCCTCTCCTTTTCCTTGGTGTGAACGTAAAGTCCCTGCAACGCCTCCGCCTCACCCAACATCACCATCGCTTGCGTCGTACAAAGTGTCGCTCTCTCGAACTCGATACCCTGCGTGTTATCGCTGTTACTCAAATCCTCCAGCAACCTTTGACTGTTCCTCAGCGCGTTACTAGCCAATCCCGAATGCAACGACACCACGCACAAGGCTAATCGAATGCGATTCAACCATTCCCTGCAGGTCGATTTGTTCGTATGGAAGAACGTTCTGACTGGCTTCGATAGCGGTGAAAGAGCGATCGCGCAACCCTCGGCCGCGTTGTGTATTACCCTCTCGAGATGTTCCAAAAATTCAATCAACAGTCGGATCCGTGTATGCTCGCTCAACAAGTGATCTATGCTCCGCTTCTCCTTCCTCGCCGATACTACCACGCTATACGATATCTCGCGGGCTAGCGTTTTCAGAGCACTCTCGATCGACGTGAATGTTTCCTGCGGCTTTCCCAGCCAAGTTCGGAGCTTGTTGATCACACAGTGTTGAGCCGCTTCGAAACCAGTCCAAAAATATAAGAAAGATCGATTCGCCAGCCCCAATCGATACATCCTTTTCGTCGTTTCACTTTCGGACCTGCAAACACGCAAACCGAGTACACCCGTTACTGACTTTTCCCCCCCCCGAGAAACACTAGTTCCGCTCGACTATCCCTCCCCTATACTTACACCACTGGCCAGCACAAAGTAAACATCTCCGACAGCCCGTACGGGTCCAGATACTGTTCTTGCAACAGGTATGCCATGTAAGTCTTGAAGTGTTGGCCTTGCATCTCGCCGTTATTGTTTCCCCGCATGTGCAACCTTTGAGCGAGAATCAAAGACTCGGTCGAATAATTTTTTACTCCTTGATGTTTCTACGAGTAGAATGATGTGAAATGAAGTGAAATGAAGTGAAGCGAAGTGATGCGAAGTAAAGTAAAGTAAGGTAAAGTAAATCAAAGTAAGGTAAGGTAAAAGTAAGGTAAAGTAAACTAAGCAAAGAATCTTCAGCAACTAGAATCCATACGCAACAGAGAACGTCCGAGCTCTACTTGGAGAATGGACTGTTTCAGCTTACCTTCGTTTCCGATAACAAACACTCCTTGTTCAATCTCGGTATCACTATATTCAGAGGCACGCGCGTCAACAATGAGCCATATTTTTCTCGCACGACTTGGTCGCGCGACGTTAAATGCAACGACGCCAAATCTGCGATACCCGAATAGATCTCTTCCCTCCACGCAACGTTCTTCGCACTCATCAATATCTCGAACAGATCGCAAACGGCAATGGAGATGTCGGGATCGATGGTGGCCCCGCAACCGATGAGACTCGCTAGAACGTTCTCGTACTCGTTGGTTTTACTCAAGATACCGATATAGTTCTCCGATTGCACGCAGATCTCTTGCATCCACGTGGACAAGAGCAACAGTGTTTGCTCCGGCGTATGCTCGTTGTAACTTTTAGCTATTAGAGTGAGAATAATGGAAAGATGACCACTGGTCGGCGAGGTGGTGGGTACGTCTAGTCCTCCTGGGAACATGTCTATTGGACGACAAGTGGTACTTCCGGTTATCAAACTCGAGCTCGGGACAAAATGATTGTACCTGGAAGAAATGAGATTGCAAAAGGTAAGAGCGAGCGTGTACCCCAGAAGCGTCCAAACACCCGAAACACTTACCTGGAACAATGAGCGTACAGCAGGTACAAGATACTGTATTGCAGGAACGGGCTAGTTGCAGACAAGTTGCTATCGTAAGGCTGCATCTTTACCGCCAGCAGCTCCAAAATACTTGGCTTCAACGCCCACATGCCGATGATCGAGTTGCTGGCGTTTGCTAAAAATATAGGGCACAAACGGGTCAGCTGTGTTTATCGGTATTTATCGGTGTTTATGCGGTCGCGAGGACCTTGGCTCGAACGCCTTACAATAAATTAGGGAGCGAGACGTTCGTGTCTTTACCTATGTCAGAAAGAGCTCGCAGTAGGAAGGTGACCACAATCTCCGCGTCCTTCTTTTCATATCTCACGTCGTCCAACAACGGATTATCTGCCACCAAACTTTCAATATCACCCAGGACAAGCTTATACGCAATCTCCAAGTCGGACAATACGTATCTATACGATTCCTGTAGTAATGGGATATTTTTCAGACTTAACAAACTGTGATACACTCCGAGACTAGCGTTCTGAATAGAAATAGAATCACGGAATCTCAATTCCAGCAACGCCGAGTTCTTCCCGAGCAACTTGTGCACCAATTCCAACGGCAGATTCGCCGAGACTTCTTTTATTATTTTCGAAATGGTGTTCAACATGGAAATTATCGTCTCGTCCCAAAAGACATTTACTTCTTTCAGCTGAAGATCGATAAATTTGTAGAGTAACTCGTGATTTTTCGTTATGCGACTCTGAAGATGTCCGAGTAATAAAAACGCACACTCGTTCGCGACTACTATCAATTCCTCCTTTTCTTCGGTTAAATCGAAAGTTTTGTTGGCTCCAAGTTCTATCCATCGCACAATGTTCAACAACGATTCGCGTTCTTTCGACGAGCTCTCCCTTTCGATGTTTTGTTTCAAATTTTTTAGCTCATTCTTATCGAGATTCAGGGACTTCAACATATTAACAACATCCACCCCGATCATTTCGGACTTGCTAGAATTCCTTGCCGTAAGGAAGTTTGTATTGTTAATATGTTTAAACAGCTCCTCAGCGCTCTCGACGGTAAGCCGGCGAGTACCGTGAAGCCGGCTACCGTTATCGTCGTCCAATTCGATCGCTTTCACCACGGTTTTCAACATTTTTGATAAGCAATCAGATAGGAAAGACCACTGCACGTTCGGCGTAACATTCGGATTCAAATGCTCCGATATGCTTTTCGTCACCGTGTTGAATACCGAGATCAGAGACGTGATACGAACAATGCATTCCCTAGGTGTCGGGGATTGTACCTCATCGCCGGGCGAACTTCTGCCAGACTCCGGTAGTGTCAATTCCTCGTCATAACTCTCCATGTCTTCTAAAAACTGGCCCAATAACGTCAACGTGAATTGTAGGTCCGCTATCCAGAATGTCCGCAGCCTTTGTAGGCTACGACTAGCGTAGCTCGCGATCGCTTTCTGCTGAGTGGAATCGATGTGCCAGCCCACCAATATATCGACTGTATCGCGAAAATGATTAGAGAATGTTTCCGGGTAGGATTCCATTATCAGCAATATCGCGTCCACCGTTGCTACCAGCAAATCCGATCGATCCACATTCTCCAGCGTCGATTGCAATTGCGACATCATTAGCATTGAGAATTCTTTCAGCCTCGGAGCCTCTGCGTCCATCTTAAAAGCTTCGACGAACGATCTGATCAGAAGGCACTTTATATCCTCTTTCCGTTCCATCGAGTACTTGTTCAAGATCCAATCCATGTATCGTTTGAAATCCTGTTCAGCCGCGTACCCGACACGGCCTAAACACTTCGCGACTTGCTGCTTCGCCTCCGGCCCGGGACCCGTGTGCAATACATCCAACAGGCTCTCGCAAATGACATCCAAATTTCGTCGTATGTATCTCTGATTTTCAGCCGCTACTATACCTTCCTGCGCTTGCTTGCAAAGCACCATGAAATGATCGTAATCCTCTTCACGACACAATCTCCTCAAGAGCTTAGAAATTCTAGAATCTTCTGCAACACAGTGGAAACAACTTGAGCGTGTAAATGTAGCACGGACGTTACATTCCGAATACTTTAGAAGTTATCGATGCAGACCATTTATCCTTTTGTCATCGTAATACTTTCCCTGCGAGTTCTCTTGGTTCTTCAACGATTCTTGAAATTTAGGTCGTGTTGTTGCATAATAGCTCGTTTCGGTGTTCGAGTCTCGATCAACGGGTGTCTTTTTAAAGGCCCTTCCACGTACCGTGCCCCTGGCACGATCCCCGGAACTGCCACCCCGAGCCATTCGAAACTCATTGCGCGAGGCACCGCCGATTCTGCAATAATTTCAAAGTATTAAAAATGGAACCGAGGCCGACCGACTGCCTAAAAATTTGACAAAGCATATCGGAGATACCTCACCTTGGTTTAAACTTTGAAAAACTGTGGTCGGATGAGTAATTGTTCGTGCTTCTTTGGCAAATAACCAAGGTGCCACGTGAAGCATTAAAATCGTTTGTACCGTAACCAGTTAAAACGTTTGTGTCTCCCTTTTCGAACTCTCCGATTCGATTATTACCGCCACCACAGTCGTCTCGTATCTCGGAGCACTTTGATCCACGTAGCTTGGTGCTAACATTAGAGTTCCCACAGCTATTCATTACATTACTCTGCAGATGATCTGCATGACCTACACTTTGCATATATAATGTGCTAATCACGTATAAGAAATAGTCGTCTATGAAATGGTGAATGATGAAGAATGCAAAAGCGCAAGTATTATGTGATTAAATATAGTTGAGAGATAAAGTCCAAATGGATATCCTGTACTGTTAAAATTGGAGCGTTCGCACAGTCACATGTCTCGATACGTATGCCCTTGTGTGTGCGTGTACGAATAATGTGTCGAACAAGCGAGAAATAGACAAAAAAAGGGCAACAGAGAGAATTACAAAGGATCCACTAGAAAGTTTCTCATATAAAAACCGATGTTTGTCTTACTTGGGAAAGGAAGAGGGCAAGTTTGTTGGAAGGACCGACTATCAACATGCCCGTTGGTTGGAGAAAAGAAAGGCTTTGTTTGAAAAATCGGATCTGTCTTGCATTGAAAGCACTTGGAACTTGTTGAGTGCAGAGAAGTGCAAGAGAAGTGAATTGAGGAGTGAAGAGAAAAGAAGAGAAACACGCGACGAGTAAAACGCTCGTCATGTACGTATGTACACACATATATACACACTGTATCGACGATAACCGATCTCAACAGAGACAGAGAGTATCTATATACTTATACGTACATGACAATTTATGAATTTACGGAATTTACGAATTTACAAATACGAAGGTACGTCGCCACCTATATAGTTCGTGCACGGCATTTCTACGTAAAAGTTTCCCTAGAATTCCACGAGTATCTTACGTCCGTCCGTTGAAATGAAACTTCGCTAGATATACGTATAGGAGCCAACCACACGGAGTTGAAATGGATCAAACATCATTCTACGTGATTCTACGAATGGTACCTTCCACGCTATCCGTTGATGTGCGTTGATGTGCTCTCCTAGCGCTAAACAGCAACTAGGTATCTATTCACTTTTCACGTTACCTTTCCGCTGTGAAGATGCTATTCCCTAAATTCATCAAAAATTCTGAAGCCCAACAAAAAAATAAACGAGAAAAAAGGAAAACGAAGAAAGGGAAATAGACCGACTACTTAATGGACACGCCACATGCGTTGTAAGCACTAACGGACCGTCTAACGAGGAACAACACCGCACCGCACACTATACACGCATGCACGCATGCACGCACTCACGACGCACACGCAGAGACACCGAGAAATTATTTCCGATAGATTATTACGATAATCTTTTACATACCGTATATAAACTACATAGGAACTTTAGCTTTAGCTACACACAAAAACGTTACACTCGTTTAACTCGTGCTGGAAGGAAACCAAGTAGGTACAATCTGTACCTATCTATGTATATTATACATCGTACACGTAAAACACACACACGTGCATTCGTAGCTGCATGTATTACGACAAAACGATGGAGCAATGAAACTCTTGGGCCAATCTAAACTATCGTTTCAAGGATATTTCAATCGATTTCGATATCCGATTGGCCTGAATCGACCAATACCACCGGTATGATTATGTACACGCATACATACTTATCGTTGCAGGTTAAAATCATGCGTTGATGATTTCGCCGCCCAAGAAATGCACAATTCACCCGGTCGCCTACTACCTACATATATGTATAAGAAATTCGTAGAAAGATTCGCGCAATCTTGCGCAATTGCACTCATCAAAGAATGCATTTACAGAAACCGCACCCCTTTATTCCGTGGGTTATTTCATTTTTCGTCTACGGCAATTCCCATAATACACTTCACAACGTTCCGAGCCAACTCATCGATTAAACCATCAGAAATAATCAGCCAAGAGTTAAGCGTATGGCAAGTAATTTTACATTCTTCTGATTGTTAGTTTCGATTTTCGAACGAGGGGGTAAACATTGAGTCCCAAGTATAGGTACGATAAATCATAGCGTGGCATGGGTTTAAACCGTGCTTACTAAAGCCGAGTTACATGAGGACGAACCTTTCAGGTGCCTTCCCCGGCATCGAGCTATGAAGCGCGATACGGAAAAAAGTTACTCTTTTTTTTATATTTATAACAAGTAAATAAGTTGAGAAAATGGAACAAAGTTTTTTGTTATTGCGCTTCATTTTCGAGAAAATGGACTTTGAAATTCTTGACGGTGCGTCCAGTCGCGTGCGAGAGAACCTAGCTTAATGAAAATCACGGGCGATTTGGGCGTAAGTGGAATTCGCCCCTATTGGAATACATTATTTCTACACTCAATTTCGAAAAAAATATAGGTTAGTCCGTTGTTGCTCTCAATGCCTCAGTTCATTGGGCTGAATAAGCGATAACTTGAAGCGCCATCTTGTGACATGTAGCACAGAAAATAATAAACCTAAACCTATTAAGATGGTTATCTTCTTTCTGTAGCAAGCTAATATGTAAATTTCTTGCAATTTCGTTTATTTTGTCTATTAATTGTCGCACAGATATAGAAAGCCAACAGAAGGTGAAATTGTTAATTCTACTATTTATTTCTTACCATTCCGATATTATACGTCTCTTAAGCCTGTACCACAAGTGCATAAGCTACATTTCACACGTGTATCGACTAATTTAGTAGTCCACTTGTCCTATTAAACAATAACCTTTCCAAGTAAATTACAGTAAGCGAATACGCATACTCTTAACTCTTGTTACCGAATAATGGAAACATATTTCATTTAAAAGCTACAAAAACACAAAGAATCAGTTAATATTTATTTTTTGTATTTAACATTGTATCATTTTCCTTTGACAATTCCAATGTTTTACTAAACTCGATCACTACCCATAGTAAGACACGATTGTGGCACAATCGACATCAACATGTTGTCTCTCAATGATCGATAATACGTTGGGACCAAGATAAATTTCAACATCTTCAACCCGATTAATGTCCATTCTCTTTAGATTCTGGATTTTCGTCTGGCTGACTCTCCGGTGTATGCGGCCATGCTGTAGGTTTCTCAGGGTTAAAAGCCAGCTCCGGATACAGATCTCTAAAGTCTTCCATTGTCATTTCTGAAAATGGCAGCAGGGATTTTACATTCTCTATTTCTCGCTGTGATTGCGTGATTGCTTTATCTACTTCTTGAATAAATTCCTCCATCTTCTTTGCCTGTAACGCAAACATTAAGGTTAGCTAAATATCATCGTAAAACATAAAAGAAGAATGTACACAAGTTTCTGTTACCATTTGCTTTTCCTCCGATTCAATATCTGCTGTGTACTTATCAGCCGGATATGGTATCGACAGCGCTTCGTATTGCTTCTGAAACTGATCTACCAAACCAGGAGCCGTCACAGTCTTCTTATAGTAGGACCAATCAATTTTTGGCGGTGATTCCGGATTAGCCACCATTCTGGGAAACATAAGATAAATTCTTTCTAGCATCGCTAATGAAATTTTTGTAATAGTCCGAGTGTTATAATTTTGCAGGATTGTTCAAAGAAATGCTTTGATTTACAAGACCTCGGAATTAATTACTGAAAGTATTTTCAACGAAAGTTGTTCAACTAATCTAATGCAATTTATACAAAATGCTAATTTCAATTAACTCTAAAACGGTTATGGTATCCCGCTAGTATATTCGCTTTACGTCGAGAATTCCATTTAATTGGAAACGAGGAAATATTCCTCGACACTTGCGTAAAAACATAATGCACTCCTCGGACCATTCGATTATTTCAACATCGGGACTTGAAGTGAACATTCAAATATATTACGTAACGAGGCAAATGTTCCGAAAACAACGAATTTATTCTTACGCCTCTTTTTACCAACCGTCGTAAATGTTGTTCAGATTTAGCTCTAAAAGCGGCCAAAGCAGTTTTTTCAGACTCTGGAATCCGCTCGGCGAGAGCGGCCCAATTTATCGACTTAATCGCTTTTCGTGACATCTCTTCGTATGGTGTTGGTCTTCGCAGCTACGATGGGTAATTCGAATCCCGACTCCAGGCAACTGTCGACAACTACGACGAGTGAGACTATCAGTGACTATGAGTGCCGACTGATGCTGACTAGCGCTACGATCAACGTTAGAGCAGCTAGAATCAGCTAGAATACCCCTGCTTTTGAAAGTCGGACACCACTTCTGGTCCACTGGTCCACTAGTCCACTGGTTCACTGATTCGCTGATTCCAGAGATTCCACTGATCTAGGACGATTCAAACGTTTCGAACTCGAACCGCGCCATCTTTGTGAATGCAAGCATACATGTGAATCGAGAAACTTGGTACCTCGGACGCCATTCAGGTGGCGAGTATGGTTGATTCTCAAAGGTGGCGCGATTCAAATCGTCACAGAGAGCCAGAGTAATAGGCCCACGTAGCATGCATACACTCTATACATACACATGAAGCGATGTTGCATACGTGTAGGTGTACATAGATGCATAGCGATGAAGCAAAGAGGACAGGATCGATAAAACAGGAAGATAGCGTGGGCATGGGGTATGTACATACGACGGGGTGCGACTGAGGTGTGGGCGTGTGGGAGAGGAGTGTAGAGTAGAGTAGAAGAGAGAGAAAGAGAGATAGAGAGAGAGAGAGAGAGAGAGAGAGAGAGATGCGTTGGGTGCGACGTGCGAGTTGGTGCGAGTGGTCGCATGAGGTTGTCAGCGGGGTTTTGAGTGACGAGGGTGGGCGGAGTGGGCGGCGCGATGGTCAGGCCTCGAGCATAAAGAGGATAGGATAATATCGGTGCGCGACCTCCGTGGTAAACTTGGAGTTTGCCGCTTTAATATCGGCAGATCTACGATGTAGTTATGCCGAAGAAAAGTACAAGGCATGTAAGAGAGTCGGGGTTAACGAGAAGTTGCCAAAACAGAAATAATAATCCTGGAACAAGGCAGGAACGGAAAACGAAACACTTTCGAAGCGTTCGCATCGGTATTACCAACGGCAAGCGTTGGCTCTCGCTTAAGAAACGCTTAGGTCTGTCAACGGATGAAGATGTTGCAGTTTATCTACTCGATCTTGCCGAGACCGCTTCCAGGTAGGTCGGAAACAGATCGTTCCTTTAGTCTAGACGACACGCTTCTTTTTCATCGATTCGACTAGACAGTTCTCGACTCGACTCGACTCGGTACCAACATTCTGTTTGCTCTATGAAAACTGTTTTAACCGGCACATGAAATGAACGGAACGCATCCTGTCACTCGGTGACGGGACTTCCCCTCTACTGTGACTGAATATTTCCCGAATCGCCATCTTGCGGGGTCGATGTCGGATGTGAATCTAATCGATAATCCGCTTGTTAAAATCCATAAATGTCGATTCTATCGATGTTAACGATTTTCATTGATCTTGATTTCCTTCGAAAGCGCAAATGGATCGGTATAGAAGAAACGTTGAATTTATTTGACTGTGAGTACGAGAGATATACAGGTAAACGATTTCCTTTTAGCATCTGTAAATAGACTACAATTACAAAAGTTTCCAATAGCTTCTGCTCAGCGAACCAAAATTCCTAACTCATTTCTTTCGATTCGGCGCTTCCTCTATTTATATTTCTCTGTCTCTTTATCCGCATTCGACGTTGCTGAGACTCCGTTTATACAAGTGTACTTTCTTCTGATCAGTAGATACAACATTAAATGCAATGAAGAAGGCGAGAAAGAAGCGGATCAGAATAAGAAGCACAAAATGCAAGCGGCACAGAAAAAAAATTGGATAGACGGTACCAGGGAGTCACTTCGTCGAAGCTTAAGGAAACAAAGCAGTAACGCTACCGTCGAGCCAAAAACATCCCCTGTCGTCGCAGTACAGTCCACATTAACTGACAGTATCAAGTTACAGGCTCGACCTAGCTCGAAGTCCAGGCATCATAAGACTAAACCGAAGCATCATAAAGATAAACGCAAAAAGAAGAGGCATCTGAAAGCTATGGATTTCGTATCGTCGATTGAAACTGCCAATCAATCGTGTAACAACGTAACATCGGGGGAGGAAGCAGAAATCTGCGTGAAAAGAGAAAATTCCGTATTAACGAGCGGAATGAACATCGGGACAAATTTGAAAGACACAAAAGTCGTATCCATTAGGACAAAGACTGAACGCGTAGATAGCATAGAAATGATAGGAAATGTAAATACTGACGAAAGTCTACTCTACGGTGACATAGAAAATGTTGATACGAAAAGAGTTGTAACAATTAGCGATAGCAGTGAGCAGTCAAGGTTGAACGGTCTAGAAATATCTGCCATTGCTAGCGATAAGTGCGATGTGGATAAAACTATAGCGCAGGCATTGGATGGAATAGGTGACGGCACAGCTTCTTGTGGCCAGCCTGTAGAGATGGGACAGGATGATAATGTTTTAAGTGTTTCACGATACATCGATGATTGCGAAGACGAAAACGCGACTGCAGATCGGCAAGTGGAAGATCGAAAATTGAAGAAGAAACGGAAACGTCTGAAACATGATGTCCAAGGGCTGGAAGATGAGAATACGATGGGCGATTCGTCGGAGGAGCTTCTAGACGATTCTGTGCATAAGCATAGGAAGAAACGGCACAAGCACGCCGGCGAACATAGGAACCGCAGACATCACGACGTACGGAAAGCGCCTCAAGACGGGATAATCGCGCGGGATGATATGAACGTCTGTTTCGTAGCAGATGACACATCGGCAATTACAAGCTCGGACCATCAAAGCGGAACAAACGTTGACCCTTTAATACTCGAGCCGCAGAGATTAGCCATTAAAATAAAGCTGTGTCAGGAATGCAACAATCGTCACTTGCAAGATGCTTGTCCACTGACAACACCCCAGTACGCTATTCCAGATTCAATATCGTACGAGGATTGGTTGTATAAGCATAAAGAAAACGACGAGATTCTGAAGATTATAAAATTCGGTGACCCTATGTCCGAGGGTTATGGGAAAATCAGCGAAGATAATACCGAATCTGACGACGATTCCTTGCTGACTGAGCAACATAAAACGAGAACGAAAGGTCAGAAGGAAGAAAAGCGGTTGATAGTAGACACCGATCGGCCGCTGTACGCCAGGGATTCTTTGCCCGATTGCTTCGAGTTAAGGATCACCAATTCGGAACACGGGTTGGGAATTTATGCGAAAAGCTCGGTTCCAATGCACGTGAAACTAGGTCCGCTGGTTGGACGGCCAGTTAGAGAAATGGATATACCCGATGACTTCTCCATGAGACACATTTGGGAGGTACAAACGACGCTCTTTTCATACCACCAATCATATCGGCCGCGGCGATCGGATTTCTCTCGTTCTATACCTACTTACAGCTTCTCCCCATAAGCATCCCCGCCAGGGATCGCAAATTTATCGACTTTTTCAATTACCGGTGATTCGGTAAAATTTTCAATCAAAACCGGTTTACCGGTATTTTTGAAAGTATTGAAAATATGAGTAAACATTGCAAAAAAAAACTTTTTGAACTCTACTTGAGCATTATAATAAATATATGCAAATAAAACTATTCTGAACATAAAATATAAAATGAGATAACATAAAATAGATATATTATGTTATCTTATTATGTTATCTTCACCACGAAAACAATGAACAGAATCTTAACTTACATAGTTAAATATTTTTTATTTAACAATTCTTTTTAACAAATAAGCACGCAAAAAATATAATTTATCTAAACTTTGTAATTTATCGAATTACCGGTAGAAATTTGGCGAATTACCGGTAAAAATTTGAGGGTATTTCCCGCGACTTACCGGGAAACCGGTTGACCGGTATTGCACTCCCTATTCCCCGCGATAAAACGATATTTCTTTGGTTTCTACTTTTTAGATAGATAATAATGGCAAAACCATGTACATAAGTACCACCGACCCATTAAGAAGCAATTGGATTCGTTACATTAGACCAGCCGATACGAAAGAGGAAAGAAGCGTAGCTGTAATTACGAAACAGGGAGAATTGCAGCTTGTTACCACTCAAAATATTGTGTCAGGAATGGAACTGACGTATTGGGCGGACTCACAGTCTTCGGCATGGACGAGAAAGAATAAAGTAGATAAAACGAGTACGGTATCATGCTTCTCAATAAATGGGTCAGGGTCAATGGTGAATGTTACGGATACACCGATTAAACATTCGAATATAAGCCAGACGAGAATTTCTTTTCGTTTCAATTATGCTTACACTTTCTTCTTTATCCAGATTGTGGAGGATGCAATTTAAATTTTGCCCACCCAATATACTATCGCCTCCATTGTTGCATCTTCCATGACACTAACTACAGTTTGACAATCAGAAAGTATCACTGCAAGGTAGGGACAATTAAATCGTTGTAATCCGTATCGGTGTCGGCGCTGTGTCTGTTGCAAGTCACGTGCCGATTTCGGAGTCGCTTCACCAGATATATGTACGGCTAAACCCACTAAACGTATGCGCATTCACTTCTGGCCTGGGTTAGGTGTGCGGGGCTGCCGTTTTAGGTAAGGACAACATCATGAAGCACGCGGCGGAATTACACGCGGGTCGAGGTGCATACCAGTGTCAATATTGTAAGAAATTCTTTTTACGCTTGAATTATCTGGAAATGCATCGAACCTACGGGTGCGCGCAAAACCCACAGCGTTCAAGGCCATTGTGCGATTTCTGCGGACGTAAATTCTGTCAACCGCAAAAGCTGAAGGTGCACATCAAACGAATGCATAGCGGTAAGAGAGCTTATCCGGTGAAATGCGTTAACGGACGCAGCCTAATCCAGTTCTCCTATCGTATTTTTCATGTATTCGTGTAAACACGTAGATATGTCCGAGGTGCTTCGGGAGTTTCAGTGCAAGCTGTGCCTGAAACTTCTGGGCTCCCGTGCGGCGCTGCAGCGTCACATGAAAGAGGTTCACCATAAAGATGTGGTCGGCGCCGCCACTTGCGATCGATGCGGGAAAATGTTTCAGAACAAGAGCAATCTGAAAATACACATGTTGACGCACAGCGGGGTGAAACCGTTCAGGTAATAGTAGGCTCGATCGGCGTTCGACTTGTTACCGTACGGATATTACGCGACGCATTACCACAGCGCGGTGAATTTTGGTAAATTCGGCTTTCAGATGTAAAGAGAATAGTTGCAAAGCAGCTTTCACCACTAAGCAATGCCTACAATTTCATTATAAGAAGGTGCATGGACTTACGGAGGAGATGATGCCGAAGATCGAACGATCCGTCGCGTACACCTTCGACGCATACAGCGGCGGGCTTGTAGAAGATGTTGGTCGCGGGAAGATACCTCGACCCAGCAGAAAAACTTCTCAGGTTCGTGGCTGAATAAGATTCAAAACAAACAGCAGCAGCACCACTGCATGTGTAACGCTTCCTATGCCATACTTTCAGCAGGATAGCAACAACAGTTCGTCTTCGGACAACGGTGTAAAGACTGAAACACCTTATAATTCCGGGTCTCCAACTATAACCGAGTTTGGAACTCATGCCGCGTCCGCGTATAAAGCGGAGAGTAACCCACGGATATCGACGTCGTCGCTTCCGGCGGGTACTATGTCAACCTCAACTACTCTCGAGTCGACAACAGCAAGTGTCCGCGCGGACGCGGATCTTTACAGTGTTTCGAGGTTGCAGAGCAAAGGTAGTAAGAAGTGGCTCGGTGAATTCAATCCTTCGACAACGTCAGATGTAACCGTAGCATCAGACACCATTGCGCATTTGTCGTCGAGCGTGGTGGTCACCGGGAATACTTACGAATTTCAAGACAACACTAAGGATGTAAACGAAGAAGAATTGTCGCCGATCAGCACGGCGACTAGGGCGCAGAGTAGTATCATGGATAACAGCAAATTAGGACTTGGCGTCTATAGAAGAACCGAGAGCGCGAGCGCTAGTTTGCTGGTGGAAGCTGCTCTCGACGCCGCTGAAAGGGACATTGGAGCGGTTTCTAGTCCGATATTAGACGACAACGACCGCGACACCAATCTTTACTCGATACCCAGTCAATTGCAGTCGCCATTACCTCAACGATCACCGACGAGCCATTTGGATTCCTATATACAGCAACAGGAAGAACTAATATCCCCCGCGCCTACGCCGGACAGTCGGAACACGCCGCCTGCTCGTTCCCACGACGATTATCAGCTACACCGACCTGTCGACTACATCGGCACACCGAGAACGCATAATATCGATCAATATTTGCACCACGAGGATATATCGCGCGTCTCATCGCCGAACAATTACATTCACATTCAACAAGATGACCTAGTGTCGCCGTCGGCAACACCAAATCCACCGCGGTATCAAGATGTGCATCACCGTCATCATCACCACCATCATCACCACCATCACCATCACCAAGTATCCACGGACAATTTGTCCAGCGACGAAGGAGACTCCGTAGCGCAAAACCTGAGCCTCTCCGTCAAAGAGAAAGCGATGCAGCTGGATCTATCGACGCCGTACAAATACGATACCCTCGAGCAGGATTTCGGTAGAGACAGATCAAACTTCGAGCCTCTTGTCTTGTGTGGCGGTGGTGGTGGTGAGCTTCAGGGCTTAGATATGTCCGCCAGAGGATTTCATCACGGAGGATTTCAAATACAAAACACCCGGTATCCTCCTCCACCTCCGCCACCCGCCCCGCCTCCGGCTCCGCCTCCACCTCATCATCATCATCATCATCATATGTACGAGGTGGCGGAAAGACGGAGCGTCGATCTCAGCAGGAACGGAACTTGTGCGATATCACCGACAACACTATCGGCGGCGTCTCTGCCACCGTCTGCTCCTTCTGTGGGCTCGACAGTTTCGTCGCTGCTACCTCCTCCCCCTCCGCTTGCTGCCACTGCCCCCCTTCCGCCAGCTGCTGTTGCCCCACCTCCACCACCATCTCCTGAACCGCCGCCACCACCATCTCCGTCAGACTATCCTCATAATGACGTCCCAAGAGTCGTTAGTTTGGACCTCACTCCCGGTGGAAGGCACACCGTGGATCTCACTTTTACGAGATCCCATCATTTACACAGTTCCGGAACCCGTGTAATCGCAAGCCCAGAGATAATCATTCCGGACGCAGTGGATGCACGAATTTTACCATCTTCTCCGCCTCCGCCTTTGTCAGGATACAACCCTAGTTATCCTGTCAGTCCTGCACCGTATCATCCGCCTAGGCCAGGATACCATCATTATTCCAGTTTCTACTGAACAACAGTCAACTTATATCGTCCACCACTTATGTTTCTTCAGATTTTACATTTTTTACACAATCGGCTGCAGTCGTATGCTTGCCCCAGTGACCTAGTCTGTTAAATATCAATCTATCCGGTAACTTTTATTACGACCGTTTCTACGCTATTCGTGAAGCACGATTTCACTAATACGCGCAGTACAGGGGAACATGTCAACTTTTATTAATACATCATCTCTGTTCTTCTTTCCAAACCTCCGTGTCTTTCCCATCCTCCTTGTCTTTCATTCCAGTCCAAGGAATGAGGGTTGTATAATTAGCGAAGCATCGTGGTGGCAATATCTATCGTCTGTGCGACGTTTTCCGTTCAACGTGCAAGTAAGGTCAAGAACCAATTACGCAGATCAATTATGGGATATCAAGGCTTGGTGAAAGATCATCTTTCGTCGACACATGTAAAGTAACCGTAACTGAGCTTTGGACACGTTAAAAACTTGTAGAGTTTTACCCTTCAAATGATAGTACAATTCTGGATCAGAGGCGCGCACAAATGTAAGAGAAAATCATTTATGTTTGACATAGGCTGTCGACTTTTTAAAATGTTTCAAGTGTACGGTCGAATCGTTAGAGTATATAGTGAGATATGACATGTACTTATTATTTTTTAAACGAACGTTATTTTTTTAACGCATTTATAAGCAAAATTATTGGAAGGAAATCGTTCCGCAACTGCAAGTATGACGCATGATTAGAGGAATTACGTAATTTTCCAATAATATAGCCTTCGGACCGTGTATTTATATTGTATGTACACATCCTTACCAGTGACTATATGTAAAACTCGGATACGATGATGATAGCTTTTATCAAAAGTCTCATTGCATATTCACATTTTAATCATGTTAATACGTTAGACTTGGACTTTCCTACATCTTGCTTATCGGTATGCAAATACCGGTTAGGTGCGACAGTACATAATTATATTTATTGGAAATTTGTTCTTTTCTGTCGTTGATCTCGTCTCGTCATCGTCATCGTCATCATCGTCGTCATTATGTTCGTAACTTATAGAATTGGATTGTTTCAAACAGTGCTAGACAAATGAATAATTTATTGGTTCAGAATTTTTTGTCTGCACGCAAATCGTGATTTCAATCTGAGCGAGGCAATTTACAATTCAAGAAACAAATTAATCGAGTTGCCTAATGATATCTGTAAGTACATATATCTGTATAGCGATAACGAGTTTTAGGTGTTCATTTTCATTCTAGTCATACCATGCACGTGTAAGAATACCATTAGCTAAATACATTATAATGTCCTGGAATTTGCAAATGAGTTGCCCCATCAGTGTAAAAAAGATAGGATTTATTCGTGGATACTTTTTTTTTTCTGTTCAATCTTCGGATGAAAGTATAGTGACACTGCTAGGTCGGAAGATAGTTTTCGCGCAAATTCAAATTGATTGCATGAAATACCAACTCATTTGCAAAAATCCATAATGATAAGGTGCGAGTAGCTTCCAGTCTTTTCGAATCTTACTCGATAACCGTCTCCGTGAACCAAAGATCAATGAATCGCGAAACCTTTGTGCCAAATTACTAAACCGTTAAGGGGGCAGTCCCATTTAGGACGCTAGGAATAAGGTGATTTTTGGGAATTTTTTGCTAACAAACTGTTGAGCAGATCTTTTCCAAACTTACAGGGTATTTTAGTTCACATTTAAACAATAAAAATTAATTTTTACGTTATAAAGTGTTCGGTAGAAATGGAGATATATGCTTAACAAACGAAACAAAAAAGTTAAAAGTTGGCAAATTGGTGGGAGTTGAAAGAAAAAGTTACGATTCTGCCCCAAGATATTTCGTACTATTTTTGGAAAAATAGTTGTTCAATTCAATTTATTTATCAATGTCCAGAAATAAGAAAATCCTTGGTTTTTTTATTTCAGGGAAGAAATGGGGCCACCATTACAATCGCCAATTTGCAACTCCGGCGCGCGAGTCCTAACGAACGTGTTCATATATCTCAATTTCTACCGAACACTTTGTAACGTAAAAATTAATTTTTATTGTTTGAATGTGAACTAAAATACCCTGAAAGTTTGGAAAAGATCCGCTTAATAGTTTCTTAAAAAAAAATTCCCAAGAACCACCTTATTCCTAGCGTCCTAAATAGGGCTCCCCCTTTAAGGGCTGGTTCTACGTGCATTTTTAAAACTCGAAACTCATTGATTATTTTGTATTGTACACAAAATATACAAATATTTGAGAGTAACGTTAATGATAAGTATATACGAACGTATGTATATATGTAGGTATGTATGACGAATGCAGAAGCGCGTATGGAAGCGGAACAGATGTGTGTGCGTGCGCGCGTGCGTGTTATATACTTATTTTCTTCAATAATATGACAAGTTTTTAATTTTTAAAGTACATTTTAGTCGATTATTCCTTGCATCCTTATTTGCTTTACTCCCCCTTTTCCGTTAGTCTAGCTTCCCAACATTACACGCCATATTTCCCAACAATTTACATATTTATATACATTTTACTTACTTTTCATGGCTATTGAATCGTTCATATTAGTGCCCCCTTATTTTGACAAAAAATAATAGCAAGGATAATCTTAAAGCTAACCAGTTTCTCCCCTTCTTCATCATCATATTCGCATGTATCAGCAGCTCCAACACACAGAAATTACAAGCAAAAATCTTCACAAGTACAAATACAGCACTGAATACATTTGTATCGACTTCTTTGATAATGTAAAATGTAAACTAAATTAAATGAATGAAATATACGTATGTACCGGTATAATGACAAATCAGAGTTTCAACACTGTATTCCGTTGTTCTCCTTTCATTACTTGCGATAGTAGTAAAAGTTGCTTCCAACAACAATAAGCTTGTACGTACATAGTTTATGTAGCATCAGAGTATTAAACTGTAGTTGGACATTTCTTCTCTGAATGCCAAGCCTTGTTTGAATCTCCGTTTCGAATCGCCGCGTCACTTGGCGTTTATGCACCTAATTTATCGACCTGGGTTGGTAAATTGAACAACTAGGTATACAATAGTATATAAGTATTATAGACTGGAACCACAAACGCGTATGTAACATATATGCCTAAAGGAGGTATCTTTTAGAGTGAGAGGGTACGCTATTCTGGAAAAAGACAAAGAAACGTATGTGAAACCACCGAGCCGCTTTTTAGTTCGCAATTCACAATTCACACGTGTTCACACGCGTGGCAGCACGTCGCAGCTTGGTTAGGTTAGGTTCATTCTTTTCCCTGGGAAAAATGCAGGAACTTGTATACAATTTCCCAAAGATGGCGTTTCAAGAACAGAACTCTGACGACCGACGCCACGGCCAACCAGTGTCGCCGGGAAATATGTTGTCGACGCTGGTTGGCCGTTGCGTCGCTCGCTCGGCACTGGCGTCGGTTCGTCTCCAATCGTGGCGTCTTACGCACACAGTACCACCACTCGTGTAGGTGTTCCCCCTCCCAAATGAATGGCCAAAGAAATTGTTGCTTTGCATCCCTGAACGAACTCTACTTCTTTGAGTATTGCATCTCCTAATGTAGACCCTTGCGACTATTCCATGTGATATTTATTATAATAGTTATATAGAAGTATGTAATGTAATTATAATGAACACCATGCGTGTCGAAATAACGGACGCAAAAGTTCCAATCGCATTCTTAAGACCGGCAACCTGGGTGTGTTTTAACGTCCATTTTAGTTCATACCTTTCACCGCTAGCATTTCTGCCTTGAACAGAACACACTTTTAAAACGCTTTTTCGGGCGGTAAATAAATAATTTTATTGTTAAAAATGGTTGCATGATTATCTTTAGAGACTCTACATTCTACAACACCCCTCCCTATAACCTCAGATTGCAAATAATCGAATGAATAAACAAATTGTATGTTCTTGCACATAACCTCCTTTAACAGTGCGGCTGAAATGTAACGGAAAGTTAACAAATTATGTTTTAAAGTTGCTTTCTAAAATAAAATATGGACCCTAGGTTAGTTTGCTGTATGGTATATGCTTTTTGTGATTATTTTGCTTATAATCAGGGAGGTTATTAGTTCACATTACAGAGTGTATATATGTGTAGAGCACAGTGTAGTATATATGTATCGTCTGTAATAAATCTATTGTTGTAATTAACAATGGCCTAGAACGTCCGTAGTGAAATATGTTGGTCAATATTTGTCCGTGCCACGTCGGAGATTTGATGCGGCAGATCGTCAGTTGCTAGCCAAAGAGTTATTTATTCGTAATTCTTCTAGGAAAAGATGAGACGGTAAAGGAGAGATGAAGGAACGCAGCGGTATAAGTAAGAGGAACAAAAACGAAATTACTATCATTAGGATTGTATAAAACTACATAATCGCATGTTTACTTTTCGAACCGCTGGCATTAAATCATAAAGAAAATTGTATGGTATAATGGATATATTATCTGTTGATCAATGTACTATTCATAGTAAAGTTCGTGTAAACTATATAGGGCATGCACAACCTGTATATAGTTAACAAGAAGCGGTTTTCTCTTTCCTTTGTAAGTACTTATGTAGATACACATACTCCACAGGCATATTTATTTTATGCTCCGGTCGGTCAGCATGTCGATCAATCGAAAGGAACGATCGATCGATTGCTCGATCGGTTGGTCGTCGGGCCTGTTGGTGAATTTGTGGGTTAATTCGTTAGTTTGCCAGATTAACTAAATGTTCCTTGTGTGTTTCCCGCGACTGTTAGTACTCGCCGGTGTTGACCCGCATTCAATCCCCGTAAATCCTGATTGTCGGTTTTCGGTCTGATCGTTCGCACTAACGCGTTCTTAGGCCGTGATTACGTCGTCGTTTCTCACTCTGGTAGTAACTCGTTCGTCTTCTATCCCCGCGTCTATGTATCTAGTTATCTTCTCGGTTATCTATCTATATATCTCTATCTATATCTATCTGTCTACCTCTCCTTTTTCTCTCTCTCATTCTATTTCGAAGGAGGGTTCGCTCACTTGCTGCTATGTCTGCGTACTCCCGTACTCAGGAGAGCGACGCGTGGGCCCTTCTGGCACTGAAGTCGGCACCGGCCAGTCCGACGAAGATGCAGTGGAACCCGGAGGCAAAAGGTGCACCGATTGCACGGCTCGAGGGTCGCGAGTTTGAATACATGGTTAGACAGCGACGTATCACTATCGGGCGTAACAGCAGCAAGGGTGAGGTCGACGTCAACATGGGCCACTCCAGTTTTATCTCGCGACGACACCTCGAAATTTTCTATGATCATCCCTTTTTCTTCATGATCTGCAACGGTAAAAATGGTGTTTTCGTCGATGGAGTCTTTCAACGAAAAGGCGCGCCTGCCTTTCAGTTACCAAAGACGTAAGATATATTTCAAGCCTTTTATCGAACCGACTTAACCTTTCTCGCACGTTTCTCGCACGCTCCTCACATTACGCGTTACTCGTAAGCTCTCATATATATATCTCTCTCCCTCTTTCTCTCTCTCTCCTCTCTCTCTCCACTCTCCTCTCTCAGATTATACCCCCCTTTCAGGGAGTTTGAATTATTTGCCATCCTTTACTTATATCACCCGCCCTAAATCCAATCGCACAACTGCACTTAGCAATAGCGAGTGCAAACATGGCGTTTAACCATTTATTTAAATTGCATGTCGTCTAAAACCACGCGCGACCATTTACAATCATTCGTTGGATTTTCATTCACAAATGCTGTTTCGTTTTGTTTAGTTTTAACGAGTTTGTTTGCACCTAACATCTTCCAATCTGTGTTGCTGTTACAGATGTACATTCAGATTCCCCAGTACAAATATTAGGCTCGTATTTCAGTCGTTAGTGGACGAGCACGAACAAAATAATGTACGTGTACCTTCTCCGCCGAAACAAAGGGCTCCACTGCCGCCTCTACGCATTAATATTCCGGACGCAGGATATAGCAGTCCTTTTCCTTCGCCGACCGGAACTATTAGCGCCGCTAATTCATGCCCGGCTAGTCCGCGCGCTGGTCAGGGTAGACGGAACATATCGGCGGACCTTCAAATGGTAGCTGTGTACGCGGCTGCCGTTGCCAATGATCCACAAAATTCTGGTTTGGAAAGGCACGACGGGGGACAAAGTTCTAGTAGACAGATAAGCCCCGAGCCATGCGTCGAATCGCGTTACAGGAGCGGAAGCAGTACCGGGCCGAACGGTACAACGTCGCATTGTAGCCCACCAAAGGATGACTCTAAGCCACCATATTCTTACGCGCAACTAATCGTCCAGGCGATAGCGTCGGCCGCAGACAAACAGCTCACTTTGTCTGGCATTTACTCCTATATTACCAAGAATTATCCGTACTATAGAACCGCGGATAAAGGCTGGCAGAATTCCATAAGGCATAATCTCTCGTTGAATCGTTATTTCATCAAAGTACCGCGAAGCCAAGAGGAGCCGGGGAAAGGTTCTTTCTGGAGAATAGATCCTCAGTCGGAGGCTAAGCTGATAGAGCAGGCTTTCCGGCGAAGAAGGCAACGCGGAGTTCCCTGTTTTCGAGCTCCCTTCGGCCTTTCGTCCAGGTACTTTTATTAACTTCAATCAACATTTCTTACGTATATATACTTTTGTGGTTTATTAGAGATTGAGAAACGTCGGTCGAGCCTTAATCGAATGTACAAACGTTAATACCATCCAGGAGCGCACCTGCTTCTCCGTCTCACGTAGGAATCAGTGGGTTGATGACGCCGGAATGCCTGAGCAGGGAAGCCTCACCGGGGCCGGAGTCGTATCCGGACAGTTCTGTACCTTCACCGGCTGGTCAATTGACTAGTCAGTCCGCGCCAGGATCACCGGGCCATCCGTACGCACCCTCGAGCCAGTCGTCTCATAAGGGTCGCCTGATGCAGCAAATCACAGTTGTTACGAACGGTGTCAGCGGAGATACAACTAGAGAAGGTGCGGTTGACGAGGCGTTCTAAACATTTATCGCTCTTCCGGTCTAAATATTTATCGTCTCACTTTATTACTCTGTTGTTTATAGACAAATACGTGGTCTCCGGGAACACGACGGAAGAGCATTCTCTTTCCCCGGCCGGCCAGTATAGTCCGGCTCCCGTTATCGTACAAACCACTTATAATTACAGGTACGTTCCCAGCTCCGTGAGATTTTTTTGGATCCCGTGGATCCACTCTGGTCAGTTTGCCGTTTGATGGTGACGAGGAATGCTTTTCTTTTTGTGTTTAGTGGAAGCTTTATTGGCCCCGACGCAGGCGTCGGAGTTGTGAAACGCTCGCACGAGGAGTCGGATAGTTCTCCAGGCTCACCGGCACCGCTCGCCATTGTCGAAAGTCCTGAGCCACTCGAACACCAACAACCACAGACGAAACGTCAACGCGTTCATGAAATGGATGACCATTGAATCGTTGTCCCAGGTTCCCGTTACGTAGGACATTTGTTACATCGTGCTATTCGCTCATCGTCGAATATATGTGCACGCGCGTGTACCTCATACCTGCTCATGCGTGCGTCCGCAAACGTGCATACACACCTTTATATCCAGATCTTTCGAATCTACACCCATATCCATGCCCGCATCTAAATACGCGTACACGTACACTTAACGATGTACTTTCGTTCATTTTTAATATATACTGATTACTGATTAGTCTCGGCGCGACAAATACTCGACCCAATTTATTGCTTAACACGACAACAAGTAGGACATCTGGAATGAGAGAAAGATGAGAGAAAAGAGAAGATTTTGTTTCCTATTGGCGTTCAAGTTTGTTTTGCTGATCAGATTCAGACAGATTTCACTACTTCGTGTAGTTGCGTCGTCGATGGTTAACTTGCATAAAGCACACAGGGGTGGGTCTCGAAGTATCCGAGATAAAGACGCATGTCAAAAGGACATGATTCTTGTATGAAAGAACAGATGAAAATCGTTATTTTTTTTAGAGATGTCGGCAGTTTTCAGGTTTTTTCGCGAATATCTCGGAATCTTCGTACATAATGTTCAGAATCACAATCACAAGCACACACACGAGAGCGAGAACGAAAGCGAGAGCGAGTGCGCGCGTGAGTGCGTGTGCATATATGCGCGTATAAACACGCTTCATCGAATGCTTCCTTCATGTCTTTGACGTATGATGTGTATGACGAGGAGACGACGAGAGCTTTTGCCTATTCATACGAGGGGTTAATCCTTGTAATCCTGAATGAAATCATATCGCAATATATTTAAACGCCCGGCGAATCTCAAAAGGAGAGAAGGATGAATGTACTGAAAAAAAAAAAACAGCTCACGTCAGTCTCGCCTCGGTGCAGCACAGAAAGAAGCTGGTGTGTCCTGATACGCTGTTAATATATTGGTAAGCTAATACTTTCGGATAATTTGTTAATAGCTGTAAAACATTTGCCATAAACAAGCTTTCAGGACCGAGCTGCCGGATCTCTTTCGTTTCGTCAATCGACACAACTCTGTCAGATACCTACATACATGCGTCGTCGTAGTCGTTTCCAAATGTTTCGTTAAACGTTATTGTTGAGCACGCACCCATTACCGCTGGAAGAGGGATGATCGCCATCAGCCGCCTTTTCATTCTATAAACTCGATCGGCCGCATCTGTCGGTCGGCATCTATTTGTTGCTATTTCCTGAAATGGTCGTGAACCGTAGACACGAACCGTAGGTTGTAGTTCTGCGTATGATTATGCAAAATTTCTATTCGAACGTCAAGCTGTTACTTGATCGCTGAATACGTCGATTGAATTCTCTTTCTGACGTGCCTGTTTATCTGATAAAGAACTTATTAACGTACTATAATCATACAGGAAGAGGTGATAGTATTTTTGTTGCCACTTGTAAATAAACTCTTGAACGAATTACTACCGCTTAGAACTGTTTTCATCTGTGCTCGTGGGCGTGTTCCTACTAGATTATTTATCGTAAGTAGGTACGTTGAAAGGCCACTCAAAAGAATGATACATAAGATATATAGCTACTCGGCGAAACTCGGGAGACCAAGCGACTCGTATTAACACAAGTGTGAAATACTCGAATCTTCTGACCATGAAGCGAACGATTGTTCGCCGTCGCAGCCTGAGAAGCAAATAACCCATTATCGTCTGGAGTGCCTCGGAACACTTATATAGCCTGGATGATTTTCGTTGCACTCGACCCAGCCACCCCCCCACCGATTTACAAACAGTCTCGCCGTGTTTTCTTTCATCGACATAAGTAAATCCTTGATTTCATACATCTCGGATACACGCTTGAAGCGTCACAATCAAAGGTGAACACACGAAATTGAATTGTATAGAGTTTTCGTTGTGTACAATTGTTGTATGACAAAATCAGTGAAATAAACGCCAACCAGTTTTGCATCGAACAAGAAATGCGATAACGACACGTAATCATTCGACGAGTAGGCAAGATAGTGTATGTAGGTAGATATGTGCATACATAAACCAGAAACTAGTCGATCACCGACGATGAATCACTGGTTTATGGTATTAGTACATTGGGGATCTGATTTTTCCTGTTGCTTCTATACTTGACATTTGCCGTTCACTTGCTGCAATGATTTCAACTCTTGTCAAATAATATAATAAACCCGAGAGAAAGAAAGAAAATAGCGCCGGTTGGTACGGAAGGGTTGACGCGCATTAACCGCATCCTGATTAGTGGACAGTCCCGGAGGATTACGATTTCATTGATCATCTATGGCCTATGGTTTCGCCGTCAATGCTGGGAGCGTATTAAGAGAAAAGTTCAGAAGCGTTGAGAAGTGCAGCCTACTTGCCGTTTCAGCACACCTAGATTATTGGTCCGGGGGAAAAAGTATGCATTTTTCGCGCAGCCCTATTGCTGTGTGACAAGACGCGGGGAGAAAGTGGGGGAAAGAGGAGATATATGCGAATAAGGCCAAGCCTGAAATACGATGGAATATTGGTGAAGAGTGAAAACCGGAGACTGTTTGTGAGATGCGTGTAGGAAAAAATCATCTCCATAGCATAGAGTATAGAGCAAAGAGGAGCGCGAGTGACGGAGTAAGAGGCGGGGGGCGCGACGGCGGCGGTAAACGAGAGCGTGGGGGATAACGAAGAAGAAAGGGGGTGCAGCGAGCTTGCGCGACATTCGACCCGAATCTCTCCTCGTCGGACGTTAAGCCAACCAGCTAGCTAGCTAGTCAGCTAGCCAGCCAGCCACCCAGCCACCCAGGCAGAGCCAACAGCTTTCGTTTAGCCGTGTTTGAAGCTATCGAATCAAGTATCGATGGAAACTCACTAATCAGATCGGTATAGTAACGATTCAATTTGTGTTTTCGCTCGTCGTTCGTGATTCCTTTCAATTATGAAATATTGCTTTTATTATTGTCTGTTACTTATTTTCCTTCCCCTTCTCCTCCCCCTACACTACCACCTCCTTTCCTTTTCTCCCGCGATTTTTTCTTCTCCATTTCACGTCCAGCTCTTTACTATTTGCTTGTTCTTCTTCCTGCTGTTTCGTCGCCCTATTCTGCTTTGCATTTCAAGGATGTTCGTCTACCACCCCTTGCCTTCCAAGCACTTGTCGTCACACCTGTGTTCTTATCACCATATCTAGCCGTATTTGACAAAATGAACATTGCAGGGGAATGTACTAAGTGGTAGAACCCTTCGAATAGGAAGAAATGTTCTCTGGTAAATAATCGTTGGAGAAGGAGTACCTGCTACCTATGGCCCATACATAGCCTGGCGAAGCCAGTAGCCTTGTCTGCGCTCGCGCAGTATTTAGCGTGTGTTCGAGAGATTCATGTGATAACCTGGGAACAGCTTAAAAAGGACAACGATCAGTTTGTTCAGGTCGTCCACGCTTAAACGGCATACTTACGTTGTTTTCGTGTTATCGACTATTACGGTACGTCACTTTCAACCGCTACCTGCCCTTTCACCGCGAATCCTAATCTTTCCCCCTTTCGCAGTAGGTAATATGGTGGATGGTGAAGCAAAAAGAGTGACAGTTATGTGGTGTCATTCGCGTACGCGCGTACGATAAAGTGAGAGGAGCAACATAAGTAGGTAGGTATATGTATGTACAGTGGAGGAAAGAAAGTTTACAACTCTTAAAATCGCATAACTTTTTTAGAATTGGTCCGAACGACATGAGTTTTTTTGAGAAGCTGGTAGGATCAATTTGCTAAGTGACGTGTTTCGTCGTTTTGAAAAAAAATGCAATTGGTCGGAATAGCAAAAAAAAATAGTAAAGGTTGTTTTTTTAAACTTTTTGTTTGAGCCTGTAATGAAAATTCAAAAATCTCTTTTGTAGATTGAAGTAAGTTAAATATATGCTCAAAATTTCAGCAAAATCAGTTAACGTTGCTCTGAGCTACAAACGCTTAAATATCGCAAAATTCCCGAAATCAGCGTTTATAGTTCAGAGCAACGTTAACCGATTTTGATGAAATTTGAAGCATGTATACAACTTGCTTCAATCTACAAACGGTTTTTTTTTAAATTTTCATTACACGCTCAGAAAAAAGTTTAAAAAACAACCTTTACTATTTTTTTTTTGCTATTCCGATCAATTGCATTTTTTTTTTCAAAACGACGAAACACGTCACATAGCAAATGAATCCTTCTAGCTTCTAAAAAAAAACAAAACATTCATGTCGTTTGGACCAATCCTAAAAAAGTTATGCGATTTTAAAAGTTGCAAACTTTCTTTCGTCCGCCACTGTATGTATGTATGTGATTTACTCGGTGCTGAACCGTCAACAAGAGGAGAGTTAACACGGATTGAACCAATTATAGCCCCGTTTTGTAGCAAACGTCTGAACGAGCAACTTCCGGCTTCATTAATTCATGTAACAAGTAAGGCAATTTCTATAGAGAATTTGTCTTTAGCGCACGGGCTATAGAGCAAGTTTAGGATGGTATGGAGTAAGAATCCAATCGCATCGTCCCGCAACCTGTTCGCAAAGAGTTCGCAAACTTCTAGATGGCTTATAGAAGAAACCAAACGATGCTGAGAAGAGAACACGTGCAGTCGGATTGACAGTTTAAGGAGATCCAAGTGCCGCACTCCTTGGAATGCTTACGCCGATGGTGTCGGATACTTGGGGCTGGGGATTCTTCGCTCTCCTTTTTTTCACCTTGGCCACCCCCAGTCCTGCTGCTCTTCGCAGAGGTAACGCTTTACTTCTTAGAATTTCTTAAGACCTTGCTTCCTACCCGAGTAGCGGTGCGAAGGGGATCGCAATTACGGGAAGCTGAACGATAAGGAACCGTAAACGCTGGGGCGGTCCCACCTAACGCTTTCACCTTTATTCTCCGTTTGCGCCTTGGACAGTGAATGTAAGTAATGGTGTCGTGTCGTCTGTCTCAGCTGATCGAGGTCATTGTAATAAGACGGTCGATATATACGAGGATGTATCGAGTCCGGCAGTGACTACGGAGAATTGGGGGAAACCTCTATCTTGCTGGTATCGCTTCAGAGCGTTTCGCGGAACTCCGCGAGAGTGGATCCTGCGCGTCCGATTCAAAAAGTTTAAAGTTGGAGTCTTGGAGAATGCTACCACCTGTTCCGGCGGTTACTTACAAGTACGTCCCGTTTCTATCGTACGCGTACAAGTGAACACAGTAATTGTCTCGAGTGGTAGATGGATGTATGTAGTTGTTTCTATTCCTGATTAAACATCACGCCCGTTTACATTTCCTTGGGGCTCTGTTGCACTCGTTTCGTTAACGCGTATCGATCTTGATTATCGCAACCTCTTGCAGCCTCCTTTACTCTTATCCCCTCTTGACCGTTCATCTAGCCGCCCTCTCTTCAGTCTTATCGGCAATTGCGAGAAAGAGCTGTTAAAGTTTAAGGGGGGGTTCCGGTCTAGAGCTCGTAAAAAAGGTGATCTTTTTGGAATTAATTAAAGGAAAACTAGTATATATAATTTAATGAGACTTGTTGCATTGTATTGAGGATGTCTTAAATTATAGAAATATATTTTTTGTTTTATAATTAATCGTTGCAGACGGCACTGGGGAGTCGGTAAAGTCGAGGCGTCAAAAGATTCATCCAAATTTGTGGGACCTGAATCTCTATGTCCAAAAGTTATTATCCGATTCGACTGAAACCTTTTTTATTTTGAAGAATATACTTCTGGTTAGGGGGGAAACCAGAACAAATACAAAAATGACATTTTTTAGAAAATAACGACACTTGAAATTTGAAATCACATTTTCCCTATATTTTTCGTCCTTTCAATGCCTTTAAAATTTATAAATTTTCTTCTTTTTTTTTAATTCTGCTGGTCTATCCACGAGTCAGAAGTATATTCTTCAAAATAAAGAAAAATTTCAGTCGAACCGGATAATAACTTTTGGAGATACAGGTCCCACCGATTTTGAGAACACAGTTTCGAGGAAAACGCGTTTAAAGTTTTACGCGAGTGCCGAGACTCAAATGCCTATAACTTCGGGAATTTTACGAATTTCAACAAATCCTTTCAAACACCTTTTCCTAAAAAGTTGAACGTTCGAGAAATGAAATAGAAAAAATCGATTTTTAGACCGGAACTAGCAACAGTAGTGGTAGTAGTAGTATTACAAATAAATAGTTGTTTGGAATGCGAGAGAGCGAGGGATAGGTTGTAACTGCTAAAGAAATAAACGCAACTGTATCGTGCCGCAGATCGTAGACGGAAACACAAAAACCGAAGTAAGCAACCGGAAGGATCCAGGAGTATATTGCGGTGAATCGGAGCAGCCGCAGACGTTCATATCTGAGACAAGTTTTGTCCGGGTCATCTTCTACGCGGACAACTTCACGGATCAAACGTATTTCAGCTTCGACTCTCGGGCGGAGCAGCAGTTCGAAGTATATTTTAGGTATGGCCAACATCCGGAACTTTATCCGAATCGAAGGGGTGAGGTGGTGCCCGGCAGTTATTGCGAGCGAGTCTTCAAAGATTGTAGGCTACAGACGTGTTACGTGCAAAGCCCCGCCTATCCAGGCATCTATCCGCGTGCATTGCACTGCAAGTACCGTCTCAACACACGGCTGCCCTTTATAAAGCTCTACATCGAAAACGAGGAGTTCAATATCGATGGGCAGAGATGCGAGAACATCATGACGTGCCCTATGAGGCCGATAAGCTCCGGTTCCGAGCACTGCCCGTACGACTACATACGCGTGTACGATGGCAAAGACGAGACCAGCCCAGTGATCGGCACATTCTGCGGCATGGGCAAATTCCCGTACAGCATAATCGGCACCAGTGAGGATCTTTACGTGGAGTTCGTCTCCTCCCCAGCCGGGCCGCTCCTCAACACCGGCTTTCATTTCAACGTCGGCAATTGGCCGGGCCATGTGAAAACCGCTGGGGTACGAAACGGTAGTTGCGACTGGCTACTCAACAGCGAATCCCTCCACAGTAACAACGAGGGGATATTTCTATCGGTGGCGCACTGGTACCCGCCGCATACAAGCTGCACGTACCTCCTCAAGGGTCGACCAGGGGAGATCGCGAGACTCTATTTTCCTAGCTTCCGAGTGAACCGCATCGAGTCGCCGATACAACCGTACGACGGCGATTGCGGCGAGAGCCTCACCCTCTACGATTCCGACTGGCCGAACGACGCGAAGATTATCAAGACTTTCTGCGACACGTTCAGCAAACCGATGGAGAAGCACGATTTCGTTTCCAGCTCTAACGCTCTGTTCGTTAAATTCGAGAGCAAAACGGGAAGCTACTCCGGCAGCTCTCTGTATTACTGGGCGCACTACGACTTCTTCAATGCCACCCGATTCGGCGAGCCTGTCCCGGGAACAGAATGCGACGAGACGTTTGCTTCTTGGAAAGCCCGGTCCGGCCGGCTGAGATCGCCGCTGAACACCCTCGTTTATAAGCGGCCTGGCGATCCACCGACCGATCTTTCCTGCACCTATACTTTCCTCACGGACAAGCGGCTCTATGCGCGAGTCATTCTTATCATAGAATCGGTATCTTTTAAAGATCATCCGTACGCGCAGTGTGGCCATTGTTGGGATAGTCGGGTCGATCGTATAATCGTTAGAGAGCCAACTGCCACAGCCTCTGGCGAACAACCTTTGCAGCAGCAGCAGCAACAACAGCAGCAGCCACAGCAGCAGCAGCAGCAACAACAACAGCAGCAGCAGCATCAACAACATGATATTGGCAGTGGTAGAGGACACTGCATCTGTCGGTTGACGACCGGCAACAGCGGAGCAAACAACGAAGAGAAACCTGTGCTTCGCGTCGTCTCGCGAGGGGAAAAGCTCGAGTTAAAGCTAATAGTGGACGGTGCGCATGCCGCGACGAGCTATTTCAAACAGTCTGCGCCGCTGTTCGAGGCAAGGTACGAGTTCGCTCATAGCCCATTGTGCGGACCTGCAATTCTCCCGGCTACAACCGATGGCGAAATCGAATTCCCTCATTACGAAGCGCTCGGATATGTCGCTCCGCCTCGGTCGATCAAATGTATCTGGGAATTGCGCGTGAACCGGGACAGAGACGTTTGGCTGCATTTCGATAAGATCAAATTCGCTTCGAGGTCTTGCGAGGACGGGAAGCTGGAAATCTTTTTGCCCGGCAGTACCGAGCCGTTCCTCGGGATATGCGGTGAGAATGTCAGTTACGTTCGAGAAATGCCAATTATATCGGCAGCGCAAATCGCTCCCGGTGCACGCAGATCCGCATTTAACGCGGAGCCTTCGCCTTCGCAAGGGCAAACGCATTCACAGCTGTCAGGTTCTTCGTCAGCGTCACAGGCATCGCCGCAAACCGACCAGCCCCAGCAGCTAGAGGAGTTTGAGTGGCCGGCCGTGATCGTTCAGTTCACTGGCTCGATGGCTCCGGCAAGAGCTGCCTTTAAGATCGCTTGGACCGAGCTCTATCATCTACCCCGGGATGCTTCAGGGGCGTTGAATATGCAGAAGCTCGAGGAGTTTTGCGGATTTCAGTGTCCGGGTGATGCCGGCTGCATACCAACCAGGCTCCTCTGCAACGGAGTGGTTAATTGCCCGATACCAGAGCATCGAACCGTTTTCAGGAACACAAATAATGGCTCCGGTTTGCTAGCAATATCAGAGGAACCAAACGACGAGTCCATCGGGACCTGCGGAGCTGATGTTATCAATGGCCGAGGTAATGGTGCGGGATCCGGAAACGGCGTTGGAGGTTTAGCCAGTGTCGTTGGCAGTGCTGGGTGGGCGGGTGCCGGCTTGGGCGCCGGCCTTACCGTGCTACTCAGCCTCGTTTGTCTGATCGCTGTCTGTAAAATCTGTAGGCGACGCGCCACCCCTAGAAACATCCATGTACCTTATTGACGGGAGTACGGGCACGGATACGAATGCATGGCCGCTATTTCTTCGCCATTTGGTTTCTCAAAATCTATACGCTTCTACGCTACCGTATAGAACATATACGAACGCGTCCAGCCACCAGACGATGCTGTACAATGTTCTCGAAGAAACACTATTATCAGTAGCCAGCGTTCATATTCGCAGCATCCAACCATGTCTAAATATTTAAAAGGAATTTTATCGCTTCGCTCGTTTTATCCATGCCATCGAGCGAGAGAGAAGGATATATACATAACGGGAAGTTAGGTACATAGATAGCTAGATGAGTAAATACCTTAAATATCAATCGACCGGGGCTTCTGCCGAGTAAAAAGCATCGGCGTCTCGGTGAGAAATAGTTAAGCTATATAACAGTGCCCGGATGGATTGGAATAATTTAATCAGTACGTGCGATGTACTCTCGCGTTTACGTTAACAAGAGTGCCTGCGAATATTCGCACATGCGCGTCACGCGGCCGACGATACGCGCACATTATACCTTGAGTGTCCACTCAGCACTGAGAAACACAATTGCGAAGCGTTCGTGCGCGCGTTACGTGCGCACACAAATATAATAATAGGGTATGCTATAAAGAGTGTCGATTATTTTAGGGAGTAAGCGTGTCTCGGGCATGTACCTACCACGCCGGATATCGGCAAACCGTTACCGTTGAACGATTCAACGGAGAATCATGTTCTTTTGTATATAGATCGCGTTCCTTAATTACGTTAACGAAAATATCACATAGGAGACTTGTCTCTATTAACGATCAGACTAACGGGAATCTGTGAAAATGAAGAGTACACGTAACAGGCACACGTTACATGTAACGAACGTGTGTACGCTTATGGCTGCGGGAAAACGAGAGGCGACGCGAGGTCCGATCAATACCCGCCCTTCCCAATTTCTTTCTACAATCTTCAAAGAAAAGTCGACTTGGATTACTGGCGGCGTCGACGTCGAATCCTGGCACACGATCCTCAGTTGTTTGGTTGCTGCTTTTTTTCTTACCGTTTTATACCGTTGATACATAAGTATGTATGATTGTACGGCGTATGCTGATCGTCATAAGCACGAGCTGTTATGTTTACGATGATGCATCGTCGCTGTCGTTATTCTTAGGATAATTAATAGCTGCCGGTAGGGGTTATAAGTGAAATGTTACCATTGTTTCCATCGTCGCCGTCGTACCCGTTACCAGTGTCGCCAATCATAATCGTTACTGCCAGCAACGTCGTCATCATCATATTATTATATTTTTTACAAATAAAGAACATCCTCGGCGACGAGGTGTGGAAACGTTAAACATATTATTCAACGAATCTAAATCGTTTACCTACAAAACAGAGCATTGCCGAGATTTGCTCGCAGTTCCGTTTACCTTGTTTTTAACCGACTTCAAAAGGAGGAAGTTACTCAATTCGACGCGTATGTTTCATTATGTTTGTATGGTCAGGCATAACTTCCGCATAGGTGCACCGATTTCGATGATTTTTTTATTTTATTTGAAAGACTGTGAAGAGCCGGTGGTATGTTTTTTTTTTTTATTATTATCTAGATACTGTAGAATTATTTAGAATTTCAGTTTTAATATATGTTCGCGCATAAGTTTGTAACGCGTGAACCGATTTCGATGATTCTTTCGTTGTTATATGGAGTATGTTCCCCAATTGATACCATGATAAATGTTTTTTTAATCGACTACAAACGAAGGTAACTAAAAATAAAAAAATAAAAAACTTTTTTAAAAAAAAAGTAAAAAACCGACTTCAAAGGCGCGTTAAAAAGTAAAAAAAATAATTTTTTCCCTTATTTAATCTACGACTTTCATACTTTTAAAAATATGAGAGTCGTAGATTAAATAAGGGAAAAAATTATTTTTTACTTTTTAGCGCGCCTTTGAAGCTGTTTTTTTTACTTTTTTTTTAAAGTTTTTTTTTTAAACGTTACACTCCGACCGCGGAGTATTAATTTGCACACAGTGTCGCGTGGACGCGCGATGCAAATTGCAAGTGTCCAAGTGAAAAAAAAATTGAGCCGCGATAAAAATATATATATATATTTTTTTTTCGTGCAGCCGACTGATTTTTGTTTACGCATACGTCACTTAACCCTCCTTCTTCTTTACTTTACGCTACTTTATTCTATTCGTTCAAGTTCTCCTGAAACGCCTAAATTAACAAGTACATTGCAGAAGAATCAAGTGCAAATAGCATGTCGAAGGTTGAGAACGGTTTGAGAGTTGGTCGCGCGTGGCGAGCCTCGGAATTCAACGTGCCACCCGTGCCGGATATCGGATTAATTACCGAGAATGTTTTGGTACCGATCACAAAGATCATTTTCATGAAGAAGATGAATAAAACCCATTGCAATTTTACCGAAAGAAGAACCGAACTTGTTAAACCACGAAAATCCAACGGGGATGCAATGTTACAGCCGTTGTTGAGACAGCCACCTCGCCCCATAGGGAACAAATACACGAGCAAGCTACCGTATTCCAAGGAGGTAGTATCATCGCTTGTCTCGACTCCTTCTTCCGGAATTTACTAATTTCTATCCTTTCTCTTCCCACTCTTTGAGGGAATAATAAAAAAAAAGTCAATGTGATTTCAGAGCAAAAACCTGTGTGCTCGTGAGAGAAGGAAGATTTCTACGAGGCCGTTTCCCCTAATAGATAAAAGCTTGACTTTTCCTGTTTCTGGCCACTTTGAAAAACTCTCGCGATCAACGCGAGATAAAAAAATAAGAGAAGAGTTACTGTTTCCTTCTCCGATCCCTAATTTTCCTAAAATTTCACCGACCAAGCCCGAGTCCCTTTCGGTAAAGAAAGCCGCAGTCAACGGAAAAACAGCGCAGCAAGTTAGCTGTAGGTTATTAAATGTTTCGAAGGGAGGCGACAATTACGAGAAAGAGACGGACGACATTATATCGGTTCATTCTTTGACCGATTCACAGAAAACCAACTGGTTCTCGACCGACACTGTAACGACGATTTATGACAAAGATATAGGTTTTACAACAAAAAATGTCCCGAATATGTTAACCGTTACAACAACGACGACGACGGCGGCACAATCGCCGACTAAAGCTAATTTGTATTTTGGTGAAGAAGGCCCGAGTAACCAGTACCGTGACTCTATACTGACTAAAATCGATGTAACCGTGACAGAGACAATATCGAGTACTATTAACGTCGTAGAAGAATTAAAGGTTCCTGCCAGGTGGAGTGAATCAAATGCCTCCAATCAAATTGAGTTTCACCCTTTCGATATCTCGGCACCGAACACGAACAAATTTCTCCAGGCAAATGAAAGAATGCACGATGCGATAGAGGATAAACGTAACGAGGTCCGGGCAACCTCGCGCGGACTCCGATATTCCTGGGAAGATGTCGATCATTCGATTCCGCTGTCTCTGAAAACGAATCGATCGCGATGCTACGATGAAATGCAACCGATAATAAACGAGTATCCTTGTAGGATAAAATACTCCTGGCAAGTATTCGGCACAAGCTGCCAAACATCGCGGACACTTCTCGAGAGTCTGGCAAAGGAAAATAATCCTAACGAGGAATCAATCCATGATTGTAGCATCAAATATTCTTGGCAAATCATTGGAACTGCAACGCAGACATCTAAAAGAGACTTCACTGCTTCGGAATGCCGGTCAGTGATTTCATTTATATCTCCAAAGACGAATACGGGCGGTCTGAGCGTTGGAAACCTGAATAGTGCATCGCCTGTTACGATCTCGCGGCACGGTAAAAAGTTCTATGTATTGAACAACCAGTGTACACAAACGTTCGCTCATAAAGAAAGTCAAACCAATTGTATTGAAATTCACGTGAAATCTCATCAAGCGAGCTAGCGAGCAAAACACAGGCCTACGCATTTCAGATGTAACAAACTGCAATTTCATTTCTCCCGTCTGTTCAACTTTTATTTAAACACTTTACAGTACCGATGAAAATTTCCCGCGTATAAATAGAAAACATTTTGATCTTTCTATTCCAAAGACGAGTATGTGTTACTTACTTGTACATTTCGGTGGCTGATATGACTAATTCCATCCTGGCAAACGTATTCGCGTCTGTACAACAAACGTCGTAGCATTTTTCGATTGTGCGAGGTGTACAAATCTTATGGTTGGAAAGCAGGAAAAGGGCATGCGTTAATCCTTAACATCCACGTCGCCTTACGCTTTCATCCAAGTTGTAAGTTATGTGGCAGAGTCTCGGTCGCGAGATGTAACACAATGGACATTAATCAGAGAAAAGAAGATAAACATCTCGTTCGAACATCCAATTAAACGTTATCCAGAACATCCTCTACAGCCACAATGAATGCACTCCACTATTCTACCCTCTTCCAATTTTCCCTTAGGTACTCGACAAATACAGTTTGTTCCGAAATTAGTGTCTCTAGTTTGTATGCAACGTAAACAACACAAGTTCTCGTATCCCACTTTCTTCCACTTTGCTATTAAATTCTTATCCGCTATGTTTTCGTTCAGACAATAATCATAAAGTTCTGGAAACATAATAGTGAAATAGTGTAAAGGTAATTGGAGTCGACAAGCTAATTCCAAGTGAATTCCACTTACCGCGACTTATGGCTTTCCGTCTGTAATACAAATCGTATATGTATCGTGATTTTTGATGGTGGATTTTGAATATAGGCCACAAAGATTCCTGTTTACGTTTCCCTTCGTGAGGTTCCGTTTCAGCTGCAATCCAAACGACACGTAACACGCTCGTGGTTAAATTATTATTTAATCTTATACCTTCCGTTACGATTTAAACATAACCGCTACGCTACAATTACGTCCTTACCTTCTCGCATTTTTTGTTCTAGTTCCTCCAATGTTGGCTCGATCAATTCCCAGCCATCCGGTGGAGGCTTTTTACTTCTTCGTACTTTAGGCATTTTCGATTTGATTAAAACCAGTATCTGTTGCTCGCAGCTCGTGCGGCAGGTAAAACGATAGAGTCAAGCAAACGGTCACTTTCACCGAATAAGTACCTACTGGTGAATACTGCTGCACAAATGCCTATCGGTATTCACTGGATTCACTCATATTCACTATTCTGTATAATTCGGTATCGGATGGTACTTATCGCATGCACGTATGACGATTAACGAACGCGTATGAACGGAACTGCGCGTGTAATCGACTTCGTTAATCGACTATCGAACAGACAACAAAGCTCGATTCGGTGGTTATCGATACGTTATGATCGAAGAGTGAAGGTAGGCAAAGGTGGATGCAGGTGTGAAAAGCATGGATGGAGAATCTATAGAAGTATTATAGAGAAGTAGAGAATCTATACTTCTCTTTCTCGCACCAGTTCACAGATGTCTTCCTCTCTCGCACGATATCGGCGCGTGCGCATTACGGTCGATTAGGACTCCACTTCTCTCGCTCGCACATGTCTTTCTCTCTCGCGTGATGTTGGCGACAGCTTCGAGGACAGGAAACAAGGCAATGAGACCTCCAGTAGTATATGCTCTAAGGGGTAAAGACACGAATTTTTTATTTTATACACGACACGTGTCTTAAATATCGTAAATGTCGTAAATTTGTCATGAATGTCGTATATCTAGAATGAAAATAACTAACCTATAAAACACGTATAGGTTATAAAGAACCTATATATATAAAGAAGGGTATATACATTTTTCGTATATGTTATAAAGAAGTGCCAATTTATTAATAATTGAGGGGCCCAGTAGAAAACAAGCACATGGCATAATTTTCTGATTTTAGAGGAAAGCAAGTTGAAGGAAAAATTATTTTCATAAGAAATTCGGTACGATATTGTAATTATTTTAACTAGTACTACTTGAACTACTGTGCCCCGATGAAAAGTAGTCGGTTGAGAAACTCTAGGGTCCGAATAGTATAGGCTTATTGGCTGGCGCGACAACGTCGATGAATACAATGTAAGCAAACGGAACACGGGCGGCGGGAGCGATCGCTAGCGAGGAACCCCTCTTGCCCCTGTGACATTTTGACCAACTTCTTTTCATCAGGACACAGTACTACTTGAACTAGATGGTAAATGGCAACTCTTATCATATTTTAGCTGAAAAATTACTTTTATTAGGTCAGTTTTTACCAGGGTCCGAAAGAGTTTTGGAACTTTTGAATACGTTCTATTTGATACATGGACCGTGTAACTTTTTTATAAATGTTCCCACATTATAAGTTGCCGTGAGAACTGATAAAGTAAAAGTTCTACTCGGAATGGAACTTATAAAATATAAAAATAAAGAATTCTTTATATCAGGAACAGATATTTTGTTCATCAATATTGAAAAAGATCTCAATTGTTGTAACAAATACTGAATACTATTCAATGAATAGCACTATAACAATAATTAGTACTAATAACAGTACTACGTAGATAATTTCTACGCAGACATAGAATTTTTGTGTATTTTCGTTCATATAAGTTATGAAGAAATGTTATTTGGGTGTTGTTCTTGACAAGTTCTCTTTTCTGTTCACTATTTCTTATGAAACTATTAATTACTTATAATTTTCATACCTTTTATTAAATAAACACGAAGAATATGATATTATATTGTTAAATAAAACTAGTACTTAATGATGTAGTATTTTTCTACATCTTATGGAACCTTTTTTAATAAATGTTCTAATATAACAGTTTCCATGGAACTTTTATTATATAGGTTCTAAAATATCTGTTCCATGAGAACACTTTCTAAAGAAGTTCCCAAGTGTAACATTTCTTTCAATAAAAATTCCACAGGAACAGATATTTTCTTAAACGAAACATATAAGTTCTAACACAATTTTTTTAAAAACAAGAGCTCCAGAACTTTTTCGATCCCTGGTTTTTACTACATTTTCACATATGAAGTTAGCTTAAAAACGACATATTATACATACATTTACAACGCGGTGAAAAATACCGACCCACCACTGGTGAAAAGGTGTGAATCGCGACAGGGAACGAAAATATTAAAATTTATTAAAATGTAGCGTACAATATGTCATATTATATCACGTAGAAAAGCATCAACGATTCGAATGAATCGATTAGTCCTCCGGTAGCCATATGTCGGACGTGCAATCACCTCCGGGATATCTAAAATGGGAATTGCGAATTAATTTCAGAATGGAACGATGTAAGAATATCCAACCATCCACGCATTTCCGTGTTTACCGCATTTCGTGTGCAAGTAAAATGTCGTCCTTATCTGCACCAAAGTCTACTAGAAACTGCTCGTCAAGTTTCAAACCGCCGTTTTGTATGTCCACGTCCAATTTAACCATGGTCGAACCAGTTCTGTACATATAAATAGGTATGTAATGTAAACATTCAGTTGTAGCTATACATATAAGTAATAGTAGTATGTACTCGACATGTTTGGGATAAAACTGTTTATCCCATGGTTTGAAAATGGAAGTGGTCACGTATAAGCGTGTCCCATCGAGACTCAGTTGAAGCATCTGCGGCGATCCGTAAAGTCGACGGCCTTTGATGTAAACAGGATCTGGTTGCGCGTCCAGTTCCTTGTCTAGGACCACACGAACGTTCGAGTCCTTTAAAATTGAGCCACCGAGAAAGATTTGACCCGTCAGTTTTGGATTCCTCGTATCGGAAATATCGTATTGTCTAACGTCTCCATGGAGCCAGTTGGATAGGTAGAGGTACTTATCGTCGAGACTGATCAAGATATCGGTTATCATTCCTGCGGGAATAAGCGAGGTGGTCAGAGAGAAACAAGTTCTATATAGTCTGGGCTGAAGACAAACACGCATCAAGCGGATAGTTTCATCTATATTCTATATGACGGCATGCATGCGAGTATGACAATCATGTATACGTATACCTGACATCCATGGAGACATCCAACCATCGACTTGCTTCGGAGGGACTTGAATAACTTTCTCGGCTTGCCATTCGGTGGTTTCCCCCGGTGTTTTGTAAAACCTGTAAACGTTGGACGTGACAGCGCAACCGACGAATCCTTCGCACGACTTTGGATCATGCAGGAACCTTATTTCCAACGGTGCGATCCCATCGTTGCCCAAGTTCAATACTTGCGTTAGCTTTCTCTTTGTCCACGAATAAAAGTTCAAGCATCTGCCATAGATGGCTAAAATACAGTGACAAATCAAGACTAGAGTGTATAATGTGCATGAATACAAAGTGGAGAAAAGAAAAGGAAGGGAAAGGACAAGTGAGAAATCGCGTATCGCATTTACAGAGGCGTGATGCGATAATTGTACCGAGAGTACTGAAAGCATAATGCAAGAGGCGATAGAACGGGATCGCGAATCGTGCGATTACAATTCGTGAATATACGCAATAATACGTAAGGTGATGGGTGATGGGTGATATGTAAAGTTATATCAACCAGGGTCGGGGCCGTCGGTCGTGGTGTAGCCTTTTTTGAAGACTCTAGGTATGCCCCATTCGGTCGCCACGAGTACATCATGGTACGGTTGATACCAAAAATCGTAACCGAAAGCTGCTTTTTCTTCTCCTGTCGACCAAGTGCCTTTTACCTCCAACGTTTCAGAATCGATGCAAAGGAATTCACCTTGCGCATCGCCGTTCGGCTTGCCCAGAGTAGAAATCATAATTTCTCCGGTAGGTGCGCAATGACTAGTATGCAAAGTCGATACTCCATATCGGTTTACCTCCGCCGAAGTCAGTACCTTATCAGGAGCAGAAGATAATATGTAATTGTGACGGAGTGAGAATTTACATGTAGAACTAGTATAGAATATTCAGCCTTGAGTGATCGCGGTTCAGCGAACCTTTTTAATGGACGGCGCTCGTTCTTCGGTCACATCGATAAAGTAAACACGGTCGGACATGAGGCACGGGAGCACCATGGTGTCCCGTTTTCGCGGTTCGCCGTGGCAGCTGCTACAGACGTTCCAGCCGGAATGATGTAGCTCATCGCCAACGTGGAGCATTCGCAATTTATGAATGATCTATAAAACGTGAAGAAAAATTTTTACAAATTGAAACCGACTTCAAAAAAAATAAAAATGCGCTAAAAAGTAAAAAATAATTTTATCTCTCAATTTTTTTATGTCGGCGCCTCATCATTTGCACTGCGTAAATCTGGCGCCGACTTACAAAAATTGAGAGTCATAGATTAAATAAGGAACAAAATTATTTTTTATTTTTTATCGCATTTTTATTTTTTTTAAGTCGGTTTTAATTTTTTAATTTTTTACTTTTTAGTTATTTAAGTTATATACCTACGTTTCTTTAAATTGTATAATATATATATATTATAATATAAATGTAACATAATATATCATTTATATTATAATATAATAAATATAATATAATATTGTAACGTAGAGGGGACACGATTCCGAACGATCGTTTTCGCTGCTTTCTTACCGATAGCGAGAGCGAATCAGAGGAACTGAAAGCGAGCGAGATTTTGACTATTCTTTCCCCACGACCCAAGTCGATTGAAGCTAAACTAAATGCAATAAGTTTCACCAAAATCTGTTCAGTAGTTACGGAGAAATTCGCGGGCATACAAACACCTCGAACTGAGAACATCTTTCTTTTTGAAGTCGGTTAAAAAGAGATAGCGGACTTGCCCGATAACAAATTGATTATTTATCGATTGTATGGATTTCGATCGGTGACCGGCAAACCTTGCAGTAATCGGGGCTTGTTGGATCCACTCCGACGGTGCACAGAACATCTGGTTTATTTGGGTCCGTGTGAATACAGACAACGTACATAAGCTTTTCACGCGGGCCCTCCAACATCGCAATATTCGCCGACTTGTAGCCGGGGCCACTGCAACAGCCTGGAATCCACGCGTCATTCACGCGATCACTATACGGTACAGCTACCAAGTTCATTTACGCCTCAACGAGTGTTTAATTCCACGTACGTACCTTTCTTCTCCGACATATTTGTGGCCGTGTACGGTGCACGAAATACGGATTGAAAGAACGGTGGTCGAATAGAGTAAAGATAAAGAGAAGCAGGATCGGTTGAATTCCGCGGCTGACTAAGGAAACTGATGGTGAGAAACGAAGGAGAAAGGAAAGAAAGCGACTTGAAATGAACAAACGCTGGAACGGCTAACAGCGACGACGATGCGGCTCGTGTGTTGCGCTTGCGAGTGACGAAATCCAACGAAATCGTTGTCCATTAACGCTCGAATCGACCAACTACGAAAGCGAAGGCAACTGATACGGATACTGGATACATAACATTAATATATATATAGCCGACTTACACTGATTGACACATCACCGCACAGTGAACGAGCCGAGCCGAGCCGAGCCGAGCCAAGCCGAATCATTCCCTCCTTCGTGCGCTGTGCAAGGAAAATGTAGGGATAGGGATCCCTTACAGGCGAATTTAAGCCCCGTTACGCATTTGCGACAAATTGCCGGCGACCAGGTCGCCAACGACTATGAGGTACACGGGGACATATGAGTATGTGCCATCTTGAAGAAATGGCAAGCGGGCCCGATTGATTATACATATTTTCCGTTATTGACCGACGCGATAATGTTGACATAACAAAGAGTCTCTCTGGCATCCCGCTAGCATCTTCTCAGCCGCGCACAGAGTATATGTATACGCATACACTATACATACGCATATTATTCTGTCTGCTACTGGTCTCATACGACCATGAACCTGTACTGTTGACAAACAACTGCAGCGCGAAATAAAATAAGAGGATTTCTCTTGTCTTACGGCACTGTCCTCCAGATTGAAAATAGTTATCGGTTTGCGAGGAGATATTGAAAGAGCAACCGAGAAACGAGAACCGCAGCCGAGTGGCTTGGAATCGGTGCGGCGCGGCGCGGTGGACAGGGAAGCTGGACCAGAGAGGGAAATGGAAAGAGAAAGAGACAACAGAAAGCGAGATATATTTATCGTTATATTTAACCACGCATCAGCATATCCGCAAGACACTTTTGTGCGCATATCCACCCGAGCGAATCGCGTGAAAATCAATTGGAGAAAGTTTCATCGAACGTTACTTTTGGAGACGAACATGCACATGTACATTTCCTATCTTCCGCTTGTCGGATGAGGCTTATTGCATTATATTTATCGATCAGTATCGTATAATTGCACCCAACAAACTTGGCGGATGGATGACCAAAGTTTATAACACTCAAGTATGTATAAACATGCGTGTCCAGATGCAGATATAGGCATACCCATGTCCACAAATGTACAAAAGTTATAGTATAGTAAAATGAAAATTACTTTCAAACGGAGATACCGTTACGTTAAGCTGGCAGCTTGTACCTAGATAATCGATCTAATGTTAGGAGAAGAAAACGATACAAAGAAAATACAGCCAATAGAAGGGAGAAACTACTGGTCGAAAGGCACGAGGCTGACGATAAGGAAGACCAATATTGTCCGCTTCCGTAGAACCCGGTGCTTCCGTGCAGAGATTCGGCTAGTTTATTGCTGGTCCCTACGAAATAGTTTGCCAAAGCTGTTGCGGAGCATCGGCGAAGAGGAGCCTCCCAGAAGTGGTCGTTCCACGGAGCTAGAAGCAAAGTATAGTCCCCGTTCCAGTCGAGGCTGATCTTTGCTTTGAACCTCAAAATCGCAGGAGCCTCGAGTGTTCGAAGCGTGCAGTTTCTCCTCCAGGGGGTCTGAATTGAGTTGGCCTTGCTTAGCCTCATCGGCTTGCACCGTAACGATACCAGCTTGTCGTCAGGAATCAAGTGGCTGTGGATAACGCGTAATTCCAATTCGGTCGTACCGGAAGGTAGCGCAGCAACGGTAACGGCAACGTCAACATCAACGTCCTCCCGTACCAAGGAAAGGGTGACTCGATTGTTAAGCTGTAGCTGGTTGTTCTTGGTTGTCTCCGGCCGATTTGCGGGTAGCGCGATCGGAGCGACCGACCCTGCCACTACTCCTTTGCCCTTGGTATCGTATAAAGTGGGACTAGCCCCCCGCAGTGGGATTTCAGCGCGGTTGAACGGCGTTGTTTCGTTGAAACTGTGATCGTTTCGAATACCGCCACCGTCGCCAAATTGCCGAAGCGAATTAGTTGAGTCTGCCTTTCGATTGACGGCTCGTTGCACATAAGTACCGGCTGCGGTAACCGTGTAGAAGAGGATCGAGCAAGTCGAGTCGGCGTAATAAGTCCAACGGGCGGACCACTGGCCGCTATTCGAATAGATTCGATAGAACCGCCTGGACCAAAGGCCACCATCCACGCTTTCGCACCTGATGCTTAACCAAAGTCCGCCGATCACTGCTGGAAGCGGTGGTGTTTGATGAAACAGCGGTGGACTGTATTCAGTACCGCGAAAGACGCTTCTGCAGATTGGACAGCGGGCTGCCTGCAACGTTACAAATATTTAATAACAATGTTGTTATACGCAACGACTGTAGAAGAAAAGGAAACGATCGAGTGCTCGTACCGTGTCGGCGCGTAACAGTGCTGCTGATTGCAACCGATTCGGCCTCCGTCTATCTGACCCTTCAGAACCATCGTTTCGGGCAAGTCCACCGAGCAACAGTTGGACCGTTGCTCGCGCCTTATCCGCGCCGCGGCCGATTGGATCGCGAAGCGACCCGTTCGCCGCGGAAGCTAATCGTTTCCTCTCCACTCGGAACAGTCTCAGCTCATGGAATTCGATGCCGACCGATTCTAAGCAATCCAACGCGATTGGTTTTCTGAGTCGGTGTGGCAAGCGGCTTTTGAAAGAATTAAAGTTTAGTCCAGGTGCTTGGAAACCTGTACTGGATGGAGCATCGATCGGCCGTTCGTAGATCAATTGCGCCACGTACGGGCGCCACTTTCCTCCCATCGCCACCCCGCAACTCGCATTTATTCTGTGTCGGAATTTATGAGCCACCTGGCAACGCGACGAGCACAAGCATGGGAAAACGTAGATACATAATTATGTATGCTTACGTTCGATAACGTAATACCGATGATCGATACCTACCTGTCGGTTAAGAGGTATCAGGTGAACCGAGTCTATCTGAACTTCAGCTTCGGTGGCGCCTGGAATCGTGGCAGATGCTGATGAGATCTGGATAGAACCACGCGCCACTACGGTGTACGTTGCGATGCTACACGACTCCTCGGCATAATGGTATCGTAACAAATAAAACGTGCCGTTTTCGAAAAACCTGTATTTCCTTATAATATGTTCAGGCCCGGCACGTATCTCGCATCTGAGGCCAGCAACAATTCCAATTGAAATTCGATCGTGCTTCAACTGCTTGTGAGAGAATAAGAAAATTGGACTATTACTTACTCTTGCGACAACCAAGTGGAATGTAGCCTGGTCGGTGTATCATCTGTTGCGATTGTTCTGTCATCAGAAACGATTTCATTCATGATCCCATCGCATCGGTCGTCCTCCCTTTCCAATTCCAGAAAGCCCGTATAACCTAACCCGAATTCTATATCGCGTAGAAACGAAAATTGATAATTAACACGTGCGCTCTGGGTGGAAATTAAACTTTAAAATAACTACCAAAAAGTGGCGGGGATAGCGATGATTCGAATAATCGACGGTTCGGATAATTGACGCTCTACTGTACCTAATTATACCTACACTAAAAAGACAGGAAACCATACAAGCATAAGGCATAATAAAGATTACTAAACACTCGATTTTGATTTAGACTGACAATGAGAATGAGATTCAATGAAACGCATTCGTTGGCGCGTTGCCACTTTTCCACGCATATCTTTTGTCGTTCAAGATGATTTTGCTGGTTTTTCGATTGGTATTCCGCTGGGGTATCGACGGAAAGACGCGATAGACTGCGTGATGTTATGCAGTGGACGGAGGAATGCACGTCAACTGAACCAAAGCTAAAGGGATACTGAACGGAACTGATAGCTACGATAAAAGCTACGATAAGAAAACCGTTTAAATGTACTCACCCATGAATAAACACAGAATAGGGACAGTGATCCCTAAAAACGACAACATGTTCAGCTCGTTCCTTAACCTGAGATTTTACGATAAAACCCGCACGTGTTAGGACGAGACTGTCCCTCCACTCCACTATTTTCGCAAAAATTCCATCTTTTAGGATAATACGATTATCTATATTCTTCCTCCTTGAAACAGACTCGGGCTCTGTTCAAGTCACCCCAACGGTATACATGCATACAACATTGTATATGAACAGTCAAACTTTCACACTTGTTTGGCATGAAAGATCGTCACAATTAACTCGCGATACCCGACCCGCGCCCATTTCTTTGAAAACTAAAAAACGACAAAAACGATTTACCTAACGCCCCACTTATTCAACTGAGTATTACCCGTTCCGTTACAATGAAATATCGGACGTCAATCAATGACAAACTGATTTACTTGTCGTAATTCCTGCACAGCTGACAATGAGTGTTTAAAACGGGCAACTGGTTGGCGCGGCGCGGGAGATGATGCCTATGTGTATACTAATACTAATGTTATACATACTTGTATGTATAGCGGAGCTGCCGAGGGCGCTGTGTTTCCTTTCCACTTTTCCTTCCCGAACGACCCGCGAACACGAGAGGGTACATACATATGTATGCTTGCCTAAAACCATCGACGAAGTATAGGATAGACCTATCACCTTATGGGACTTCGTGTCACCACAGACCAGGTATAGGATAGACCCATCACCTTCACATAACCCCACCCCCGCGGGAGGGGGGTATCCGCGGGGATTTCCACCAAGTAAATAATAAAAAAATAAAAATGAAAAAAGACTAAAAAGAAATTATTTTTCAAATTTTTAAAGTTTAAATCCTTCTTGAACACTTTTTGTTTATGAAGGCGAGGAAAAAATGGTAACTTTTATTTTCGAGGACAATATTTTAAACATTTAAAGCGGGGCATATACCGAGACATGCCAAAAAGATAAAACAAATTTTTCCTTATTTTCAGTGTTTGATATGTCATGAATGTTTCCTAAAAATTAGAAACCAAAATTCGCAAAAATATCGAAGATTTATCAGGGCACGAGGGAAAGAGTACTTTTTACTTTATCGACTTGACCGACTCGTTAATTTTTAGTGACTTTACCGACTTGTGTAATTCAGTTGAATATATGTAGTTTGCAGAATCACCGTTTTTATTATCACAAAGTCGAATCAACAACTCCCATGAGATGTCAGGTCAGGAAAATCGTGGAAAGCCACTCAATTTGACTCGATTAGAATAGCAACGAATAGCAACACGTGCGCTGCAACGAGATTCTTTAACGCGTTCAACATGGCAAAATTATATTCCTATTATACCCTGTGTCCCCTTATCGATCAACAGAATCTACTAGGTGTTGAAAGAGATTCGGAAAGTGGATGCGCAATTGTGACGTTAGGAAGGAATATTGTGATTCGCTATAAGGTATGTATCGTATTTGTTTCGAACGTGTTAACATTACGTACAGCGTTGTTTCCACAGCTACAAGATCCGAAGCAATTAAGTAGTTGGACAAGCAAAGATCGATTAACCACACAAGTTATTTACGATGAGACAACGCGCCGATATGCCGCGATATTTAACGAAAAGAAGATACGGCTTTGGTCCGAGGAAGAGACGGATTTAAATAAAATCAAGGGTTACAAGTTTCAATCCCCTTTGTACACAATCCTTTCTCTGGACGGGTGTCCTCCTGTGTTGGTTCGCAAAGACGGAACCACCGCTTCATTAGAATGGGCTATACAGAATAGAAAATGTTGGTCCAAACAAGCAACCCTGAACGCGGAGGAGAAGATTTTCCACTCTTCTTTGATACGAACTGGCGATAAAATCAATTTGTGTTTACTCACAGAGACCGGAGGAATGTATAATTGTATAGTAATGAGACTTGTTAATAAAACCTATTCTATAGACACGGATCATGTATGGAGGATCGAACTGAAGCGGAAGTCGGAAGAGTTGGTCGGATATACGGTGCTACAAGCCAGAAACAAAGCGTGTCTCTTGACTTTGTGTAAGTAAACTTCGCGTTTAGTTGATCCTGCTACCGCCGCCGACTCAAATAAAAGTTTTATACTTTGTATTATTTTGTTCCTTAGGGTCGCATGGCAGATTGTACAGCCACTCCTTGATGGAAACAGCCAACAAAAGTAGCCCGAGTACAGTGATCGGTATTATTAGTAACATCGATACAAAGCACCCGGTAGTTATGACACCATTGAACGAGGCAACTGTGGCGGTTTACGGAGCTGATGCATCCGAAGAAGGGGCTGTGTTATTCATCTATAATGTGCAATTTAAATTGGTACAAGATGCACAGAAACTCAAGTTGTATACAAAAGATGCGAAATTATGGAAAATCGAAGACAAGTTGTTGCTCGCGGCAAACAGACATTTAGCGATCGCGCCTTACCACTTAGCACCGCAAAGAATAGCGACTTTACTCGGCTCGTCTTTGCGTTTCAAAACCGGCGACGAGAACGAGGAGGACGACGAGATCGTCGTGATACAAGAGTCAACGGTGGCTGAATGGGGAAAGGGTAGACCGGATTTGGTTAAACGATCCATTCGACATCCGCCCGTCAAGCTTTCCAAACAGATATCCTCTTACGTGAACGAAGGATTGTGCGATGCCGCGATACAAGGACTGTTGATTCCACAATTGATAGAATCCAAAGACGTCGATTCAATTGTCTGGTGTTTGAATACGTTCAGAGACTTGTCCGAAAAGTTGTTGATCGATCTGTTGATATTTTCACTGAGAAGTCCCGACAAAACGTTCCAGTTACTGCAAAACGGCACCGCGAACCACCATAGTTGGACTACGAAAAGCTTTTGTTCCAGAAACGATTTCCTTGAGAAACTTTTTAGCCTCACCTATTCCGACGTTTCACTATCGTCTTACCTGAAGAGCGGCATAAATTTTGACGAAACGCTTGGTTTGTTACAATACTTGGTAGAAAAGTTGGACGATAAGGAAGATCCTTTCGACCACATCGCGCAACAACCCACTGACAAACAACTGTACGAATGGTCTAGCCTTTTGTTGGAATCTTACTATCAACATTATATATTGTCACGAGATCCCCAAGTATCGATGCTCCTCAATAAGCTTAACTACGTTTTAGATGATCATGTAAGTCACGCTCGCCACGTAAAATCCTGCAGCAATGTTGGTTTCATTAGCTTTACTTACTTTACTTTAATTTCTCTTTTAGCTGCAATTGTTCAAGGATATGGAAAACTTGAGGCCAATTTTGAAAAGGACCGTCACCGGTAAATCGTCGAAGCAGTTACAAAAAGACCATAACAAGTTCTATGCGATAGAAGAAATTCAACTCTATTAACATGTAATTAGGACCATTTCTAATGTAATATACATATTTACTAAAAGCTATAAAATATTTTCCCCATAAATTTGTACTGTACTTGTGCGTAGGTACTCGTGCGTAATAAAATTCCGGACAACTAGGAAGAAATGATTTTTATTAATTTTTTATTCGTATCTACAGAATGTTACATTCGTTCCGATGAAATGCACGCGCTGTTAAATAAGTTGCTGCGTCGCGTCGCGCCGGAACGAGTCGTTAGCGGACGCGTGCTTCAACCTCCGTTAACTAAACAGCGAGAGGAAAGGTTACCGCCCTATATAGATTTCGTCGCTACTTGTGACCCTTTGGAACAATAAGTACGTCTCGAATCAGTTTTATTTTAATTCGTCGACATACGGTACAGTCCTCAAATCGCCAATTGCAGCCATGGTTAACTTTCCATTGGCAAGTTTACCGGCAATCTGGAAATAGAAACGTTTATCGTCAAGTATACGGCAAGTAAAGTTAAATGGAGCGGATAAAAGTGTCGTAATAACGCTATTATTTTCCATACAGATTGAACGGTAGACACGGAGGTGTTTTCAATCTCGGCGATCAGCGACGCCGGTGTAGAAACTTGGCCTTTGAACAAAGCTTGATATTGTAAACTTTCTAGCAAAGCGGGTCCATTATCCGCTGCGTCCAGAACCTCCGCCTTCAGCGTAGCTTTACCCCGGGCGATATCGCTGTCAGATACCTTCAAGGACTTAAACCACTTGCAAGCAGCTTTTGTCAACTACAGTGAAACGAAAATCCAGATTAGATATGTTAGATACGTTACATATCTTACTTTCACTTGCATCCACTTACAGATCCTGCTGTGCTGGGCGTCGAGCATAAAATGAAACCGAATAATCCCGAATCGGAGTAACTGGCGTTAAAGGTCGACAGAGCGAACGGTTCCGCGCCCGCGGCGCTTGAAACACTCTTCTGCAACGGACTCACACCGCAGCCCCATTTAACACGCGGTCCGCTGCCAGACGCTCTCTGCAGTATCGCACACGCTAAAGCGTCCTTCTCGTTCTTCAAACTTGCAGCTTCGACAGCAACTGCTACGCTCGTTAGATCCGAGGCTCTTTCCTTACGTAGTTCTCCACCGTGATATCGCGATGCTTCGACCGCACGATCTTCCGAACCAACTTCCAAATTCGTCGCAAACCCGGCGATTTCTGATAATGGAACTCCGGTCGCCACCACCGCGCACTTGGGCCCGGTGAACCAATTTCTAACAAAGTGTTGTAACTACAAACAGAAGGTAGAGAACATTATTCGAATAACCCGAAACAGTTTCGCATGACCAACTACACTTACAGTTTCGGAACTGATTTTCCCTAACTGATGCTTTGGAGCGAAAAGAGAATATCCAAGCCCGGTGCGATATGCGGCTTTATGTAAAAGTTCCAGGACTAGCGTAGATTCTGGTAGAGTGGCTAGTTCGTATTCCAATCTGGGCAACTCGTCCGACACTTCCCATGGCTTAAATACTTGTTTCACAGCGACAGCTTCCAAAAACTTGAGAGCATCGCACCTATTCGCGGCATCAGATCGATTTATAATCAACACACAAAATATAATACGATAGAAGAAAATGAATTAACATTTACAAATTGCTCCTTGTAATCTGTAGAGTGTACGCAATACTTTCACGGTCTACGGTAGTTATTAAATTTCCACCTAGTTGTTGGATGTTCCTTGTTATGGCGAAACTACTCGAACAGGATGTACTTAATCCAGCTGCTATTCTCAAATAATGAGCAGTACCTTGCGTGTCGTAAGTTTCGTTACGTGAGCCAGTTCTAAAGACAAAACACTTATGTAGGAACGAAGCAAAGAATTATTGGCACCAATTTATCTAAACTATAGGCTCGACTCTCGGATACCTGAAAACAATGGACACCTGCGCAATTGGAGAGTTATTGTCGTACGTAGCTACTGTCACTTTGTTTCCCAAAACCTGACATGCAGGAGCCGCAGCAGCAGCAGAAGATTGCGCGGGTGCTACAGCCGCATAATGTCTAACCTGATGTAAAATACAAAATACTTTTGGATTCGATATATATATATATTCATACACGATAATTTCTTATTGCTTTCACGAACAACAGAGAGAGATTCTGTCTTTGAAATGTGTCGCAAAGTTAAGAACTGAATTTTATAACAAGTGTGGAGTATAATTGACAGGGGGTGGAGAGGTATCTAGAAGAATTTGAGTCTATATCTTCGATATTCTTGCGAATTTCGGCCCTAAATTTTCAGGAAACATTCATGACATATCAAACACTGAAAATAAGGAAAAAGTATTTTTTTTATCTTTCTCGCATATTTCGGTAAATGCCTACCTTAAATGTTTAAAAAAAATAGTCCTCGAAAATAAAAATTCCATTTTTTTGTACGCCTTCATAAATAAAAAGTGTTCGAAAAGCATTTAAACTTTCAAAATTTGAGAAAACCAAGTTTTTTTTAGTTTTTCGGACTTTTTTCGAAAACCGTTTGTCGCAGGAGAAAAAGTAATACAACATAAAAGATGCTCCTTGTCCGGATCTACAACTTTTGTTTGACATATTTTTTTATGTAATCAATAACTTGGAGGATATTATATAAAATCGATTTTGTCAGCTGTTAAAGAATGATTTAAATGTCCAAGGGCCCAGCGGCACGTTTTCCCGTCATCCAATCGTGCTCAAACTTTACACAGATTTTTTTAAAATTATTTGGAACTATTCTGGAGGGTGCCCCGAAGAAAATTCAAAAGTCGAAAATAAGAGCCGCCCTATTAAACAGATGAAGAGGCGAGGATGAGGCGAAGCGAGCGAGGCGAATTGAGTAAGGGCGAGGATAGGATTATGGAGTAATATAGGATAGTTGTAAGCTAGGTTAAGTTACAATAAGTTAGGTTAAGAATAATAAGGCGAGAGGGAGTTTATAAGGGAAGAAGCCCCGAACCCCGGAGGGGATGGGTTAATAAACTACTGCTACTACTACAACTAATTGACAGGGAGTATAACTGATAAATAATAATGAGAGAAAAGAAACGATTGATATTGTAATTACGGAAGAAAAGATCAATCGTTCGAAAGGTTCAAATCCTGCGAGTTTGCCGAACGTGCGATAGAGACTGACACGCAGGATGGTATCGAATCGTTTATATAACAGTTATCCGAACCGTTTTGCCATTAACGAACAGCAAACGACTCCTCATAGAAATTGATTGAATCAAGAGAATAATATTGCCTTTGCCGCGGATCCACGTAGCACAGACGACCGCACAACCGAGCAAGCCATTTTTCTTTTTCCTAATAACTCGGGACAGCTTCTGGCTTCTTCTTATGCCTAACACAGCCTAACAGTAGAAGTCAGAAGAGGGTTCATACAAGACGGAGACGGAGCACTGAGCTAAGCAGCGCAAACGGCACCAACTACGATACCTACAACGAATTCCCTGCGTGTATTACGTAAGGATTTGACGGGACCTAGGGTGCTTTCCACTTACGCCCAAATCGCCCGTACGTTCACGATATGTAATGAAAATCACGGGCGTTGCGGGCGATTTGGGCGTAAGTGGAACGCACCCCTAAGGAATCGAAATATTATCTCGGGGTTGGCTAGCCTTTTGGTCACTATAATCTATCTCTGAGACGATTTGAATGGCGCCATCTTTGAGAATAAACCATATGCGCCACCTGAATGGCATCGACGTAATATACGAATAATTCCGGATTCACATGTATGCTATATTCGCAATGATGGCGCGATTCGAATCATCACAGAGAATTCCTGCTGCATATATACCCACATAGCACAGGCGTCTTAAATACGTCAATTGTACGTCCGTTTTAGGTCTGGACGGCTTTAGGACGTCTTGTGGGCATCTTTAGACGCCTGTGTGCTATCTGGGTATATACATACAAAGCGTGGATCAGCGTGGATTACGAACAAGACCATCCGACTCGTGTCTACTGCTACAGCTTCCTTAATGCACTATACACGAAGAAAAGTGTAATAACCGAAATGAAGAGAGTGGACTTGTATAACGCACGGATAAAATTTTTCGATCGACGTTTTCGATAACTACGTATTTCGGAACTTGGCATGATCTTTGCATAGTCCTTGCAAAGTCTAACAAAAAGTATAGTACTCTTTTTCGGTAAGAAGGTGTAGTAATAGGTACGCTGCGACAAGTATATTGTATATTTACATATACGCACGCAACGTCCGTTTTCAATCATGTCATACCATACATCTATAAATTCGTTGGAAAAGCAACCGATTCACGAAGACGGGACTGACAATGATGCTGCGACGACGAGGCGCAACAATAGAAAAAAGTAAAAAGGAAAGACATGAAACGAGAGAGCGAATATGACAACGCCACTTGATAGCCGTGATAGGGAAGAGACGAAGAAGAGTGAGCGCGTGTGTGTGTGTGTGTGGTGAAACGAAGGGGGAGTGGGGGTGGGGGTCACCTCGAGCCGAAGTAGCCTAAAGATCGGTGCAGAAGATAAAAGTGGAGAGAAGCGAGCGACCGCACATATTTACGACGACGTGGTCCGGAGTAGTGTGCATAAGTTGTGTAAACAGTGACCAAGTACCTATGCTGGCATGCGTACAAACTAACAAACATCGTTTGTGCCTGTAGTTAGATCACGGCATAGAACAGTTACTACCGCCTTTCTACGCTCTGGCGTCAAGCATGATCCTTCGGATACTCTCGACCTCGTTTGTCGTATGCACGCGAACGTACAGTCACGCGACTCGAAGGCGCAGTGTGGAAACAAAGGCGAGTGGTCTGCTGCTACGACAGTGAAAAGGTGCGAGGCATTCTCAACTCCGAATCAAGTTTTCATCTTATTTCTCGGTTTATCCGAAGGTTCGATTTTTGCCACTCCATTAACGATGATAAATGCGAAATGCAGTATCGTATTTGGCGTAGTAACGGTCCGGATCGCATTAGAGAAGTGAATAACTAAATTTCAAAAACAGACCAAAAAATTAAATGAGGCGTCTATCGCGAAACTTTTCACGCGCGCCCGTTATTCACTTCAGCAACGAATTTAATGACATTGAGTGCACGCTGAAATAACGTTCATGGTGAATGCCCAAATGGGAATTCTCGATAAATAAATAATACTGGACATGTATTCTAATAGCGAGAAGCAATAATAACCCTTGCCCAAACTTTCACTCGCGATAGATCAGAAGATTTTCTAAACTAGAAATGCAAAAATTGGAATGTGCATAAAAATTTAGTCAATGTGGTACGAGATTAACGAAAAATGAGAACGCTTACGTTCGTCGTTCGCTTAACATATTTGCTATCCTTACTGCTACATAATATTAGCATCGTGTCATCGGCCGCCCCTACGTACGAACATGCTGCCCTCCAAGCCGCCGATCAATGCGACTGGATTGGAAGGTTTGTATCCTGTTTTATTCTCGGTTTTCTGCAATGCCGTTCGTTCGTTTCTTTCTTTCTTGTGCGATCGTATAAAATATAACCGATCTTTCGTTACTGGCGCTCTCCTGCCAAATGTTTTGCAATATTTTCTAGAAGTTCAAATTTCGAATGCAGCCGAAAACGCGTAAAAGGCATACGACTGGGTTCTTAATTTGATGTTTAATATATGTGTGACTGTGTCTCTAAACAGTGAATCGGGAATATCTGACGTACAGTCGGAACGCGACGGATATCCACGTAACTTTTGTCAAACGGAGCGATCCGACGAATCGTAAAAGTACGATCCTGTGTCTTCACCTTCCCCTCCACTCAGACTTTCCGACTTATTATTTTAATAAAAATTCCACCAAAGTATTCGAACGTTTTGCGAATGAACCTACCTGTGTATCTGCAAAATACCTTGATAAGGGAGAACGAAAATGTGAAGACTTTTATTAAACGCGAAACCAGTCGCACGACTTACAACGAAAACCGGTTTTCCCTCGTCCACTAATACAAGCGAACGTACCGGAGAAGGATCACGCGCTAGCGTTCGATTTATCATCCCTTTCCTGTCTCTTGCAAGTAAGAGCGACTCTCGTACCACACGTACGTTGCGTTTCTATGCACGTACGTACATAACATACATGTACAGGGTGGTCGCAGGACAGAGGGACGATTTTTTTCGTCGTATCTTCGATGGGAACCACTAAAAAGTTGCCAATTGGTGTAAAAATTAGATTGTCAAAGTTTCAGGTCGATCGGATAACGTTAAAACCTGTCTCATTAGCCTTAAAGTATTAAAAAACAGCTATTTCTCTAAAAAAATCGGGGGTTTCCCGCTATAAAATTGGAACGGTTTATCCTAGGAACGTGTTTTTTTTTAATTTCGTAGAGAATGTTCCCCACCCCACTCCTTCCTTTTAACCGTTCTAATTTTATAGCGGAAAAACCCCGTTTTTTTTTAGAAAAAAAAACTTTTTTAATACTTTAGGGCTGATAAGGCAGGGCTAAATGTTATCCGATCGAGCTGAAACTTTGACAATCTCATTTTTACACCAATTGGCAACTTTTCAGGGGTTCCCGTCAAAGAAATTCGTGCATCTATTTCTTGCGACCACCCTAATGTACACACACACACACACAATAGAGAACAGGATAGGATGAAGGAAAAGAATCACTTCGAGGGCGTGTCATCTCCTTTTCGGTATAAAATGTCTATAAATGCAAACGAAGCGAGTGGAGGCGTGGAAAATTGTGAAACTCATGGGTGTGGATGAGAATATATGATACTTGAAAATGAAACAGTTCGCACATCACACAAGTTCTACAATCTATGTTATTGAGCCAACATAAATAATGTGATTATGTCTCGTTACGTTGCAGCGGAGGTGGCGGCCGAGGTGTCCGACCCGTTTATCTTAGATGTTCGAGAGGCACTGTGTTTTGGCGGTATCCGCGCGGAGCTTTGCGAATAGTTCTGTCGCCCCCCGTTCTCACCGGATCCGTTGCGGAAGTTCCATTCGAGCACGTCGGAAGAAGAAACATGCCAAACAATGGGAAAGACAGGAACGGCAGTAACGCGATTAGCGACGATGCTTACCGGTTGTCCGGATTTCGTACGTGCACTAAAGTCTCCGGTCCGGTCAGAGTGTATTTAGAGGCTCATGGGAAACTTCGATCGATATACTCCCCGAGGGATGGTAAACACAAGGCTTCCCATAGATGTTTTCTTGCAAAGAAGCAACCAGCGGCTCTTTACATAGAAGCGGAAGAACCGATCACATCGAGTGAACGTCGACACGCGAAATTGCAATACGATTTGGAGACACGATATGTTGACGCTCGAGATGGTAGATCGCGTCAGTTGAACGACGAGGAGGAAGAGGATTGCAGGCCGTGTTCTATGGATGAATTGGCTAAAGCCTATTGTCAGAGCGACTTGGTAGCTAGAGGTACGGTGAGCGCCGTTCAGAAGCAACCAAATCTAGAAGCTGCCGAGCTCGTCCTGGGAATAACGAAGACACTGCGTCGAATCGAAGAGGCAGAGGTAATTTATTTCCCCCTCCTCTATCCTTCAGCCTTCTCCACTTGTTTCCTTATTGTTAGTGTTGGATTTCTGGCATTTTGTTCCCCGCAAACGCATCGCCGATTATAGAGAGATTCCAGCTTTCGGAATTTTAATATAGGTGTGTACTTTTTCGACAGAGCAACAACGACGGGGATGCTACAGAGTTGCACGATCGAAGAAAGGTTCGCGTAAGGGTGCCGACTGCCTGCGATGCACGCCACGGTCTGGGCGAGTTTGTCGTCATGGCTAAACGAAGACTCGGCGACCTCGTACTGGTTTGTGCTCCGAGGTTGGAAACTTGGGTAAAAACGGTCCGCGAATTGGAAAGCGCGCCGTGCGTTCTCCGAAGCTAGCACGTGGAATTTCCAACGGAACGTCTGTAAATAAACTGTATTCTCCTGTTCTGTACGATATGAATATCGATCTCCGAACTGTGATATTGTTTTGTAAAAAATTTATCGTAACAACAAATATAATATCTTATCATTGACAGTGGGGTTCTCCACACCGCGTCGATTAACTTCGCTAGCTTCTTACCAAGTACCTAGTGTATGTGGTGTATATTGTACCTCGATCGATCGTCCGTTCCAACCTGCAATCATCATCTCTTGCCCCGCCCTTACCATCTTTGTCACCTCTTACGTCTCGCGTTAAACTTGTCGTACGTTTCACGCCGTTCTGCGAAGAATACAGATACACGATAAGAGCTCGCGACTTGACAACCCTGCCTGCTTCATTAGTAACCAAAACCGGCGCAGTATGCTTTCGGGAAATTTTAAAATAGTTTTGAACGCAATTCAGCTTTCTCAGGCTTTATATCTGATTCATTGTCACATACCGGCGAGCTTTCACTCGCATTACACATTCGAATATAAATTTTTCGACTGTCACACACAGCGGATACAGACATGGTCACGGCATAAAAACAATCTAAAACTTGGCGTCCTCTTCCACCGCGACATTCGGAAATGAAAATTCTATAAGAATCGGTCGCGTTTCGTAACAAATGGCACGAGAAAATTATTCACCAACTACCGCCGACTATTTAACTTACTGGTTCTCGATTCTCCAGTTTCAACTCGATCCTTGACATGCAGCACAATTACACGTGTACATATCACATGTATGGCAACTGAGACACTCCTGGCTGTCAAGAAGCACTCTTTCTCCATGCGACACAATTAAAATCAGCTGTTGAATATGCGTCATCCTAAATGGGGATGTAACGGGTGCCGTATGGTCCCATGATTAGTTGTTGATAACAGTGCCGTCACTCGAGCTGGATTCCCTTCCGAACTGATAAAAACAGGATTACCTCTTCGCAGTAATTGCCTGGATGTTTTCACAAGACCAATCAGCTTGGCTAGTAACGACTTGGTTAGGCGAGGTGGAGCTCTACCTTACCCGAATAGAGTATATCGCTTAGCCCACTGTCATCGAATACCACATGGCCGCACATCACACGCAAGTAACCTCACACATGTCGGAAACGCATGTAATGTAAAAAAAGAAAAAAAAAACTTTGCACGATATTTGTCAGCCGCTGGTTGAATGTAATGCATCGTATAGAGTACAGAATATAGATTACCGGACAGACGGCGGTGGCCGATTCGACGCCGGGCAATTATTGTACATGTACACACATATATATGTATAGCGATCTGTACCGTGCGATCAGTATCTATGCCAGGCCTGTGCAACTGGTGCTCTCGCAGGCACAGATGTGGGCAAATACATGGCGCGTCGATAAACGGGGAGGAGTGGGCAACGTCTTGCACCATCATTCGCCGAGCTGTGTCAGTTATTACATACAGCACGTAGGTGCACACGAGCACCGAGTTTGCGCGGGCCTGATCTATACTGTCTCGCGATTATCGCGCATCGTCGTGTAAGGATAATTAGGACACAACGGTAACACTAGATCATCCATATTCGGCAGAACAACCAGTTTTTCGAATTCCCTGAGCAACTTGGTTTCTATCCATTTGGTTATGTAAACGATATTGACGGTTCTCTCGCCGACCGCAGGTTTTACGGTCAGAGTTACCTTTGGCACGGGCTTGAAACCGTACCACATACGGTCGGACGGTGCCGGTGGAATGTTTATCGAAAGGCTACCTTCTATACTCGAGACAGTAACCATCAGTCGGATCTCCGTATTCGAGACACCTTCCATAGCCTTTCGAACGTAGGACAGCTCGGTTGCCTGGCGGTTGAAATAATGGAAAAATAATTAATTATCGTATCGAATACCAACCCCGGGAATTGCGTAGACGCAAACTTCGCTTACGTGTTGAAAATATTTATTCGCGGCTATTTTATCCACCATACTGAGAAATTTCTTTCCGGACGATTGCGCGGGACTGCAAAGAAAGAGGTAAGAGGTAACGGTTCGCAGGAGACCAGTAGTTGTGTAGTTACACCCAGAGACGGGCGAAAAATTATTTGAAATATAAATTTGTGTACGAAATTTTTATTTCAAATGATTTTTTCCCCAACTCTGGTTACATCGCTTTCTGCTTACCTCGCTTCTTTGGCCGTGGTGCTGCACATTTGTGATCTCGAGGTGTCGTCCTCCTCCGTAGACGTCTCTGGCGTGTCTTCAATGTCGCTGTCGAAAATCGGCGATCTCGTCGTCATCGATTCCTCCTTCTCCGCAGAAATGATAACGCTACTGTTACTAGCAACCGAGCCGGTTCTCGCCAGCTTCATCAAATTCAGTTTCGTTTCAACAGTCATAGTCAAGGAACCTTTATACGTTATGTCCAAATCAAGCCAGAGACCCCTCTCGTTCGTCACGGGCTTTGTTACGTTACGAATAATGGGCGTCCCTTGGCCTATCGTTACCTCCGAAACTAAAAGGCACTCCATAAAATACGGTAGTTTTATACTAGATAATTTCCGTTGTATTTTATCTTGTATAAGATTTATAGTTTCCGGACACTTGTGTACATCGAACAATATACGAGCTATTAAACAATTAATCCAAAGTGTATTAATCGTATCGTCGGGATGCATGGAAAGTCCGCTTTCCGGAATCGAAGGGGTAACATCTAGGTACTTTGCCATGTAAGCATCATAATTAAGCTCAGGTACGCTATCGAGCGCGCTGTCGGGTGAATTGCTAGCTTTCGATTCCGAGGTAACGGTACGATGCGCTGCTGACGATACGTCCGTCGATATAGACGAGGCGCTGGCTGGAAACAGTGACGAGCCTTGTTTCTTAACGCATCGGGACGCTGCTGAAATTAACCTCCTATACCAATCTTCTTTTTCACGATCAGCCCTGGCGAAAACGAATATTTTCAATTCTTTAATCCGCTTGCCATTCTTCGAATACTTTTTAAAAGTATTTCTTGAACTTTTCACTTCTGACAATCCACCTATCGTTTCCCACTCTTCCATTTCTTCGTCTCCTTGCTGCACATTCTCCTCCACCTCCCTTTTCCCAATTTTCTCCATCTCTGCCGCCGTTGCTCCGTCCTTGTCTATCCCTACTTTCTTCTCTCGCTTCTCCATTTCCTCTTCCTCTTCTTTGTTATCCCCATCGTTATCACCATCATCGTCATCTTCATCCTCATCGTCATTGTCGTCGTCGTCATCGTCGAGGTAATAGTCGACGTCATCATCAACGTCGCCGTCGTCATTGTCATCGTCATCGTCGTCATCGTCATCGTCGTCATCGTCCTCACCTTCGTCATCGCCGTCGACGTTAACGCCGTTATTGTCTTCATCGCCGTCGTCCACCTCTTTCTCCCGCTCCCATTCCTCCATCGATTCTATATCTTCTTTCCTTCCCTGCACCGCCGTCTTTCCTTTTACTTTACTCTTCTTTTCTACGTTCAACCTTTGCTTTTCAAATTTCGTCCCGTTCGATGTCTCTCGGTGCTTCTTTCCCCCCTTGTCACTCTTGCAACGGTTGCCAATACGATCTCTCTTCGCATTTCTTCTAATCCTGATATCTCTCTTCTCTTCCTGCCTATGGCCTCGCTGTTTCTTCCGCCCTCTTTCCTCCGCGCGCTCTTCTACCTGCTCGCTTCCTGGAAACTGATATTTCTCTTCCGCATCGTCGATATCGTCGGTTTGAGAATCCTGATTGAAACTTTCATTGTCATCGTCGTCATCCCCCGCAGTGTCTTCTTCTCCTTCTCCTTGTTCTTCATGTTTACCCTTTCTCCTTCTAATAATCGCTTCATCGCCCTCGGAATCAAAAAGCCAAGTTTCGCGTTTCTTCCTTCTTCTCCTTTCCCACTTCGCTGCGCCTTTTCTTTTACTTTTCGAGGCCGCCTTGCAATGGTAATCACCGATCGAGCATTCGTCGTCGACGAAACTTTTCAGTACTGCGTTGGAAATTAAGGCTCCTTTCTTAACAGTTATGCAAATCGGATACTTTTTACTCCACCGTCTTCTACGAGTCAATCCGTGCGGAACGAGTTCTACCTTCGCTCCTATTAAATTGTAAATTCTCCTCTCGGTGAATTTCACTTTGTGTTTCGGTTCGTCCCAGACAGCTTTCTTTGGTATTTTCGCTCTAGTCTCCATTATACGCAAAATATTCCCCTCTAATCTGAAGAAAACGGATTTTGTGCGCGCCACGTGATAATTACTAGGCTCATAACTGTACGGTAACTCATTTAACCAGCCTTGAAATCTCTCGATTACAGCATGCTCCTCCACCGCCGGAATTTCTAAAACTGGTACTACGGGTCTGGATAGAAATTTCCCTTCCGGCAAAGTAGTCAATATCTTGTTGACTTTCGTCAGCATGTCGTAAAATGTAGCTGTTGCAAAAACACCTATCATAAGACCAACTAAATACTCCGGTAGCAAAGTAACATAGTAAGTGCAAAGAATGGCGACAAGGACGGCGATCGATCTGTACGTCACTTGACAGATTAATTGTTTCATCACGTGCGAGAAGATCACTTTAAAGTTTATTCGCTTCGGAAATGCAGTTAAATGTATGGGCGATCGTTGTCGAAGATTGGCATGGCTATTATTATCGATCGATTCTATCCTTTGGGTGTTGGTAGTCGTGCAAGGAACAGTTTCGTCGTTAACATCTCGAGAGAATTCAGAGGCTTCGACGCCACTCTCTACGCACTCGTCCTGCGAGCTCTTGTCCTTCAAGCCAGTTTTTACTCCAGAAAAGCTTATATATCTAACCGGATTACCTCTAGGCTGAACAACAGCCGTCGTAGACGGTTCGTTCGTCTGCTTCTCCGTTTTCCTATCGTCGCAGGGAGTAACGCTTCCCTGATCCTCCGATTCGCTGATGCTAGAACTCTCTGCCCGAGAGCGACGCCGCTTCCTCTTGTCACTTTTCATTTCGAACAGCTTCTCCTCCAATGTCTTGGTGATTTTTCCTCTAATATCCAACAACACCTTCCATGGATCTCTGAACGGCGGTGTGCCTTCCAGCAAGATATTCTCAGCGCTCGCAGACCGACTCTCCGATATATTTTCAGAAATGTCGGATTCATGTGCCGACCTATTCTCCGAGCAGCTCAGCGGAGCAGAGGTCCCGTCGGTGGAGATCCCGTCAACTTTGCCAGTCTCTTCGTCCGCGCTCGGATATATTTCTTCTAGTTGGTGGTCAGCAGCATGATAATGGATCACAGGAACAGAGGTGGTAATAGACTTACCTTCCCGAAGAAAAGAAAAAGGACAAAAGACAATATTAATCGTGTACGTTTATATATATATATAATCTTGTGTATTTTAACTTGCCTCACCTTTTAACATGGCTAATGTTACTTTCCTCGGACTGGGCTTGGTGTTCATGATTGTAAAGTATTTATTTCAACGATCGTTCGGTATGTGATTATTTTTGGAATGCACGAATCGGTTTGTCATGGCCATCGCGCAATTCCACATCAAATCTGCTTAAATATACTTGGTTACGGTTAATCGTAATCGGACGAACATGTATACCTAATCTTTGCCTTTCATTGATATCACTTAATAATAATCTTCCAGTCGACTTTTCGTAATCTTTCGACTGAACATCGAGATATCGTGTAACGTTGACGCGTGCGATGTCATTCTCTACAACATCTTGGACGGTCTTCAACCAAAGACTAGACAACGAACGTAAAATCCGTAAAATGATTATTAAATATCGAACAGTATCGACCTGTTTGCAATGGTAACGTCATGAGTCGCGAGTCAGTCGCGAGTGTCGCACTCATACCTAGGTACGATGATAAAGGATGACCGATAAGTTTGTTGTTCTTTTCTACACACATACACACTGCCTTGAAGTTCACTTCACTCGAAAGACTGTTTACCGGGTTTACCCATCCCCCCATCGCATTGTTATTACCGTCGCGATCTTGCACCGCTTGTTGTTGTGTACAAGTGCATATACTGTACATATACAGACACTATTGTAAGTATTTATACGATATACGATGCGCGTTTCGTAATAACTCTCAACGTCTCTGACGATTGCAAATTGCAACGTTTGCTAAAGATGTTGGAGCGCGCGATAATTTCGAACATATTAAGGTGTATATTAAATAAAGTAGCTGATTCCAGTGCATGTATACATGTATGTACTATCGATCCTATCGACTTTCCGTCGATCGACGCTATCGATTGATTAATCAATGTCGTAAAGTACTTAAACGGTCGTAAACTGTGTGGGCTTCTATATAAAACGCGCATATAGGTATCTGTTGGCTGTTCATCGACTCGATAAAGTCATTATATAAATGATGGACAGTGGTTGACTTGATTGAACGCAGTTTAGCAACGAAAAGTCGATAGTAGGTATGCACCGGATCTGAATATCACCACGAAAGTGGAGTGCGATGGAAGGACATTAAATGCCGTGTAAGTGCGTTCTGGTTTTGTATTTATATCAGTGGCGTATTTAGTGTAAACAGTGCCTAGGGCAAGCGTAGAATTTGCGCTCCCCTTTCCCCATTGCATATCATTCCAATTCCATCTTTTCTGTTCTACTTCTTTGTTAAAAGTGTTCATCACGCAAAACATTTTATTTAGAATTTAGATAATTTGGAGGCAAATGAAGCCGAAAAGTGCAGCAAGTTTCTTTCGAAGCTTCTCTAAAGAGGCATGCGAAGTATACGGGCGTCCGAAGGGGGGGGGGGTGCAAAAAGGGGAGTTGGCGCTCCCTGGCTTTTCTGAAAAAAATCGCTTATTATCAAAAACTGATCTGTATTAATTTATACTAAAAAACCGAATATTTCTAAATTTCGGATTTAAATTTTTAATTAAATTGGCACCACCAAATGAATTAAAAAAAGCAAGCGGGCTACTCGTTTTTTCATTACGATATTTTTCTTCATCGTCACCCTAAAGTTGCTCCCTCCTGGAAAAATGTCTACGGACGCCCTTGGCGAAGCACACGAATAACAAGCGTAAACTACTAACATTAACCATCCAAATAGATTTATTCATGAAACACTATTTCTTTCGGCTCATTTGCGCCCCCCGGCATTGGCGCCCAGGGCAGAGCCCAATTTGCCCCACTCTACTAGATACGCCTCCGAATTTACATATCTAAACGCGCGTATGTATGCATAATTAGGTAGATTTGGTGATATGCAGTATGGCCGCGTACAATAGTGTATGCACCACTACGTATACACGCATAAGCAAATGCTGGCTCTATCGACGCTTGCACGGCTATATGTAAAACATACGTAAAAACACTTTTTACAAATTGTTTTGTTCGATGTTTCGCGTAGGCATGTGTAGAATAGGTATGCAGTCTGTCGCACTCGACACACGTGAGCCACGTGTCCATGACGTTATTGCTGTCCTTTGGATGCATGCGCGACACCGTTCACACAGCTACTGAACGTAAAACGCTTCACGATTTTTCACAAACTTGATCACATTCAACATGGATAGAAAGAGCACGCGAATGCGTGGTTGATAGTTGAAACACGATGATTTTAAAAGCGGCTGCGACTACGTATGCGGAAGAAATGAACGTTATTTTCGTTTGAAGTGCGCGTGCTATGTGACATATTATCATATATCACTTTGCGACGATTATCGTAATCTCGCGTCGCAATTGTTCACACGAATGGCAACAATTAGCGTAAGAAATGAATTTTATTGAATTTAGATATAAGCATGGCCAAGTAACGTTCCATGTATGACACTTATGAAACATGTTGTAGCGCGAGTCGCATGGCAAGAGAGATAAGGAAAAGATTTTCAAACTATGCCTTCTACGCGTGGATTCGATACAACGGAAGCTATCGACGACTCACGAAGATTTTATAACGATGCTAGTACACGATGAGGAGACGAATGCCTGAATTGTCCGTTATAAAATATAATACAAATCTAAGAAATCATTCTTTAGTACATGTACAATTTACTCTTCGGAGCGGATAGAAATTTCATTTTTAGCTAATCGATGCGCGAGATTGGATAAGAAGCTGCTTTATAAATGATGCAACTGAAAGCATTTAGGCTGGTTCTTTTGGTTATTGGAACGCTACTGTTCACTATCGGTCGGACAGAGCAATCGGAGCATTTTCATTCGCTCGAAGAAGAGGTATAACAGAATCTATCTTTTGCTTAATATCGTTAAGGGGGGAGCCCTATTTAGGACGCTAGGAATAAGGTGACTTTTGGGAATTTTTTTTCTAAGAAACTGTTAAGCGGATCTTTTCTAAACTTTCTGGGTATTTTAGCTCACATTCAAACAATAAAAATTAGATTTTACGTTACAAAGTGTTTGGTAGAAATGAAGATATATGAACATGTTTGTTAGGACTCGGTGGCCAGAGTTGCAAATTGGCAATTGTAATGGTAGCCCCATTTCTTCCCTGAAATAAAAAAACCAAGGATTTTCTTATTTATAGTATAATTACATTGTAGATGAACTTAAGACATTAAGAAATGAATCGAACAACTCTTTTTCCATAAATAGTACGAAATATCTTGAGGCAGAATCGTAACTTTTTTTTTGAAGTCCCACGAATTTGTCAACTTTTAACTTTTTTTTCGTTTGTTAGGTTCATCGACAATGTAGTTATATTAGAAATAAGAAAATCCTTGGTTTTTTTATTTCAAGAAAGAAATGAGGCCACCATTAAAATCGCCAATTAGCAACACCGGCGCGCGAGTCCTAACGAACGTGTTCATATATTTCCATTTCTACCTCACACTTTGTAACATAAAAATTAATTTTTATTGTTTGTATGTGAACTAAAATACCCTGAAAGTTTGGAAAAGATCCGCTCGACAGTTTCTTAGAAAAAAAATCCCAAAAATCACCTTATTCCTAGCCGTCCTAAATACGGCTCCCCCCTTAAGCTGAAAATAACTTTTGTAAAGCTAATGATTATGACACGAACATCTTGTACAGTACCAACAGAGACGAAATACAGAATTGGTAACGGAACAAGATGATCCCCTCTTGATGTTTTCCACGCTCGACGGTTCCCTCGTTGGCATAGGACAACGCTCTGGAAACGTGCTCTGGAGGCAAAGCGATGGTATTCTTTGTATTAGCCGACGCGGACGCCCGACGGTTATTTTATATACTACCTGGTAATAAAAAATATTTCGCGAATAGGTGTAACCGTTTAATCATCTGTTTCAGAGCCAGTCGTCAAGATACCAGTCGATCTCTCAAGAGCGTCAACGTACGTATATGTAGCCGTCGGATCGTGTTGGACGAAACGTTAAGCCGGGAATCCACCGGGAAGCTAAGCTACGCGATGCTATGCTATGCTATGCCATGCTACGTTTTAAAGAAATTTTAAATGAACCCTTTCCACCGAAAGCTAAGTTCGCGCCACGCGAACTATACGTTTCCCACGGCGCATTTTTCGCAAGTAACGCGTTGCCGTTAGGTAAAAATGGAAGATCTCCCCCAATCGATCATGCAGCCTTAAATTTAAAGTGGGGAGATCTTCCCATTCGGTTGGCTAAGTGTTAAAACAGCATCGCATAGCTTAGCTCCCCGGTGGATTCCCGGCTTTATATCTGCAAACGTTATGGTTGCCTGAGGTTTCCTTGCCGTTTTCAGGCCGATGTTCTTACCGGATCCGAAAGATGGTTCTTTGTACGTGTTTGGCACGGAAACTGAAGCTCTGAGGAAACTGCCGTTTACTATTCCCCAGCTGGTGGCCAACAGTCCGTGTCGTAGCAGCGATGGAATTCTGTACACCGGTAGAAAGATCGACACTTGGTTCAGCGTGGATCCTCATACTGGCCAAAAAGAGCAACTTCTGGGATTCGACAAAGTTAAATATACGTGCCCCGTAGAGATCGAGGATGCCGTTTTCGTCGGTCGCACCGAGTATAATATCATTATGGTAGATAGCAAACAAAAGAACAGAAAATGGAATGTTACGTTTTACGATTACTCCGCTGCGAAAATGGAACCCGAGGGAATAGAAGATTATGGTCGGTCGATGATTCTCTATCTCGCGTTACTTTGTCCACGCGTGAATTTTATTAAGTGCGTCGTTTTCTTGTAGATCTGGTTCATTTCACAACGAGCTCGACCGGACGTATCGTCACCGTAGATAGAAGATTAGGAATGATTCTATGGGAACTGGACGTGCAGAGTCCAGTAATAGCGGTGTACATCGTGAGAAAGGAAGGGTTATTAACGGTTCCATTTACCAGCGTTGCGGATGGAACGTTGGATCTCCTTCTTACACGTTTTGCAAACAAGCCGAGCGACATTCAATTATTGTAATTCAGATTTTTATTCACTTCTTACACATTACAAAACTGTATTTCCTCATTTCCGTTACCTCGCAGTCCGACATTGTACATCGGTCAGCATAGACACGGACTTTATGCTCTACCGTCTCTCGTTGATTCGGCGACAGCCACGGTATCCAGTAATGTCGGACAGTTGCTGCTCGAAGGTCCGCCGTTATCGGTCCCGCAATTAGGCAAGAACGACAATAGGGTTCCCCTGTCCGGCGGCAGCGGTAGTCATCATGCGTACGTCGATGACAGCGATACTGTTGCTCAGCCGGAATATCAAACTGTCATCGCACTAGGTACGTACAACGTGTACATGTACGTGTCGGTTATTAACTGATTACGAGGTCTGCCAATTTCATCATCGGGTTAGGTCATTATGAAATACCGGCTGAATACAAACTGCAAGATCAGCAACCTCTTCAGATCACCGGCCGGTCCGATCCTGTGATCGAAACGTTGCCATTACGATACTTGAACTCTACGAAAGACCCGCTTCGGCTCAACTTACAAGAAGCCAAGGACGGTGGTGAATCTCCCGAGGACGGTGTCAACGGCGAATCTTGGCGCGAATACGTACGGAATACTTACACGGCAGGCAAAAGCTGGCTTAATCAGCAGGAAAACAAAGGCCTAAAGCTAGTGTTGCTGGTATTACTGGGATGCATTCTGGGAATGTTTTGGTACTTGAACGCGCAATTCAAGGAGTTTCAATTGTCGCAGGTAAATATCTACTTGAGGCGTTGCGGGAAATTTCCGATCGCGGCCTTATGATTTGTGCGTGTGATGCGTTTTCCAGCAAGGTTCGCGGGAGAGTAGTCGCACCAACGACTACTACTATGGAACAACGCGATCCAGCGTGCTCGCGGTGCCAGAAGATATCGGCCAAGGGGTGGTAAAAGTCGGGAAGATAACATTCGATACCGGACAAGTGTTGGGGAAGGGTTGCGAGGGAACCTTTGTATACAGGTACCTAACCCTGAGGTCAGGGTGACGCTGTGTCTGTCACTAGCCGGAAATTCTCTATTTCCAGAGGTGAATTCGATGGTCGTTCTGTGGCAGTGAAACGTTTGTTACCCGACTGCTTCACGTTCGCCGACCGAGAAGTTGCGCTACTCAGAGAATCTGACGCGCACGCGAACGTTGTGCGATATTTCTGCACCGAACAGGACAGGATGTTTAGGTACATTGCGTTGGAACTGGCTGAAGCGACTCTGCAAGACTACGTCGGGGGCCAATACGACAGCCGAAAAATATCGGTGAAGAGCATTCTGCGACAGGCTACGTCCGGATTGGCTCATCTACATTTTCTCGACATTGGTGAGAGAGATTCTTGGTCCTTGAACGACGACTATGGCGACGACCGTCCGCGGATTTCACATTTCCCCGATTACAATATGTATTTCGTCCGTTACTTTGATGACAGTGCACAGAGACATCAAGCCGCACAACGTATTGTTATCCACACCGGGCCCACGCGGAGAAGTTAGAGCCATGATATCGGATTTTGGACTGTGCAAGAAGCTTCAGCTGGGCCGCGTCTCCTTTTCCCGTAGATCCGGTGTAACGGGAACCGATGGGTGGATAGCGCCGGAAATGTTAAACGGGAACAGAACCACTTGTGCCGTTGACATTTTCTCCCTCGGCTGCGTTTTCTACTACGTCCTTTCCGATGGGAAACACCCATTCGGAGATCCATTGCGGCGGCAGGCCAATATTCTTTGTAAGACACCTTTTTCGCTTATCAGCAAAATAGGTTTAGGTTTCGTTGATACGGGTAAAATTATCCACTCGCGCTTTTCGCCTTTGCTCGATCCTTCGACTCCCGATGTAGATCGTTGTGTATTCGATTTGTATCATAGGCGGCGAAAGCGACTTGACGGCCCTTCACCATGGTATCCCCCAAAGTGACAAGGAACTCGCGTTAGTACTTATAAAGTCGATGATCGCTAGTGATCCATCGGAACGGCCGCCGGTAACGGCTGTCCATGATCATCCCATATTCTGGAAGCCTTCCCGAATTCTTGGATTCTTTCAGGTATCATTTCTTCATCGTTTCTTTACCGCAGCGCTGTCCAAACTTGCCTCCTGAGACGCAAAAGCCGTCCCCACCATCGGTCGCCGTTGCCATGGCGCAAAGACGCCGCCGAATCAAAGTAACAGTGAACGTCGATGTCACGCGTGCCGTCTGAGCTTCCTCAGCTCAGCTCAGCTTTCCTGAGTTTGTCTACGGAACTGTCACGGTCTCCCTTTTAGCGTCGCGAGGTTTCCTTGACAACAAGTCACGCTGCACGAAAGAAAGGTTGGAAGGGGAAGCAGGCGCGTGAGGGGCCCTTACGTTGGACAGCGCTGGTTTACCGTTTAAAGTTCCAAGTTTCAGCCACAAACTGTGTATGACATGTTTTCCGGCAGGATGTGAGCGATCGAGTAGAGAAGGAACAGAACGACAGCCCGGCTTTGATCGCGTTGGAAACGGACAATACACGGGTTGTACGAGGAGATTGGAGGTTATTCATCGACGTGGAGGTTGCAACGGATCTTCGAAAATACAGAAGCTACCGTGGCGAAAGTGTTCGGGATCTTCTAAGGGCTTTGCGAAACAAGGTACAGGGGGAAGGTACAACTGAAGAGTCTACAAAACTGCTAGATTGTCATGCCGATTTGTTATCGATTCTCCTTTTAGAAACATCACTACAGAGAACTGAGCCCCGAGGCGCAGGAAAACCTTGGAGACATTCCCGACAAGTTTACCGATTACTGGCTTTCTAGATTTCCCTGCTTGTTGTCGCACGTCTGGTGCGCGATGCAAGCTTTCCGTGGCGAGCCAACTTTAAGAGACTATTATCATGTTGATTACATGTTTTCAAATATTTGCGAAACGGAATTTCCTACATCCAGAAGTAGCACACATCCCACGAATTCTAATACGTTATCATCGGCGTCTTGGAGAGGGCGAGATAATATCGATTGGAGTCCGAATAAAGCAAGATATCGCGGTCAACGACGAAAACACGAAAAGAAGAAGATCGAAGTACCACTTGCCTGGACGTTACCGTCGAGCTAATTGTAAGAAACCGCTAGTGATTTCAGTCGCAGATTAATTTCTTAACGCGCGCGCACACACACACACACTCACTCACTCACACTCGCGCTCAACTATCGAGGCGCTACATTTATTATTTGTTACAGAGAATCAGGTAAACGATACCGTGAAATCAAAACTGTTTGTAAATTATAAACTAATGTACCTAGGGTTTACGAACGTTTGTAAAGTATCGTATACTATAAATACACGTACAAGTTGAGCGAATATCGATGCGTATTTGTGTGTGTGGTCGACAAGTGAAAATTTCATTGCACGTATGAACCCAATACGCGTAAATCTAATCTTTTGGTTTTCTTCAGTTAGCTCGGTGGTCGGTCCAAATGCACATCATGAATACATACATGTATAAAATACACACACCTGTATAAATACACACACAGGCGCACGCACGCAGCATACATGCATTTGTACGCACACTTGATTGCTTAAGTTTTATTAAAAAAAAAAATATACACGTGTAGATTCGTATCTTTCTCCATTTGCTTCGATAACGTTCAACAGATGGAAAAACGATACAAATGTATACCGGTGCGCAGAGGGAAATGTGTGCACATGTCTCTCGGCGGAAAATATAGTTTTTATCTTTGCGTTCTTCCGTTTTCGGTTGACGGAACGTGAACCGTACATGTCTTGTTCTCACTCTAAATAATTCGTCTATCGAAGCGCGTGCACGGACTTGACTTGATTCTCACCGGCCAAATTGCGCATACACAGTGTTGACATGTCTCCTCTGTGTACGCAATGCGAGTGTAATGAAGACGTAGTGGTGGTGATTGTGATGATGGATGACGATGGCGATTGCGATGGCGATGATGATAATCTCCGTTGCGCAGCACGTAATGGAGAGGCGGCCGGCTCTTTCACTCGTGCGCGAGTGCAATTGGTCCGCGAGATACAAGCGAACTCGGTGTACACGCGCTTCCGCATCCAACTATACATCTATGGGGCGCGAATTCCACTTACGCCCAAATCGCCCGTGAGTTTCATTAGGGTAGGTTTCCCTATACGCGACCGGACGCATCGTTAAGAATTTCAAAGTCGATTTTCTCGAAAATGGAGCGCGATATCAAAAAATTGTATTCCTTTTTCTCAACTTATTTACTTGTTATAAGTCGAAAAGAAAGAGTAACTTTTTCTCATATCGCGCTTCGTTCTCGTGAAAATCGACTTTGAAATTCTTGACGTTGCGTTCAGTTGCGTACAGGAGAAAATCACGGGCGATTTTGGCGTAAGTGGAATTCGCCCTATATCGTCTATATTGTAATACTTTTGTTGCCGTTGAATCGTCAACCTCTTGTACTGCGTGAAATTCAGGAACCTTGGACTAGAGACGCCCGACAAATAGGTGTACTAACAGCGCAGTTGATTCGGTAGTTGATTCGCATTTATAAGGTATACGGAGGGGGGTTGGGGGGGGGGGGGGGTGTATCGTCGGTCCTTGGACATACAAACTCGTGTCAACTGACGCTACGGATACCTTGAAACGAGTTTCTTCGCTTACAAGTTCCGTACAGACTGTCGCGAATGATTCCTGAACGAAACAAGCGCGTATCGAAGCAGCAGCATTGGTTGCTGAAAAGCATCGAGGTAGATTTATCCTACGACGAGATGTGCATCTCGTCAGTCTGTTTTTAAGGAAGAGCTTTTGCAACTTTCTCCCGCTGTTTCTCGTCGGCAATTTTCATTTGCCTCTGTTCCCTTTCCCTTCGGATGAATTCAGGATCGTTCCAATACTGCACTTCGCCGCTCGCATAAGCGATAAATATTACATTTGTCACGATGAAAACGCCGAGGACGATCCAAAACACGATTCTCCATTCGTGAAGACCGTCGTTCTGTGTCAACAGGCCAACTATGTACGGTGTGATGATACCTGTGAAAGCGCCTATGCCGTTTACAAGAGCCATCAAAGTGCCAGAGTAATTTGGACTAAGATCCAGAGCGTTAACTTTCATTCCCGGATAAAATGTGCCTGCGGAAAAGAGAAAGGGAAATGTTAAGAAAAGAATATGAGGTATACGTGGGTGACGGAGGAAGAAAGATCGTAGCATGTTCACACGTACCCATGAACGTTGTGCCGATGGTGAACATAACCATGACGAGCGTTCTGTCGCAGGTGGCGTAGGACGCGCCGATAATGAACACGCCCGGGCCGATCGAGGCGATGGTTGTGCCTAGTTTACGTACGTTGGTTCGCGACATCACCCCGGACGTGATCATCCAGTCGGCTAGACAGGACGTGACCACGCTAGAAAGCCACATGGTTAGATAGGGCAGAGCTGAGAGCAAGCCATTGTCCTTGATCGGGTACTTGAGTACGCTGCTCATGTATTTAGGGAGATCGTTGATTAGGGTGAATAAGCCCCAATCGTGACCAATCTGCGCGGCTACCAGCGCCCAAACTGGCAGGGAGCTGAGAATGTGCCTCCACGGCACCGAGGGCGGCTTCTTATGCGTATGAGCGTGCATCTTTTCGCGCAGAAAGTTCCTCTCTCTCTCGGAAATGAACGGATGGGTGTCCGGGCTATTGTAACACGTTACCAACCATATCAAGAACCAAGCAACTCCAACGCTGCCGAACACGTAGAACACAGCTGGCCAGCCTATCGTCGAGTAATGCAGGATGATCCCGGACACCGAGTTTGCGAATACTGTACCGAGCTGGGCGCCGGCAAATACCAGCGAGCCAATCATGGATCTTTCCTCCGGCGGTGTCCACTGCGCCAGCATCGCGTTCAACGCCGGAAACGTTGTACCCTCGCACAGGCCCATTAACACGCGGACGGCTATCAGACCTGGGGCCTCACCGAATTCCACCACGATCGGTGTAATCAGCGTGAACACTGCGGTCGCCAGTATGCCGAGGCCGAGGGAATATTTTCCACCAAACTTTTCGGACAGCATGCCGCCAGGTAAATGCGTTACCACATAGCCCCAATAAAACGACGATAAGATTACACCCTGGCCGAAAGACATGCGTTATTAGTGGGTATTGTTTTCATGGCGCGTGCCCTGATTTCTCTCGGCGCGGTTAATCTGTCCTCGATTTTTTTTTTGTATACCTGCGTCATTCCATCCCAATCGTAGATTTTCGAGTTGGATGGTAGCGTCGGTCCAGTAGAATTCTTCCCTGGCTCATCGTCCATGGGCGGGCACGAGTCGAAATCGTTGTGAGATTCGTGCCCCTGCGGCTTTACCATCGTGGTGATCGTGATGGAGAGGCAAACCCTCATCGCGTAAGCATTGAACAACGCGAAAAATCCCATTATCGCGAATATCCATCGTTGCGGTATTCTCCCACCTGTGCGTACAGCAAAGTAGTATCGCTTAGGTGTATAGTATACAATTAGGTGCACATATATATCGATAAACCGAGACCCACGCTGTCGCAAAGAAGAAAGCCCGAGGTCAACGGCGCGGAAGGAATGACGATTAGCAGAGCCTTTCCCTGTTGGCAACTGCCTAACGAGCCGCAGAAATCAATCTAGGTAAAGGTCAGATTCCTTGCACGTAAGAGTGACACTCGGGTGCAACACAATTTCGATTTTGGCTCGCGTTCTGTCCAGGAGGCAAACGGCAAACGTGCAAACGTTTGACAAACAAGTAGGCGAAAGAAAGAAAGATAGAAAGAAAGAAGGAAAGAAAGAGAATTTGGGCAACCGACAAAACCTTGAAATGGAATTATGGAGGTCATGCGCGCCGAATCATCGCAATGATACTTTGTGACTTGATTTTATAACTAGTCGCCAACAAGGAGGACGTCCCGATTGAGAAACACCTTCCGGAGATGCTTGCTGGCTGGCCAAGCACAATAGGGAAAACAGAAGTAAAAATCTATCATTAATATCGAGAATTACAGTAGGTAATATACCCACGTGTAAGTATAGTCGGTGAAAAATGATAGAATTAAAGTCGCGGCAATAAATCAAATCGCAGGTTTAGAGGCTAGACTCGAATCGGGGGAGATAAAGCGCTCGAGATGATGGAAAACAATAGTGTGTACCTATACCTACCCGCTTTCGTCAAACTTGTTCAAAAAGGCGTTCTGCGATATCAGCGATACATACTCGGTGACATACTGCCGCTTCGTAGGCGCAACAAACAATCTAGGGCCTAGATAGGTTATATGCTACTATATAGATTCTAGGTATATGCAGTAAGTATGTACGATCGACACACGCGAGCAATCGTAATTTCTTATCGATCGAAGAACACGAGTATTTTATTTCCAGATAAATCCATGGGAACAAAAAACCCGATGGAATTACTTCGGGAGGAAAAAAAAGATAAAAGTCTCAACTATAGACGTCGTATAACGATCGCGGAGCTCTTGGAAAAACCGGAAAATCAAAGATTACGCTCGATGAATATTCTCTCCCCTACGTTTCCAACCGTTTTTTTTCAACAAACAATTTTTTCAATTCGTTTTGCTAAATGTCACCAGACTCGGCTACAACGGGTTTATCTTATCTGGCAGTGTACGGCGAAGCTATCACGTAAACACGGGAAGCCAAAAACTACCTTAAGATAATAATAATAATCCACTTTAGTGCGCTTTAATGACGCGGATTACAATTGGCAAGTCGAAATCGTCGATTCGCCGAAAAGATAACGAAGTGATCGTGTCATCGCTTGAGCGGCTCTTCGTAGATACTATAAAAAAAAAGTGTTCTAAATTGCTGTAATCCGGGCTTAGGAAGCCAGTTGTTTATTTCCCCACTTCAGTTACCAATTAATCTCGCCTGATAGGAGGATATCCCTCGTCAAATATATATAAAAAAAAAAGACAGTAAAAATTATGCGAGATCTGCTATCGCATGCGTCACATCTTCTAGACTTCTCGATCCTTGATGTTATCCTTCCACTTTGCGATGCCTCGACTTGCTCGTAAATGCATCTCTACGGCGCTTCTCGATAAAAATACAAATACCTAATTTCTCACTTTCTGTCATTGCTATCTATTAATCGCCGAGAATCTAGCCCGCGCGATCCTTTCGAGGGACAGCCAATTATCGCGAGAGACGGATAATACGATACCGTGTATCGACACAACAGTATTAGGCACGTTTGTACATATAGGGGGAAAACGCAGATACGTTTCGCTAAATGTGTCATTCAAGTTCCGTTGTTACCTATTTATTAAGCAAAGAACCGGGGACCGTCGTCGTTCTCGATGCTACTTTTTCCCAGCTCACCCTTTGCCGCTCTTCCTGCATATATAGTATGTACATATAATTACTCTGCCAACGAAACCCAACTCACGATCCATTCGCACCCACTGGCTTTGGCGGTATTTTCTTCAACCCCCTTTATCGTTTCGCGATTACACTATACTTGCTCGATATTGTTATTGCAGTAGGACGTGACCAGTACTCACAGCATGCTTTCCATGTGGTCATCATTTTGCCAATTGTTGTTCTCTGACACTCGGCTGTCGGAACCAACTGTGTCCAGGTTCGTGAATATGTTTAAAACGGGCAGCAAGTGAACAGTAATTATTATTACAGGTCAAGTAGAAATAGTTGCGTCGATCTCAACACCAAGCGAGACACTAGTGTATCGTATAAAATCGTATAGCCGCGTCCAGTGGAGGAGCAAGCCTACTATTTATTCACGAGATTCTGCGGATAAAAACGGTTGTTAGATTCTACATACATCCCGACCACTTGTTGCGAGTAACTGGATCGAAGCTCTCCGTGCGAATTCGTTTTATACTGGTGCACGTGTTCCTGGTTGAACGCGAAAAGGGAAAGGAAACGTGGAGAAGAGGCTAAGCGTAGTGGTAAAAGTTGACGCGGACAAGGTATAACACCACGAGAAGAGTGGGTGGGGGAGGGGGGGGGGGGGTGACATGATAACGCGGCCGTACATACTCATTTTTGATACTTGACAGTCGTTCGAAATCTACCAGCAACTGGAGAGGAACAGGCGAAGAACGGGGGCGAAACAGGAAAAAAGGTCCATGTTTCTAACCAACGGATGACCAAGTTTCTAAGTAATGTACGTACATTCGTCAGGAATCCGGCGATTTATCCTCATCTATCCATACCGCCGACGCCATGAGTCGTTTATATCTTTCTAGATACATACATACATATGTAGTTTCTAACGAGAAACCTATTGCCTCCCTCCCACTCGACCAGCGCGCAATCATCCGGCAAAATCTGTTCGCACTGTTGGCAGGCAGGGAGAGATTCCCTTTTAGATAAAGCTATCAGCAGTAGTCTAGGATGCTGGCGGCTTAAAGCGGCTTGATAAGTAACGGCCCTTGCGCGACGTGTAAGCCGGCGAGTAATACTTGGGCAAATGCAAGTGCCACAGGTATCTTAGTTGCCCGTATTGCCACAATGATACGTATTGACGGCACATTATACCGACTATTATCATTCGCAAAGGCAAGGCCTCGATTTCGCAACGCTTCAAAGAATCCACAGCATGAAAAAGTTGCTTCATTATTCTACAAGCAATTGCTGAAATATGTTGAAAAGTCTCGTTCTCGTTCGTTGCAAGGATGACAATTATTCTTAAACTGCAATACAGAGATACAATTACAGTTGCACTCTCCCTTGTCGCTCGTCTATGACTGCTTGTGATACATCATGTAAATTCTTCTCCCCCCCATCCCCCCCCATTTTTATCATTGATCAAACACAGATGACACGCGCAGGTTTCGTTTAAAACTCCAAGTATAACTGTTGCTAGTCGATTCGATAATAATACATGTGCACATACATAATTACACACATACATGTAGGTTGTGCGACTATCGGAGATATACGAAACAATGATTGTACGACAATAAGAAACAATTACGAGATCGAGCGGGATCGCATCGATTAATCGGGCGAGATCAATGATAATGAATCGTTCTTACCTTTAATACCGTGGAATCAATTGTCATTGCGATAAAATCAAATAAGGTTGACAAGAACGGCCGGCGCAATTGTCTAAACGCGATACGACATGCCTTCTTTCACAATTTATTGCACCTCTTTTCCTAATCTATAGGATAGGTATGAAAAGAAACAGAGGATTATTAGTTTCAGTTCCGAGCGTAGAGCAGTGCTGTTCGATTGAAAAGAAAATGACCTTTTAACCAAGTTATAACCATAGTCTTTATGAAAGCTACACTTTAATTAATTGTTATTCGGAAAATAAAATTCATTCCACCCGCTATTAACTCAGATCTCTAAGGCTTTTCCTTAGTCCCTTATAAATTTGAGGTATCTCGCTGGCAAGTTTCGCACTTTCTTCCTTCGCCCTCACTTTGGCCGTGTCCAAGTCACGCATCTATAAGATATGCGCATACGTTTAATTCTAATCTTCCTTCATGGATTTGTCGCCATGTAAAATTATATAAGAACGCAGGGGACACTTACGCACTCCTTTACCGTGTATTTCTTAAAGAGGTCGAACAAATCGTGTACAGTCCACGAAGTCTCGTCAAGTTTGTTTAGTCTTACGAATGGACATCGAGGCTGGTGATTCGTGTGTTCTTTCCTGAAAACGTGAGTTGGTACATTTAACCAAACTATATCCGGCGATTAATTGCGCGAGTTGACAGAAAGGGCGGGAAGGAGTGCGCGACGATGAAAGAAAATCACGATCCGTACCATGGATCGTCGTCAGGATCCCAACCGTCGAGTTGTTTCGAACATATAAAACACTCGACCAGGTCAGGTTCTTCTTTGCCACCGACGGCAAGAAATCCAGCAGCGGCCATACGTTCAGGATTGCAAGTGTTGTCCTCGTGAGATTGAAACGGCCAGTGATCGAATGTTTTTAATCGACCGGTCTTCCAGAACGTTGAGTTCACCTCACTGGACAAACATGTAAACGATCCAACAGCTTGGTTATTATTAAGGTTATGGTGCGGGATCGTTAACCGTAACGAGTTACTCTTACCAACTATGTGCATTACTCTAATGCGTACGTATAAAAACACACTTACGGTAATAAATCCATGATCGTGCAATTACAAACACACCTTTCAAACTTTCCAAAGTCCAAACACGATATTTAATAAGATTGTTTAGGCGGCACACACTCGCTATGCACACTCGCGCGTCGTACACACACAACATACAACTCTGTGTGTGCACGCCATGTGCATGCACACTACTTGGTCATACACTACAAATTTGGCAATGTATTATGCGTATATAGATGTGCGAGCAATGCAGCTGCAGAGCAATGCGACCGACTGGGGTGTCCAAGTACCTACCTATATATCTAATGATGACAAGGGAACAGGATTCGAACGCTTTGCGCTACCTAGTAAGCGCTATTTCCACTTTATCGACATATCTTGACGTTATCGACTTGTTGACTCAAATCAACCAAGTCTTTGTTACTAAAGGCTGGTTCAGACACGTCCAGTAATTTAGTCGGGTAGTTTAGGAAAACAATGGTAAATTACTAAATTACTCGCTACTCGACTAATTAAATTACTGGACGTGTCTGAATCGGCCGTAACGTGGTAGGGGTAGCTTTAGACAGTGTCAACGATTGTCATGACGACATGGTACATAACTTCTTATTCCGCCAAGCGGGTTTAGGCATTTACGAGTCGACCGAGCGAAAGGGATTATAATATTCTCCCATCATGGAGACGGGGCAACTCGATGTATTTGGAGTAATAGCGTTCGATGGTTAGTACACTATAATACATTTTGCGCACGAATGAATGGTTCCATATGAACCTAATTAACATTGTTATGTTTTAGACTTGTGATCTCTTTTAGCCTAAATACACAAGTACATGGGCGTCCGGAGGGGGTGCAAAAGGGGCAGTTGCCCCCCCCCGGCTTTTAAGAAAAAAGCGCTTATTTTTCAAAACTGATCTTTATTAAGTTTATATTAAAAAAAATATATAAAAAAAAACAATTTTTATGTTAAACGATTTTATTAAAAATGCACTAAAACTAAATTAAAATGCACTAATAAATAATTCTTTTCTTGTACTACAATTTCGAATGTGATATAGGTACTACGAACGGTCTGCAAAGTTTTAGTTTTACTATTCGTACGTACGTACGTAACGGATCATTTCTCGATAAATTGTGTTTTATAAAAGCAGCGGCTTTTCGTCGTTTTCGTAAAGAACGCGAGTGGCTGATTTCAAGTCGTTTGGATTTATGGTTATGGGTTATATTTATTGATGATCGGGTAATTTTTCCACCCCCTCGGGGTTAATTTTTTTTTTTTAAATATTGATACACGATGGACATGCAATTTTCCTAATGGTCTCTTTTCTTTTCTCCCGTCACGTAGGTGTAACAAGAAACGGTTTATGGCTACATCCAGATGGAGAACACCTAGTGTACGCGACGGGCAATAAAGTTATCATAAAGAATACGAAAACGGATGAGCAGACCTTCCTCACCGGCCACAAAACCTTAATCTCCGCTTTATGTATCTCAGCCTGTGGAAACATGATAGCTTCCGGCCAAGTGACCCATCACGGTTTCAAGGTGCGTTCGCCCGTTGCGTTTGGCTTCCCTGGATTTCCGCATCCAGTCGCATTATTATGAAATCAGCGAATTATTTTCTACGCAGGCGACGGTCATAATATGGGATTACGAGAAACGTAAGATGAAAGCTAATTACGAAATGCACAAAGTAAGAGTGGAGAACGTGTGTTTCACACAGGACGGACGGTATCTGATCAGTCTCGGAGGCAGAGATGACGGTTACATCGTAGTGTGGGACATTGAAAATCAAAGTCCACTTTGCGGTAATTCCATCTTGTACAAAAAAGAAAAACATATCGCGTAGGTATAGTTGGAATTTATTCATTCCTTGGATAATGCCGTGGAATCGCGTCCCGATCTACAGGTACCTCGATGCAGGGGGCACACGCCGAAATAATCGCGCGGACAAACGTTCATAACGCGAACTTCGTCACTGCCGGAGAGGGAACGATCAGACTATGGCGCATAAACCCGAAAGCTGGCAAACTCCATGGGATTGACATAAAAATCGGCAAAATTAGGCGCGTGATAAACTGTGTCGTTTTGGACGACGGGGATGAGCATGTCTACTGCGGAACGACATCTGGTGATGTCATAAAAGCTAGGTACACGCGTAACTGCGACATCTCTCGTCGCTGATCGTCGTTCCATCATTTCATTTCTCTCGCGTAAACAACGCTTTCTGCGCCTCTTGATCCGATACTACATGGACGTTTTACCTACGCAGGTTAAATATCGCCGAGTCCGAAGAACTCGAGTGCCCGATTATGATCGGATGTTACTCAAAAATACCTCGCGCAACCAAGGGAAAAACCAGCAGCGAGGGAGAAGCATACGCTGGCGGTGTAAGAAATTTGTTACTCTTGGGAAAGGAAGAGATAATCGTAGGCGCTGGCGATGGGACAGTAGAATTAGCCGAGATATCAACAGACTCGCTCCCTGTCAGGGACAGAACGAAGAAACTGCTGGTCATGCCATGTATAAAAACGGTAAATGAGACGATTCTTCTCGCGCGCGTAAATCATGTATATAATTCGTTCTCGCCGTAATGAGCGCGCGCGGTCGCAACGATTGCACAATCGCGCGTGATTTATCTGTCGAATGCTATTAGAGATGTCTATCGTATATCGTTGGCGCGGTAGCGAGGAGAAGAGCATAAGCAAACGATTATGTATTACTTTTTAAGTATGTATATCTATAATCGAATGTAGCATCGTAAGGGGAATGTGTGCGCCACAGTCACCTCGATGATCCGTTACAAAGATGATTATATACTGGTGGGGACCGTGCTTTGCGAGATCTACGAAATTCAACTGTCCAACTTCCGCACGCGTCCGCTCGTCACTTGTCACACTAGCACGGTATACGATCTCGCGTTCCCACGGTAGGTACTAAGTAGATAGAGGTCGGTCGTACAGGTAACTCGTACGCGAACTTATTCTACAAGTACATTGTACGTAACTCTGTGTGTGTGTGGGCGTATCGACATTTTCCACAGCAACCGTTCCGAGATATTTGCAACTGCTGGAAAACACGATATTCGTGTCTGGAAACTGAAAACGCAAAAGGAATTGCTTCGAATCACCGTGCCGAATTTTATCTGCTCGAGCTTGTCTTTCGATCGTAACGGGGGCACTATAATATCCGGTAAGCACTTGACTCCACTACTACATATTACATTATACATAAATGTAGTGGCTCACAGCCATAATCGGACACTCTTTAAAATCGCGTAACATTTTTAACATTGGTCGAAACGACTCGTTTTGAACAAAATTGCAATTGATCGGAATAGCAAAAAAAAAAAAAATAGTAAAGGCCGTTTTTCAACTTTTTTTTTTGAGCCTATAATGAAAACTCGAAAAATCCGTTTGTCAAAAAACATCGCTGATTTCGGGAATTTCGACCTTACTCTGCGATCTTTAAATGTTTATAGTTCAGAGCAACGTTAACCGATTTTGATTAAATTTTCAGCATGTATACAACTTACTTAAATCTACAAATCGGGTAGAATTTTTGAATTTTCATTATAGGCTCAGAAAAAAAGTTGAAAAACCGAGCTTTACTATTTTTTTTTTTTTGCTATTCCGACCAATTGCTATTTTTTTCAAAACGACGAAACACGTCACTTTTAAACTAATTCGTCTGGCTCCTCAGAAAAACTCAAGTCATTTGGACCAATTTTAAAAATATTATGCGATTTTAAAGGGTGCACGATTATGACTTAATCGCGAACCCGCGTTTTCAAACTTTCTTGTGCATCGGAGGAAGCCTGGAATGACGGCACGATACGGGGATTTTCTTTAAACGGCGGTGAACTTTTATTCGCCATTAATCACGCACACCCAAAATCTGTGACGGCAATTACGATGACGAGCGATGACTGCAAGCTCGTCAGCGGCGGCTGCGATGGCCAGGTAAACCACACCCCTCTAGTTTCTAACTAGCGTTCAGTCTACACAAGTATTGTATAGGTATTGCACTTGGTAGTATGTACTTGATTATGCAGGAGGTGGGCACGCGCGCGGAGGGAAATCAATTGTCAGTATGTGTGTAAATCTTGAATCGTCACGTTCGCGTTTAGGTGCGAATATGGAATTACAAGTCCGCGTCGCGGCAATTGTTGGACGTGTTGAAACAACACAGAGGTCAAATAACGTCGCTGCAGGTGTCGCCCGATGATAAGAATTTAATTAGTTCCAGCGCAGATGGTACATGCATACTGTGGGACATGAGGTATATTATTAATTTAACATCAAGATGATAAAAGTACAGCCGGCACTCGTTATAAGCCTGACGAACGGTGCTGGCGGCGGGCGTACGGCACTATTCCGCGCGGCCAATGGCTCGAGTGAGAAAACCCAAAAGCGAGCGAAAGGAAACGAAAGAGTCGACACGAAGTTGCCGTCGGCTCTTTCGTTCCCTCTCGCTCGTTCTCGGGTTCTCCCATTCTCGTCCGAAGGATTCCAAGAAATGGTGGGGACAGTCGCCGGGCTTACAACGCATGGTAGAAACGGGCTTATAACGAGTGCAAACTGTACTCGGAAAATGAAATCTACGTATATATGTTGGTACATCGTTTTGTCGCAAACACTTGCTGCTTAGGAATTCCAGAAGAAAGTTTGCCTTGAAGGGAAATACAATGTACATGGCAACTAGCTTTGTTCCTAGTGGTACACAAGTTTTAACGTGCGGCTCGGACCGTAAAATAGCTTACTGGGAGGTCTTGGATGGCTCATTGGTTCGCCAAGTCCAAGGATCGACAGTTGGCACGCTGAACGCTATAACTGTCAGCCATGACGGACAATATTTTCTAACCGGATCGAACGATGCTACTGTAAGACTGTGGGATTATCGTACCGCGATTACCGTTCGTTTTGGCCTGGCTCATGCTGCCCCGATTACTAGCTGCGCATTTGCTCCAAACGGTGAATTTCTGGTGACGACAAGCGCGGACGGTGCTATAATTATCTGGAAATACCCTCTCGATACAAATATCGCAAACGATAACGGCGATTCAAATACGATATCTGCGGACGTACAAGAAGAAAACAAAAACCAATGAAACAACATTACTCGTACAATTCAGCGAGAAAACGGCGGCAAACTTGCAGCGATCATTCAGCACCATTGTGGTAACTAATATAGGGATGAATATGTTTCAAACTTTCCATCGATATCCGAAATGCTCGTTTCCACTTTCTTATACTACCATGTTACACACACTTCCTTTGACCAATTGTGAGAATATTTCGTCACGCGATTGGAGAAAGCAAGAGAGAAAAAAATTTCTTACTGCAACGATAGAGTGTGTATTTATATATCAATTACAATATGCAGCACACGCTACAAAAAGGTCAATGAGACATTTATCGGCCAAAATTGCCTATCGCTAACTCTTCAAGGAAGCGTAGACATAAAGGATGTGCACACCTCGATGATCGCTCAACCCCAAGCTTGACTTTTACAATAGTGGAGTATCAATTTTCCATCCGAGCCGTAACAGTCGTACAAGTTTTTAACCACCTGATCCGGCGCAGGTGCAAATGTCTGATTCACATACAGGAACTGCCGAGGAATAAATCATGTTTATTTATTAAGTGTAATCGGGTACAATTGGTTTTTCCACACTTACCAGTTTTTCATTGGTATCCAGCTTCAGATATCTTCTGACAAAATTTGAAATACGACCGATACAATGATCCTGGCTGACGAACCATCTTTTCTGTCTCATTATCGGCGCATTCCCAGTTGCTTTTAACAGAATGGCGACTGAAAATGTCAAGGGAATGCTAATGAAAATGCTACTTCGTCACTGCTAGTTCGTAAACTTTGTAAACATTCTTAATCTTTCTTACTTTTCGCCTTGTCCTTGGAAGCTGCTTGATCTCCATTTCGAACTAGGGATGTTTCAGCTGGAATCGCCTCCAAATTGGCAGGTGGTTCTTCGTTGACTAAAGTTTCATCAATCTCCTCGGATTTAGTTTCAGCATTTTCATTCGCAACAGATTCGCTGTCTTCCTTTTCGGACATGGCGGCGGCGAACGTGTCGCACCAATTTTCAGTGAAAATTCAAACCTCGCTGAACAGAGTGACGTCCTTAAAACCTAACCCAGACCGATTCTCTGCGCGTGAAACGCGTGTCGTCGTCGTCGGCAAATGTCAAAGGCATTTTAAAGAAAAAATTTGTTGCGCGGCCTAACCAAACACTGTCGGAACTGGTTAAATCTTCAATCAATCATGGAACATTTACTATTATAACTATTGGTAAATTCGGAGACTTGGCAGTAACGTGATAGCATTATTCACAACTTTACATTATACTTTAAATGCGTTTAAAGAACGTCAAAAGTGTCAAAACCAGTCAAAGCTTCCAACATGTATGTATACATGTAGTACACATGTCGCCACACACTACTAGTCTATCTCTCTCATGTTCATCCAGGGTTCATAGCGATTAATCGCAGTGAATGGAGGGGGAAACATCTATAGGAGTGGTGGTTATGTGTGCATGAACTGCGCCTGCGTCAGTCACGCACGCATTACCACCACTCCTGTAGGTGTTCCCCCTCCATTCACTGCGATTAATCGCTGTGAACCCCTAGTTCAGCCAGCGTAGGCCAGCATTGCGTTGCGCGCGCTGCGAGCAGAGTTGCATGACCAATCGTTTTCGAGCAATGTTTAATGGCGGACATTAGATGTGTGTATGTATATACCTACTAGGTAAAATACGTGGATTATATTTAATCGAAGGTGTTGGTACGCGCGCGTTTCGTTGCCGTCTCTCGCGATACATAAAGAAACTTGTAGGTGGAGAAAACAAGTGATTATCCGCTTGAAAAAAGAACGCAATTGTTTTACGGAGAGAATATAATCTCGAGGAGAGTAATTGACGAATATTTTTAGGAGAAGTTAACCGATTCATGTAAGTACATATATATTTCTGTGTTCTCGAGTCGTAAATGATTATACTCGTGAATTCGATTGCCGGCAGTTCTCCCCGTCTGCGTGTGGAATGAAAGAAGAAGATATTTCCGAAAGCACCATGATGATGGATTCTGGTAAAATCGTGAAACCAGAGGGGAATTACAGCAACGACTGTGATGTAAAGATTCCAGAGTCCAAAAAGCTAGCATCCGAGGGGAAGCTGCACGACGCTTTGGATCAATTATTAGCGTTGGAAAAACTAGCGCGAACAGTTGAGTGTATTTGCAATGTGTTGCGTTGTACATGATGAATTTTGTTCCTTCGAGTCATGGGCAAAATGTTGAGAATTTTGTGTTCTTTTTTTGGGTCAGGCCGCGGATATGCCATCCACGTCACGAATTTTGGTAGCTATCGTTGAAATATGCTTGGAAGCAAAGAATTGGGCAGCCCTGAACGAGCATATAGTTTTGCTGTCGAAAAGACGTTCTCAGTTCAAACAAGCCGTTACAAAAATGGTGCAAGAATGTAGCACTTACGTGGACAAAATGCCCGACAAGGAAACTAAAATTAAATTGATAGAAACCCTGCGTACGGTAACGGAGGGAAAGGTAAAGCATTTGAATCGTATGGTTACATTAATTCTGTTTTTACCATGGGATGAAAGACTCGTAGCGTAATTCTGTTTAATTATTTAAGATATACGTGGAGCTCGAAAGAGCTAGACTCACTCATGCATTGGCGATAATCAAAGAAGAGGACGGCGATGTATCGAGTGCGGCGACTGTTATGTTGGAGTTGCAGGTATTTACGCTCGTACACATGTGTAAGAACAACGATTGGGAGGAGGGAATCAGAATATTTTAAAGGTAACCACGAATCTATTCCCCAGATCGAGACTTACGGAAGCATGACACGTTTAGAAAAAACTTTTCTCATTTTGGAGCAAATGCGATTATGTTTAGCGAAAGAGGACTTTGTGCGCACTCAAATAATAGCCAAGAAAATCAGTGTGAAATTTTTCAGCGACGAGAAAAACGAAGATGTGCAATACCTGAAGCTAAAATATTACGAGTGAGTGTGTGAAAACGAACAAGCGATTACTTTCAGAGATTGGTAAAACGAGTATGAGATCAACCCTTTTTTTTCTCTTTATTCTAGTCTAATGATGAAATTAGCTTTTCACGAAGGTTGGCATTTAGAATTGTGTAGACACAATCGAGCAGTCCTAGAGACTCCAACTATCAAAGATGATTCCGAGAAGAGGCACACCGTTCTTTCCCGGGCTGTTATTTACCTTGTGCTCGCGCCACACGAGCCGGAACAGGCGGATTTGACTCACAGACTGCTGGCTGATAAACTTTTGGATGAGATACCGACGTACAAGTAATAATATACCACCTACTACTCTAGAGCGACGACTCGGGTGTGCTCTCCGCACCAATATGTATCATTAAGCGGGTTTAGTGAAAACGACACGACTCCTTTTGAATTTCCCTATCCGCAGGGAGTTGTTACGCCTATTCGTGAATCCAGAGTTGATAAAGTGGTCGGGACTTTGTGAAATTTACGAAAAGGACCTTAGAGCCACCGAAGTTTTTACCGAGTCGACCAAAGGAGGTGCTAAGCGCTGGACCGAACTTCGAAAGCGCGTCGTTGAACACGTAAGCGTAAATGTTTCGTTTTCTTTCGATATATACCGTCGCCGGATGCTTATTATTCCGTCTTCGCGTTCCGTATTTACAGAACATTAGAATTATGGCAAGATATTACACAAAAATCACGTTGACTCGTATGGCCGAGTTGTTGGATTTACCAGTCGTGGAAACTGAGGCATGTCTCTGCAACCTAGTAGAAACTGGAGTGATAAATGCCCGTACAGATCGACCAGCTGGCGTGGTTAGATTCACTGGAACCCAAGAACCCGCTGCTTTATTAGATGCCTGGGCCGCCTCGTTGTCGAAATTAATGAGTCTTGTTAATCATACGACCCATCTTATTCATCAAGAAGAAATGCTGGCCGTTGCTCGTTCCTAAGTCCCGGAGGGATACGCGACGTTTCCACTTCCTCCTCATCTTCGTTTAATCGTACTCCCTATTACCCAATTTTTTTTCTACATAGTCTTTGGTCTAATCCGATTCACACAATCCTCCCGGCAAATCCAGTTTCCATCGAAATGCATGTGCATCAAAAACGCTAATCATATTGTACATTTTGTGCTTGGTGTACAGGGAACTGTTGAAACGGCGTTCCTCGTATTTCACGTGGTAAAATATACTGGTTGTATGAAAAGTAACACAGTGCCTTTCAATAGTTTCAAAAACACGCGTCAAGCCTCGTTCACATTAGTCAAGTTTACTGACTTCGAGTCGCTTGAAAACAGTAAACTAACATGTTATTCACTTCACTTGAACTATCCTTTCAAGTTTCAAGCGAAGTAGAGAGTGTTCCAACTTTTCTAGCCTTGAAATAATACAACTTGAACAGTGCGAACGTACGTACTTGAAGCCATTGAACTTGACTAATGTGAACGAGGCTTTATCGGCGATAAAACTTGGCAGTGGATTAAGAGAATTCAGAGAAGGCAACGCGCGATAGTCGATCGTACACATTAGTGTAGTGTTCTCTATTGTCGTAGGTTATCGTAATGTATTACAATATGATTGACATGGTTAAACACAAACTCCACAATTGCTCGCGGATATCGTTGTCTCTATGAATACAAAATTTGGTAATCATTCTTCAGCCAAAAAGCTTGTCGCTTTTATCGTCATCGACATCCGGCTAATACTACATCGATAGAAAAATATTGACGAACAAATTTGAAAAATCAATTAAACATATAGAGTTGAATATCACAGTACAAGTCAAGTCGTTTGTTATTTTTTTCGATCGATCGATCGATCGAATACGACCATGTAAGTAAGTCAAGTAGTGTTGACGTTCACACGCAACACGTGACGTAAGAAAATTTATACACAGACGACACATCCTAATCCTCCATCTCGAACAATTTTCTTTCGATTACATTTTTCAGTTCATAGAACTAAATGACGTTCTTTACGATCACAGCATTCGATTTTGTAACCCATAATGGCTCGGTTGACCGCGGCTATAATCCTCGAGCATTACGAATTTTATAGTATGAAACTCGCTGGATTTAAGTAACGGCAAACAGAGGCGAGCTCGAGTGTTTCGGCGCTTCATCCGTCTCCCAAGATAATACTTGGTCCTTTGTACATCAACCAGTATAATGCGCGCGGGCGCGCGGCACGCCCGACTTGATTTACGTACGTCGGGTCTGTAATCTGTTTATAATATATAATAATAATAATAAAAAAAAGCGCGTGAAATGTAGCAGGACGACGAGGGAACGAGCGCAATCCTTCGCAGCTAGGAAGGACAAGTTGGGTTCTTTTGCGATCCTTGATCCATCCAATTGGAACTGGATCATTGATCCATTTCAAGGTTTGCGCCTAATGTTCTCGGCCGTGGCGATACTGCCACAAGAGACCGCGGTGGAACTCGATTTAGCATCTAAAGCGGAAGGAAAAAGCTTGTAACTTTTCATCTGCAATTCCAATGGATCGCAGGGAGTTATACTAGTACCACACACGCAGAGATGTTTACCATTCTCGATAGTCCTGTGTAAAAGAGCAATCGCTTCCGCATAAGAAGGTGGTGGCAATTCATTGGAACTCTCTTGTACAATTACCTCGTAGGAAGGTGGACCCAAAGTCACCGCAGTACCCATAGATCCCATACCACGCGTCCCAGCGAATTCCTGCAAATGCTGTCCAACAGTTTTACCAACATACTTGAATCATCTTGTATTCAACAACGAGTTGATTCATTTTGAATCGACCTTAAAAAAAAGACATCGAAACCTATGGTGTTTAGTAGACTTGGAGACACAGGCTCGCTTACCGTCACGGAAACTAACCTTTTATATTTGAGTAACGAGTTTCGGATATTTACATTTCAACCGAAGGATATTGTACGAATGCATGCACGTGTTTCCCTGAGAATAACACCGACAATGGGGGATGGTTGGAAGTGGGACGTACTTGGTACGTGGAAACAAAACTAGAACCGAAAGCAATACGACGATAGAGAGAGAGAGAGAGAGAGAGAGAGAGAGGAGTATTAGTACCGGAACGAGAGCATTCGAACGGAAGACGGACCGCAACTAACTAACCAAGTACCCGAGTGTGTACATACTTACTTACCCTAAGCAACTGTCGTCGATGAAAGATCATCTGTCTAACAACCGACTTTTTTCGAAGATAAAGCATACACTTGACGGCCAACGTTAGCCCAGAACAGATGAATATCGGACCGATAAACCACATTTCACCAAGGTTCGAAAGTACGTGTCCGTCTGCGACGTCACCCAAAGAAAAAATAGTGATAACTGTACCAATGATAAAGAAAACGGCGCTCAGGGCAAGATAGCTATAGCTAGTACAGTCACATTTGCCGAAAGTGTTTGCTGGTTCTTCGTACCGTTCTTCGATGCGATGCAGCCTGCTCGATAAGAACGAGCTTTCGAAAACCGTGGCCATATTTGTATTCGACGGCGACTGCGCGTGTATGTATGTGTGTGTGTGTGTGCACTTGAGACGCGGTACGCGAGCCGGCCGAATTCGGATCTGTTGGATTCAGGAACGAAGCAGAATGGACTAACCTTAAACCTGCAGTAGAGTACCTAAATAACTCCGGGTTCTGCTACCTACCACTCGAGCTTCTTTTCAAATTACACACACACATTCTCTATTTACGAGGTATTTCTCTTTTAGTATTCAAGTATCTATTAAGCCTTTTTCATGACGTAAAGGATACTTACGCGAGTATCACTTGCCGAGTTACATGCCTATCTGTTTCGATCTTGTACTTACAAGGTACAAATGCTATATCTCACAGCACAAGTTTCACGCAACAGAAATTGTATACCCGAGTTAGAGTATATGTTTAATTAATTATAAGCAGCCGTGTGGTGCGCAACATCATCTCTGTGCGGTGCTGATCGTAGACGATTTCGGCACGATGAATATGCACAGACTTGTATTCGGGCAGAAGCGAACGTTGTTTACTACGAGTCGTGGTCGTAGAATAGTAAGCGACCAACAATTAACCAGCAGTACAAAAGTAAAGATCACGTCCAAAAAAAAACAACAGAAATACACGGAAACGGTCTTACTTCCGCGTACCGAATTTCCAGCCCAACTTGACGGAAGCAAACTTGTACAGAGGGATGAATATTTAGGCAGGGTAAGTAAAAGAGGAACGTACAGTGAGTAACGAAAATATTCGGGCACTTTTTAAAATCGCATAACTTTTTTAAAATTCATCCAAACCACTTGATTTTTTTTGAGAACCTAGAAGGATTAGTTTGCTAAGTGACATGTTTCGTCGTTTTGAAAAAAATGCCATTGGTCGGAATAGCAAAAAAGAATAGTAAAGGCCGTTTTTCAATTTTTTTCCTGAGCCTGAAATGAAAATTAAAAAAAAAAAAAACGTTTTTAGATCGAAGTAAGTTTTATATATGTGCCTAAAATTTCATCAGAATCGGTTAACGTTGCTCTGAGCTATAAACGTTTAAAGATCGCAGAATAAGGTCGAAAATCGTTGATTTCCGGAATTTCCGCGATTCTCGACCTTAATCTGCGATCTTTAAACGTTTGTAGCTCAGAGCAACGTTAACCGATTTTTATGAGATTTTCAGCATCTATACAACTTACTTAAATCTATATACAAACGTTTTTTTTTTTAATTGTCATTATAGGCTCAGAAAAAAAAGTTGAAAAAACGAGCTTTACTAATTTTTTTTGCAATTCCGACCAATTGCATTTTTTTCAAAACGACGGAACACGTCACTTAGCAAACTAATCCTTCTGGCTACTCAAAAAAAAATCAAATCGTTTGGATGATTTTTAAAAAAGTTATGCGATTTTAAAAAGTGTCCGAATATTTTCGTTACCCCCTTGTACGTTCCTATGTTCTTTCCGTCCATCACACGCGCGCGTCGGTACCGTCACGTCGTATTCATCAGAATTGTGGTTTTCCCGAAATGTACGAGTGGCAACGGAAGAATCTACAGGGGCCGGATTTTGTTTTGCACGACGGACCTCCTTACGCTAATGGAACTCCACACATGGGACACGCCATCAATAAAGTTCGTACTCGAAAGATTTCAGATTGCTTCGGAAAAAAATCACTTTTGTAGCCAGACGCGCGATCTTAAACCCTTTGCTGTAATATTTCAGATTCTCAAGGATATAACGTTGAGGAATCATGTTTTGCGTGGGAAGCGAGTTCACTACGTACCAGGCTGGGATTGCCATGGATTACCAATCGAGCTGAAAGCTATTCACGGCGTTAATATACAAGACCCGTTGCAAATCAGACAAATAGGTACGGCCGGCGCGGCGGACTCTAGTATTTTGTATATTCTTTTGGTACTACAGTAGAGCGTCAATTATCCGAACTGCTTGGGACCGAGGTGGTTCGGAAATTCGAATTGTTTGGCGAATGAAGCATATACTTTACAAAGTTTATAACTCTACTGTAACGCTAAAACACTAAATCCTTCCTTGCCGATTTTATTCTTTTCTTTTTTGTTCGCACACTCATACTCAGCTCGAAGATACGCCGAACAAGCTGTCGCGGAACAGAAACGAGCTTTCGAGTCGTGGGGCGTGATGGCCGATTGGCGAGAGTCCGGCTGTTATTTTACAAATCAGTCTTCTTATATAAAAAATCAACTCCGCCAATTCATAAACTTATACGAGAGGGGTATCGTATTCAGGGATTTCATGCCAGTCTATTGGTCTCCTTCTTCCAGGTAGAGAGAGAGAGAGTACAGTAGGTTGGGAAAAGTATGTGTATCTTTACAGCTAAGCAAACTCGACAAATAAAATACCACCTTATACCTCGTATATAGAACAGCATTAGCGGAATCGGAATTAGAATACAACAAACAGCATCAAAGTAAAGCCGCGATCGTACGTTTACGTGTGGCCAATTTTCCTGACAATTTGAACACGTTCAACGATCGCACCGTATACGCGCTTACGTGGACCACTACTCCGTGGACTTTAGTGGCCAATCAAGCTCTAGCTTTCTCGGCGGGTTCCACCTATTGTCTCGCCGAAGATGGCCAAGGGAACTTGAATGTCGTCGGCGAGGAATTGTTGAAGAGCGTTGAATCCAAGATCGGTCCACTAACACCGATAGCACGCATCCAAGGTAAACGTGTTTCGTAACTGGCATCTTCTTTGACGCGCGGGTGTCGCTGTGTGTACGGATGAGCGATTCGAAAAACAGCTTCCCGAGTTCAAGTTACCGAGGATTAGCAGCAGTGGTAACGATACACGTTTTGGATTTAGGGAAGGAGTTGGAGGGTACCACGTATTTTCACCCGTGGAACGAAACCAAGTTACCCTTTCTACCTGCACGGCACGTTACAATGAACTTGGGGACTGGCTTGGTACATACCGCTCCGGCACACGGGCAGGAGGACTTTTTAGTTGCAATTGAAAACAACATCCCCGTTGTAAGTTGACTATTTTCTATTTATCCGCCTCTCTCAGCGTCTTGATTGTTGACAATGTTTTACAGTTATCCGTAGTAGACGGCGATGGTAGATTTACCGAAGCGGCCGGTTCGGAATTCCACGGAGCAAAAGTATCGACAGAGGAATGTACTAAACAAGTCTTAGAGCGTATGGCTCGGGATGTATTGCACGTCGAAATATTCACGCATAGTTATCCGTATGATTGGCGAACGAAACAGCCGGTGGTTATCCGTGCTAGCGATCAATGGTTCATTGATATCAATTCTGTGAGAGAAAAGATTATCGTAAGCATTCTATCAATCTTATTGTCCGTTATCGTTTTACGAACCTATGTGATATTGAACGTCCGGTGTAAGGGGGGGATTAACAATACCGATATATCAACCGATTAAAGTATGCTTGCTTTTATGCTGTACAAGGACAGCATAGCAGATGTAAAGGTATACCCCGAATGCAACCGCAAATCTTTCACAAACGCTTTGCTCACTGGAATAAAGGAACGACCGTATTGGTGTATCTCGCGACAGCGCTCTTGGGGAACACCTATACCTGTACTCTGCAGCAAAAAAACTGGCAAAGCTTTTACGAACAGGTGCGCTTTGTAAACGTACGCGAGCGTACAAACTAGCGGTCGCTCTTTGCCCGCTTTCGTTCCCCTTTACCCGTTTCAGCCTCTTCTTGTTTCTTTCGGCAGAGCGTTGGTCGAGCGTTTATGTTCTTCCATCGATCGATACGGTCCCGACTGTTGGTGGAAACATTCGGAGGAAGAGTTATTAGGGTCAGACGTGATCGCAGGCCTCGAGATAGCCGCTGTAGATGACGTTGAAAAGGGAAAGGTGAAATCTCAATTAAAAATTCGCACAGCATAAATAATGCTATTGTATATACGTGTGTATGTATATTCCAGGATATTATGGATATCTGGTTTGACAGTGGTATCTCATGGTCGGCAGTTTTGCCGGAGGGCGAGGCGAATCTCTATTTAGAAGGATACGACCAATTCAACGGCTGGTTCCAGTCGTCCTTAATAACGTCCGTTGCTTTGCAGGAACGTCCACCTTATCGGTGAGCGCGCGGGCACAGACTCACACACGTCGTACCGTGTGCATTCTTGTAATCATCGGTTCGTTTTCTAGGTCGTTATTCGTGCACGGATTCGCAGTCGACGAAAACGGCTTAAAAATGTCCAAATCGGTGGGGAATGTGATAAATCCGGAGGAAATTTTACTAGGTGGATCAAACGCGCAGAGACAGCCAGTATATGGCGTGGATGTTTTAAGGTACGCGACGAGATCGTACAAATTTAAATGAAATAAGATTGTAGCGCACCATCGAACGTTATATTTCTTTACTTGTTTCCGCGAACGCAGATGGTGGGTGGCCAATCACGGATGCCAACACACGCAAGTGCCGGCATCGAGGGCGTTGCTCGATGAATGCAAACAGTCTGTTCATAGATTACGTTTGATACTACGTTTCCTGCTGGGTGTTTCGTACCCTTACCACGACCAGGGCGCGGAATGCGAACCGCGATACCGAATCATCGACAAATACATGCTGTATTTGTTGTATCGTTACCACGAAAAGGTAGAAGAAAATCGTACATAAAATCTGTGTAATTTCTTATTACTTTATTATTATTATTGTCAGATGCAAGAACATTACAACAATTACGAGTACCATCACGCGGGTAAAACGATCATGCACTTTATCGCGAACGATGTGTCAAGTTTTTACTGCTACTTGGTGAAAGATAGAATTTATTGCGACGAGGCGACATCTCCGGCACGCGTCGCGGCCGTTCAGGTCGTAAGAGAAATTATAACCGTTCTCGCGAGAACCATCGCTCCGATTCTACCGCATTTGGCGGAAGAGATGTGGTTATACCACACTCTTAATCACGGTAATGTTTATTAATTATTTTCTTAATTCGAGACGATAGGTCTCCCAACAGATCAATCATCTCCACGTTAATCCGCTTTTGTGATTGCGCAGAGACGATACCATTGCACCGAACCGCGTTCAAGATACCAGAGTCGTGGAACGATTCCGGGACCGCGGAACGCGTGGACGCGGCTATTCGGTTACGGGACAACTTGACGAATATGGGCTGTAGAAAGACGTGGGAATTGTCCGCTACCGTGGAAGCTACAGAGGACGACTTTGCATCGCTCTCTGTGAGTGTACATACTTACATACCTATACACATAGTTAAGGATGTATCGGAACTATGTTCAAAACGGGTACCAAGTTAATGAAAATTCGTGAGATTGTTCTTTTTAATCTTCCTGATGTGCTGCAATTTTTTTAAACGAATCCACTAAACGGTTGCTGAGTTATAACGATTTTCATTTTCACTGATTTCACACGTACTCGTATGGAAAGAGACGATCTTGACAGATAAAACAGCTGAAAAAAGGTTGAAAAAATGGTACCAATGTTTTCAAAAATTTTGTACACGTAGTATATGGATAGATGAAAGTATCTGCCGAGTTTCAATTTTTTTCACTACACCGTTTTAAAGAAATGAATTATAACTTGAGAAAATTGTGAATTCAGGGCATTTTCACTGTCGAAAGTTTAGCAAATAATGCTTGAAAAAGCATTTGTAAAGTGAAAAATACTTTTCTAGGAGTAAAAGTAAGACTCCAACTGTCGTTCGAGTTTACAGCATTACAAATTTTACATAATTTTGTCTAATGTTGCACGTCCGATACATCCTTAAGTACGCAAGCATCAATGGAAGACTTTGTTGGTCTACACAGTGCCGTTTTGTCTTTTACACACACAGCTTCTGCACGGCGAGGAAACGTCTTCCACGTCCGAGTTGTGCGAAATATTGCAGTTATCCTCGATAACGTTGTTGCAAAACCATACGATAACGGAAACGCGAATCCAAGTGCACGATACGCGACAAGTATCCAAGTGCGAAAGATGCAGACGGTATGATCCCGAGACTCGAGAGGACGGCGGTCTGTGCTGTCGCTGCGCCAGTGTACTTGCCAAAAGTGCATCGACGCGTGCCACGGCCTAATAGAATCGACTCGAAAGCACATACACCATCTTCTTTTCACGTTCGACGAGTCGCACTCGTGCAGCCCACGTGCTCTCTACGCGCGGATAATTGGAGGCAAGTGGCGAGATGCAAAAATAAAAGCAACGCGGTAGAACATTATCATCGCATAGCTGGGGCATGAGGTAGCGTGCCGTGCCTCGTTGGCTCTACGATGGGTTCGTGCGCGAGGACAAGAGGACGCCGCAGCAAAAGTGAAAATTGTGATAATTTATTATTCATTATAGTTCCAAAGGGCCCGTAGAACAAGGATGAGTCGCAACGGTCAAATCGTACATTTCATTTATATTCAGAGCGTTTAAGAAATGCATTAGATGCGGTTGATAGCCGCTGGTAGCTAACTTGTGCGCGACATGCGCCATGTACGCGCGCAGCTCGCAGAACGCTCGGTACATTTGCTCCAGCCTTTTAAAGTTCGGGTGAACGTATCCCGTAGATTTCACTGTCCAGCCTCGAGACCTTAATCTATTGTGAAACTTCAGAATAACCCTAAATATATTGTTCAAACATACGCGTACTTTTTCACCGCGAGTGTTGAGCATGCATCTGCAAAGATGAGACAAGATGAAACACAAATAAAGAGGTCGCATGCTTTCCTCCTAGGATCGGAGATCCAGACGGAAATGAAGCTCGCGACTTCTTACCTCGAGAGTATCCGTTTTACGTAAGTTACATGCGATAAATAAATCTGATCCACGGTTAAAGAATTTCCCAAATCTTTCTCGAACTCGGTCCAACTCGCGTACAGGACGGTACAGGTTAAATAATTGTGCAAAGCGTTCATAAACTGCGTCATCGAGTGCCTGTACAATTGCAGCTATCGATGGAACAGAGAAATGAACGATTAACTTGTAAGGATTAGATTTTTCGATATATGCTCACACCCACCTTGTGATACTGTTCCGACGTAGCTGCTTTTCGTTCTCCCTTCAGGATACTAAAGTCTTCCTGCAACACCCACGAAACTCGACCACTCGTTATTAAGAATTTAAACACTTTGCCGTACTGATGCATAACCGTGTCGTCCAGTATGATGTTCAGCGGCCAATTTATCTTGTAGTTGAGTGAAAGGCAGTCCAACGCGGTTGGATCCGATATCTGCGGGCAGTATTGAAAGGGCCTAGTACATACGTGGCTGCTTCGCTTCGAAAGAGCAATCTCGATTCGATAACAGAAAAATACAGAAACTTACGTGTAACTGAGCCGGAGTATCCGTCGCCGAGAGACTGAGAAGCTCCGAGTTAACGTACACACTGTTGAACGAATTAACGAGCGCTCGTTCCAACAGATTCGTTAACGTAGCAGAATTGAACAATTCGACGGGAATCGAGATGCCGTACAAGCGCGCGTAGAGAGAATCCGTCAAGCTCTTCGCGAACTCCCCGTTCAACAAGAAGAAGTAGCTACGCAGACTGTGCAAATGTAACAGCAGATTATTCTCTTTCAGGAAATACTTGATAACGGCGTTGTTAACAAGACGGCTTTGCACATTGAGAGGTATGCGAATCGACTTTTCAAGATAGGCCTGCAGAGAGGTGTGATCAATTATCTCGACGTCGGCAACGGACAGAGGAGGAGCAGCAGGAACCGTGGTCGCCGAGGGCGACGCGGCAGCCGAGTCGGCCCTTGTTGACGGAAATGGGGCTTCCCGAAACCTCGAATCATCTTCCTGTATGTCCGTGTCACGCGTGTCCGAACTAGGGCTCTGTACCAGCGAAGTGAAGTTGTTGTCATCCGTGGTACAGGACATCGGTGTTGTCAAATCGCTCTCTCGACGTAAGCGATCCACGGCCGTGTCGTCGTCGTCGGAATATTCGCTGGTCTTCCTAGCCAGGTTGTTAGCATTACGTCGTTGTAAGTCAACGACAACGAGCTGGTTGTTGTTCGGTGTCATGTCGCAGTCCAAAGATCCCACGTATTTGCTCGTTCGCGAGTCTAATGTTGCTAGAGTCGTCGTGTCATCGTCGACCGCGGAGACATTCAAGAAAGTAGGCCTCTGGGTCGTCGTGGACGCGCCGCCATCTTTATCATAGGCGGATAGACGGTGTAAAATATCGTCCGGCTCTTTGCTCGCGTAAGGTATCGTCGTTTCGATATCGTAAAACAAATCTATATCGGCGGTAGCAGCGATCGAATGCTTGGGGAACGCGTCCCCGCTCATTGCTGATATTCGGTGATTACCCTGGAAATCACGAAAGCCGTCCTTCTCATTGTCGTAGTTGCCCGTCGTTTCGCGCGACGACGTTGTCGCGTAGTTTTTGTTTTCATCTTGGAACGGAACGGGAGTCTCCGTCAAGGAGCGCAAAGTGATGAGCGAACGAGCTCCTTTAATAACTTTACTAGACACATCCCGCGGACAATTGTTTTTCGTTGCAATCATCGCTTCGACTCTCTTGTCGCGATAAGTCATTCTTTTAGCGCGCCATCGAGAACGCATACAACGCTTATCAACGTCGTCCATCAAACTCTCGTAGTAATTCAGAAGGCGGGTTCTGTAAGAAAGACGATTTACATATTAGTATTGCAAATTTGTAGAATCGGCGAAGGAAATAACCATGTAGCAACTAAAAACGCTACCGTTCATTCTCTTGTCCGGTTTGGTAAATTACCACCACCTTATTCGACGATTCGTTTTCCTTCTCCTTTCGTCGTCGTCGCGTGCTCGAGAATTGTTCTTTCAAGCTTGACAGAAATTCGCGTTTCGCCCGCGCTACTTGCTTCAACGCGTCTTCTCGTTCTTCAGAAAAATCCAGAAATTTGTGTGTCGTCTCATTACATGGGGAAGGAAGGAAGGACGCGCTTACCACGAATTCTCCGTAACCTATCGGACTGAGCGCGAACGACGAATTCCGCCGTTTCCTTCTCCGTTCGTTTTTCATTCAAGATAGCCGTGGAAAGATCGAGGATCGGCCCGAGAGCCAATTTGCCGCTTGACTCATATCGCCGGCATCTCGACGATTGCTCGTACAACGCGTCGACGCTCAAGCATACTTTTACTTCAGGCTGCTCGGTCACGCAAACATGGCACACGGGATTCTAAATCATCGTCGTCGTACACGCAGAGATGAGTACGATGCGATATTTTCGTTCCGCGTCTAGTCGCGTACGCTGTGCGGGCTTACCTTGGTGTCACAGATTCTTAAAAGTCGCACGGTTTTGCCGCATTGGAGTATCGATTCCGCTAGATCGGTCAAGAAACCTGGAACCGCTTCGTTGCAGACGCTGAAACTTTTCGTCCAAAATCTTTGGCCCCTATTGCGCAAATATTGCGGTCGGACTTGTATCATAAATTCCCCATAGATATCGTCGCATATTCCCTCGAACATCCATTTCTGTAAAAACCTGCGAACAAACGGATGGAGATTCTATAAACCATGCAACAGAGATTTACTGGGTAACGTACGCACGTACCTAAAGTAAACTGCGCAGCAAGCCTTTAACAAAGAATAGAATACCAAGGCTACCTTGGGATCCGTAACTTTAATCGCTTCGTTATAGATTTTAGTCAGAATCGTATTACCTTCCCTAAACGCGCACCCATTCTCTTTGTAAAGTTCGCAAAGCTTAGCGACCTTGGCGATTAGTACAGCAACCGGGCGTACCTTCCGCAACGTCTCCAGCAATCTCTCTTTCTTACCATGACGGGAGAAAATTCTTAAAAGTGCCGCTTGATAATAAAGTAGTAGCTCCTTTATGTTCGCACACATTGCCTGCGAAAGGAGAAACGACCGTCCAAGAATCGGTTTATAAAGAGATCTGTTTACATAATTTCCTTTCGGACCTTGTATATAAGCCCCTCTTGTATCAATTTGCCATTCCGCTCTTTCGGCTGAACAAAATGCGTCAAGAACTTGAAACAGTTGCCCCAGTTAACTGCTTCCTGGCATATGTTTTCCAATGATTCCGAGCACGCGCCGTACACGCTAATGCCTTTCCGCAGGCTGAATCCAGTCTACAAAAATCACGGATTAATCGCGGGAGTTCAACTCTCATAAATCTCAACTTGCTCAACCATTTCTGTTGGAGTATATATATATATATACCGTGTGCGCGTATTCAAAGGTGTCCGATTCTATTCCAATCAACATGGACTCAACATCGTTGACAAACTTTTTCGTAGAAACTTGTTCCAGCAGCGGTACAGCGTCCATCACCAGCGGCGTGAAAACCAAGAACAAAGTTAAAATACGCATCTAGCTAATACGTCTGGAGATCAAGTGGCAAGACTTGCTCCTCTTCCTTCTCACCTTTTCCGAGAGCAGTGCGAGACTATTCATTTGTTTCACTTTTGCCAGATATATCGTCGCCGTTGGCGTATCGGTCACAAACGTTGCGGCTCTGGCGGCGGGTAGTGCCTCACCGAAACACTCCCACGACCGGTAATCATCCAAAGCAGTCGCATCGGAATTACTGCCGTCGACCCGGCTCCATACACGATTCCAAGGATTTGTGGTATCGTTTAATTCGTCCGTGACGGTTGTACGATCGCAAGACTTGCACGCGCGTAAAGCGCTCTCGTTTTTCACGGCAACCGAGTCTGCATGGGCCGATGGGAGATTCAAATAACTCGTCACGAGCCCCTTTTCCCAGGGAACAAAAGCTGATTCGTTTTGTTCCTCGTCCCCCAGCATCTAAAAGAACAAAAAAAAAGAAATAGGAAATCAACAGAAGGAAGGGTAAAGCGCGCGCTGGAAGCTACGTGCCGCAAGTCCCGCGTTCAGAGATACGTCATTTTTTTTTTGTTATTCGTAAGATTCTTCTCACCACTATTTCCTGTAAAACGTACGTGTTCATGGTCGGAGTTGCCGTGCAATTCATATTCGGAGATATCATTGCTTGCGACGACACCGCGTCGAACGCGTGGGTCGACACGAAAGCAGGGGCAACGGGGGTGCTACAATACGCGAAAAGATTATTTCAAAATGGTCTCGAGCGACCGAGGCAAATAATAATTTTTCATGAAACTTACCCGATGTACGGTGATTCGGCGTCGATCGCGCCTCTGGATTTTATCGGCCCCCGCGAAAAGCGCAATTCATCGAGGGCAGACTGCGTAGGCGCAGCGTACGCGATCGGAAGCCTTCGCGGTTCCAGAGTCGCTTCAAATTTATCTGACAATATGAAGCATTCCATGGGATACATTTGGAACGGAGGTATGTCGTCGCCCGTACAACGAACTTCCGGTACAGCAGGATTCGGTTGGCCATAATAAAATATATTCTAAAACAATGTTGACGAAGCGGATCAAACCGGATGAAATTCGCCGCGACGCATCGTCGGCGCTAAAAAACGAGATTTACCGTTATTGGTGTCAGACTATTTTTGGAATCTTTCAGTTGCAGTAATAGTCGCAGCACGGGATAAACCAACGACGTTTCCAAAAACGAGGACTCTTCGAGTTCTTGTAACAGATATTCCAACGTCGCAGCATCGCGAGCACGTCTTGTTCCCACTTTCAATATAAAGGCGTACTTTTGCAACTCTACGATGGGATCTGTTTCCTCCAACTCTGTACAACAATCTGCAAACAGAATTCGCGATGACGATCGATAGCGGCGGCGACGACGACAAGGCAAAAGTGATGGGAATAAACCAGAGTTGGGCAAAATGTAAACTAATTACGACTTACAAATTACGATCAAAATGTAATTGTGTAGTTGATTACATATTATTTTCTGTAATCGTTACTTTAGGTAGTTGACCACAATTTTGTCATCTACTCAAATTAACGATTACAGAAAATAATGTGTAATCAACTACACAATTACATTTTAATCGTAATTTGTAATTTGTAATTAGATTACATTTTGCCCAACTCTGGAATAAACTATCAACGCGCACGCTAGAGTCACCTTCACTGAGTGTTGATACATCCGTCTTCTTTTTATTTAATAATATTTCGAAAGCTTTCGTTCGAAGGCGTTTTATCGCTGTAACGTCAGAATCGTAAGTAAACCGAGCATCTCGACTGTAACAAGGACGATACAGTAGTTGGAGTATATGTTTACTCAATTCGGTGACGAGACCGTAAACGTCGATACTGTCGCCGTTGACGTTCATGACTGGGGCGAGTACAGGCGTAATTGTTGCGATCGTACTAGGCGACAGCAAAATCAGCGCACACGCTGTAGGAACGTACACCGATTCATTCACAAAATGCAAGGAATCGCGCGACGGTGCCGTTACTTGTGATCATTTCACAATGTTTCACGAGTTACAACCACTTCGCAGCGTCCCCATAACCTCACACCGCCAACGAGTGTTCTAAGAACGAGTGAGGATGATGGAGGAAAACAATGTGATGCACATTTTCGGCGGGCTTAAGCAGCTTAAGCTACATTGATGGAGGGGGAAACACCACAGACCAGGTATAGGATAGACCTATCACGCAATGTAATTTTGTGTCACATGCTCGGGAGGCTCGCGAGCCCTCTTACCATTTTCGTATCACACCCACCGTTATCGATTCAGTCTAAAATAAGATTACAATGCTACGAGTGGTAGGAATTGAAATTAAAATTTATCGGAAACATTTAAAATCTAAAATGGCCTGAACGTTACGACTAATTTCAAGAAACATGTTAAATAATTCCGTTTACTAATACATTTTGATAGAAGCATAATTTGCACTTATTTCCATAGATTTCGGTCAGAAATATTATATAAATACAACCGCGTAAAAAATATTGTACAGTCTCTTAGTTAGGTTATATTTTCTGTCACTTCGAACAATCTACATGACAATAAATGTTTATTAGCTACTTCGTTCTTTTACGTTACATTTGAGAACTTTTTATGACTTAACATCCTTTCAAAATATTATTGTTACGCCGTAACGGTATTTTTATGAAATCGAAAAATGTAATTATGCGTGGTTAGGAAATCAAAATTTCCATTCGCACGAGAATAGGAATGGCGCTACATGTCAATTGTATCTAGTGATCTTCCAGGGAGTGATCGGTATAACCGCAGCCATTTTTCAAGATTTGGAGCAAAACCGGAAATAAACATAACCTAACCGTTCACTCTATCTCTTTCTATCAGTATTTCAGTCTCTTTCTATCAGTTTTTCTGCCTCTTTCTATCAGTATTTCTGTCTCTTTCTTTTTTACAGTTTCTTTCTCTGTCTACTTCCGCTTTTGCTCCAAATTGCAGCAACCAATCAGCGACGATATACGTTGTTCCGATCACTCGCTAAATAGAGGATCACTAATTGTATCGATATTTCGTACCGATATTTATTTATCTCTTTATGCGTGAAACGGAACAGTACCCGGGATAAGAATAAAATGCTGTGTATTTTGCAAATAAATATAATATTGAATAAGTTGGCTTTAAAGTAGTAAGAACTATCGAGTGTATTTAGTGTTCAATTAGCAATTATATTGAGGACTGGTTAATTAATTCGGAGCTTTCGTCTGTCATAGGTAAGCAATTCTTTCCTTTGGAAGCGTCGGTTCGTGTCAACTGGTCAAACGAAAACGCACTGGACGAGTACAGCATTTACAACACCTATATGGTTTTTAAGTGGAAGTTAAACTTAAGTAATTAGACAATGGAATTTTTATAAGCACTCCTGTACGAAGTATCAGTGTACATTATTCAAAGTATTTTAATAAACCACATTTAGAGAAAAACCGCATCTTTCAATTTAGAACAGCAACCTATAACTTCCATTTCCTAATTAAATCCCAAATTTGACAATCACAAGTAAAGTCTGCCTCTGCGTTGATTAGTTCTCCGCCTTAGATTCTCTCTACGAAGACGCTAACTTTGTGCCACCTCTTTCGACATCATGTTCTCCTGTTAGAAGATCAATTTTGGAGCGTTCAGAAAATTTTGGCCAGATTTCAGCAAATGTATCAGGAGAACATGATGCGAAAGGAGGTACGCCCTGAATTTCATCGTCGAAGCCTTTCGAAGACGCTGCGCCTCTACGTTGAATAGTTCTCCGCCTTAGATTCTCTTTCCGAAGACGCTAACTTAGTGCCACCTCTTTCCACATCATGTTCTCCTGTTACAATCTCAATTTTGGAGCGTTCAGAAAATTTTGGCCAGATTTTAGCAAATGTATCAGGAGAACATGAAGCGAAAGGAGGTACGCCCTGAATTTCATCGTCGAAGCCTTTCGAAGACGCTGCGCCTCTACGTTGAATAGTTCTCCGCCTTAGATTCTCTTTCCGAAGACGCCAACTTAGTGCCACCTCTTTCCACATCATGTTCTCCTGTTACAATCTCAATTTTGGAGCGTTCAGAAAATTTTGGCCAGATTTTAGCAAATGTATCAGGAGAACATGAAGCGAAAGGAGGTACGCCCTGAATTTCATCGTCGAAGCCTTTCGAAGACGCTGCGCCTCTACGTTGTATAGTTCTCCGCCTTAGATTCTCTTTCCGAAGACGCTAACTTAGTGCCACCTTTTTCCACATCATGTTCTCCTGTTACAATCTCAATTTTGGAGCGTTCAGAAAATTTTGGCCAGATTTTAGCAAATGTATCAGGAGAACATGAAGCGAAAGGAGGTACGCCCTGAATTTCATCGTCGAAGCCTTTCGAAGACGCTGCGCCTCTACGTTGAATAGTTCTCCGCCTTAGATTCTCTTTCCGAAGACGCTAACTTAGTGCCACCTCTTTCCACATCATGTTCTCCTGTTACAATCTCAATTTTGGAGCGTTCAGAAAATTTTGACCAGATTTTGGAGCGATGTATCAGGAGAACATGAAGCGAAAGGAGGTATCGCCTGAATTTCATCGTCGAAGGCCTTTCGAAAACTCTGCCCCTCTCCGATTTTCCTCGATTGGAGGAACCGATTTCTCAGTCACCCTGTATAGTAGGGTATTTTTCACCCCCTATGAAAGTACTCGGGACGTGAAACCGCGTCCAAAGAGTACAATGAAAGTACCCTTTGATTGCCGATTTTCCTCGATTGTTGCCGATTTCTCAGTCACCCTGTATAGTAGGGTATTTTTCACCCCTTAGGAAAGTACTCGGTACGTGAAAGCGCATCCAAATAGTATAATAAAAGTACCCTTTGATCGCCGATTTTCCTCGATCGTTACCGATTTCTCGGTCACCCTGTACAGTAGGGTATTTTTCACCCCTTAGGAAGGTACCCAGGACGCGAAACCGCATCCAAAGAGTACAATGAATGTACCCTTTGATTGCCGATTTTCCTCGATCGTTGCCGATTTTTCAGTCACCCTGTATAGTAGGGTATTTTTCACCCCTTAGGAAAGTACTTGGGACGCGAAACCGCGTCCAAAGAGTACAATCAAAGTACCTTTGATTGCCGATTTTCCTCGATCGTTGCCGATTTTTCAGTCACCCTGTATAGTAGGGTATTTTTCACCCCCTATGAAAGTACTCGGGACGTGAAACCGCGTCCAAAGAGTACAATGAAAGTACCCTTTGATTGCCGATTTTCCTCGATTGTTGCCGATTTCTCAGTCACCCTGTATAGTAGGGTATTTTTCACCCCTTAGGAAAGTACTCGGTACGTGAAAGCGCATCCAAATAGTATAATAAAAGTACCCTTTGATCGCCGATTTTCCTCGATCGTTGCCGATTTCTCAGTCACCCTGTATAGTAGGGAATTTGTCACCCCTTAGGAAGGTACTTGGGATGCGAAACCGCGTCCAAAGAGTACAATCAAAGTACCCTTTGATCGCCGATTTTCCTCGATCGTTGCCGATTTCACAGTCACCCTGTATAGTAGGGAATTTTTCCCCCCTTATGAAAGTACTCGGGACGTGAAACCGCGTCCAACGAGTACAATGAACATACCCTTTGATCGCCGATTTTCCTCGATCGTGTCGATTTCACAGACACCCTGTATAGTAGGGAATTTGTCACCCCTTAGGAAGGTACTTGGGATACGAAACCGCGTCCAAAGAGTACAATCAAAGTACCCTTTGATCGCCGATTTTCCTCGATCGTTGCCGATTTCACAGTCACCCTGTATAGTAGGGAATTTTTCCCCCCTTATGAAAGTACTCGGGACGTGAAACCGCGTCCAACGAGTACAATGAACATACCCTTTGATCGCCGATTTTCCTCGATCGTTGTCGATTTCACAGACACCCTGTATAGTAGGGAATTTTTCACCCCTTATGAAAGTACTCGGGACGTGAAACCGCGTCCAACGAGCACAATGAACATACCCTTTGATCGCCGATTTTCCTCGATCGTTGTCGATTTCACAGACACCCTGTATAGTAGGGAATTTTTCACCCCTTATGAAAGTATTTGGGACGCGAAACCGCGTCCAAAGAGTACAATCAAAGTACCCTTTGATCGCCGATTTTCCTCGATCGTTGCCGATTTCTCAGTCACCCTGTATAGTAGGGAATTTTTCACCCCTTAGGAAAGTACTCGGGACGTGAAACCGCTCCGAAAAATTTGGCCGAACTTTGGAGCGATGTATCAGGAGAACATGAAGCGAAAGGAGGTATCCCCTGAAATTCATCGCCGAAGGCCTTTCGTCAACTCTGCGCCTCGACGTCAAATAGTTCTCCGCTTTAGATTCTCTCTACGAAGACGCTAACATTGTGCCACCTCTTTCGACATCATGTTCTCCTATTACAATCTCAATTTTGGAGCGTTCAGAAAATTTTGGCCAGATTTTAGCAAATGTATCAGGAGAACATGAAGCGAAAGGAGGTACGCCCTGAATTTCATCGTCGAAGCCTTTCGAAGACGCTGCGCCTCTACGTTGAATAGTTCTCCGCCTTAGATTCTCTTTCCGAAGACGCCAACTTAGTGCCACCTCTTTCCACATCATGTTCTCCTGTTACAATCTCAATTTTGGAGCGTTCAGAAAATTTTGGCCAGATTTTAGCAAATGTATCAGGAGAACATGAAGCGAAAGGAGGTACGCCCTGAATTTCATCGTCGAAGCCTTTCGAAGACGCTGCGCCTCTACGTCGAATAGTTCTCCGCCTTAGATTCTCTTTCCAAAGACGCTACCTTAGTGCCACCTCTTTCCACATCATGTTCTCCTGTTACAATCTCAATTTTGGAGCGTTCAGAAAATTTTGGCCAGATTTTGGAGCGATGTATCAGGAGAACATGAAGCGAAAGGAGGTATCGCCTGAATTTCATCGTCGAAGGCCTTTCGAAAACTCTGCCCCTCTCCGATTTTCCTCGATTGGAGGAACCGATTTCTCAGTCACCCTGTATAGTAGGGTATTTTTCACCCCTTAGGAAGGTACCCGGGACGCGAAACAGCGTCCAAAGAGTACAATGAATGTACCCTTTGATTGCCGATTTTCCTCGATCGTTGCCGATTTTTCAGTCACCCTGTATAGTAGGGTATTTTTCACCCCCTATGAAAGTACTCGGGACGTGAAACCGCGTCCAAAGAGTACAATGAAAGTACCCTTTGATTGCCGATTTTCCTCGATTGTTGCCGATTTCTCAGTCACCCTGTATAGTAGGGTATTTTTCACCCCTTAGGAAAGTACTCGGTACGTGAAAGCGCATCCAAATAGTATAATAAAAGTACCCTTTGATCGCCGATTTTCCTCGATCGTTGCCGATTTCTCAGTCACCCTGTATAGTAGGGAATTTGTCACCCCTTAGGAAGGTACTTGGGATGCGAAACCGCGTCCAAAGAGTACAATCAAAGTACCCTTTGATCGCCGATTTTCCTCGATCGTTGCCGATTTCACAGTCACCCTGTATAGTAGGGAATTTTTCCCCCCTTATGAAAGTACTCGGGACGTGAAACCGCGTCCAACGAGTACAATGAACATACCCTTTGATCGCCGATTTTCCTCGATCGTGTCGATTTCACAGACACCCTGTATAGTAGGGAATTTGTCACCCCTTAGGAAGGTACTTGGGATACGAAACCGCGTCCAAAGAGTACAATCAAAGTACCCTTTGATCGCCGATTTTCCTCGATCGTTGCCGATTTCACAGTCACCCTGTATAGTAGGGAATTTTTCCCCCCTTATGAAAGTACTCGGGACGTGAAACCGCGTCCAACGAGTACAATGAACATACCCTTTGATCGCCGATTTTCCTCGATCGTTGTCGATTTCACAGACACCCTGTATAGTAGGGAATTTTTCACCCCTTATGAAAGTACTCGGGACGTGAAACCGCGTCCAACGAGCACAATGAACATACCCTTTGATCGCCGATTTTCCTCGATCGTTGTCGATTTCACAGACACCCTGTATAGTAGGGAATTTTTCACCCCTTATGAAAGTATTTGGGACGCGAAACCGCGTCCAAAGAGTACAATCAAAGTACCCTTTGATCGCCGATTTTCCTCGATCGTTGCCGATTTCTCAGTCACCCTGTATAGTAGGGAATTTTTCACCCCTTAGGAAAGTACTCGGGACGTGAAACCGCTCCGAAAAATTTGGCCGAACTTTGGAGCGATGTATCAGGAGAACATGAAGCGAAAGGAGGTATCCCCTGAAATTCATCGCCGAAGGCCTTTCGTCAACTCTGCGCCTCGACGTCAAATAGTTCTCCGCTTTAGATTCTCTCTACGAAGACGCTAACATTGTGCCACCTCTTTCGACATCATGTTCTCCTATTACAATCTCAATTTTGGAGCGTTCAGAAAATTTTGGCCAGATTTTAGCAAATGTATCAGGAGAACATGAAGCGAAAGGAGGTACGCCCTGAATTTCATCGTCGAAGCCTTTCGAAGACGCTGCGCCTCTACGTTGAATAGTTCTCCGCCTTAGATTCTCTTTCCGAAGACGCCAACTTAGTGCCACCTCTTTCCACATCATGTTCTCCTGTTACAATCTCAATTTTGGAGCGTTCAGAAAATTTTGGCCAGATTTTAGCAAATGTATCAGGAGAACATGAAGCGAAAGGAGGTACGCCCTGAATTTCATCGTCGAAGCCTTTCGAAGACGCTGCGCCTCTACGTCGAATAGTTCTCCGCCTTAGATTCTCTTTCCAAAGACGCTACCTTAGTGCCACCTCTTTCCACATCATGTTCTCCTGTTACAATCTCAATTTTGGAGCGTTCAGAAAATTTTGGCCAGATTTTGGAGCGATGTATCAGGAGAACATGAAGCGAAAGGAGGTATCGCCTGAATTTCATCGTCGAAGGCCTTTCGAAAACTCTGCCCCTCTCCGATTTTCCTCGATTGGAGGAACCGATTTCTCAGTCACCCTGTATAGTAGGGTATTTTTCACCCCTTAGGAAGGTACCCGGGACGCGAAACAGCGTCCAAAGAGTACAATGAATGTACCCTTTGATTGCCGATTTTCCTCGATCGTTGCCGATTTTTCAGTCACCCTGTATAGTAGGGTATTTTTCACCCCCTATGAAAGTACTCGGGACGTGAAACCGCGTCCAAAGAGTACAATGAAAGTACCCTTTGATTGCCGATTTTCCTCGATTGTTGCCGATTTCTCAGTCACCCTGTATAGTAGGGTATTTTTCACCCCTTAGGAAAGTACTCGGTACGTGAAAGCGCATCCAAATAGTATAATAAAAGTACCCTTTGATCGCCGATTTTCCTCGATCGTTGCCGATTTCTCAGTCACCCTGTATAGTAGGGAATTTGTCACCCCTTAGGAAGGTACTTGGGATGCGAAACCGCGTCCAAAGAGTACAATCAAAGTACCCTTTGATCGCCGATTTTCCTCGATCGTTGCCGATTTCACAGTCACCCTGTATAGTAGGGAATTTTTCCCCCCTTATGAAAGTACTCGGGACGTGAAACCGCGTCCAACGAGTACAATGAACATACCCTTTGATCGCCGATTTTCCTCGATCGTGTCGATTTCACAGACACCCTGTATAGTAGGGAATTTGTCACCCCTTAGGAAGGTACTTGGGATACGAAACCGCGTCCAAAGAGTACAATCAAAGTACCCTTTGATCGCCGATTTTCCTCGATCGTTGCCGATTTCACAGTCACCCTGTATAGTAGGGAATTTTTCCCCCCTTATGAAAGTACTCGGGACGTGAAACCGCGTCCAACGAGTACAATGAACATACCCTTTGATCGCCGATTTTCCTCGATCGTTGTCGATTTCACAGACACCCTGTATAGTAGGGAATTTTTCACCCCTTATGAAAGTACTCGGGACGTGAAACCGCGTCCAACGAGCACAATGAACATACCCTTTGATCGCCGATTTTCCTCGATCGTTGTCGATTTCACAGACACCCTGTATAGTAGGGAATTTTTCACCCCTTATGAAAGTATTTGGGACGCGAAACCGCGTCCAAAGAGTACAATCAAAGTACCCTTTGATCGCCGATTTTCCTCGATCGTTGCCGATTTCTCAGTCACCCTGTATAGTAGGGAATTTTTCACCCCTTAGGAAAGTACTCGGGACGTGAAACCGCTCCGAAAAATTTGGCCGAACTTTGGAGCGATGTATCAGGAGAACATGAAGCGAAAGGAGGTATCCCCTGAAATTCATCGCCGAAGGCCTTTCGTCAACTCTGCGCCTCGACGTCAAATAGTTCTCCGCTTTAGATTCTCTCTACGAAGACGCTAACATTGTGCCACCTCTTTCGACATCATGTTCTCCTATTACAATCTCAATTTTGGAGCGTTCAGAAAATTTTGGCCAGATTTTAGCAAATGTATCAGGAGAACATGAAGCGAAAGGAGGTACGCCCTGAATTTCATCGTCGAAGCCTTTCGAAGACGCTGCGCCTCTACGTTGAATAGTTCTCCGCCTTAGATTCTCTTTCCGAAGACGCCAACTTAGTGCCACCTCTTTCCACATCATGTTCTCCTGTTACAATCTCAATTTTGGAGCGTTCAGAAAATTTTGGCCAGATTTTAGCAAATGTATCAGGAGAACATGAAGCGAAAGGAGGTACGCCCTGAATTTCATCGTCGAAGCCTTTCGAAGACGCTGCGCCTCTACGTCGAATAGTTCTCCGCCTTAGATTCTCTTTCCAAAGACGCTACCTTAGTGCCACCTCTTTCCACATCATGTTCTCCTGTTACAATCTCAATTTTGGAGCGTTCAGAAAATTTTGGCCAGATTTTGGAGCGATGTATCAGGAGAACATGAAGCGAAAGGAGGTATCGCCTGAATTTCATCGTCGAAGGCCTTTCGAAAACTCTGCCCCTCTCCGATTTTCCTCGATTGGAGGAACCGATTTCTCAGTCACCCTGTATAGTAGGGTATTTTTCACCCCTTAGGAAGGTACCCGGGACGCGAAACAGCGTCCAAAGAGTACAATGAATGTACCCTTTGATTGCCGATTTTCCTCGATCGTTGCCGATTTTTCAGTCACCCTGTATAGTAGGGTATTTTTCACCCCCTATGAAAGTACTCGGGACGTGAAACCGCGTCCAAAGAGTACAATGAAAGTACCCTTTGATTGCCGATTTTCCTCGATTGTTGCCGATTTCTCAGTCACCCTGTATAGTAGGGTATTTTTCACCCCTTAGGAAAGTACTCGGTACGTGAAAGCGCATCCAAATAGTATAATAAAAGTACCCTTTGATCGCCGATTTTCCTCGATCGTTGCCGATTTCTCAGTCACCCTGTATAGTAGGGAATTTGTCACCCCTTAGGAAGGTACTTGGGATGCGAAACCGCGTCCAAAGAGTACAATCAAAGTACCCTTTGATCGCCGATTTTCCTCGATCGTTGCCGATTTCACAGTCACCCTGTATAGTAGGGAATTTTTCCCCCCTTATGAAAGTACTCGGGACGTGAAACCGCGTCCAACGAGTACAATGAACATACCCTTTGATCGCCGATTTTCCTCGATCGTTGTCGATTTCACAGACACCCTGTATAGTAGGGAATTTTTCACCCCTTAGGAAGGTACTTGGGATGCGAAACCGCGTCCAAAGAGTACAATCAAAGTACCCTTTGATCGCCGATTTTCCTCGATCGTTGCCGATTTCACAGTCACCCTGTATAGTAGGGAATTTTTCCCCCCTTATGAAAGTACTCGGGACGTGAAACCGCGTCCAACGAGTACAATGAACATACCCTTTGATCGCCGATTTTCCTCGATCGTGTCGATTTCACAGACACCCTGTATAGTAGGGAATTTGTCACCCCTTAGGAAGGTACTTGGGATGCGAAACCGCGTCCAAAGAGTACAATCAAAGTACCCTTTGATCGCCGATTTTCCTCGATCGTTGCCGATTTCACAGTCACCCTGTATAGTAGGGAATTTTTCCCCCCTTATGAAAGTACTCGGGACGTGAAACCGCGTCCAACGAGTACAATGAACATACCCTTTGATCGCCGATTTTCCTCGATCGTTGTCGATTTCACAGACACCCTGTATAGTAGGGAATTTTTCACCCCTTATGAAAGTATTTGGGACGCGAAACCGCGTCCAAAGAGTACAATCAAAGTACCCTTTGATCGCCGATTTTCCTCGATCGTTGCCGATTTCTCAGTCACCCTGTATAGTAGGGAATTTTTCACCCCTTAGGAAAGTACTCGGGACGTGAAACCGCTCCGAAAAATTTGGCCGAACTTTGGAGCGATGTATCAGGAGAACATGAAGCGAAAGGAGGTATCCTGAATTTCAGCGTCGAAGGCCTTTCGAAAAATCTGCGCCTCTACGTCGAATAGTTCTCCGCCTTAGATTCTCTCTCCGAAGACGCTAACTTTGTGCCACCTCTTTCGACGTCATGTTCTCCTGTTACGAAGCTCAATTTAAGTGTTTAGAAAATTTTGGCCAGATTTTGGAGCGATGTATCAGGAGAACATGAAGCGAAAGGAGGTATCCCCTGAATTTCATCGTCGAAGGCCTTTTGAAAATTCTGCGCCTCTACGTCGAATAGTTCTTCGCCTTAGATTCTCTCTCCGAAGATGCTAACTTTGTGCCACCTCTTTCGACGTCATGTTCTCCTGTTACGAAGCTCAATTTTAGTGTTTAGAAAATTTTGGCCAGATTTTGGAACGATGTATCAGGAGAACATGAAGCGAAAGGAGGTATCCCCTGAATTTCATCGTCGAAGGCCTTTTGAAAATTCTGCGTCTCTACGTCGAATAGTTCTTCGCCTTAGATTCTCTCTCCGAAGATGCTAACTTTGTGCCACCTCTTTCGACGTCATGTTCTCCTGTTACAAGCTCAATTTTAGAGCGTTCAGAATTTTTTTTTCAGATTTTGTAGCGCTGTATCAGGAGAACATGAAGCGAAGGGGGTATCTTGAAATTTCACCATGCAGCGCCAACGCGAAGCTAACCACGGCCAACCAGCTACGTAGTGGTGGAGAATTATCGATAGCCGTGACTAATATTATTTATTTATGTACTAACAATGGTAAATTGAAGGAAAGTATTGTTATAATATACTATACGTTTAAGGTGATAAATCGTATTTCTGTATTTAGTATTTACAAAATATATACATATACATAAAATATAAATCTTAATATTACAGGTAAAATATAATGTAATGTACATATAAATATGAAAGGAACATAAATATATATATACATATTAAAAACAATAATATATACAGTTATGAATAGAATATTTTCTAATTCTTATCGCTTTCGCTTTCATTCATTTCGTCCGGCAATAAAATTCCTATGAGCTCTTCCGGTATTTCCTCCTTATTATACATACTGTTATCAAATAAATTTAACATATCATCAGTAATTTTATAATCATTCCAGTGTTCATTTTTATTTTTCAAATCTAGTTTTATTCTGGTGATCGCAGCTACTGTTTCTGGGTTTAATCTGCTTCTATCTCCAGTTTTTATTTGTACGACAGTAGAAAAATATCGTTCGGCATCAGCATTCGAATGGGGCAACGATAAGCACAACTGCGCTACTTTGGATATATTTGGCAATATACATTCGTCTTCAGCATTTGTAACGATGCTCATTTCGTGCCAGAACTGAGGTAAACTCATTACTTGTAACTTCTCTTTTGCCTTCTCCGAAAAAGTAAACGGCAATAGACGCCATTCATTTAATACAAGTGCATAATCAAACTTTGATTTAAATTTGTTTAAAATACAGTTTAATTGGCCGTGCTGATGTTTGTTAATGTCTAAAGCTGTTTGCGGGTTTAAAAAATCTAGCGTGTTTAAAACTGTGTCATCAAATGGCACTCTATTGACAATATTTTGGAAGGCCGATTGGTAACATTTCTTGATGTTTGTATAAAATTGCATCATGTCTTCGTTCTCTTTCAAATTACCATTTGCAATTTTACTCAGCGTAGTCATACATCCTGCCCCAGTAAATATTTCTGTCAGGGGCAGTAAATTATCTTCGTTGTTCACATTTATTTTGTGTATATTTGGTTGCTTCAGATGTTCATACTGTAAGAAATTACTTCCCAATGTTTTCAACAATCTGTAACATTCAGGGAGCAGGCGGTGGACCAAAACTTTCGAGCTTTGAAGTAGTTTGTTGAGTTCAGTAAATATAACTAATATATAATCCATAAATTGCAAATACGCCTTGGTATAAAGGCAATTTAAGCTTGAAAATATTCTCTTTGCGGCATCAGCATGTCTTTCTGATGATGCCTCCGCAAACACACTGAATAAAACTGTCCACTGATCTAAGATTCTTTTTATACACTCCGATTGTGCTAGCCATCTAATATCCGATGACTGTACAACTTTCCGCTTTGCAAACTTCGCGAACTGTTGCGTACCTTCCAACATACTTAGTTGTTTAGGATTTCGCGAGAAGTATGAATAAAGCGAAAGCAGAAACTTCTCAACGTACTGCGGCAAGCATTCGCACGCTTTCCGTGCAGCCAAATCTATCGAGTGGCAAATGCATGGTAGGATACAAATCTCGCCATTGTTTGCTACTAAACGAGTAGTCAATGAATTATGTGCTCCTACCATTTCATTTTCATTGTCCACGCACACCCCAACCATGTTGGTTATCGACAAATTGTACTTGCTCAAAGAATATCGAAAACACTGATATATGTTTTCTGCTGTACATTCCTTAACCCTAATTAAATCTAATAAATCTGTACAGATCTGTTCTTTGTGAACGTAACGAATTAGAAAGCAAAGAAGTTTCGTATTGGATACATCTGTGGTTTCGTCGATCAAAACCGAGAAAAATTTGCCCTGGACTTTCTCTATAGATTTTCCAACAATGGACTTATTTATAACATTGAGGCTAATGGCTTTCATTTTCTTTCCACTTAAAGACATGTGTTTCAGTATATCAGAACTTTTGCATACCTCCTGTGATAGTTTAATATAATGCTTGAATGAGTTAAATGATCTGTTATTTTCAATTGCATCAGTGCATGCTCTTATTTCTGCTTCCTTTATCTGATCTGCAAAACTCCTTGTTCCTTCACCTGGTATCAATTTTTTTCCATACTTCAGATTGTGGATATGTTTTTCGCTCTTTGCATGCTGCTGTAAATTACATTTCCGTGCTGTAATATGTATGTCACAAGATGTACATTTTCCAAGATACGGGTTGTGCTGTACGTGTTGCAGCCATGGTTGAAACGTCGGGTCCTCCAGCCAATCCGCCAAAAATGTTTGTTTCCATACTCTTTTTTTAGCCGGGACGGCGAAGGTGTCACTGCCTATTGATAAAATTCTACTTTTTATTCACGCAATATTAAAAAGCAATTTCACGAAAATAATCATTGAACAAAGAAACTACATTCAGTTTATACTTCTATGATTTGAGACACTAATAAATTAAAGGTATATCTTACTTGAATCGGTCTCTACATCCATGCTTGTTGCTGCATCTGTACTTCTTTCTACTGCACTTGTTCCATATTTCATGTTCCTCAGATGCTCGTGGGTGCTTGCATGACGCTGTATATTACATTTTTTTGCTTTGATAGTGATATCGCACCATTTACATTTTCCCTTGTACGGGTTCTGCGGAACTTGTTGTAGCCATGACTTAAATGCCGGGTCCTCCAGCCACTCTGCCACAAATGTTTGCCTCCATCCATTTTTTTCAGTGGAAACGCTGATGCTGTTGACACTGTCTATTCACAAAATATTAAATTTTATTCACACGATATTGAAAAACAATTCACGAAAATAATCATTGAACAGAGAAACTATGTTACATTGATAAGTCCATGATTTCAGACATGAATATATTAAAGATGTATCTTACTTGATTCGGTCCCTACATCCATGCCTGTTGCTTCAACTGTAGTTTCTACTGCACTATTTGCACATGCCATGTTCTTCACATGCTCCTGACTATTTCCGTGACGCTGCAAATTAGATTTTATGGCAGTAATAGTTACATCACAACATTGGCATTTTCCCTTGTGCGGGTTCTGCGGAACTTGTTGCAGCCAAGGTTTAAATTCCGGGTCCTCCAGCCAAACTAGGCAAAATACTCGCTTGTGTATTTTGCTTCTTCTTGCAGCGGGGACGGTGAAGCTACCTATTCATAAAATTCGTTTATAATTCTATGAATTCAGACATGAATATATTTAAAGACGTATCTTACTTGAATTGCTATGTCCAGCACTGCTGGCATCACTGCCTATGTATAAAATATCCATTATTAGTACATTTCTAATATATCATTTCTAAAATTCTGTTGATGCAAAAGTATTAAGTATTTGTCTTACCTGATTCCTTATTCATTTTGCAGATTTAAAGGCGTGTGGCGTCTACAAAATCATACAAAACCATATAAGCGGTAGTGCTTGTACGCGTCCGTGGCGCAGTTGGTTTGGCTTGGCGCTGGCGTCAGTTAACGCGCAAATTCCCACCGCTCCTATAGGTGTTTCCCCCTCCATTCACTGCATTAAATCGTTCCTAACAGTTTTTTTTCATCATTTATGTGTCACTTCCTATGTTAACGACACGTTGAAGGCGGCTCTAAAGCTTAGAGCATATATACATGGAGGTATCATTGCCTTAGAGTGACTGCCTCGAAACTGTCGGCAACATCACGCGAGAGAGAAAGACATGTGCCACTGGTGCGAGCGAGATAAGTATATGTCCCATTCGACTGTAATGCGCATGTGCCGATATCGTGCGAGAGAGAAAGACATGTGTGAACTGGTGCGAGAGAGAGAAGTATAGATTCTCTCTCTCGCACCAGTTCGCACATGTCTTTCTCTCTCTCACGATATCGGCGCATGCGCATTACGGTCGAATGGGACATACACTTCTCTCGCTCGCACCATGTTGGCGACAATTTCAAGCTTTCAATGAGACCTCCATTGTATATGCTCTAAGCTCTAAAGCCACAGAACCTGCTGTTTTCAATTGTTTTTAAAAGGTATGTAAACATTGTAAACGCATTTCACTTTTCGAACCAATGTGAGTTCCGTAATTATTTGGATGATTAACTATATTACGTCGGTAAGGTAGGGAATGACGTCAAAATGATAAAAAAAAAATTTGTAGTCGCCAAATATCCTTCTCACAAACATTATTTCTACGCAAAATGAAACTGTTTCCAAAACTTCAGCCAATTTGGAGCACGGGGGTTTTCGGAAGTTTAGCCGATGATCAAACTGTGTTCTAAACGATTAGTTCGTTTACCGACCACGATCGGTAAATTCACCAACTGCGCGAAGTGGTAAAGAACATCCATTTTGACCAGGAAATTCGCCCGAGTTAATAGGAACACACGATGATGAAGAAAGAGGTAGTAGGTAGATGAAGTATGCAAGAGAGAAAGGCAACGTGTGGGATAAGGACAAATATAGGTTGGCGTGCTACTAACTTTGGTTATGCAAGCTTGGTACATTGGAGCTAATGGTAGCAGGAACGCACGACGCATAGGAGCTATCAAATAGAAGAGAAGACATGCTGTTTAGAAAAGAACATAGGTACGTCGATCAAGTAGATCTCTGTAGTCATTGATAACTACGTAGCATTTCAAGCATTTGTGCGCCCATGAACTGATCAAATTTTCAAATAGCTTTTTCGAGCAATAAATAAATAATTTTGAAAATGATTGCACAATGCATAATGATTCGTAGATCCTCTAGAAAGGGCCCAAGATCACAGATTGTAAATAAATAAGGAAATAAAAAATTTGTTCGTGCACATAATCTCCTATTCAGTGACTTGTATTATCCGGATATTCTAGACATTATTTATGTACTTTTGCAAATGAATATTAAAGTATAGATCCCGAACGACTTCCTCGTATGATATTTATAACTATTTTAATCAAAATTAATTAGTTATTAACAGTTGTTGGATAGGGTATGAACAAGTCCGACATCGTGTTTGATATTGTAGGAGCTCAGTTTATTTAATGATTTATGAATTTTCTACACATAATTTTTATGCTTCTTTCAATCCAGACTTAAAATATAAACTTTTCACTATTATTCTGTATACGTGTAATTATTCTGATTAGAATTAAATGGTTATTAACCATTCCTGTATGTTTCCGATCAAGCTTATTGTAATGTAATAGTGTCCAATTAGAAATATCATGTAGGACAGCAGTCAAAGGTCAACATTTAAGATAACAGTGCAGTAACATATGAACTATTCGTGGAATGTCACAAGTGTTAGTTTCAAACACACGTTCTACTTATAAGTTGTTGCAGATACGTTAAAACACATAAATCCCGCAAATAACTACGATTCTATTACAGATCTTACATGGGAATAGAATATTATATACACACGTTTGCATACACTTTAGTTTAAATGAACGTAATAAACAACACTGCATTTACAATTTTTGTATGAATCTTAAAATATTTATTCACTTAGCACGAGTAATATATTTATTACATATTAACAAACATTTGTAAATAGGGTATCTTGTTTGTCTATATTACAGACCATATTTAGAAGAAAATTCTATATGGAACAAAAGTTATATTTTTTGTATGAAAGTAAAGTAAAGTAACAGAAACTAAGCTACATATTTCGTTCTAAATATGGCCATTAATTTCATATACATTTAGTGATGTAAGATCCCGTAGATCAACGTACAAATTAAACTTCGCCGTTCAAAAGTTTCTTATCGAACAGGAACTCTCCCAAGTGTTTTTGCGTATTTACCATCTTACCCAATGTGGTAAGCTTTCCAGCGAGATCACGTTGTCCCTTGTACTGTTCGTCCAAGAAATCTCCAGAGAGGTAGTCCACCAGCTAAAGTCAAACAGAGGAGCAATTAATATACAATAAATTTGAGATATCAACTTTCGCATGCATAACTATATAAGCAATTTCACTTACATGGTAATCATTGTTTGGTTTTTGCTGAGGTTTCGCATCGGATACCGTATTTTCACATTCCGCAATGATGTTGCGAAGGCTACGCGTAACGTTTGCTTCCAATTTAAGAGCTTCTTGAAGGGCGAACGTTCCACTCCTCCAGTCTTCGTTATACATTGGTTTCTAAAAACATAAAGTTATACATTATAACTTCAAAATAACGAAGCTGAAATTGTATTAAATGCCTGGAGTGAGTTTAAATACGTACCGAGGAGAACGACAGGAGTTCGCCAATATCGCTTTTCAATTCACCGCGCATTAGCAGGTATTCAATGATTTTTATTGCGTGTTCCCTTTCTTCACTGGCAGCTTCGAAGAAGAATTTACTGAATCCAGGACGATTGATCGTGTCGCGAGCGAAATGAGCACCCTGTAACGAGAGATTCATTGAGATAGTTAGACATTCTTATGGAAAATACGCCAGAACAAAAAGGACAATGATAATTACCATTGAGAGATACGTCATGGCAGCTCCTACTTCCATTTCCACTTGGGATTTCAACATGTCCACGCATGGCTTAACCATGTCCGCCCATGTGTTTGGAACAATGTCGTAACCAAATGTGCCTGAAAGTAATAAAATTGACTAATAGTAATACATGGAATAAGATAGAATTCGTTATGAACAACTAAATTATGATTGTGCGATCGAAGAGTCGATATATTGAAATAAAATATTTAACAACTAAAATAAAATACTATCATAATATTTAAGTATAGAGAATTATCGAGGCAACTATAACTTCAAAGAAGTAATAGAATAATCTATCGCAGGGCTTCTCATATTATAATAAAAGTGAATCCCTGGAGATAAGATTATGCCGCTGTATCTCTCGTTATTACAAAGGCCTGCATGTCCACAGATTACTCCAATTAAGTATCATTCTTTTGTACATCGCATCGTTTCCTCTGTTACATCGTAGGAGGGATAGAGATAACACAATGCCGCAATGGAATTTCCATTTATCATTTCTGTAGAGTTCCATTTAATAACGCATTAATCTAAAGATACTAATAAATACATCGTAAACATTGTAAATGTAAAATCATTTATGAGACAAAAATTATTAATCGAAATGAACATCAAGATGTATATTATACTGGAGTAATATGAATTCAGACAAAAATGTATTGTCCAATAATAAAGAATGAAGTTACTGATAGGGTAGTTTGAATTACATTATCTCTGAGCAATCAAGCAGCATATATTCAATTTGGACTTTAGAACATACAGTAATCGATACGTTCGCATTGGCACGTAAAACTTATCAAATGTTATCACTGTACAAACAAGATTGCGAGAATCTTGAAACTTCATGTAAAACAACTTCAAAACAATTCTGAAGTTTACGGTAGAAATATCCTTCGAATAGATTCCCAATCATGGATAACGAAAGCGTCAGTTCATTGAAATATAATTATCATGAAATCTTAATGATTATTCAAGTGTATTCGTAAATCCTTATTAGAAATTTCTCTTATACTGTATTACGCAGACATTTTAATGCCATTAACAGTTAACTGAATTCATCGAACAATAAAAAAATGATAGTACTTCATGGTATGCGATGACACTGGAAAAACACAAGCGATTAAATAAACTGTGTAGTTCAACAATGACATCATTGTATAGATTGCATCAGAAGTCCAATTCTTAGCAGAATTTCTAGAACGAACAGTTCCTGATAATGCCTACAGATGGGAACAATAACGCCTGCAAAAGCGTGAAATCACATTGTGACTAACGAGTTCAGCATTTCTGCATACCGAATGACGCGTGATCGCTGATAAAATGCAAATGGTTAAAAAAATACGCGAGATAATGATTTCTTTGTCTCTAATTTAATGTCTCCAGTAATTGACTGTCTGCCAATAAAATGTATATCTTCCAAACCTCTGTACGAAGACTAACAATTGTGAAGTATAAATAGCAGGTAATACAATACTAGAAATTAACTGAGAATTCTGCAAAATTTATGAACGGTTACACGCGGTGCAACCGAGGGCTTCATCGAAGCAGCATGTACGAAAGTTCAACAATGTTTACGATCATAGGTCACTAACGTTCGTCGTTGGGTTGGGGTCAGCCGACTTTAATCCCGACGACGCTATTCAAATTTCACATCATTGAAAAGCAAGCGAGTGAAATCGTTTGCTATAACCCCGATCCGCGAAACGGCTGCTTCTAAGAAAAAGCATTGACTTGTTTACAAAGAATAACGCGCGCTCGCTTGTACAATACACATCCTGCGATGACTGCGGATTAGATTCGAAAATAGCCACGTTCGCGATTTACGCGCACAACGTCGGATTCTAATTTAAAAGAGCACAGAGGGTTAAAAACTGCTGCGAAGCATACCTGCATAATTTGGCAATGCTTTCGGGAGACGCAAAAAATCAGCCTTTCAAGGACAGAGGACAATGGGGTTTCGGAGTGGAGGGGATCCAAGGGAAAATATAAGGTTAACCTTAATCTCGGTTATTCGATCACAAAAACTGTCACAAGCCACGGGAGATATTTCGAAAAACTGTAGAAATATATGACAAACTTACACTGGTATTCGTTTCCTAGCGATCCGGCGACGCATAACGAAGCGACGAGAGAGATGAAAAGCAGCTTCATCGTTGATTGCTTTGAGGAGGTTATAATTGGAAAAAAGTCACAAGAGAGTAACTCGTTAATTGCCCGTTTCGGTAGCAACCTTTATACGCACTGGTATAGAAGGCTACCTTTACTGAAGCTAGATAAGAGACGTGCGTGAACTATTTAAACACGATGCACGGCCATCGATCATTTAATAATTGGCCAACAAATGCGTACCATTCGAACTTTAATCGACGGGGAGTAACCAGGAGTAACTGGAATTTCCTATTCCCTTTCTGTCACGCATGCGTTCTACCCTATCAGCTAACTACGCTTGTGGAAACTACCGCCGAGACTCGGGAATGGTGTGTGGGTCGTGTGGTGACTGGTGGACGGTGGTGGAGTGGGAGCCCGCCAACAACGGCAACAACCAACAACGGTCAACGGTCATTGTCGGAGGAACGTCGAAGCAAGGGTATTCACGTTGCTCCCCTTTAAACGAGCAGACCGTTTTGAACAGGTATGTAGCCCGTGAATCGATTTAACCGCGACAGGGAATTTTACAGGCAGGGCCGTGCGGTATTTCATACGTTAATGAGTAGGAAAGGAAAAATCGATGCGACCGCGGGCACACGTAATTGTGATTGACGTGATTCTATTCTATTCACTCGATACATAAAGGGTACTGCGCATTTCCCTGCGTTCCTCTATCTACACTGTGCATCACGAATTTTTCTCGATACAAGCGCGTCACTTTCGAAGATTACGTTCTAATCTTAGGTTATGCTCCGCTAGTGTTAACTGATGTTATATAGGTCAGCGGTAACGATTAAATCTAATTCTTACGAACGTTTGAATTTCATTGTATTTCATTTCATGTCTTACACATGTAATTTAATTTTCTATTGTGAAAATGGAGTATGAAGGTGTATTGGAATATTAAGGTGTATTGGAGTATTATTCTTCACACGTGCGAACGAATTGTTACTGTTTCGGGTTCTATTGGGCGTACAAAGGACACGCTATTTAATATCGAACGTTTGTAACTATAGTTTTGTGATTTATAATTATGCTTATAACTCTCCAGAACATGGGCGTCCGCAGGGGGGGGGGGGGGCAAAGGGGGCAGTTGCCCCCCCTGGCTTTTGAGAAAAAATCGCCTATTTTTCAAATCTGATCTTTATTAAGTTTACACTAAAAAAGGGAATATTTTTAAATTTCGGTTTTAAATTTTTAATTAAATTGGCACTATAAAATGGGTTAAAAAAAGCAAGAGGGGTATATTTTTCTTTACCATCATACTCTAAGTCCCAAAGTTGCCTCCCCCCTCTGGAAAAAAGTCTCTGGACGCCCCTGCTCCAAAATATTCTTCCCTAACAATTTGATTCTAATCGCAGTTGCCACTTCTAATTACAGAAATCATGTTGTTCTTTGGAATATTATCCATCCTCGTGGCAGTTGCCTCAGCTCAAAACTGCTATAAAGAAGTGGAGAGCATTTGTAAAAATTCTCCCACCGGTAATACAACAATATTCTATACTTGGAGATGCTATTAAACGTTAAGATTTATTTATAATTCGTTAATTCTAATGTGTACTTGAACTTTTAGTTAGCAAATTCAACGAGAAGTGTAACGCAAAACACGGACAGATCGACAAGCTCGAACCCCGTCTTCAACAATACGCCAATTACAATCTCCTGTCCAGCTTTCAATATCTGTTACTGTCTAGTCACTTTGGGAACTACGACGCTCATCGCGAGGGCTTCAAAGCGTTGTATCGCAAATTGTCCGACCAGAGCTGGGAAGATACGATCAGCTTATTGAAATACCTTGGCAAGCGAGGTGGCCAAGCAAACTTCAATCAATATCCACACAATGTAGATGTAAGCAGACTCGTGTCTCTGATAAGGATAATGCGCTTTTTGCAACACGAAAGCACGATACGGAGCTGCCTGTTAATTTCACTTTATGTATCTTCCCAGGTAATGCAGAACAGGAAATTCGATTTGGATGAGATTAAGAGTTTATCTAAGGCACTCGACATGCAGAAGGGCCTGGCCGCAGAAGCGTCGCGTATTCATTCCGAGGCGCTGCGTCACGAGAACCACGATGTCGAGGATCCAGGCATTATTCATTATCTGCAAGAACAGTTTGTCGAACCACAGACTGACCGTATACGAGACTTGGCTGGCTACACAAATGATTTGAAGGGAATATTAGCTAACCGGGACGCCTCTGTCGGTGTATTCTTGTTCGATGAATATCTTAAGAAAAGCTTATAAGTTACGTGAAACTGAAAAGCCATGAAACAGAATTTTACGTTTATTATTGCCGTGTAAAATTCTCTATATCAGTAACCTTTGATCGTAGAAAAGTATACTTCTTGTTTCTGGTTACACAGAGTTCTACATTCAAAGGTAATGAATATACTATACGATGTTATTTTCCTTCCTTTTTTCTGTACATGTTTCAGCCAATAAACTGTATATTTTATTAATTATTTTTATAATTCTCGCGTTAATGCACGGAGTACAGAAATGTTGTTAGTAAGATTGAAAGATTGAAACTGAGAGAAAATTTAACGAATACATCAAACTTTTGCAGAATTCGCTGTTATTATTTCTTCAAAACATTTCTCTTGTAAAGTATGATTTAGTATTAACGAAGTCTCATATATTTAATCTCAATTCTTTTGTAATAAATAAAATGTATCATAAAATACAATAAAGAGGCGTTAGCATACAATATTTTATTTTTATGCACTGGTTGTGTACATTACATTTAATTATATCTAATATATATTCGCATCTGTTTCTGATATGCATGCTGTAACTGGACAGTTTATCATCTCAATTACATATACGTGTGATTATTGAATGCTTAAGCCATCAACTCGAAACTGCAGGCACATTAAACAGGTTTCGTAAGTGTGGAATACTTTTGTAAACAAACGGAATTACATGAGCAGTTTATTTATTAATAAAAAGTATAATCTGTTAAAATTTGGTAGGATCAAAAGTAGATTAAAATTGAACGCATTATGGTACGATCAATAAGAAACGTACCTAATAGAATACATTAAAACGTACAAAAACATATTTATTATCACTTACTTTTAATTAAAACTTTTACTAATCATACCATTATTGATCGGAAGGATTCAATTTACGGAATATAAAATACATAATCCTTACTCGAAGGTGTAGAAAAATGGAAAACAATATTCTTACGTAATATTTGTAAAAGATTGTTGTGAAAAGTATGATTAGTAGTCTCTTCACTTTTACGCTCGTTTTAACATCTCATTGATGGGCAAAAATATATGTATATGCAGCTCTCTTATACTTAACATTTCGTTTTCTCACGATGCAAATTTTATAATTTGAAGCCAACGGCAGTTCAAATATACTTGCATCACCTAACAATCAGCCTCTTAGCATTTCACAATCGTTACTTGTAGCATTACCGTCGAGCTAAAACTATTCACTTTCGAAGTTACAAATAAATAGTGTTAACGTGAAAATAATATTTCATCAATTGTAAAGAATTGGAAGCATTATTATGTATATTAGTTAATTCAGTCTAAAGTATATTATAGTATAAGGCCCTGCTGTGTGCATTTGTTCATTCGCCTATATAGAACGACTTTAATATAATTTAAATAAAGATATACTTTGTCATGCCACTGCTTGATATGTCGTTCCCCACAACTGCGAAAATTTTACAGTAGTTACGCTAAATCACATTCTCTTCTCTTATAACTTATTCATCTTTCCCGATGCAAATGATCTAAGTGAACTATATACTAAGCATACAGATACTTGTTTTAGATATTCCTTTGCAACGATTTGTAAAAATCTCCGTAACATGTCACATAGATTTCTGTGATATGTCCGCTTTTGATCGAAACATTTGTATTCTTCGCATATAACTTTACTCCTCTTCTACTATTTGTTCAATACTGTAATAACTATTCTCCTATTATTTCGCTCCGATACTGTGCATAACGATAAAATTCCTAAATTACCTATGTAATTGGTTGCAAAGGTGGTTACAATTTTCTTTCGCAACCGTAAATTCCAATTTGAAGCATAATTTCTGTAGATAGCCAGTCTTCTATGGAGCTGGATGCTCCACCTAAACTCGTGAACAAAACAATTCATCTAACGGCATTTAGGCCACGTTGACGGCGGCTAAACATCAACCTGGAACAACGAGCATTGCTGAATATATGATATTTAACATTTATTAGATATTTAAGTATAATTACCTTCTCTCAACTCTTATATGCATCAAACATTTCAAGGCTCGTATGCAATTTAGTATTGGCTTTATATATTATGCGTGTGCGTCTGAAATAATTACGTATAATATACAGTGGCGTGCAAAAGTCGATTCGTACTTTTGCACGCCACTTAGAAACGCGCGATGGATGAATCGATGTATATTTAAATTGTAATTCGATTTTATACTCACGCATGAAGATGTAATCCGAAGATGTATTAACAACGATGCAAGCTCAAGATCTTCGCTATAATTGTTTTTCAATGGAACGCTTCTATAGCCTGATCGTAAACATCGGACCTAAATGTACATGCAATTAGTAATTCACAAAGTAACGACGGCTTCTTACTCGATTACGTACGGGATAAGTAGCTTGTCCAATAAAATTACTATCACCAAACATATCTTCGTCCTGTACAACGAATCGTATAAACGCAAAGTATGGATTGACGACCTCGAATTCGCAACACTCGTTCCACATGGGATTGAATCCATTGTCAGCTATAATATTACCATAGTTGTGGTACAATAATTTTTTAAACAGCCAATCGCGCGGCACTATATTACTTACGTATCGTTTTGGTTGTTAATTTTGTACCAGTGTCAAAATCTGCTCCTACAACTTCGATTTCAACAAAGGGACTGGCTATACCTCTTCCCGATCTAATTAAATGCCTAGCCCCAATGATCCTTAAATTAATTTTCAGGGCCTCTGATGCTTGCAAGCAGCTTTTATCGTACGGGTTAAAATCCTCCCTGAACATGAACTCGGGTTTCAAAATATATCCGCAATTGCCGTTTTCTCTAAACTTTGCCTGATTCAGTTGCATCGCCTTATCTCCGGTCTGATAATTCAACGCTACCATTTGACAACCCGAATTCCACATTGGCACAGGGCTGTAGTTTGACGAATCGATGCGTTGCCCTTTCGGATACACTCGGCTAAATTGAATCTATAAAACCATAATTATACTTTTATGTATTACACTACATATCACTGCTATTATAATCACAACCATATCGCTTTACCTGATGGTACTTTAAGAAGAACTTGTTCTCCTGCTGACACATAAGTTTCTCAGCTTTCGTCTCAGGGAAGCTACTCATTTCATTAAATACAAAACCTTTCGTCCTTATTCTCTCTAAATTAAATGCAACTGATCTGCAGTACACTATTAGATTCGACATTTCTTTTGCTATCCTCCATGCACGTTCCATCTCTTTGTGCTGATTCTCCTGATGGAAACGACAAGAACGCCCTGTTAATCTGTGGACTCCGTAAATTACTCGGTACCAAATTCTCTTTTAACTAGAAAATTTTATATGTTTACCCTGACACTAGCATTCTGAGCAGTTTCCTTGATGCTGGACATCCATTCTAATGCAGTATCTTTGGAAGAAGTTGCCACTTCGAATACCGAACACATACTAGGATTCTGTATCCTCAGTATCCATTCTAATCCAGGTCTTCCGCCTACTCTCAATTCAACAACAGCGCCCATAATATCTAACGAGCCTTTTTGCAGACTACCGAACATCATAGAATCGGCCGACTGAAACCGAAGGTAACAACGTGATAAGTGTCGGAAGTAAAGGAGGTAGAAAGTAATACAGAACAATGCAGACTCACGTCTCCCTGATTGTCTTGAGGTTCTATTTCTTCTACGTAATTAGCAGGGAACCAATGCTGCTTTTTACCACCGTAATCTCCTCGCCACCAGCCACCGCTTTGTCGATGTACATTCGTTATTATAGCATGTTTCACTAACGTTAATTCATCGTCCCTCCTAGCTTTATAATCGTAGATAGCTTTCACGGTCACCTTTAAAATAAATCGAATGCGTTAAATTTTCTATTAACTACTTCATCGATACAACTCACTTTCGATGTGAAACTAGTAGGATCCATGTAACCCGGAATACCATAAACGGAGCCGTCGTCTACATCCTAAATAGAAACCGACGATTAGATGATGCATTGCGAACGAGCATTTGCTACAGGGAAGAGTGTAAAATCAGTTGCATACTAGTCCCATCCTTCTGATAACGTCTTGATTCACGGGATGGTTTAATTTGATCTTCTTATACAGCGGATGCCTTTCGTAATAATGGACTAATTCAACTAAGCTTTCAAACTGTACAGTGCCAATAGTATACAGACGTCCTTCCTGCTTGATTCTACAGTGCTTGATTTTCTTCTCTGCCCTGGAACCAATTAAAAGAAAGTTTCAACCAATCGGGGAGAAGTGTTTCCTGTAATAATACTCCGGGATATTTTACCTAAATGAGATAGCATAAGAGTTGCTTTCTTTCTCGCTGGGTCTCACTAAAAACGCGCCGTCCGTAGGAATTCGTTTCAACATTTCCTCGGCTAAAGTCCGGGTGCAATCGGCGTGCCACCACTCTTTCTCTTCGTGCTTATTTGGTTGTGGGACAGGTTCTTGAAGCGTGATTAGAAATTCCTGTTCCGTTCCATTTATACGTTTAGACAGTTAAATGAGTATGCTGCCAGAACTAATATGCTACTGAGATTTGTTTCATGCTCACTTGACTTCTTAGGGGATGATTGCGGTAATGCGTAATTAAACTGTACAGACTGTCGAAGCAATTTGTGTCGATAAGATAATACTGCGTCTGGCCCATCTCTTGCTTCAGTTTAATACGGCAATGATTCACTTTGCCTTTGCGCCAAAAGGAGAGGCAGTAATCTCCCACGAACGTGACGCATTGTCGGACTAAGAAAGTACCATCACCGAGATGGGAGTAACGTCGTAACAGTTCTTCCGCCTCTTCTCTTCCTCTCGCCAATTTACCATGAAACCATTTCTCGCCGAAGTGTAACTCATCGTTGGGTACTCCCTATGTTAAAGGGCCGGAGTAAAGTACAGGGCGGTAGTCATTATCTAAATAAACGTGTAAACGTACGAAGCCGAAGGGATTGGGAAAGTAAAGTGTCTAAGAAAACGAATCGACGATCAATTCCCACTTTCCTCTCGGCCAATCCTTTCAGTTCTGATCACGAGACCTATACATACATCTGTCGGTCGTCGAACAACACCCTCCTCGTCATCGTCGTGCTCAGCCTCCTGAGCTCTAGAGAACGTGTCCGTGTAGAATAATTTCTGTTGCGTCAAGACAAAAAAATGCGGATTCCACTCCCTATCTACAGGATCTTCGAGGTAAAGAATACCGTTCTTCACGGTGTTTCTGAGATCCATTTCTTGCCTACATTCGTCGTTTCGAATGAGGAACGACGTTTCGTCAACGCCATCGGGAAGCTTCTTGTGCTTTAATATAATCTTTCTCCTCAGCGCGTGTGGCGACGGCAGGCAGGTTTCATTTTTATCCATCGGCTGAGCCAACAGTGTATCGCCGAACACCTCTTGCATTGTGATCGCCATTTTACGTTGCTGAGGCAGGGTGCAATTATCCTCGATAGATAAAATAACCGGATAGCTACGTAAAAATACAGGCTTACATTCGGGCTTAGTAGTGAAAAATAAACACACATCGGTTTGCACTTACTCAGAAGTAGCAAAGGCGTGCTCTTTAATAGTTTTAATCACGTCCATAAACCTAATCTTCGTGGTAAGTGTGTGACCATGGAAAATAAATGGCATCCCATCTGGTCCGTCCCAACAATCAAGCTCTATACATCTGCATCCAGCTCTTAGCGCGCGTACGTAGGCCTGACAACTACTTTCGCTGCTAATTTGATCTCCCATTAGATACCTATAGGAACATTTATTCAATTCGTTGGCTTATTTGCTTTTAATACAGTACAAGTGTATTATATTTGCCCGCAGGTACGCTCACGTGTTGTGCGACGAAGCTATCCAATAGTGCGCAATAGGTCTATTCATGTCTTGGTTTATTCGTGAATATTTCGAGTCCCAAATAGAATTTTGTTTCGAGAATAAGAAGTCGATAAATTCGGAAAGCGTGAAATGTGGCTCTTGGACATCTCTTTGGGGATCTTGTAAATAGTCTCTGATGAAACATGAGACTTCCACCTCGTTATTCCCTAGAAGATCTTGCTGTTCGGTCTTCAAAAAATTCTGGAAATCATGGACTGTAACAACTGGTCCTGTTTTAGAATAATTAAGCAGTTTAAACCAATCTGTGAAATTCTGTGGAAATAAAAGTTTATGTAGCATTTCGGCAGAGAAAGAAGGCACGATTCTATCATGAAGAATATAAATGCTTCTAATGTCGATCAATGAGAAACTTACATTTTGATCGAACATAAGTTTATGATAAAGTACAACAAAATCGTCGAAACCAAGCTCGTTCCTGTTCCTTGTATCTATTTCTTGGAAGAGTTCCCGAAGCCTATTTGTTGCCACTTTACAGTTAACTCTAGGCAAAAACGCTTTTACATCTTTCAAAGTGACCCTGAAAATGTAATTGATCATTAGAAGTGAAATAGATAGAGGTGGTCTATAAATTACTATAGAGAATTGTATATAAGAATTTAAATTTGCGAATGAAGAATTGTAAATGTTTACGTTTCTCTTGAATTTTCCATCGCGTAAAACTCTTTTCTTAGCCACCTTTCGACTTGTAAAGGATATGGGGCTTTTACAGTGTCTTGAACTAAACGACGCAACCCTTTTACCCAAAGTTCGCATTCTTTTTCACTAAGGGCTGAAATAAATAGACAGAAACAGGTGCATGCGTAACACACGCTTAAAGAAAGATTTACATGTATCAACATTACAGGAACACATTAGTCACCGTCGCATTGGTGGAAACAGAAAAGTATATTTACCAGAAATTGAAAGTGTTTTAAGGCGGAATTCGGAACCGTAATAGACGACGAAACACCTAAGATTCTCGATTCTTTTTGCATCCTCTGGCCATTTCTCAAAGTCTTTAGAATGTTTCCCTACCTTAATTTCTTTAATTTCTCTTATTTCAACTAAAATTTAAAGGAATACAATATTGTTTAATCTGTATTATACAAGCTATATCCACATGTATCGGTACACGTGTAAAACTAGTGTGCAAAGCTATTTTTAATCAAATCGGTGTTATCCATAAATATCCTGCTCTAATATATAAAACTGGCGAATAAAAATAATTGCAGTAAAACGAATACTCGTGATATCCAACAGGGCTGTTTTAATATATCAACAGTATCCATGGGCATATTTTGTTCGTAGACCAAAAATGAAGGAAATGTCCACTAAGATGTTTATAAAAATATTTAATTCAACATCGTTAAATTACTAAATCATTAAGTCAGAAGAGAATATAATTTAACCGAACGTTGGCCAGAAACATGTATACAAAAGCTTATTACACGAAGCTCATTAACTGACTTAAGTTGTATCTTTATCGTGAACTCACCCATGTACACTACTCACAAGGACCTTTCCTTCAGGTTTTTGACCTATAACTAGTATCCTCAGATAATACTTTGCCCCCATTTTTGCTGTAGATATATCTTCATAACCATGCAAAATGTGTGCCTAAAATGTTAGGTGGAATTTTATTTCGATGATATTTTGTTACTGAATTACTATAAAAGCAACTTTAATACGAGCTATACAAGAATATATACTCGTTAATATTTCTATACCTATCCTTATTAAATGTGCAACGATGGATAAATATGAATTTTCTACCGTGTCCTTTGGTACGTCGAATAATGCTTAATCACTAGAAATCGTGTGGTAGGTTCACTTAAGGTGCAAAGTACTTTTACCTGAACCATCGAACGGCCTAAATGTCGCGCTTCTCGCCCAGACAATTTGCCTAGTCTCTCTTCGTATCATAAGAGTTTTCTTCTCCGGCCTTTTCCTTGGGAAAAATTTCGTTACTACAGTTCCTCTTTCTAGCTGGCTGATGATTTGCTCCATTTCTGGGATTATACCATTCATGTTTGATGTATTCTGTGCGTGCTACAATAAATTAGTACATTCTATTTCAATAATGCATTATAAGTAGAAAGTATATTACACATTGTACAACAATGCAGAATAAAATGCTTTGAATGAATTTCAATCTTTAAATTGATTCGACTTTAGAAAGAAGCTTTCTATATCCGTTCGAGTAATTATTGTTTTACTAAGTGAAAACTATTAATTGCATCATCTTGAAATGAAAGAACTGTGTGTAATGTACAATGTTAACTCCTTTGGATCAAAGAGATGTGTATAAGAGAGTTTAGGTTCATGTATTTTTGAAAACATAAACAAGTTTATATATTTAAATGTAAATTAGTAGTAGTTTAACATGTCCAGAGAATATAAAAGCTTCAACGTAATACAGTCAAATTATACAGTCACGTTGCATATGCGCTGTTTACCATATGCATGATTCTGTGACAAAGATAGAGATCTCGTTGATATTTCCTTTACAGTTGAAAAAGAAAACCTTTCGACTAGGTCTGAGTTAAAAAGACACAGGCAATGTTAAAGTCATAATACTTTGTGGTGTCGCTATATATATGAATCATTTTGATTAAAACACATAAACATAACCTACCAAAAAAGTGATTTTATATTTCTCTTTATATAAACTAATGAATATCGGAATAAGAAGCATTCGATTGATTCATCAATAACACAGGCATGTACGGGAAATGTGACTTTTAGAAAAATGCAACTCCTTTTTTGGTTGCAACACTCTAACATAAAAAGATATTGTATTCGTCAGATTATTAGTTAGTTATCTTTCTTACGTGCCCGTGTTATCTTTGTTATCTGTTGTTACGCGCTTAAAAGATCTATCCTACCTGGATCGAAAATGATATTTTGTTAATTATGTGATAAGAATTTCGATTCTGTTATCATTTGTAGGTATCGGTCATGACTCCGGCCTCAGCCGATCTGGGGACTTTTGTTGCAATTCGATACACTCATAAATATATCCAAATATATCCGCCAAGAACGGTTGCATAATTTTCCGTAACAGTAATTAATGAGAAATGCGCACTGATTGCGTTTCTTATCGTTTCGTAGAACGAAGCCGGTTACTTTATCTTCGTGCGCGATAACTAGTTATTTGTTCTTTGATATTTGCTAGTCAAAGAAATCTCCGGTATTTGAATACCGTTCAATCTTGCGGACTAGCGAGAGATTCTTATCATTCCATTTCATATGCTTCCAATGGAAAGTTAGGAAATAAATGCACGGCTATAAATTAATTACTTTATTATTTCGTTGATTTTATTACCGAAGGTTAACTGAACTGCGTTACCTAAATCTAAAAAATTCTCTTAAAGACGATCCAATGGATGAAAAAAACTCGCCGATAGAGTTGAACGTTGATGGTGTGTGTTGGTTGAAATTTAATGAAGGAGCAGGAGGTAGACATGGTTCAGAGTTCTCTATGCAATTTTCCTTAGCTGGAATATTCTGTAAAAGAATGTAGATGAATATTACGTCTACTTCTTTTATCGTTAGATCGCGTAATGTTCAAACTTACACAGCTAATGTTCTGTGCACAGGATTCTATATATTTCGAACTGTCGTCGTTTTTAAACCTTTTAAATTTTCGCAGTACTGAGAAACAATTATTTTCCGATTGAGTATCTGCATCTGCTTCACTGTCCTTTTTAAAATAAATAATTCTTGATGCATCCAGATTAACCTGTTAGTTTAAAGAATATAATAAAGCAACGTATCCGAATGTATTAAGAGCTAATCGAAAGCTATGATAACAACCTCAGCTTCCTCGCCCAATCTCTTCCTTTTACTAGAAACTATCGGTATACTTTCCGATGGGAACAGATTGAGATTATTATGCCGTAGTGGTTTTCTGGAACTGCTATCCTTTCGTAAAGTTTGCCTACACTCTGCATACTGAGATAATAACACAAATCAGATGAATCACGACGTCTGAAGTAGGGCTGGGACTATTTGTAGAATTTTTCGGTATTCGAATATTCGAATACTTCAGTTGCTCAATTATTTGGCGAATATAATTCGAATACTATTCAAATACTTAAATATTTTAATAATAACATTCGAATACTCAAATATTCGAAGTTTATTCGTAGCATTCGCATACTTGTAAAATATTCGAATAGTCCCAGCCCTAGTTTGAAGTACTTGTATAAGAGTAGAATTTACTAATACCTTTTTTATAGAACTTTGTATCGCCTCTATCCATAAGCTGCTATCGTCTCTTTCCGAATAAAGTAAGAGCGTTTCGTTTAAGCAAGTAACACGAAACAGGCCACCGCTTAAGACACATTCAACCCTGCATTTATTCAGCGGCAAAACGCAGCATACAGTTAATGAATTTTCTGGATCACCCTTGCAATACAATAAAGTGTCACTGAGGAGGACGAAATATCTTTGGTACGCAGAATTTCCGCGCCTCGACACTCTCATTAGTGCTCCCTGTTTAATCAACTTCCTACCAGGCTTTACTAGATTAATAGGATTGGTAATACATTTCTGAAGTTTCAGTAACTTCTGTGTTTCTTCGTGCTGCTCCACCAAAGTATTTATGTGCCTCGCTGCCTTCTCAACTTCTACCAGACATACTACGTAAACAATCGATTTATTTTATACGTAATAGTTAATAACGAAGCAACACTGATTTAAAGGGTAAAGCTTCTCATTCGTCTTTTATAGTTACCTTGTAGAAGATTATATTCTTTATGTTTATTAGGTGTATGTTGCAGGACTTCTTGCAGAAGTAATTTATATCTAGGCACCCTCTGTATCGGCGTAATTAATAACGAAGGCAATTTTCTGCCAACTTCTGGTCTTGTTTCTTGTCTACTAATGAAACTTTTTAACACAAAGTCCTTCTCTTGTCTCGTCTGAAAAGGATTCCGCTTGTAGTAATTCATAACCGAGACATTTTCAATAATAATGTACCTGTAGTAAAGATAAAACTTGCTCATAGTCGTAAGCGTAAACGGAGTATAACTTAAAGAACGGAGCGAGCTTATGAAATGCACCAGATATATTTTGCGAATCTTGTTTCAATTCTTTCACCAATTCTCCGCTAACATTGTACAAAGTTTTTATATTTTCGGATAACGTCGTGAGCAAAATGTGATCTAATAATTTCCTTTTGAACATGGGCTGTATGAAAAACTGAAAGAATATTAATTACATATAATAACGTTTCAGACGTTATCAAGCAATTATATAAACAAATAGCGAGTACCTCCATTAAGATTTCTAATTGCCGCAAATACGTGACTTCTGTTGTTAAAATTTCTTGAACAGCTCGGGATCTCAAATTCTTCTCCTTTTCCTCAAAATGTTTCCGATTACTTTCGTTTAAACTGTTAAGAACTGGAAACACAACGTCTACATGTAGAGATTTACACATAAAAATAAATCGAGAAACACGTGAAGCACACGTTATACCTTTCATGCGACTTCGCATACTCAAGACATTCCTGTTATTTATAATTGCTTTTAATTCATAACTGAGAGGAGTTTGTGGTGATCTTGGTGAATTCATAATTGTCAATAATAGTATCAAGTGTTTCACGAATACATTCGATACGTCGGACTATAAATACGTATCAGTATTTACATAAACATGATTTATCAGTTTAAGTTCAGACAAATCTATGGGACGTTCTTTTAACAATACTTTACTATTATAATAAAGTAGTGGCTGTTTAAAACATACTGCATTGGTTAAAATTCAAAACTACGCGAAGTGTGTTCGTTCATCGTTGCGTGATAGTGACTTTCTTCGTTTAAATGTGCTTCGCTTGGATTTAAAATTGCCCTATCAATGAATATTGGAATCGGTCGAATTGTTTTATTGGTCGGTCGGCGACAGAATCCCAATAAAAATTAGCAGCAAATAGGAATTTTTGGCGAGGGTCGGCTTTCTAGAATTTCTGGCGCGATTATGTTGGCGGCCGTGCGGGAGTTAGGGACTAATATATACGGGTTGTAGAATATCAAAACATGACGATGAAGTGACAATTTGACGAGAATCGCATTTGTTAATATCCGCAATCTGTATTTTTATGAATAGATTATTTGTAGTGACACGGAAGGCATGAGTATTGTTAGAAATTCAACGTTCCATGTATCCGTTCAGCTTTTAAACAAGGTACGATATGGTTGGTTTGTGTCTGAAAATTTTACCAGCGGTTCGTGTGTCAGCTGTTAAATGTCACATCCGGGTAATAATGATATACCCGAAAAATGCATCCACGAAAAAGCGCAAGCCGTGTAATATTACTGAAATCCATTCGCGACGCGTAATTATTATTTTTCTAAATTGCTTACTTACGTAACGAAACTCGTTATTGCTACGTAAGGCTATTTTTTAAACGGCGACAATTTGTTTCCTGCTTACAATGTAATTACGTAAATAAAAATAGGTCACTCGATCTACTTGGAAATTCTACTGACACTGCTTTTTTTTTTTAATTGTCACTAGATCATAACAGAGAATGTAATCGTGAAATAGGTTATGATGCTTTCAGTACTCATGTCAGAGGTTACGTTCCACGTTGGTTACGATCGTGTTAATAGTAATTAATTAAATAATTCAATATTTAAAAGTTGCGGGACGTGTTTATTAAAAGTGGGAAGAAGGATCAAATGTGTTCCCAGAGTATTATTACTATCACAGTATATGAATGCACACGAAAGTAACCTTCTTTACAACGTTAGGTATTATAATTTATTTCGATTCAAATTTCGTATTAAATAGACGTATGCATTAAAAAAAAGGAAGTGTCGAGATACCGAGAACAATACATATTACAAATTTATGTGCCGCGACGCGTAGAAAGTCCTATGTGTTGGTACTCGACTGTCTTATAGGTTAGAAACCCAAACGTTACATTATCGAATAAAACTGTTGAATTGTTGTTACTTGTTTCAGGATATTTAGAAAGTACCTTGAACGTGGAAATGTACATACCCATTGTAAATACCTTGACAAATATACAAACACCTTTTAAGGAATTTCATACGCGTAGACGTACGAGCGATATTAATTAATGGAACATCATTTGCTGGAAGCAAATATTACATAATATTTATAATGCCACAAGTGGATGGTGGTGCTACACCAATAACGAATAATCAGAACGGTGCAGCTGTACATAACCATCGTAATATCGGTGGTGCGACTCGGTCAGCCTTAAATAATAATAACATGAATACTGCTAGAAATAATAATACTCAGAACCCGTTCGTGAACGTGCGGGAGAGACTGTTTCATGCGATATTTATTAAGGCTGCATTGACTTACGCGAGAACATTTCCGAGGCCTGTGAGAAGATTTATAGAATTTATAGTTTTATTAAAGGTGAGCTTCTTAAACCGTTGAATATTACAAGCGGGATGTATCGATGTGATTATTACACTACCAGGATGTAAATTAAATGACTTTTAATTGTAAATTTTCAGGCTATATTAGCGTTATTTGTGTTGGCTTATATTCACATAGTATTTTCACGTGCACCAACTAACTGTTTAGAACACATAAGAGATGATTGGCCACGGGATGGCATATTGAGAGTTGAAATACTTAGGAACGGCGGAGAAGACTACAGTATAGAAAAGAGTTATGCGAAAGAAGAGAAATTGCGGCAGGAGAAGGTTGACGATTTAACTAGTGCTTTGGGGATATTAACTAGAGATGGGTAAGAGCGACCACAGTACGTTAAATAATTGTAGTAAATAGGTTTATTTTTTGCCTTTTGGTTTCAAAATGGGGTTACATGTGTTATGTGTTTAACCCTTCGTGGTCACACCTTCTTATAATCTCAAATTGGTCACACGGGGTTCACTGTACCCCAGCGTCATTTGTTGAGTCACCATTTTCGTATTTTTGAATCTTAACTTTTCAGTGATAATTGTACATTCGTAATACTTATACAGTCGTGGTCTAATAGTCTTTTTCTAGAAATGTAAATTTTGGTATGATCAAATTTGTAGTTGAAAATGAGCGATTTTCCATGGTTGTGGGAAAAAACCGATTTTTAAATTTTTTTTATTATTTTTTGTGATAAATCCCCTTTGGAAGACGTAAAGGTGCAACATTTCAAATCGAAAATTGCTCTTAGGGTGCAATACACTCCGTCTGACCACGAAGGGTTAAGTGTTTCTGGGACTGTTAACTGAAGATTGTGCTTTCGTTTTGACTTCTTCCTTCATCTTGTTCTTCTTTCCTTCTCCTTTTTTTCCAGAACCATTCGCATCCACTCCGCTCCTTCTTCTTCTCCCTTTAGTATCCCTCAGATCGTTGAGTTGTTTCTTTTCAGCTCCTTACAGTCTTGTAGCATGTGACCCAGCGTCTCTCTAATCCCATTACATAGTCTGCATACTGTCTCTGTTTCTTCCTTCCAGTATTTGTGTCCCTGCTCTTCATTCCCACACCTGAACCTTGCAATCATGCTTTGGTCTCTGCCTCTGTAGTTTCCGTTTAAGTAATTTGCTCTCTGGTTATCCCAGATTTCTAAATAATTGTTATTATCTGTTTCTATGGGTTTCATTAGTGTTTCTTATTGTATCGATAGATTTATCAATATCGAACCATCCGCCGTTGATGATGATAGAGACACCGCCAACACGTCTAACGAAGAAAATCACGACAGTTTAACGTTATCTGAGAAAGAAGTAGTTATGAGAAGCGCTACTGGCGCTCCTGGCGAAGCGCAGGATTCAGATTTAAGTACGAGTAACGCAACGACAAGTCCTCCGCTGTCGACGAAACTTTGGGCTGAACTAAATGCGGACAGCGAAGAAGTGCGTATAATTAAAGAAACATTAGAATTCCTACTCGTAATGAAAATTCTAAATACTATCTCAAATTAATATTGCAGCTATCGGATGAAAAAGTAGTACCGCTCACGAACGCACAAAACAATACTGCAGGGCAGGATGGAAATAAATTAAACAAAGAAGATATTATTCAACCCTTAAAGGAGCAGAACTCCGAAGCTGATAAACTTGCTAGGGCAGGTAATGATTATTCTATGGTGTTTAAAATAACAGTGATGATCTTAATGAAATAATTATCCTTCAGCGTTACTTATTAAAATTATTTATTTTTTTTTAGACGATAGTTATATCGTGGAGTATTCGCTAGAATATGGTTTCTTGAGACTTTCACCCGTAACCAGACAAAGGTTAAACATTCCTGTAAAAATTGTTACTTTAGATCCTGTGAATGATAAGTGCTTTGGTGATGATTTTTCAAGATTAATACTCGACGAATTCTTGGGCTACGACGATTTATTAATGGCGAGTATTAAGACGTTGGCGGAACAGGAAGACAATAAAGGCTTTCTACGGTAACTAACTAAGCAATACAACCTACTAAATATTACTCCGAAAATCACCTCGAGAAATCACAATTGTACATTGTTATTCACAGAAATGTTGTGACTGGTGAGCATTATCGATTCGTGAGCATGTGGATGGCCAGAACCTCGTACCTCGCTGCATTTTTCATCATGTTAGTTTTTGTAAGTACATATTTTTCTATTTGAAATAATACGCCATACAATGCAAGGCTGGATAATAGGATCTATACAAATCCGTGTTTTTAACTATAAAATTTATTCAAACTGCTTAGCGCGCAATTGGGACTCTTGTTTTTCAAGTTATATTTTTATCAATTTCTCTTCTCCTTAGGTGTTGATAATATTGTGCTTCGTTAGATTTCATTTCACATTGCAGGAAATTAAATTAAGTCATTTATCTCGTGAATTGTGAATTACACTATCACGAGTGCTATCTTAGGTATAAGTGTGAGCCCGGACCGTTCTGTAGGTGTAAATTAGATTCAGTTTCATGTGCTACATGTTTCCGATCTGGATATATTCCTCTCCATCAGGGGGGGGGGATGGTGTCATACATATCCACACGACAGCGCGGCACGTGTAAAAGGATATGGCAATCAATTCAAAGTAACCATGCACTGAGTTAACCCTCCAACCCCTTGCATCCTCGGAACCAGTGATCCCTTTGGAGTAGAACCGTCGGCTATAAATCAACGTTATTAGGGGCATCATATTCATTACAGAGGCCCCAAGTCGGCAATTTTGCCCCCAAATACGTTATACCGTCGTGAAGCGTTAGAGTCAGTAATGATTGTCACGGATTCTCCATCGATCGGGGAGTGTTTTTGGCCAGCCAATAATAGCATTTCATTTTATCGATTCGCGCAAGTATGGCTCGCGCGAATCAGTGTTACACGTTAACGGGTAACTTTCGCAATAATAAAGAAATTGGTGATCGCGCAAAATGTATAATCCGTGGTATACTCTAACGTAAATAGCGCGGGTGCCGGATGGGTCGTGAAATTTCAGAGTATTCCCCGGGTGTTACGAAGTGATTGGATCATACACGGGCCAACGAATAGCTCTGTTCGTGTTTAATGGGTTTACACCGCGCGAACAAATGAGGAATACTGCGTGCCGCTAACCATGATTCAAATGCAATGCATTGTGCGCCAGAGCTACATCTAGTTCATATCCAGCGTATCCGCGATGGATATAGTGAAAAGCCAATTACCCCATGCATGAGTAATTTCATTAGAAGAAATGTCCAGATCGTAGAATGGTAGAATATTCGGAAGGTACTCTATTAAATCAGGCATTCCGAGTATGCAGGTTGGTATAAAAGTGTAGCGTTAACATTTCTTGAAAGCGTAACATTAGAATTACGCTGCGCGACCTAATAGCGTCAATTTTAAATTCAAATACCCTGGCGCTAGTAAGTTAGTTGCAATTGTTTGCCGCAGTGTCACGTCTGCAGCGTCATAAATTTACCGGTCGCGCCCATCACTATCGCGTATTGTTTCGTGGATTCGTTTCGTCGTTAGATCCCATCTGGCAGGTTTAGAATTAGATTTATCGAGGCTGGATTGCAACTTCATTGTCTTCGAATGGCACTGTTTGCCTGGCAATTAGGGGCAGCCTGGCATTTTGTACTGAATACGTTGTTACTCTTTCGTATTGAGTATCAACGTAACATTCAACGTGTAGGGAGGGGGTTGGAAATGCTTCGAATGCAGTTCGCGGCGGAAGGAGGGGGAGACGGGTGGACCCCGTGCCACAACACGTGAATGTTACTTCAGCGCTCGGGGTGCCACCTGGAACCACCCTCGGTCAACCTGCCACGAAGTCACGTGTACGGGACTGTCGTCATCTACGTATTATCCCGTATCTCCTGTTATGTGCGCATGACATCGGCCGCTCTGTTACAATGCAGTCCAGCTTGAAACACTATTCATCTCCCTTTTCTCCTCTTACTCGCCTCATCTTCAACCCACATCCGTTCCCTCGCATTCTTCTTTTTCTCTCCGGAGCTTTTCCCGCCCCCCGATGCCAATCGATCTATCATATTTCTGAATTTCTTTCATTGTTCCAATCTATCGATCGATATCTATTTCATGACGTAAGAAACGTCACGGCCGGGAATTATGTATATACGTACCTAGCATTCAGCTTTTGGTACTGTGAGTTAGGCAACGCCCTTTAGCATATTTATTAGGTAAATCTTTATTCGTTTATTCGCGTAGATAGGTATATGTAATTGCAAAGGATTTAATGGAATTCGAATATTACGAAATAGTACAAATAACAAATGTGTACCCGAAGAAAATACTTTGAATATATTATGCTGTATAATAAAATACGTGTGTGGGCAGGAAAGTATATTCTTTAGAGGTTATATTTTTAACGGTGATATGAATAGCCGTTTCTCGAAAAGTTTCGTTGCGGTGAAAGTGACGAGGCGGTGTTTTTTTTTGGCGTCAGTAGTTATCGACAGTTCGCGGTAAAAAGTTGCGTTACGCGTATTGTTTGTGCACGACTGATGAAAATGAATGCATAGGCTGCTCGTTTGACGCACGGTTGGAAATGGAGGGCTTCGAAACAGGTATAACGGCCCTTTCTTAAAACTTTAGTATAAATAAGTAAACTTTAGTATAAATAAAACTTAGTATAGGATAAGTCTTTTCACATTCCTGAACCTGTTCAATTGCAATTCTACATACTTACTCGAAATTTATCCCTCGTGTTTATTCCCATTTACTTTCATCCCAACACAAAAATTGTTTCTTATTAATCAGTATTATTAATAAAATTAAAATCTTATTATCAATAAAAACAATTCCGTCGAAAAGATGAGATGTAACCCGGATAAATCGCAAGAAGTTTGCGAAATCCGAGAACACGATTCGCCCATCGTTGGAAATCCCATTTGAAGTTTATTTCAAACGGAGTCTCTCAGAATTTCACGTCGACGCCACCTTTTTTTCCGTCACTTTCCCTGTAAATAACATCGGCGCGCCTGCAAAGTACTATTAAACGGTTCCGTTGCCAAGGTTGCCCCATTGCAAATAGTGAATTATCTGCGGGGGTGTCAGGTGCTGGTCCAATCCGAACCGATCGCAATTCAATTGCACTATTCACTCTGAACCTGGTAACCGAGTGCGCGCCGCACCGCTCGCAATTTATCTCGCAACACAGCTTTGTTGCAATCTCCTTTTACTAAATAACAAATATTGTCGCCTGTCACGCGTACTAATCGACACGATTCCGTATCTAGACGTGGCTCGCTCGAATCGCAGCCGAATCGGAAAGATATTGCCATGGACAGAGACTTTTATATGGATCGCATCGGGAAATATAACGTTGCACCGGGAGTCAATACACTTCGCCCTGTATTTTTGGCAAATTTTAATCTCCACCCCCGTTAACAATATCCACTGGGAAGCATTCGTCGTATTGTTCCATAGAGAAAGACCTTTTTTGTTTTTAAAAAAAAAAGTGATGGAAATTCGATGAATTTAATAACGATTTTTTTGTCCTGATTGTGTTTGTTTTCTACGCTTACATTTCTCTTACTTTCCTTCAACCTCTCTGTACGCTCTGTGCATATTTCTAATAGGAAATTACAATGTTTCTCACTTGTTTACCTCTGGTTGCCAAAATTTACCAAAATTGCTGAAAACCATGAATCTTTAAATTTTTTTTTTGTTTCAAATTTGGTAGAATGTATCCTCGAATACTCGGCGTTCCGTGAAAAGAGGGACAATGCGGATCACGGTGCGATTGTAGCGAATTTTTTTTATTCACATGTTACCGGATTTTTCATTTATTTGCGACGCGAGAATTTTAGTAAAATTGTGTTTGTTGTGGAAGTGACTGTAACGTTGAACTTTTCTCTTGTTCCAGACTATCTCCATTTCGATGTTGCTCCGCTACTCGCACCATCAGATTTTCGTCTTCATCGGTAAGTCATTGGAAATATTCTAACCGTGCCGGAAGTAGCTTGAATTATTTATGCATGCTTTGCAGTTTTGTTCAAACTGATAAATGGAAGGTATTTAGTAATCTTTTTACACGATTCGCGTAAAATATATTTTACGTCACCTTATCTGCATACCGCATTTTCATGACAATTTTCAAACATTTCTCCAAACATTCTGCGTTATCGCATCTACAAGTGAATGTTGAATAATGAAACGCAGGGTTGAGAATCACCAGTTGCTTCTCTTATTGAAATGATATTGAACGTACAACCGATTTGTACAAAATTTGATCGGGAGGGACGAAATAAAATTGACTTTCATCATTGACGGAGTTTATACTTCATAGTATCTTATCGAAAGTAATCTGTTATCGTCTGTATCAAGAATTAATCTATCGCTGGATCTGCGATATCACGGAGTAAAGGTCGTTTATATCTGATAACGTGAAATCGATGGATTTCCGTGACCGTTACAATATAAAACTTCACGCGATACTGTTTTAAAAAGTGGCCTATCTGGACAAGGAGGGCTTGAATATCGTTTTCTGAAAATCTGGGATCAATAACCTCTTATCCAGGTGTGATCGCCAAGGCTTTTGCGTATCTCTACCCTCCTACTTCTCGCATTAACCTTTGCGAGGAGGCGTGTTTGTTAACGTTTATAAGAGCCACCGGCGGCGAATGGTCATTTGCAATAGAAACGTCCAGCCATGGAGAATTTGACGCCGTTTACCGCGTTCCAACTATTGGCGGTCACTCTGACTGCCATTCTCACGGCGAAGTTGCTCGCGGCGTTCTATCAGCAGTGGACGTATTGGAGGAAGCTCGGGGTGCCAAGCGTGGGATGCTTGCCCGGACTTGGATCCATGTGGAAGGTTTTCTTCCGTCTCACGGCCGGCACCGATTTCACAAAACACCTATACAATTACCGTCCGGGCGCAAAGTACATCGGAACAATGGACATGTCGAAGCCGACCATCGTTATACGCGACCTCGAGTTGATAAAGGAGATAGGGGTGAAGAGCTTCGACCAGTTCCCGGATCACCGAAGCTTCATCACGGAGGAGATGGACCCGATCTTCGGTAGGAACGTCTTCTCCTTGACGGGCGACCGTTGGAGAGAGATGAGGAACACTCTGAGCCCTTTCTTCACCGCCAGCAAGATGAGGTTCATGTTCGACCTGGTGTCCAAGAGCTCGCAGGAGATCGTCGACCATTTGTACAAGCACCCGGAGCTGTGCTCCTCGATGGAGCTGCGGGACGCGTTCACCAGGTACACGAACGACGTGATCGCCACGTCGGCCTTCGGGATCAGTGTGAACTCGATGAAAGATCGGGAGAACGAGTTTTACAAGGCGGGCTTGGATATCACCAATTTCAATAGTGTGTCGCGGCTAATAAGGTTCATAATGCTCCGCTACATCCCTCGTCTGACGAGGGCGATAGGAATCAACTGGCTACCTTCCTCCTCGAGGGAGTTCCTAAGGAATGTTATCTCCGAAACGGTGAGGCTGCGCGACGAGCAGGGTGTCGCCAGGCGGGACATGATCCAGCTGCTGATAGAGGCCAGGGACCAGGAGAAGCTTTCCACCCATCAGCTCAACATCGACGACATCGCCGCTCAGAGTTTCGTTTTCTTCTTGGGTGGCTTCGACACGTCGTCCACATTGATGTGCTTCGTGGCTCTCGAGCTGGCTTTGAACCAGGATGTCCAGAAGAGGCTGCGAGAGGAGGTGGACGAGTACCTGGCCGAGGAGAATGGGCAGATCTCTTACGAGTCTCTCACGAAGATGGAGTACATGGAAATGGTTGTGTCAGAGACGCTTAGGAAGTATCCCCCATTATTGGTCATTGATAGGGTTTGCAGCGGAAAGTTTCAGCTGCCACCCACCGAGCCTGGTATGAAGAGTGTGACCCTAAACCTGAACGATGCCATTTGGATCCCCATTTACGGCTTGCACCACGATCCCAAGTACTTCCCGGAGCCGGAGAAGTTCGACCCCGAACGGTTCAGCGCGGAAAATAAGGACAAGATCAATCCCTACGCGTACATACCCTTTGGACTGGGACCTCGGAAATGCATCGGCAATCGTTTCGCGCTGATGGAGGCGAAGATAATTATGGTGCATCTGTTGCGCACGTTTATTATAACGTGTACTGAAAAAACGAAATCGGTTGTGTTTGATAAAGGCTCCTTTCAACTGAAACCGAAGGGTGGATTTTGGATTGGCTTGAAGAAGAGGGATCATTAGATTTTTTTCTATTTTATGTTATTGATTTGTTTTCTTGTTTAAAGGGTTTTTTTTTGTTGGCTCGTTTGTACGTGTTATAAGTGAATTTTGTTTAATTTTAATAAAAAATGAACGCTGCATTAAGTTGCATTCCATTACTTCCCTGCATCGTTCCACTTTGGAATTCGCATCGGTGGTTAGCAGTTCTAGTTATTTAGCTCGATATTAATTCTTCCTAGAATGCACGAGTTTCATTTGACTTTTGTGCGGAGTTAACTAGTTTAGAAAAGAGGATTGTTTAAGTGCACTGCTACGTTTTCGAATGAAAATTGATTATTATATGACAGTTCTGTTATAATGTTTTATTTGAGAATCTTTCGTGGACCTTGCAAGCTTAGGGGTGAATATTTCGCACTGTTCTACGTAATCTTGTGCTTGTAGGTTTCGAGGGTTTCTTAAGCTTTTCCGAAGGGAAAGCGTTAAATTGCATCAAGCGTTTCTAAACGTAATAATAAAGATTTTATTAAAAATGCACTAAAAACTAAAAAATAATTCTTTTCTTCTACTGCAATTTCGATGGTGTTTTTTCACTTTAAATAAAATCGTGGAGCAGGATTTTTCATAACAGAATATGAATCAATTTAATACAGCATCAAGCGTCGAAATAAATTTGTTGTCAGATACCCTACTCCACGACTTCATTTAAAGTGAAAAAAAACATCGAAATTGTTGTACAAAAAAATAATTATTTTTTAGTTTTTACTACGACCGACAAGGACTTTTTTTAGTTTTTAGTGCATTTTTAATAAAATCGTTTAACATAAAATCGTTTTTTATATATTTTTTTAATTTCAATAGCATCTCGGTGAAAGTTGACCAGTCATTTCCCCTCTTCTTGGATCTAAATATTTTTGTATCAAAAGTGTCTCAAAGGTAGAACCGGCTTTGACTCATTACTGTTACAGTTAATTAAAGACTGCGCAAGATCGATAACGTTGATGTAACTGTAGATCTGCTTCACTGCGCACGGTGATTGATATAAATCCAGCACGGAGCCGAAAACATAATCTGCAGCGTCTCTTTTTTTTTTTACGAAAGCGTCTGAAACGCATCGACGGTCTCCAGCAAAGGTCGTAATTAATATTCATCGAGCACCGTGCATTTCTTTCCTTGTGAAACCAGATTCTTGGCGAGCCAGACTTGCCTACGACTAAACGAGAAATATCTCCCACGCTCATGCAAGTGTTTTTATTTCTCCGATGTATCGAAATACGTATTAGCAGCGGCGAATTCTTTCAAGAAGAGGAAATATACGATAGTACGATATACGACGCTAATATAAAGCAGCATTTGCGTGCACAATCTCCTTCCAAGACTGATAAAAACAGAATTATTCATCGTACCCTGTTGCACAGATCACACATCGAATTTAAAAAAGAAGAAATAATACAAAATCTGTCAAAAGCAAAGCACTTTATATCCCACAGTTACATTCTCCCTCGGGTCTGGGTATAATCGTCTATCAAACAGTCACTTAATTTTAACCGGCAAAGACTCGCCGGCGTAAAGTCCAAATACAAAGCGGAACGGCCGAGGTATCTGGCTTTTTATTTTTACACAAATATCTGCAGCGAGTGCCGGCGATGGCTCGAAGCCGCAGACACACTTTCTGCAACGTGCTTCCCGAAACTACCAGCGAGGAAGAACGTAGTCCGTTTACGTGGTTGATGTAACAGGCCACCTACTCCCACCCTCGCCGTTGCCCGTGCAACGACAAAACCGTACGCGTGTGTACGTTCATATTTATAAGATTCCACCTAGTCACGAGACAGAGTCGCTCGTAATCCATCCTCGTGGCTATGGAGCCACCTTCGTTCTCCATTTCGTTCAAGCTGCTGGTGATCGGGCTGGTCGCCGTCGGTTTGGCCAAGCTCGCATTCATATTGCACCGGCAGTACAGTTACTGGAGGAGCAGGCATGTGCCCTACATCTGGGCGATGCCGGTGTTCGGCTCCGGCTGGAAGATCTTCCTGCGCCGCGTCAGCCTCCCGGACCACTGCAACTACATCTACACCTATCACCCCGAAGCGAAGTACGTTGGCGCGATGGATTTCGCGACGCCGACGGTGATCGTCCGCGACCCGGAGCTGATCAGGGACATAGCGGTGAAGCATTTCGAGCGGTTCCCCGACCGGCAGAGCTTCATCAACGAGCAGATGGACCCGATCTTCGGGAGGAACGTGTTCTCGCTGCGCGGCGCCCGATGGAGGGAGATGAGGAGCACCCTCAGCCCCTCGTTCACCGTCAGCAAGATGAGATTCATGTTCGAGCTGGTGTCCAGATGCGCCCGCGAGTTCGTCGACTATCTCCACGATCACACGGAGTTCTCGTCCTCGACGGAGGCGAAGGACGCGTTCACCAGGTACACCAACGACGTGATCGCCACCGTCGCCTTCGGGATCAGCGTGAACTCGCTGAGGGACCGGGAGAACGAGTTCTACAGAAAGGGGGCAGACGTGACGAATTTCGGCGGCGTGTTCCGTTTGATAAAGTTCCTTCTGTTCCGCATGAACCCGCGGTTAACCAGGATGGCCGGGTTCACGTTCTTGTCGAGGGACACGGCGAACTTCTTCCAGAAGGTGGTGTCCGAGACGGTGAGGACGCGGGACGAGCAGAACATCGTCCGGCCGGATATGATCCATCTGTTGATGCAGGCCAGGGACAGAGAGAAACCAGCCGCCCAGCAGATGACCATAGACGATATCGTGGCGCAAGCGTTCATCTTCTTCCTGGCTGGCTTCGACACCTCCTCCACGGTCATGTGCTACATCGTTTACGAGCTGGCGATCAATCCCGATGTCCAGGAGAAGCTGCGCGAGGAAGTGGACCGTTGGATGGCCAGCGGGAACGGGGAGATCTCCTACGAGGATCTGTCCAGGATGGAGTACATGGAGATGGTGACTTCGGAGACCCTCAGGATGTACCCGCCTCTAGTGCTCATCGACAGACTGTGCGTGGAGAAGTTCCAGCTGCCCCCAGCCGGGCCTGGCTACAGAAGCGTAACCGTGAAACCCAACGACGTCGTCTTGTTTCCCGTTTACGCGCTGCACCACGACCCCAAGTACTTCCCTGACCCGGAGCGGTTCAACCCAGAGCGCTTCAGCGACGCGAACAAGGATAACATTGTCCCTTATACCTACATACCCTTCGGCGTGGGCCCGCGAAAATGCATCGGGAACCGTTTCGCTTTGTTGGAAACGAAGATCCTCATTGCGTACCTTCTCCGCAAGTTCGTCATAAAGCCTACCGAGAAGACGAGAGTGCCGCTTGAGTTTAGTAAGAAGAACTTCTCGATGACACCTGACGATGGTGTCTGGGTAGGCTTGGAGAGGAGGAATGTTTAAATTTTCTTGGTGTTTTGTTTTTTATGAGTGTTTTATGAGGTTTGATGAATTATGAGTAGGGTAAGGCATACAGATGTTGACTCCTATACAATGATTCACCCCCTTCCCCAAAAATAGGAAATATAATATAATGCTTTTTTTATATAATAAAATATATCTATATATCGGTGGCCCAGATATTCTTGTCCCGAATACAATTATATTTTATTATATAAAAAAAACATTATATTATATTTCCTACTTCTTGGGGAAGAGGGTCATTTCATAGGGGTCAACATTTGTATGCGTTACCCTATTTGTGTGGCTGTTAATTTCTCTTTAGATGCTTGTTCGTGTGGTCTGAAATTATGGTGTTATTTTTCCCCGAATTTCGAGGATAGGAGCTGTAACGTGGAGGGTTAGCTTCTGTTTGTATCCTGTCGGAGCTTCTGAGCGCACTAGATCATAATTGATAGGTACAGAATTGGGTATCGTTGGATAGAGTGATCAATGAATCTAAAGCTTAGATCGCTGAGATCAGTTTAGAAATAAGAATGTCGATGGCTTGGTGCACAAATATTGTATGCCAACTTCTTGTGAAATTTCAGATTCTACGTGCAACAAATAGTTCTTCATCCTGTATAAAAATCACGTGTATATCTGCTTCGTAAATTTGCCAGAAGTAATATTTTTATTCATCGAATATCCGTGAATCTTACGTGCCATTCCATGCTTAAACCTGTTTTTTCTCGAAAACGCTAAAAGTGGAGATACAATATTTGTGCACCGAGCCATCGATGTTTTCTAAGAAAATATCGAATATTCATGTTAAAAGTGGGAACGTTCATTTACACTCCTCGTGTTTAATTTTTACCCAGCTTCCATAACTTTAGTGGCAGCAGTCGAGGTGTACATACAAGTGAATGCGTATTATTTGAACGAGTGCCGTAAGATAAAAACTTTGTTCGCGCTGAACGAATTTAGCAATATTATCATCGTGTATGTGACGAACCGAGTGTCGAGTGACAGCGTGATTATGTAATTTCATTGATTGCTAAAACCAACAACGCGTTTGTTATTGAATAAATACTTTTTACTAAAATATCCGCCGTAATTGCACAAAGAATTTTATGCAGATAAACAGTGACTCGCGGAGTATCATTCGCGCGATTTTATCTGATTAATGCGTCGTTCCATTTATAGCGTCCTCGCGAAAGTATTGCACGTTGACTTTTTCAACTTTTTTTCCGGCGCATATTGGTGAAAGCGATTACGCAATGCAAAGTATCACATTGCGAGAGGGGGGCACGCGAATTAAAGTTGAATTATTTTTCATCCCAGCGTTTGGTATTTAACTGATAAATGTGTTTTGTTCAATGTGTTGATTCTTAACTATACTCGAATCTACGCTGTAAATTGCGTGGTGTTTAATAATGGTCGTGCCAGATACCATATTTAATGTTTCTTTTTTTCTTTCAATGGCTGATTAAAACGACCTTGGTCCACTTACAATCTCGTTCCGATGGGCGTGTTTTCGATCGTAGTCCTGCTCACAAATGTTCGAAACGAAGTGTACTTACTTTACAGTGCTCACTGAAGATGCAGTGGCTGACTTCTGTAGGATATATTAACATAAAGATCATATCCGAGGATGTGCATTACAAACCAAAGAAATTAAGAGGTAACCTGTATATTCTATCTCGCCTGTGTTTATTATTCCATTAACAATAATTAAGTTCTCACAGTGCAGACAACCGCATCAAACTTTCTGCAATAATTATTTTTTAGTACTTATTTCCAACCGTGTGATCTACTAAGATCCTAGTTTTAAGTAGTATAAGGTCGTTTTAATCAGCCAATTACGGGCGATAAAAGATCGCACCATTTTCTGGATTTTAAAATCGACTAATTGAACGATTGTAAATTTCTCTAGTCCCCAAGATTTGTTTACATGTTGTTTGTTTGCTCGTTGCACTTCAGGCTTTATCGCAGAGCTGTGCCACAGTTCTTTCAACTTTAATTCTAGCTCGGTCGAGAATAAGAGACACTTTTAGAACTACGACCAAGGAAAACGTTTTTAAATCCCTCTGGCACTATAAAAGTAACGATTGATGCAGCCTACGTATCTTCTTCCCTCGCCTTTTCTTTTTGCAGCGATCGATAGATTATACTAATAATAATAACATCGCCTCGAAACACAAGTGCATAGAGTAGAAGACCGGTATCTAATCGCGCGTTGATAGCGTTTGATATTCTCTACGTGTGCAAGGTCTAATCGCGTATGTTACCATCTTTCTTTTCTTTTTGCTCACGTTGCTCTATTTGCCATGGAATCATGGCGGTCTATCATTACATCCGTCTTCGTTCGCGTGCACGATCGTTCCTCGTTCACGGTCCTGTCGGCACGGATAGTGTGTTTCAAATATCAACGAGCGACCATCGCAATTATGATAATTGGGAATTCACGAGTGTAATCGGCTTGCGCAGTATTTCAGAATTATCGGCAGAAAATTTGGCTGATCGACAAATTGCCGGTGATTCAAATTTCGAATCCTTATCTGTCTGTGTTGTAAGCTTTATGCGCAGTTGCTTATCGTCGATGCGATAAAAACAGAGAGCAATGGGTTCGACGACCGACAAGGACTTTTCACTGAAGTGCTCCCAAGTGTTCGTGAAATCCTCTATTTCCGTTGCGCCATCGACGAGCAGGCGATAGTATAATCAGAAAGAAAGCACTCGTTCTTCTTTTTTTTTTTCTACTCGCGCTCGTGATTCATTCGCTGTTTGATTTGGCGAGTGTCTCGAATTGAGGAGGCAGTGAATCGGAGCCCTTTGACATTCATCGAAAGCCGCGGAAGTTAGATTAAAAGAGAGTTGGGAGAAGGGCAGAATACGAAAGAGGGCAATTCGAAAGTTTAAACTAACCGGCGAACAAGGGAAGCTATTTTCGCTGGTTAATCGTTTGAAATATACATTTGCATAGAAAAACACTGCGGAGGGTAACTTCTGTCTTCCGCCGCCATCGCCGAGTTTCGGATGTTTTAGGCAGTTTCAGGGTTGCCCGAAGTTTTCGTTACACAAGACTACCACTCTGTTTTCGTTACGTCGAGCCTTCTCCTCCACGCTGCCTCCCTGTTCCGTTTCCTTCCACCACAGGTCCCCTTCTTCTCCGTTTTCGGCGTCTCGGATACCCAGAAAGAGTACTCGACAATTGCGTAATACCTGTGAATGTCTGCGATCGACTTTCCAGTCCCCGAGTCCCCATTCGGAGCGGTCCGACTTTCGTCGATCCCAATTACAGCAGGGCTTACCGCCCGCCACTTGATCCACCAAAGCTGGAGTGATTGCAAGAAATTTTTGAAGATTAAACCGTGATGATTAACAGTTCACGTAAATAGAAATTTTCTGAACGCGCCGAGGGAAGGCAAGTTGGAAATCAGAGATTCGTCTGATAATATTAGGGTGGCGGAAAGGGATTCCGAAATGATAATTTATGCCGGCCTACTTGGAAGCTCGAAAGTAGGCTGGCTTTATTAAAGGAAAATAGACAAGCGGGGCAGGGAAAAATAATTGCACGACACGCTAGGCGCTAGCCGGAGTTTCAGATTACATAGGAGAAGATGGAAGACTGGGGAGTTTTAATAAGCCAGTGGGAGTGGCTTTAGTGGGTGATATCTTGGAATCTAAAATTCATTAAATCGAAACACCACGGGGCAGGAATTTGCGAGCAGCGATACTACGCCGCTATAAAGAAGGCACTACACGCGTCGTCGTTTGGGAATAGCTCGGCTTCCTAATTACATCGCGACGCCTCGATTAAGTTATAGAGGAGGGCACCCTCGTGGAACTTTCTTGCCTACGAAGAATTAAGTACTCGGTGTACACCGCCGCTGCAACTGACCCAGAGATCCCGTTCCATTTTTAATCCAATTCTCGAAGGAATATTTCCTGAAGGGATTGGAAACTTTTAATCGTTCTTAGGCATGGCTTTCTGGTAGTTAATGAAGCTGTTGGGTGACCTGCTTTCTGTACAAATGTTCACAATGACTTATTCGCCGCCATACTTTCTATTTCATTCTTGCAGTTTCATTCCCCAGTGATTTAGATGATTCACTTTTCATTTGATCGATTTAGCCCAGTACTTAGGTATTCAGTTTTATTTACGGTGCTCTTCGCGAGTAGAAAGTATTTGAAGCATAGCTGAATTATATCTGCCCTCGACTCCGCGATTCAATGTGACGACCGAGGCTTCAATCTATTATTTATAAATTCAGAGTCCTCGCCGCTGCTCGAAGCAGTTAATAATTACATTTCGCGACACACGGTGGCCACGGCAGAGCGAGCGGCCTGAATTAATGGGAAATCGTACACGGATTATCCGGCAGCAAGTGGAAGGGAAAGCTTGCCTCCCATCTGGAGGCGTCGATCGGAAGTTTGCCAGAACTTAAATCGAGATCGCGGAAGTTTCGAAATTAATTTTTATCGAGCTTTGAACCGAGTCGTCGAACGCGACACGATTCCTTCACGGCCCCTCAACTTGTGTAATAACCTCCCCCCCCCACCCCCCCCCCCCCTCCTCGTCACGGAGTATCTAATAAATATTAAATTCGAGCCGTTCGTCGCCGAGCATAACGATTTCGATACAATGCCCCCGCCATTCACGGAGCGGAATACGAAGTACATTCTTATGAATCTCTCTTAAACTCACTCACCCCCGCTACGACCGTAGACAGAGCGTTTCAATCGACCGTGGCTGATCCGCGCGGCCATTCTCGCCGATCTTTCACGTGAAATATACTTATTTCCCCTTCGTTTCAGTGGACCTGCTTCAAATGCTGGAGTTCAACATGACGGTGTCCTTCCCGGCTGCCACTCTGCTCACCGTCATCCTGGCCCTCGTTGGTAAGTCTCTGAAAATTCATCTCTCACCCCCGGCGCATGAAATCTCATCTTTGGCTGAATCTTGTAAAAAATTCACCACGTGCTTTCGTGGACGAGATAATTGGTGCGAGAATTTGGAAAGTAATGCCTCCGCTCCCCGGCGCTAATAAGACACAAGAAGCAATTTATCTACTTATCCAAACTCAATTTATTCCAGAATCATTCCTTAAATCTTCGAGAAATTTCTTATAGAACGGATTGTGAGAAGTTGGCAGGGCAAATAACGACGTTAGCCAGTTAGCCGAGTATCGGGGAGCGTAGCCAGGCGGATGGCAGCATCCGCGGGTGTTAAGTCCTGTTGGCAGTGGCATCAAAGTTGAACGCGCGCCAGAGTGTACCGAAGGTGCGAAATATTAAAGGCCTTTTTACTAAATCACGCGCCTCCCCGGGCCTGGCTCGCCCCCGCTGATACGACGTTAGCTCAGTTACAAAGCTGATTGGCCGGGACGGTTAACCCAGGATTCTGCATAAATTTCTGATGAAGGCGCAACAGTTGGGTAACCCGCTCGGAGCCCATTTAGCAACGGTGGCGGCGTCGGTGGTTTCCCTACCACCGCGACGCCCATTTCCATTTCAACCTGAATGCTCCTCTCCGCGCTCCGCATGTCCGTCAGCGCCATCCAATTGACCTGCATAAAGCGCGATATCGCTAATCCTCTCTCGCCTCTTATCCCACGGCTCCGAAAACATTGATAAAATTACATTTAAGTGGGGGCCCCTCTTGGCTCCCCCTCATCTCTCCTCCTTTTCTCACGCGTATCTGTAACCTTCACTTGCCTCGCACTGGCGGCGATAAAGTCGCTCGCAGCCCGGCGCGGATGCAACTTCAAATAAAAAATTGCTGACGACCGTCTGGGGTTGGAAGTAAAAGATTTCAGAAGCCGGGCGCTTTCGAGGGGGATGTAGAAAAGCTTCGTGCAGGGAAACTCCCGGATCAGAATTCTCTGTTCACGTATCGACTTTCAATTTCGATAGTGCCTAGGTGTCAGGTACGGGATGGTCAGTTTTCGTTGGAGCAGCGGTCAGGGTTTTCTCCTCTTCTTTATAGAGTGTATTGCGGGGCCACCAGTTGCGCGGCCGAGTAAAATGGCGACAGAGGTGGTAAATTTCCGGGTTCCTACTTGCTACCGTAAGGATCGCATAGGTTCTGTCTGGGTGTACGTGCGCCCACGCGTGTGTATACGCCGGGGCTTACGGGTGGTTGTTGAAGAAGGAAAAGGAAGCCTTAGGGAAGTTGTTATCTGGAGTAATGGGTTCCGGTTCCTGTGTCGCTTCCTGCCCTCCATCCGTCATCCTGCAGCTCTCTCTGGCGAGTACCTCTACGATTTCCCAGCCCTTCTATACACTCCCCGTGCTCCTCTATCCTGCTATCAGCGCCGTACTTTCCGCCACCCTCCTCTCCATAGAAAGAACATTCTGCGTCGTATTTCTGCGCTAATAAACGCTGGAAAAGAGCAAGCCCCCATTGATATACGCGGGAATTTTCGTATCTATGCCGTAAGCGCTCCAACTTCTATCCTCTTTCGCGCTTGTTACTTTGGGCTGCCGCTCTGTTGGAGACCGTCTCCAGCGGGACGACGAGGGAGGAATAAAAAAAAAAAAGGTAACAGCGTTCGAAAGATAATTGGTGGGAGTGATCGAGAGAGGATCGAGTGGTAGGAAGAATATTGTGGGCTTCGTAACGTTGCACGATAAGTTCACGAATTAAATTTGCCTTTAGTTTTCTGGGTGTCGCACGTTTTTTTGTTGTTGGTTCAAGGCGAATGAAGGAAGCGTGGTTAAATGGTTATCGTTATCATTTCCAAGTGGAATGATGCCATGGGCGTCCGAAAGGGGAGTGCAAAAAGGGGCGGTTGCCCCCCTGGCTTTTGAAAAAAGATCGCTTATTTTTAAAAACTGATCTTCAAGTTTCTACTAAAAAAGTGAATATTTCTAAATTTTTTATTTTAATTTGTAATTAATTTGGCAGTACGAAATGAGTTCAAATAAATTATAATAAAAAAAATTTGAACTCAAGCTTTTATTAAAATGTACTAAAAAGGAAAAATAATTTTGGTAGCGGCCTAAATGACTGCCTTTAAAGAATTCCCTCATATGACCAAAAATAAAAGCGTGGGGCGTAAATATTGAAATGCCCTTTTTATATAAATAGTATTACTGTCTTTATATTCATATTGTATTGAGGAATTAGACTGATCTCTAGCAGAATGCGAAAACTAATCTATCAAACTAGGTAAAGCATTCTAAATATTTTATAGAAAAAGGGCATTTCAATATTATTTACTGTAAAAATCAAGCGGGCTACTCGCTTTTTCATTACTATATTTTTCTTCACCGTCACCTCGAAGTTTCCCTCTCCTGGAAAAAAGACTACGGACGCCCTTGAATGATGGTGAGCCAGCTTGGCAACATAGGTTCTGTAACGAAAGTGACAAATGTGGGCGAATAATTTTAAACAAAATACCGAGTATCCTTTACAAAATCAAATGAATTCCATCCCTTATGAATGCACACTGAAACCATAATAATCCACGAGTGCACGTTTGCCTCGTCAACTTTCAAATTCAAAATCCTCTAAACCTATCTCTCCTCAGAGAATCTTTCCTATCCCACCTTCAACATATTTCCCTTTACAAAGTGTCACAAAGCATCTGTATACTAACCACCCCATCTTATTCCACTCGACTTTGGTATCAAGATGACCCGGAACCTTTTGATCGCACTCGTTCAACCTTATCTCCGAAACACCCTTAGCCCTTTAAAAAAACACCAGCCCGAACAAAAGCATCCCCTATCAGTCCTCATCGGACTCACCCTTTCGTTCGTTTCAGCATCCCTTATTACGCCCCTTATCGCGGGCGCCAAGTTGCGGAGATCGATACCGCGCGCGGCACCGTTTGTGCGTTGCCCTCTCTAAAATTTCGTTGTTCCATTCGTCGTTCACGGCCGTTGCCTTCCTGATTCTGTCGCGAGCTGTGTGTATCGTCGCCGTGAATTCACGCGAAATCGACCGCGCGTCGCACGGCATTTGGCCCCGGGAACGAGCAGGAAGACGATTTTGCATAATGGAACGTCAAAGAACCGGAGTCACCGGCGCCCCGGCGTATCAGTGACGCATGATCGACCGCCTAACATGCTGTAAACACATTTTCAGGGACGGTCAGAACATGTTGCACTCGCTGCTGTTTCGTTTATCTGCTTACGACCCCCACGTCGGAGCGGCTCTGCTTCTATCTGCGCCCTGATACGCCTGGGAGGCGCTATCGACCTGCTTAACGCGTGTTTCGCGAAATTCCAGCTTCGCCCTCGAGCCCTGTCGGATGGTAAATCAATCGCCGAGATATTAGTGAGTACCCTTAAGTCGCTCGAGTACCTGGAATTCTGGTAGGATATTTTTGTGGAAGTGTCGAGGTCTGGAGGAGTCGGTACTTTTTTTTTTAAGCCTTAGAAAATGTGTGAAACGACTTGAAATTGGGCCTAGTTATGCAGAAAGCTACCAACTCTCAATCATCTGAAACTCGGTAAATTTAGATTGAGGATTTTAATTGTTAAAGAAATGTAGCTTTATTTCTATTTGGGTATATTTTATTTTATTTTAAATTTTCTGTAGCTCTTGTTTTTTAAGCCTGAAATGGAATTATGACTTGGTAGTTTTAATGATTGTATAATGGTACAGTTGTTGTATGGGTTGGTAACTTTTTGCAAAATAAAGATTATTAAATTATGGGATCCGTACTGCGTTTTACTAATTTTTTGTCATTTTGAAGGTTGGTAAGTTTCTGCATAACTAGGACAAATTGAGGGTTTAGTATCTTTTATCAAGTTTAAGCGACTGTTCGCTCGGTTCCATGAATATTAATCTCCGTTTCAATGAAACTCAATTTCTTTCCTTAAACACAAATTAACTCTGCTTCAATGTCTATCGTTTTACCCGGTAGTAGGAGTACTTTATATCGAGTAGATACAGTTTTTTAAAAATTTAAAAAAGAAAATGTTAAAACCGACTTCAAAAACATAAAAATGCACAAAAAAAAAAAAAAAAAAAATTTCACGTATTTAATCTACAACTATCAATTTTTTATGTCAGCGCCTCATCACTGCCTAAATCTGACGCCGACTTAAAAGAATCGATAGTCGTAGATTAAATAACGGAAAAAATTATTTTTTACCTTTTAGTGTATTTTTATGTTTTTGAAGTCGGTTTTAATTTTTGAAATTTTTTTGTATTGTTTGCTTCTTAGTTATTTAAGTTACATAACTACATTTATTTAAAAAAATATGAGTCTAATCAAAAACAAACGGGTCCAATCGATAACCTCCTCTTTTTTGAAGTCGGTTAAAAATGAGATTCGAATGATTCAGTTTCGACTAATTTCTCAAGAATAAGAGATGTGTCTGCAGCGTTCGTCAGACCCCTAATAGATAATTTAGCGGCGCCGTTGAACGCGATACTCCTGCCGCTGGCTTATAAAAGCATCCCCGGTGCCCCATACATTTAACCACGCGGCGTCTCCTCGCATCCGATGGAAATGCATCCATGGAATCTGGAGTTGAGCAATAGTTGCACAGCAAGTTGTTAGGGTTAGATAGTTGAATCAACATACAGAGCGTCATTGACCCACACCGTGTTCACAGAGCCTGAAACATGTGTACAATCCGCCTATATGTGTTCCAGGCAAAGCAAACACGCACGCCGCTCCGTTTTCTCTGTTTCTGCCTCCTTTGATGCTGCTTTCTGTATGATTTCCATAGTCTGTGCAGCATGTCGAATCGTTAAGTGTCAAAGCACTGGACGAGGGGGTTAGGCTCGCGTTGTTGATCGAATTCGAGGCGTGAATCGATCAAGCATATAAATTGAGTGGCGACTAGGCGGTGGTTTATAAGAATAATTCCGTGAAACTTGTGCTTTGATTTGACTAATATTGGTAAATGGAATAATATTTTAAAGGTCGATCGTTTGAAAGTTCCCACGATTTTAGGGGGTGGAGAATTGCTTCCGAGGGTGTATTGAATGTGGCGCAGTGGGTCAGCTTGATATCGACGAATTCCACCGCGTATTGCTAGAGAACCCCCGAAATAAAAAGGGACGAATACTCGATTGTTCCTGGCCTGATTTCGATTTGATCGGGGGTAAACGCGTCCAATCAAGGATTCCATCAAGCTCAAGTGCGCTCAGTATGCTCGGTCAGCGGGAAATATTATGTCCATTAGCTTCTGAGTGTTCCAGCTGTTGTGGTGGCCTGCTCGAAATTAGTGTCGGCCAGGCTTTGTTCGATATCGATGACACGTGAACGATGGTCGTGTACAGTTGACCACTGATTAACCACATTATTAGCAGTCGTTCCTGGAAGGAACGAACACAATTGCACCTGATTTTGCATTCCCGTCGAACGTGAATTCACCAAGATTCACACGAGCTTCCATCGAAGTGCAAACCCATTCATCTCTCTCACCCTTTCAGCCCTCAAATATCCCTTAAATCCACCAAAACACCCCGGATACCTGAATTCATATTTACAAAACGACTGTCGATCTCGGGTATTTGAAAATCTAGAGAACCTATGATTTTCGAAAATCGCGTGTTTTTGGAATGGTGCGCGATAACAGGCAAGCCCGGGTTAGGAATCTCGGCGCAGCAAGGTGATCCTACGCGGTAGGTGCAAGACACGCCGATAAAACGGGGAATCTCGAAGTTCGCCGACATCGATGTTCACGGATGATCGATCGGCATCGCCGTTTCGCGGATGTCGGCGTGCAGGAGCGTGTAAAACGGATGCGTCGCGCGCAAGTACGTACGTGTCGCACACATGCCAGCCGACTGTACACCTATCTTGTCAATCACGACTGCGAATTAGTTTTGATGCAACAGGGTCGCCGTGAACCCGACGTGGCGGAAATTATAATTACGCCACGGCTACAGGCCCCGCTAAACGTATAATCTAACCGTGAACCAGAACGGTCTTACGATCTCCCGAATAATCCCTCCTTGGATCGTCACGCCGCGTGCAACGCCGAAAAGTTCGAGGTTCTTGGGTGGATGTTTGGTGCCATTAAACGGTGCAAGATTCTATTCTTTCGACGTTTCAATCGTATGGAAAGTAATTCTCGAAGAGGTGTAGCTGATGATTTTCATATTTCTGGTTCAACGTAGAAGTTGAAGAAAATTGTTCCCAAGTTTGAGGTCTCAAGTGTCACAAAACTATGCACGCGTTCCATCCTTCAGCTCAAAGTGTTTCATTATTTTAGATCAAATGAGTGATAATTTGCAGAGATAAAGATTCTTCCGTGGTAGCCAAAGCAAATTTTCTTGGAGGAATGTTTTACGCTTTCATTGAAACAGGATTTTACACTTCCGGCCAGCAATACCTACGTGCAGATATATATCGGTGATCAACACGGCGCAAAATTTTATCTGGAAATTATGCTGACCGATAGCTGCGCATGGGACTTATCACAGTTCACCTGGTCTTTTTTCCGCGGTTGCACAAGCCAATGCCATTAACATGTTTGCGGTTCGCTGACCCACGCGCGAGTCAGGATTACTCTTACTCAGGCGTCAATGAACCGCATGTGGGTTAAGACAGTTCCAACACCGAAGAGTCAACGACCCACGATTTCTTTTTCAAAATGTGCCTTCGGGGCATTGCGTCGCCGCCTGGCCGGTCGTTTACTTAGGTCGTAAGAAGAAAGTACTTACTTTATAATTAGTATTAGGGCGAATTAAAGCTCGAGCGCAGTTTCGAGGAAAACATAGCAATCTATGGAAACTTTAATACCTAATGAAATTTTGGAAGAGAGGAAGTAATGAAGTGATACCAACCATACAATTATAATCATTCATGTACGGTTTATAAAATGATATATACCAAGCGAAGCAAGGGAATTTTTATAAGTATAAATTGTTTCACAGGTTCCTTTGTACATATTTTTAGAAATCTTAATATATATAAAGCAGAAAGTGCTTGTGTGGTTGTCTGTCGCTTAAAATCTTTCGAACAGTAAACTCTGGGGTCAAGAAATGTGTGCCAGCTCATTATGCCTAGCTAATCCAGATGAATGTGACTACTTTTACAAAAAAATAAATAAATAAATTTTTTTTTATAAAATTAGAATCTAAATTTTGGGCGAAGCCGAGTGGAAAAGCTAGTAGCAGATAATTGCAAAGTAGTCATTGAAGAGTTCTTGTAGAAAACACTGTAGGTGCCAAGAATCAAATTTTTAAGGAGAGAGAAAAAACTTGCCAACTTTAAATTATTTACGAAATTTCATTTATTTCGATTGCTAAATAGTAAATATGCTTCAGTATACAGTAACACAAATGCATCACAAAATTTTCTATTTTTTTGCATTAATACAATCTGAATTCGTGAAAAAATAATTGCAGAGGCTACTGAATGTGCCATTCATTTAAATTTGCAAGCACTGCAAGTGCCAATCCTGTTTGTCCCTAGCGAATTGGCTCTTACATTGTTTTCTACAGAAGCGGCGTTGGTCGTATCAGCTGTACCATCTTTTACCACTATTGGTAACTTATTTGCAAAGGGAAATTGCATTAAAATTCTATTCTACAGTATTACCATTGGCACGTAGAAGATTTCCAAAAGTAGGTACTCTTCAATTATTCTCTGCGTTTGTTCGTGTTCAGTTGATCTTGCCACGTATATTTTATGGTTCGAGTCTTCAATGATTCGCATTCGTTTAATAGAAGAATAAAGGAAATAATTATCTGGTATTTGAATGGAGGAGTTGACCCCGCGTTTCACGCGATCGCCCACCAGGGATTACTGTGCATCATTCGATTTTCTGGCCGTTTGAAGCGGTTTCACTTTAAACTGTCTAGTTGACACGAGCTGCCCGTATGTGCATCCTCGATCGACCAATATCACCCGAGCACGTCGATATTCATATGCTTGCAAATGGATCGGGTTTATGGTCACATTTATAGACATCGAGATGGGAGCAAGATAAACGGCGCACGGGCTGCCATTTAATTTTCTTCTATTTTATTTCCATAGCTTTATACACCGCGGTTTAAAATTTAAAACGTAGCATAGAAGTCGGATCGGGGCATCGTGGCTACGAGGACGCATAATGATTAATGATGCAGCAGTAATAATTTATGTTGTCAGTAAAACTGACTTGGAGAATGTCTTCGTTAACTAGACATATATTTCAAATTATAAATGGGTTTTCTTATTCGTTATTGTTATTATTGTTATTAAACGTCTTTATTAATCAGCATAACAGGTTACACCTGCAGCCTATGTCAGTTGTATATGCTTGCGTGAAAGGCGAGGTGCAGCCAGTAGGCTGTTATTATACCTGGCCTAAATCTATAAGAAAAAGAAACCAAACAAACCTAAATCCATAAAAAGTTATCCTCCGTTCTTTCGAATTTCAGGCACAACAAAGTTGTAAAACACTATGTTCACAAACTTGTAAAATATTCCAGTTGTAAAACAAGATATCAAGATCTTTGCTACTCGTTTAATAATCCACAAGATGCCTAAAAATCAAAAAGAAAATCATGTACGTAGATTATTCCCCAAACAAGCGTCTAACATGTCAGAATCTACATTTTCATAGAAACTCAACACTCCACACCCACCCACAGAGTCGAAGCCCAAAGGCACTTGCAAAATCAACACAAAAAGAAAAAAAAAATCCAACTGACTGTCGCGATTAAGCTTCGAGATATCTGCATCGTTCGCATAGAAGTCGAATCTCTTCCGTGAACAGTCGCCCGAAACAGCCGAGAAATTTTTCTCGAGTAACGAGAGCATCCCTCCCCCCCGTCGATCGGTTCTTTCCCGCTTCTTTTTTTTTGTCACGAGCTGGTAGAAAAATGCTGGCGACATAAATTGGAACGTTCCCCGTGCAATTTCAGCGTCGCGCGAGATTATCGGGCGTTCGTCGTAGTTGCTCGAGGAATTTTAACGTCTTTATAAAAGTCAAGGGGGAGAGGGCGAACGCGTCGAAGAGCAGTTCTGCTTTCCACCAGGTCGGTCAGGCCCCTTTTCCATCGCAGGGGGGGAAGCTTAGGTACCCAGCCAGGTGAGGTAGTGTCCAGCCAGTATGCATTTAAATGAGCGCATTATCCGCGCATTACCCAGCGCTCGGATCATTTCGGCCGTAGGCCCGTGCGTGGATCTGATTCATGGGCTCTCCGAGTCACCCCGAACGACGATATTCGAGGCATTGATCGCGAACGACTGTCCCCTTGCTTCGCCTTTTCCAGAGGATTCCATCGAGTCGTCGAGGAGCTCCTCTTTTTATTGTATCTAAATACCTTCGGCACAGGTCACTCGATTGTGGAGTGGAAATTTTTGCGAATGCGAATTGTGTGATTGGCTGACGCGGGGAGGCGGGGTAGGGAAGGTTTTGGGTTGGAATGGAAAATTGTGGAGGGGTGAATCGGTCGTAGTTGGAATGGGGAAAGATGTATTAGTAAGTGGAGGATTCAGGCATTGTAGAAGATGAACTTGGAGTTGATACTGATATTGTTTTATTTGATATGAGGCAGTCCGAGCAACAACGGACCAACCCACATTAAAAAAAAAAATTTTTCTTCTATTTTATATGGTCAGTAGAGCCTATTGGAATACGGTATTGCTACTAATTCAATTTCGAAAAAAATGTGGGTTAGTCCGTTGTTGCTCTGACTGCCTCATATCACTTGACGCTCATTTTATTTTCTTATCATTGTAGTATGTATTAGGGATACTTATTGAATACTTGTTTTATTACTCGGTTCCGCCCGAAATTTAGATTCTGATTTTATAAATAAAACTTTTTTTTATTAAGTTTCTTTTTGTATGAGAATGGTCACATTCAGCTGGATTGGTCAGGCATAATGTGCTGAGGCACATTTTAAAAACATTAAAATATTCCCATTAAAATGTAATATAATTTTACTAAATCTCTCAATGTCTTTCATTTTGCGATACAATTGCCATCCACGTTCCAACGAATTGTATCAGCCCATTGATTTTCACACATAAAAACTTCTTTTACACTTCTTTTCTTTAGGTGCATCGAATAAGTTTGCAACGGTTCTTGCACAGACATGGGTTGACTCTTCGTTAATATCTGACTCGCTAAGCAGCGTTATTGCTTTCCGCGTGAATTTTGCACAACATTTTAAATTTATTTCCAAAGCTGTGGACACTTTGGCATACAAATTAGCTTCTTCCTCGTTGCCTCCTTTATTTCTGTCACATTTTCTGCCAAATTGTCATTAATCACTCCCATGGTGGTGTATTTCAGCCTGGTCGTTTTGCACTCTCGTGACCTGGCCACGACACGCCCTGGGATACTTTTATTATTTCCTCTCGGCCCCCGGGGTGTTCCATATCGTTACAATTCATTAGGAGACACGCTAGCTAGCATACAACAGTGTTCTATACTTTTCTTCTAATAGATTAGTTCTGTTCCATACGAACGTGATCCGTTTAACGATACGTTGCACCGTGGCCCCCCAGAAGAATGTGTTTCGACATTACCATCCTTCATACCGGCGATTTAATATTTTTGCAACTCCAAAGTCCAAAGCGGAAACTTTTTCTGCAGGTGTTTCCCCAACTGAAAACGAAGCAAATGGCCTATCTCATCACGAGTATAACAGTTTGTTGAGTTTAAATTTCATTTCGTTCACGTTATTACACTGATTCCCAAATTGTGGGTCGCGAAGTGTTTTCTGGAGGGTTGCCACAGTTACTTTTATTTGGCGATTTTTACCACTTATTTGTTTGAATTATTATGTTAGAATTATTTTCGGATATACCTATTTTTAATACGTTTTCTTTCCGCAGTTTTTTTTTAGTATTATATAATGGCTACGCGACTAAAAAATATTCCCTTTAAAATTCCTTAATTCAAACAACTGTTTTACACCTTCCACAGTTCAAGGGATAATCACATACAAAGTAATATCCTCAGGCTTAGAAGCCTAAATATTCATCACGCATATTCGTGCAAAATGTTCGAACGAATCGTTGCGAATTTCAGGCGACCGTAGATCTTCTCGATCAGGCTCATCGTTGCCCGCTACCTAAATTCTCATTCGCAGCTGGTTTGACGGGCAAAGTCGTTTTCGAGTGAACTTGGGCGATGTTTCACTCGATAAGTGAGATTTAACGTTCAACGCCTGCGGAACAATAAAAACTGGCCGGCGGAACGCGCCGAATGTATCGTTTTAACAGTATAATGGCCCATGGCTCGGTATTAAATTTACATGGGGAGGTAGGCGGGCGAGTCTTGCTCACCGTGCCCACGAACTTTTAATCGTGCGGAAACTATTCGATTAATAGGACGAGCCTGCAGCTTCGATAGCATACGATCGCGAGTATCGATTCCCCCGTGAGTTGTTTCGTTGTTTTTAAACCTCGAACAGGAGCACACACACACTATGCACTTCTATCTGTTAGAGATGCTTTATGAATTAAATTCAAGTTCATTCGAGCTGCTCCAATCATCGCCAAATCATTTGTTGTATTATCCACAAATCCACGTAGGGTGCAACAATTTTTATAGCTCCAGGGTTGATAAAACATGAAAAATATTGAGGACTGAATAGCTCAACAGTCATGTGATATTTTTTCAATACTAGTACGAAGTGTGTAAATGGTAATATCATGATAAATTTTAATTTTTTGATAGCGTACTTCGGAAATTTTATATCCTCGTTTAGAGTACGTCGAAATAGAATAAGTTTGTGCTTGCGTTTTAGTAAAACGATCTCGATCGGTTTATATGCGTAGATCCGCCTTTAAGAGCCGTGAATTTACTTCTTTTTACACCCTGTGTTGCACGAGTATAAGGCTCATAGTGCACGTTCCCGTATGTGTACATATCCTGAGTATATACAAGATTTACAATATTCCATACATGACACGTTCATGCCAGAGTAACCGGGAAGGAAGTGTACAAATTGGAAGAGATTCGGGGTAAAGACTTTCCCTGTGTAAAATATGACGTTCAATATGTTGTCCATCACACACGTTGCTCCACGAAATTGGCTAGTTAATTCTGTATGCAACAGAATAGCGTGGTGCAGAGGGAACGCAAGGGAGAGCGAGTAGAAATAAATGTACGCTTAAGAACAACTAAACTAGCAGCCTGAATGTAACTACAAAGTGTAGTTGAAAGTTTTATATTATTTACAACAGGTTTGGATAAATACTTTGCCACTAACATCACGTTATACCTATTATTATTATCACAAAACAGAGTGTAGGATTGAAAAGACACATTGGTCACAATAATTAAATACGAAGTAAATATAAAATACTTACACTGTTGAGAGAGGAATATTTATGACCATCTGTATAACTATTCACTCTTTATTTCATATATTTTAACATACTCTTGCCTATATAGAACTCAATATTTGATTTCATTAAATAATTCTGGGTTGTCTTATTCAGAAAACTAAAGGTAGCTTTCACCTTTTGATAAAGTACTCATTCTGTCCATTTAGGGGCCGCTTTTATATTTTTTTATTTACTGTAGAAATGTAGTTTAATAAATAGAAATTTTTTTTTTCCATTAATATAATTATTTTCGTCGCAATAAATTCCCGAAAATCGCTGGGCGCTAACCGGAGTGACCCCTTAATTACAGTGTACTTTTTCCAGTTTCTGTAATTTACCTGGTATTCTGCCGAATCCTCCAGAATCCATTGATAGTTCGCAGATGGAATACATAGTTGCGTTCCCGTGCCTGCAAAATTCAAGCTATGCTCGCGAACGCAGATCGGTGCCACATGCATGTAAATGTGGCACGTGTGAATGTAGATGCCTGTCTCCTTGGCAAGATTAATCCTGTTTCGTGTTCCATGCTCACAAGATCGATTTGCTACACTGGGGTACGGCCTCGTGTATAAATTTTCGATCGTGTCTGAGGGTTTCCTTGGCTTTAGGGTACGCGGAAAGATCGAAAGGGGGATGCCTATCGAATAAACTTAATAAACTAGTATTACACCATTAGCCACGTCCATTTTTCTTCTGACTCCTCCTCGGTTGCTTTCTCTTTAATGCAGTGTGAAAAAAAGGTACGTTGGTGATTGATAATTTTGTGTATAAATCACCATTTGGCGTAGAGGAACGATGGTAAAGGAATGTTGAATCGAGGGAATTATTTGTGAACGAAAGATGTGTATACTTTTTTTTTATTAATTATAAGCAATTTAAATCCATTCAGGTTTATTTAGCTACACAAATATGAACATGACTAATAAATTTCCACGTGTACATCAGACAACATAGAAATTAAATGTGTAAATAAATGTATAATATCTGCAGTGATTTTAAATCGTGGTGTTTAATTTTCTCGTAATTAATACTTACACGTATGCCTGTTTATTTTACGAAATTGAGTGTTCAGCATTTAAAGAGTCGAGTAACCAGTTTTCTATCTTCTTAACTAATGCGAAGTGTTATCGTTTTGTTGCAGGAATGGAGGCGATCATGTCGGAATTCTTCGAGGACACCACAACTGCCTTTTACATCATATTGATCGTCTGGATCGCTGATCAATACGATGCTATTTGCTGCCACACACTTGTATCGAAGAGGCATTGGCTGCGGTGAGTGAAATTTGACAAAATCTCTAAAATGCTCTCCGCTCTATAATCGAATAAAAGCCAGGCCTCTGTTTCTGCTTCGATTAAGATTAAAGGATTCGCTATTTTTCACATAACTACAGAGACATCCCAAATTATATCGAATTCTCAGTAAATAATTTTATTGCACACTTCGAAGCAAATTGCACAGAAACTCTTCACCTCCAAACTCTGAACTTCTAGAATAATTCTCATAGTAATAGAAAATCTAATGCCGTCTCAGGCTCGCGGCGAGTTTCCTTGCATTTGAATTCTTAAATCAGGCAATGCTCGGCGCTAATTAAAATCCTCGACCGCCCGTCTCGACCGATCAGGAAGCATAGGCGGTGACATTTAAGGTTCTTACTCGCATTATCCGTGTAAAGCGAGCGCGGCAATTGCCGGCTCATCGGCGGGAGCCTGGAAGGCTCGTTAGCGCCGTGAATTTTTAGACTGGGACAGGGATGATCGAAGTAACATTTAATTAAAAAGGATTAAGCTGCGCTAAGCAGTCAGTCATTCGCAGTCCCGGCCACGCCGGTGGCGCCCTCTCTTTTCTCTTCATTCCGGTCCGTGTACGGCCACCTAAAAACATGAAACGATCAAAGTATCTACCCTGTCGGGGGGCGAGTAGCCTTTGTTGGATGACGATGAAACGTCTTGCTCGTCTCGGCGGGAGTTACTTTGCGAAAGGGCCAACGGGAGTTTAATGTGGAACGCTTGCAAATTAGAAAAAAAAACTGAAGAAGAAAGAAAAAAGAGGGAGCGAGAGGGGAGGGGAACCATTAATGCTTTTGCATGGAAATTACGCGCGTGGAAAGGCAAACAAAGCCTGTTTGGACATAATTCTTGATTGAATTACGTTCTGAAGGAATTCCCATTAAGTCCCTTGAACGTGGCCCGTTCAAAGCGGCTATAGTCAATTGGCTAGTCAAGGCCGTCTCCCTGACTGCGAATTGCATCGAATAAGATTCGTACCTTTGCGCTATGTTAGCTTGCCCTCTGTGTTTGATAGACGCGAGGCATGTGTTTGTAGGCTTGCATAAAGAGATCAGGGATGAAACGACGATGATTGGTCTTGAATGGCTAGTTGAGTTTGGGTCGATTATAGACGCATGCCTCGGTAGCGAGGGACTTAAATAGCGAGGGTAAAGTAGATATTGTGTAAATTGCACTATATGCTCCTTGAACATGTTAATGCGAACGGCATTTAAAGAATTAACGTAATTTGTAATAGTTTAGTAGTGAATGTTTTTAGGGGAAGATTTTCCAAGGAGGATTTATTTGAATTTCAGAGTATATGAATTATAGAACAATTCAAATTATAGAATCGTTAGAGATACATGCCTTTGTGTAATGCGGATTAGGAGTTTATTTAAAGAAATTCTCCAAAATTATTCTACCGTTCTCGCGGTATCCGCCAGTATCGTAATTGCATTGCGTTTCACTGAATGTTGATTTGGCGACGTCGGAAATCCCAGCCTTTGTCCCTATAATCACGCGATTACGGCGGAATTTGTCTTCGTTAATAGACGTCGCAACACAATCAAGGTCGCATACGTACCTTCTGCAATTATTGGTGTTTATTGATTGCCGTGGAACGCGCAGATCGCGAGGGCGGTATGTGCCAGAGAAATCTTAATTGAACACTGCGGTCTACGTGTGTAATAAGCTTACCTGGTCGCGTATTTCCTCTGTTTACGCTTGGACACCTGTCATTAATTCCTTTTTGGCGTCATAATGAGAGGATTTGTGGATGATACGTGGGTGGTTGGTAGAGCAGGTGGTATGAGAAAATAATACTTTTTCAATAAAATATGTGGAGTACTGGTGGCAGAACAGGTGGGAAAGTAGTACTACTCCTTCGAGGGGATATGTGGAAAAATGTTTTGTGGTGTAACAGGTTGTGTGAAAAAAAATTAGAATATCTGGGGGTGGTGGTGAAACAGGTGGTTTGAAGAAACACTAGTTCTTCGCGATAGTAGGGGAAAGGTGGGATAGTTGATCGTCGGAGATACATGATCACGTCAGTTTTTTAATTAATATAGTATTTGCAATTTGTGCCTGCTGTCACGTTATCGTGGTAATGTTTGCATTATCGCAACACTTCATGTTGCAGTTTTCTTTCGGGAGCATAGTATAATGTAGTTAGTAGCTTCGATCTTATTTGCAGCCAAAAAGTAAATATTTCAGTCAGTTTGATATTTCTCCTTTTCGAGTGAATGTTGCATTTTCAACGATTTAAAATATATTAAGTAAAAACAGCCATTTCTGGTCTATTAATGATATCTATTGATTGATCTAAATATTTAAGGTAAGTTTAGTTTTTCACTTGAACAGGTGAAAAAGCCCCAGAAAAAAACATAGAACGGCTAATGAAACAGAAAAATAATACGGCAAAGAAAGTGAGAAGGTGAATCTTTTCTTCTTCATCATCTGAATTAGATGATATCTAAAAATAAGTGAAATATCTTTTAAGAATGCATTTATGTTCTTTTATGTCACAGAGTTTTATGTCATTCTTCGGTTTTATTTTTTCAGCAATTCTTTCAAGTCAGTTATAGTTTACTTTCCATTTATAATATTGACTAAGATAATAAATATTTTTTAAAGAAGTAATGTGTTATTTACTCTTAAAGTTCACTTATCGAGTCTCCCCTTTAGCGGAGGATACTTGTACTTAACGTCACTGCCGGAAAATGTTTAAATTCAGTAATTAAAATTAGTTTTCACCTCTCAAATTTGTACAACTATATTGAGAATACTCCAAGAATCGCAACTAATAAAACTAATTAAATAGAAACAAAGCGAACCATTATTATTATTTTAATAAAATAGCAAAACCGTGATCAACTATCCCACCTTTCCCCTACTAATAATAGTTAACTGTAAATTAAGTATTCTACGTCCTAACTCTCATCTCCTCTATACTTTTAAATGACTCCATTCTAAGACCCTCTAGATTCGTCTCTAAACACTTATCATCTCTTATTTATTTATTATCACTTATCATCAAGATATTCTTCATGACCCCACATCACAAGAAACTTCTCAGAATCTTCCTTCCCTTGCAACCTCTATTCCAATCTCTTCTGGTAGAGAGCACCCTGCCCAAAGATTTCTTGCTCCCACAAATACAGAGTGTCAGCCATCACTTCTTGAGCAATACATCTCCGAAAATTCATGCAGCACATTCTAGCCTTTAAACACCACTACGTTCTCTTTTCTAATCACGCGATTCCTGTACCACCCCTGATCCTTGAAACCCAAGAAAAGTATCACAGTTACTACTGTGCAAAAACTTACCACCCACCTTCTGCACGCTTCGATCCATCCCCCGGTGGATGTGAATTGTTTCTGCACCACCGTGAAACGTGGCCGATTCAACTTGTGCACCGCAAACGTCGGCTGGCCATTCGTCGTTGCGGACGGTTGTGTGCACGGTTGTCAAAGAGGAGATCAGGATGAAACCCCCGCCGTAATAGGGATCGAGTTTTACGCTCGATGTGGCCCGCGGCAGAGAGCTATACGGCAATTTCCTTAGACGGGCGAAGGTGTAGACCGAGACATTAGGGGCATTAGGCGGCGATTAAACAAAATCGTCGCCGGTGATCGGGCGTGTTTGAACAGCCACCGCTGACAAAAGCGGTACGAACAGCCCGGGAGATTGCTCGCGGCTACTGACCTATAACGGTTTAAAGCGGAGCGTTTTAAATTGCCGTGTAACATCGGCAAACAGATCGAACCCGCCGGAGTTTCGGGCGTCCTCGAACGGCACGAGGGGGAATCGATTTCCGCCCTTTTGGCCGCTCAGGGCTGAAACAAGTAGCCAGTAGTACGAGCCTGCAATGTGTCAGACACGATTTCAATTCATGCTGCATGCAATTTCTCTGGCTAGCTGCGGGCGAAATAAGCTAATGGAGCTTCTAAACGTTGTTACTTTATGTTTGCTAAGGGTTCAATTGAAGAATTTTGAAAATTAAGCTGACTCATTGATTTCTTTCGACCCCTTCTCCCATCGATGTTCTTTAGGTGTGGTGGCAAGAAGTATCTAACATCTCATTTATCTCTAATATCTATTATCTAATATCTTCCATATTAATTGAAATTTTTGTAAATTTCTGTATCTTGTTCTGCACGATCGCTTTTAGTCCTCGTAATTGGACGTTAAGGTAGATATCCACTCTCCAGCTCGGAGCCAAGCTAGAGGAAGATCATAGATCCCTACAGCTTCGCTGCCCGCGGAGCACGGAAAGGACAGTTTCCTCGAGGCAGGATCGCCAGGTTAGGGAGCATTAGAACAACCGTCGTTGGCCAACAATTAAACAGATCCGACGCTGGTAATAGCTCCGCAGTATCGCCTCGGAGTATCTGAATTACGCGCTGCGACCGTGTCGAATCTGTGTCGGCAGCTGCGCCGCTTCCTCGGGATTCGACTCTAATCGGACGAGCGGAACGCATTCGACGAACGACAATCGTCTCCTTCCACCCCCGTTGAAATTAGTTTCTTCAAGGTGGAAGAAGACGGCTCTGTTCGACCTCCTTTCCATGATGAAGCTGCTCCGCCCGAGTCGCAGCTTCGGCCGGCCTCTATCACGCGAACGGAATAGACTCAACGAGCAGTGATTCTCCCGTTTAAAATGAATCCCTCTGCAAACGAATTACCACCGCCTCCGAACCCGTATTTTTCTCCGTCCACGTGACGGACGAATTAAATGCTGCGATTACTACGCGGTGATGGTGAACATATTTCGTCAAAGGGCCGATGCGTAATCGAAAGTTCTCTGTTAGTCGCGCGGAACGTTTTCGGATGGAAGCCATTTCGGGCGGAACCTAAGCGCGGTTCAATTTACTGCTTTACGATCTTTGGTTCTTGGGGGTGGTTCTGGTTGCCTGACTTTCGGTTACGGCTGGTATGCAGCTACCACCGAACACCGTCCACTGACTGTTTCAACGGGTCATCCGATTTTAATTAGAAGCTCGACTTCCGCTTGCACGCGGTTTATCCGATCCTTCGTATTTAGTCCCTGTCCTCCTATCGCCCGTAATCCAAAGCCCCTTTATGGAGGGACAGAGATCGAAACGGGGCGGGCGGACAACGCGGGGAACATATAATCGATAGGTGGAAACGGACGTGTTATTTACTTTAACAGTAAACATATTCCGTTACTCTAATTTATGAGTGTTTCTAAGGGATGATGTGGAAAGGTGAACTGTACCGTGAGAATTGTAAAGAAGGGTTGTAGACGTTTGTTTAGCTACGTGTAGGGGTTAGAGAATGTGGTATTTAGAAGGGTGAACGTTGGAAAAATGATTTGCAGGAGTTTTGTGCAGTTCGGAGGTGTTTCCCCCGTCGGTTGTCACTTGTGAGTAAACCAACCAGTAATTGACCGCATACCAGTGAATCACCATTGGGCAAAGAAATGTCAATTATAAATTTAAAAATATTATATGTTTATAAATGGAGTGCAGTTGCAATTTTAATATCCCATGTTTTTAGTTACGCGTATTAAGCAAACATTGATAAGTACAATTCTTATTAAATGTATGCGGTCATTTAGTGGACTTCTACACGTTTTGAATTTTATAATCGTTTTTTTAAAAATTACGATAAGAATAAGTAATTGTTTTTATAGAAGTTTCAAGAAAAATAAATTTAAATGCAATTTCAACAGTTGTTTTGTTGTTATACATAAATATATTCAAGTATTAATGTCAAAGGTTCATAAATTCAACAATTCGGTGATTCGCTGGTTGGTTTACCCTATAATTTCTGCGAAAGTTTGCAGAGGTAAGGATGAATGTTTTCGTATAATAAAATAGATCTGCTTTTATAGCGCTTCAATTTTGAGGAGACTGAAACGTTTGTGTATTTAAACGTAACGACGCGATATTTCACCGTGAGTCTACACTTTGATTTCGGAATTGCTTTGAGCGATACGTGTCGCTGGAGAATTTACATATCAGTCTGATTCTCTGCCTCGCGCGCCTCGCCGTGGATCAGAACGGAAACTCTGAAAGCAAGATCATAGCGGTAGCTTTCCCGTCCGTTCACACGCGGGGGATCCTATACGATACACAAGAATAGACATTGCCAGAAGGCAAATGGCACTGAGAAGTTCAATGATTGCCAGGCCCGATATCCGTTCCACGCGAAGTTACCTGTTTTCGCGTATTGTTTCTCGCCCTTTTTACGCGCAAGGAGATGCCGACTCCAGTATCCTCTCCTTCCTTCCCTTATTCTCAATTTTCGCCCGTGGAGATGCTGTCTACACGGTATTTCCAGCATCGAAACAATAATTCCCACTTAACAACCTCCGCGAAACTCTGATCTTTTAATTCCTTGACAATTCCTATCTAAACAATTCTCCGTTTCATACAGTGATGGGCGACAGTTTCATTTAAACGTTAAAGTTACAGTTAAACTTGAAAAATGTATTCGAAGCCGAAGTTGAAACCCTCGACGAATAAAAAAGTTAACTTTATTCGTCGAATAATCTAAAGTTGAAGTAACTTTTATTCAATCCGTTACTTAAATAATTTTTTGTGCAGTTAATGCCCAACTCTGATTTCATATACTTGCATTTACTCCTCCCCAGATATTAAATTCAACGACTTGGAAACTCCTGGCGTTGGTTTCATTCTGTTCTCTCACAATTTCTCTCCATTTCCCCTCGCGAAGCCCAAAATCTGCATTTCCACTAATTATCCCGCTCCATTCGTCAGAGGCTTAACCCCATCATGGGATGTAATTTTCATACACAAAAAGAACGATTCGTCGAGGAGAAAATAACTCCCCCTTCAACGAGTCCTTCGCATTTCCGCCGGGAAATACGATAATTAGCCCCTCCAGATTCTTGTAATACTATCCACGAAACAACGAACGCTCATATCACAACGCTGTACGTCAAACAACAACGAAACAATTAACGTTTTGATACACGCGGGCCGCGGCGCGTTCAATTTAACGGCGCGTAAAGCAGCCCCGCGGAGGGGAGGGGCTGGCCTGTGCTTTGAGCACGCGGTACGTCGTTGGGTCGTCATAAAAATGTAATCCGCGATGCGATTTTATTTCTTTTAAAGACCCGAGGATAAACGCAATCAAGCAATTGGTTTCACAGGCTCGGGTTGAAACCTCAACCCAGCGGTAAGAGTTTCATCCATTTGTTCAACGGTTTAAAAGGGTCGCTGCTGGCCCGGCCGGCGGAGCGCCTGTGTGCGGGGCCCGCGTGTGTTGTCGAAAACAATTAGAAAAGTGCTTTGTCGAAGCGTTTCGGGGGGCGCGCGGCCGGATAATATCGATTCGACGCGCTCGATTCTTCGCCGGCGAAAGGAGCGTTTCGTTTCATCAACGCAACGGTGGCCCGCCGGTTTCGCGACTACGGCTATGGAAGATATCCCGGGAATCGATTCCTCGGCACCTTGTCTAAGAATGAATCGAACGAAGCGTCCCTTTTGTCTTTCGAAACGGAGGATAAAGTTGGAGAGGGTGGCCGAGGGTATTTAAGGGTTGTAACGGTTGAGTTGACGACCGGAGTCCTTTCTTCTGCAGGATCTTCAACTATTGTAGTAGAATTTGTAAGTTTAGAAATGCTGCTGCAAACGTGGTAGTAAAAAATTAATAGTAAAAGCATAGTGTAAAGAAGAACTTCCTCATATTTTTTTTTAAACTTAAAAGAGTCTCCAAAGAAATGAAAATTTAAAATGGGCGAGGGAAAGACTCGAAGTACCTAGTAGGGTGAAGATACCTGCTCCATTTCCACGATTTTCCAGAAGCAGAAAGAATTGTTCCATAAAGTGGGCGAGATGAATGACATAAAACATTAAACTATACTCGTCGCATCGACGGTGCCGTTAAAATTAACGCAGGCATTTCGCGGCTAATTATCTTGTAATTTGCCCGCGTATGTGTGCCGCCCGTCAGGCGCGCATTTCTCGCGTGGGGCGCGTAAACCGGGCGGAATAAATAATTCGAGGAGCGGAGGGGCCGGTATAAATTTTACGTAATTAAGAATGAGCGTATTTTTAATTTCACTCGGCCGGAATATTTCATTCTTTTCCCGCGGCACCTCCGTCCGCGCTTCCGGTATTATTTTTCGCCGCGGCGAATCTCTTAATCATTCTTCCCGCTTGTTTTTACGCCCGGCGGAAATGTGTTTTTACGCTTATCAAATAAGACGCCGCGATAAAAAATCATTACGTTGTGATTTTACGCCGGCGAATATTAAATTTCGGTTCCCAGTTGGAACGACCGAATTCACGCGAGGCGTTTAGAAAGTTTCCGGGAAGTTCGGGGGAACGCGGGCTCCGCGCCCGAACCCTGCGAGCGCCGTCGTTAAACCTTCTTCCCCCTCCCCCCCCCCCACCCCCCCACCCCCCGATGACTCCGGGAGTAATTACAATAGAGTAGCTGGACGACTGGTTTGCAGAACTCGTTAGTTATTAGTGTGTTTGAAAAGCTGCATAGAAATCGTGTGCTCGGTTAGGCGATACAGCGACGGATGAGAATGATTGATTCGAGGGTGTGGGTGGTTTCGCGTTACTGACCCTTAAGTGAATTATCAACGCCGACGACACGGTAGCCGAGCCTAGGGGTTGTAAATATTTGAGGTATTCGCCGTTTAAACGAATTACCGAAATTATGTCGCACCCTTTGTTGTCGAGCCTAATGCCACGTCTTTCTTTCGTAAACACGCCTGCCAAGAGGACTTAATTGCATTTCCAACGTTATTCTTCTAATGGAATAACCGAGGCAGAATTTCTTGGGAGCTCTGATCTCGAAACGTTAATCTAAATCACTGTCGAACTCGAATCCATTCTCCAACGGATACCCGGAGGGTTGCGCAGATGCTACGGTAAGAATGCATTCGACCTGGAATATTATTGAAAGGAACAGCCTCGACATCTTCCAGCTGCCAATGACCGCAGGATCAAGCTTCGTCAGTTTATAAAAGCTTCATCACTGCAGGTTGTCCGGGGCCTGGTTCCTCGCGCGGTGTCGCCCTTTTCCTGGAATTAGGATGTGTCTAGCCAGCGGACAGCCGCGGAGTGGCCCAGAAAGAGAAAGAGGATAGGAGCTGGGATGTGATCTCGAAGAAAGCTGGGACGGATTTCAGTCGGACGATAGGTGACAGTGTTAGGTGGCCGGCATCGAGGGGTGTGCACTTTACTTTCGATCCGTAACGTGGGTCTGGATCCTCGATGGCTCGTAGATAACGCACGTTCAGACCCATTTCAGCCTAGAAGGGCTGTCTCTTCCTTCCACGTTCTGCTTGGCTGACTTATCCAGGACTCGCGTGCACGTACACATTCCCTCCACCGCCCGGCTGGATTCGTGCAAACAGTTAATACCGTGATGCAATAATATCCTATTTTCATCTCGCCGCTTCAGTCTACCCAGCGGTTTTTAACGAGCAGTAAGGCTTCCGTCACGCTGCCAGGATTTACTGAACCGAAGATTTACTCCTGCAGGTAGACTTTTAATGGTTAGGACCTCAGGACCTGAGAACTGGGTCAGTGGCTCGGTAGCACTTCTCGCAGTTCTTCTTTTAAGGAGCACGAACACGTCGATTCATCTGACGTCCCTTAGGATATTAATGTCGAACTGGAACGCCAGATTCTGCTGGAATTATGCGTGAAAGTTGGAGCTGCTGGGGTGTCATTTGTAATATTTTCTCCGTGTTCTTCTTTGGTACAGATGAATCTAAAATATTCTGTGTTAGACGAGGATTTTGTAATTTGTCGTATAATTCGTGCGTGAATTTTATTCCTCTACAGAGAGGAATTACAAATTATAAAATCCTCGTCTAAACAGTTCTGCGGATTAATCGCGAATTATCTCTTGGACCCGGTGTATCGGAAATTGTATGAAATTTCGAAAGGAATTCCAGTGACACGCCCACGAGGTAATCATTTTCTTGGTAATACGTCGAACTATTCGCGGACGCTGTGATTGGGAGCCAGCAACTTGATACAACCCCGTCGCGCACAAGCGGCGAAAGATTTTCGAAATAGTTGCTCCGCTTCCACGGTGCCTGCGCGCAATTTTCTTAGCTGCAGTTCATATTTGGAGACAGAATGGCGGTAAATTTCGACTTTGCGCTGCTGTAATTTCGTTACACCTGCTACAGTTTGTGTAACAGAGTTATTAATGTTACCGAAAGTTGCCCGGGAAGAATCTTAAACTGCTCACCGTATTTCAGCGGGGCGCGGTGTGCCTGATTGGTGGGAATTTTCAAAGTGTTCCTAGGAGTACAATAATGGGATAACAATTTTGATTTTATTCGACACGATTTCATTAGCTCCAGGTGAAACGAGGATCCTGTCTTTCTGTATTTTCAATCAATGATTAATTCGGTTTTCATGAAAACGTAGCATTTCTTTATTCAGTACTTCTGGTATACCTTCTACATATATTTTACATAATATTTCAGTCATAAACAGTAGTCGCATACCTACTCTTCTTTTACATAAAAGTCTCTCTCATTTTCTGTACACAATAATGATGACAGCAACATCAGATTTTTAACCGACTTCAAAAACGAGGAGGTTATAGATTCGACCCGTATGTATTTTTTTTTTTATATGTTTGACCCCGCATAACTCCCCAGCATATGGACCGATTTTGATGAACTTTTTTTTATTCGAGGGCGATACCCTTGTGGTTCCATTCTATACTGCAATATTGACCCAATATTTTGCCAGTTCTGGTTAGTAACAAAGACTATTGGCACCTAATTATTATTATTTTATGTATGTACGCGCATATCTCCTCAGCACGTTGTGTTAATATATATAAAACTAAAATGTCAAGAATAAAAAAAAATTAAAACCGGCTTCAAAAAAATAAAAATGCACTAAAAAGTGAAAAATAATTGTTTCCCTTATTTAATCTACGACTGTCATATTTTTTTGGTCGGCGCCTCATCGTTTGCACTGCGTAAATCTGACACCTTTATTACACAAAGGAAAAAATTATTCTTCACTTTTTTAGTGCATTTTTATTTTTCTGAAGTCGGTTTAAATTATTTTAAAAATTTTTTAATGCAGTTGTCGATACATTCAAGTTCCTATTAATCTAAGCAACTCACCGTTGCAATCCAATAAACTCATTTCAAAAACCACAGAAGATCTATCAAGCCATACAGTAACTATCCAAGTAGAAACACACCGTGCATGGTCAGACATGCCTACAAATTTCACCCGCAGCCTCCAGCCTCTAAAGCATCGAATCCCACATTCACAACACAGTCACTGCCTTTAACAATCAACAGCCAACGCACACGTACCCAAAATTTACAAACCGCACCCCCAATTCCCTCCGAGGCGATCCCCAACCCCCCTCGCTAAACAACTTCATGATTTATTGTTACTCATCAAAACGCGCAATTTCCATCACCTAATACCGCGATCAGTCAATCACGCCATCGCCTGTGCACCGGCCAATCCCCGCCACCGTCGCGGATCCACCCGTGGAAGCTCCTCCGAAGCGACGCATTTCCAAAATTTCGATCGCGGGCCACGGTAACGCTCCGGCCATTCCCGTGGCATTCCGCCCGCTCCCGTATTTACATTTCAACCGGTGCGAGGAATTAACCGTGGACGTAGAACGAACGGCGCCGTTCACCGGCAGGAGGTTGCCGCGTCGACGACGACGTCGACGGCGACGCCGGTAATGCCGTCGCCGCCACGTGTCGCCCTGTCTCGCTGCGAGTGGCGCGTCGAGTGCTTACAATCAGCTGGGCTTGTCCGCAAATAACACCGGTCGGCGGGAGGAGGAGGGGGGTGCGGGGGTGTGGGGGGGGGGGCGGGCGGGCGGATGATTATGATTGAATAAGGCCCGTAATTGAGGCTATTGAGCAATTATATAAATAACAAGCGGACAGCAGCGGGCCACACCGATGCACACGCTCCTGCCCACGTACACCGGGGCCCATAAACGCATACCACCTAGTGTCGGCTCGACTGCCTGGGGTGTTATTTCAGCATGATGGGTGGTGGAGAGTGGCGCAGGGAAGGGCGCAGGGGGGCGGGGGCGGGGGAGCGGGTCGTTCCAGGGGGCTGGCGGTGGTTGCTCTCTGTCCTCTTCTGGCCGTGCCGCGGCGAGGGCGGCGGCGGGGAGGCCGGTGGAAAATTACAGTGCAAACATAACCTGCACCTACGTACGGGCGGCCGCGTCTGTGTGCGCCATTAGGTGGAGCCGATGATCTCGAATTGCCTTCGTTTCGCCTCTCCGACCCCTCGCGCGGCTCTACTTTTTCTTTTTTCTTCAATCGCCCTCCGTTTGCTGGGCGTCCTTGGGCCGCTGCGAGGATCGCGGAATTTGGGGATGACGGAGGGGCGGGGGGGGGGGGATCGATTGTGGGAAGAGAAAGGTGAGCTCTTGGCGCGAGTCGTCGGACGGTGGTCACGGGGGTTGCGCTAAAGGTGGAAGGGGGTGCTCGGCGCCAAGCAGCGCTCTTTCAGAGGCCGATGCCGATTGCGCGGAGCGGACCAGCACAACGGGGATGTCCGGGGGTATCTAATAACGGTAAAGCAATTTAACTCCACGCAGAACCTGGCGAAACATTTAAAGCGTCCCAATACATCGACGACTTCTCCTCCACACCACTCGTGCGCCTCGAGTGTCCCGTCCAAACACGTGCCCCCTCCCCTCCCCCCCCCCCCCCCACCCGTCCAGCCCCGCGATCATCAACCCCTCGAACATATTTATCCCGCGATCCAGTGAGCGTCGCAGTCCGCTTTATTAAATCGACGCCAACGAGCCCCGCTCAACCGGCCTCTCTGTTATTCGGCCAAACGGAAAAGCCCCGACAAGCAAGAAGAGGCTATAATTACTTTCCACCGACCCTCCCACTGCCGATCGTGTTTACCTCCTGGAGGTGGATTTCGAAAGGAAATAGCGAAACTTGGAGCTCGATACACAGGGAATTGGCGTTTTAATCAGGGTGTCGCGTTCGTCTCGGGTATCTCGGACAGAAGGGCGGGAAGGGGTGGGGTGGGGGTGGGGGTGGGGGTGGGGGTGGGGAGGGTGGTTAGAGGGGGTCGGAAGTGGGGTACGGAGGGGGTTGATACGGGATGCATGGAGGCGAAGGGGCGTCAGACAGGCGCCAGGCGGAACGGTGCTCTGGCACCGACGCTGACGGAACGAAGAGCTGACTTCATTTTCCACGGATCGCCCTTTCGCATTCCGCCTATATACGATCGGTCAACGCTTTTGTCCTCGCGACAGGGTGCCAAAACTCCCTCAACAGGGGGCTCCTTTTACCTCTGCCCGTATGGATTTACGCGTCTTACTCCGCTACGAAGATCGATAGCCGTGGATATGAAACCGATATCGGCTGTGTACCTGGACAGGATTCGAAGGGACACGGCTGCCATTAGGAGGCAGTCCCTTGTTTAGGCTTTCTTTGTATTCCTGCTTATTTTTAGCTGGCGGAGGTAGTTTGAATGCGTTCTTACAGTCTTAATGGTCGCGTTGGTGACGGTTGTTATTTCAATTGTGTCTCTGTGACCATTATTTCGGCAGGTATTTCTTTTCTCGAGGTGTAGGAGTTAAAGTTTGGGTAAAATTAGCAGTGGAAGATGCGTGAGTTCTTTGGACTGACAGTCACGGAAGCTTTCGTGCCGAAATGTATGTGGTCACTATTTGGAAATTCATCTTTTGATATATGCTGGTCGTGGTAGAGTGTGTTGCCTCGAAACGTTAAATTATTTGTATTTTTTTAAAAAATTATTCGTGTAAAGGGTGCGTAAGTGTGCAGTAAAAATCTCGGCGAAGCATCTGTTCCCTTATCTAACGGAGCAGTTGACAGTTTTAATCGAATTCAATTTTCATTTGTTGTGTAATCTGAATTATTCAGAGCTGGGAAAGAGAGAATTATGCAAAGATAGTCGATATGGCGGTGTTCACCCTCTTGAAACCAAACGGTAGGCATCGTTATTTACCACAGGGGACACATGATTAATCGTAAACAGTGGATGGGAAATTAGTCCTCCCTAAGATAATTAGCCAACATAATTAATTGTCTTGACTACCGGCTGCACAGTTCGGAATACTAAACAGTGACTGCCAGTTGGTTTCAGAAAAATGCTTCTTTCGCAGCGGAGAAGAATAATCACTCTACTGTTATTTTTAAACTGTTAAGAAACATTCATAATACTTTCCTATGGAACGTATGATCATTTGACATTTCCTCAAACTATTCGAAGATACCAGTAAAACTAAAAAATTCTCTCAGTTTATTGTCGAAACCATCTAAACGATCTATAAAGAATCTTGTAAGAAGTATTCAGAGCTGATAGCAATATTTCACGTTATCCTTACACATCAATTTATTAAAAAAATGTGCATAAAGCAAGTATTCTTCCAGAGGATCAAATTTTCTGGTAGAAAAGAAAAGAATATCACGCTGGAAAATGAATACGTAATTACTCGTACGCGGTGGTTGTATCTCGATTGAAATTGCTAATTGCAACAGGTAAATCGTTCGTGAAATTTAATTACCATGTAATACAATACCATGAAAACTTCTTCCCAGAATCGAAGAAACAGTATTGATCCGAATTTAGAGTAATTCATTCAGCGTAGAATTTTAACTGTCGTATATTTACAGTGATAGAGAAAAGATACGGTGTACCTCATTTTTTTTACACGTGTTTTTTACATTTTTCTTCACTGTTCTATTCTGGGCACCCCCTTAACATACAGGACATAAACATTAAGGTATAATTCATTCTAATTTACTGTCTTATTCCTTTGACCCTTTACAGTTTAAACATTCCTTTGACCACAACTGTAAGACCACCATTATTCCCCTGCTAATTAGTTATAAGAACCTCGAGTCAACTGTTTGCTGCGAAACATCCACTCCCACCAATTCTACTCATCTCGCAATTAAAATCATTTTGAGGCATTAAGAAACACGTTGAAATGTCTCGATTCATCTTCCTCGCTAATGACTTGAACTCTGCCGAACGTTGCTTTTCGTCGTAACCCGCTTACAACGGGGGCCTTTAAATTCGAGCGTTTATATTTCTTTTTCTCAGGCTGCTCGTGAAAGATGATTGTTTTCTTCTTGCGACAGGCAGAGGAACGTGGATTCTGGCGGACGAATGGGAGAGTGGAGGTGCTTTAATTCCTTTCGAGTTTCTTGGAGGCGACTGATCGCATTTCGATGTGGGCGACAGCTTCGAACGATAGGGTGTTTGCTCGTTGACGAGTCGCATTCGTGTTTTGGCTTCTGCTCGGACCGCAAGGCGAAGGAACATCAATCTTCTGGCTTGACGGATTCGGCACTTAGCGAGCTGTCTGAAGCTTCCGCTGTAATAAATTGACCATACTCTGCACGTGTACCTTTCTCGTCGATTTCGATTTTAATAAGATCCACTTTGGATCGTCTATTGAAAGTCAATCGGAAAGTCAGTTGCAGTGGGTTTGTACCAAGACAGTGAGGGTTTATTGGCAAAGAACCTTTGGGTGTTGGGAGCTTCTTGATCTTTGTATTATGTGCTGCTTGGATACTTTTTTTTTTATCAAATTCTAATTCTGTTTCATCATGGTTGTGTGGGAACAGATGTATCCAAGTATTTTCTTGTTTTATTTGAATTTCGAGTTGTTCAAAGCTATTCAGCAATCTCAGTTCCGTTTCATTCTAATCCACTTCAAATTCTTCGTTCTTCAAAGTCTTCACAGTTGTTTCACTTCGAATTACAGCTACTTCAGTTCCACTTGAAATTACTATCAGCTTAATCCCACTTCAAACTTTTACTACTTCAGTTCCACTTCGAATTCTTAATAGTTATTCCACTTCAAAGTACCACCAGCTTAATTGCCCTTCAAATTTGTAATACTTCAGTTCCACTTCAACCCCATCCCTTCACTCAGTCCCATTTTAAGGCCCTCATTGCCGTCGGAAATAAATTCCTCCTTCGCATTGTACGAGAAACACGCGCGTCGTTACCGATCCAGTCGAACGACAGAGACCTCGAGGCATCGGTATCGAAGGCCAGAGTGATTCCTCGAAGCAGCGTGGTCCCAGTCTGTTCTGAAAGCAGCCAGCCTGGAGGAAATTGTACCGAGTGAAATGCGCGTGTTTCTTTCTCCTCGTTTTTTCTTCGCTGCCTCCCAGTTAACGATGCCGAGGAAATTGAATTTTCCGAAGCGTATTAGAATCCGCGCCCGGCAGCGGACAAAATTCCAGGGACATTAAAAAAATGAATATTGTCGTCTTAAGGAAGAGAATGCGTTAAGGGTAGTTGCGCGAAGGGATGCCCGTGCCCGGCTACTGCGGAGATACGCTTATAACATTAAGGGATAATGAGAATTAACGGGGACGATAGCGATCTGCACGGCCAACCAGATATTTTCTTTGTGTTATCGAGGCGACGGGGTTGCCCCGAAATGAATACAGATCTGCAGTGTTTTAACTCGGGACGAGGATCCGAAACGAGAATGCATAGGGCGAGTTACTGAGCTGAAAAATGGGGGAGAAAAGTTGTCATTCGTTTCTTTCCAGCTTCGCAGCTTCTGTCATTGAAATTTCCGATCGAACGCGAGTCGTGAGTACATTGTTGGAAACTATTGTGTACTCGTGTAAGTAAATGCTTGCGTAACTGGGGAGGAGTAATTCCTTGTGCAAAATTGCTAGAAACATATACCGCAGGACACTATTTTTTTTACCGATCGGTCACGCGAAAAGTTGAACGAAATTCATGCAAAGTAGATAGTGTTTTAAATTATTAATTATTAGTTAGAAGAAGATGTATTGTTTCAAATTAAAGAATTACTAAACCAGTTTAAGCGACAAAGTTTATCGTCACAAAAAAGGTGTTGCAATAAATTAGCCCTTGTTCTAAGTTTTCTAAAGTTGTAAGTGAATTTCGTGTGTGGAAGTTGTTTTCTCTGTCTTATTTACTTCTTGCATGATTTTTAAGAAGATTAGATATGCCTTTTCTTGGGCATTTATTTGTCAATTAATGTATAAATAATCATATATTTGGCAAAAAATAGTATCGAGCAGTACAGAATCTCAGGCGATCTTTACATCTTTCCATCATTAAATACAGACAATTGAAGACTCCCTGTAGAAAACACTGTAAGTGCTAAAATTAAAAAAAAAAAAAAGAAAAGAATTTGGTCAGAAATTTTTCTGCGTGCCAATGGTAAAACTATACTTAGTATAGAATTAGATTTTGGCACTTACAGTGTTTTCTACAAAGACTCTCCAATTGTCTATTCACACTTAAACAAACGTATCCCCCTTCACCCTCAAAATGACTAAAATCAATAAATTTCCCTTCTCTTTTCATAACGAATCACCTTATCGCCAATAATACTCCATTTCGCCAAACAGTATAATAAAAAATTCTCCGTAACCATTCGCTACATCAACTCGAAGAATTCCCCCAAAATTCATCCGACCCGACTAAACCACTTAGTGGCTTCCCAGCATCCCCCGCATTCCTCATTTACCGATCCTCGAGGAAGTGCGTCCCGTCGGCGCCGAATATTTGACACAGTAATTTTATCACTCTCGAAAGTTGCGCGCGCCCATGGCCGGCCGCCGTAGTCGTGAAGCACCCTCGACAGCTCTTTAAAGTGCCTTTCGCCGGTTTTCTGAAAACCTTCAACCGCCCTCAACTCTTTGCCGCGAGCAACTTTCAACGAGACATATCTCGCCCGGCTGGAAATGTCGATCGGGTTCCCTCTGTCACCGTTCGACGAGCCCGCGACCGCCCGAAAAAAATCTTAAACATCGAGGCGTATTAATAAAATCGCGGCCGGCCGCCGCGAATCGCAAATATCGAGCAGCACGGCGATAGAGCGCAGGGGTAACGAATTAACATCGCTACATCGCGGAATATACCGGCTCTCTGCAGCCCAGTTTTATTTCATCCCCGTTGCCGCTGACGCGAGATCGTTTGCAGGGGGATTAAGACGATTACCGTGTAATTTCGTAATATTCGGGATATATCGTGCGCGTTTCTGTAGATTTACACGGGGCGGCTCGCTCTGCGCCGGGAGCCGTCATTAAAACGTGTAAAATAGAGCGGGCAACGCGGCGATACGTCCTTAAAATCGTGGAACACTGACGGACGGGGCGGACGGGGGGGGAGGGGAGGGTGCGGGCGCGATTGACGTGAAATTTTATGTGATTTCGCAGAGCGGTGGGGTTGCCTTTTCAACCTTTAATAAATCGAGATAGGCGGGGCATGTTTGGCTGATAAATATCTCGTTTAATCGGTCGGCTTCGGCTCCTGAACGGAGCAGCCGGGCGGGACGGATATTGCAACGTGCACGCATATTTAATTCCGTTGCGTCATTAAAAGCTTGGAAACGTAAGTTTGGAAAGGCTCGGCGGCCGTGTTTTATGGCATCGTCAAAATGAAATTCCTGTTTATACCGTGGCATGCGTAATTCGAAATGGCGGGTATGCCGCCTTGGGAGAGGGCTATAAATGTTCATCGCGGGTCAGATACGTCTTCGAGTGTCTGCAAGACGGTCTACGTCTGCGGCGAGGAGTAGTAATAATAGTAGTAACTCTGATCTCTTCTCTTCAACGGAAGTAAATTTTTATACGGTAGCGGAGACCGGAGCTGGTAGGCCAGTTTCTCAGTTTTTGATTTTTAATAAATTATGCGGGCGAAATATCATTAAACCGGTTAGTATATTTGACAGGGCATACATTTGGTAATCTGATTAAATTATTAATGTTGACTCAATGCGACAACAATTAATGTATTTTAATGGTTTTCTAACACCTTCCATGCTGTTCACCGAGCCCCATTATCGGGGTTGGTTGACTTACGGTATGGGGTAGGTTGACTACAGGTACAATCAGTTAGGAAAATGTTATTAGTAACTTATCTCAGTGGTAATAAAATAACACAATGTCACAAAAGTAGTTTCATTATAAAATTATTTCATTATTAATTTCTTTCGTTCATATTTTACTAACAAGCTGACAAAATTCCAACTTAAACATTAATTATAATGTATATATTTATAACATAGTGAAATTTAAACAGTAAATAAAAATCGCTTTATGAATAACAGAATAACAATTTAAACCTTATTAACGTTATTAGTCAAACAGCCCCGACCGATCATTTTGACTTCAATAATCTATATAACCTTTAATTATTTATGCATAAACAAAAATACTATATAGATAGATCGTTTAATAAACAAACTTTAAAATAGTCCCTTAACATTTATTCTGTTGTAACTATATAGAGCGTGAAAAAATAAAATCTTTAAGAAAAAATATCTACTTACGTAGTCAATTTTTAGACAAACGCTGATAAACTGTTAAAAAAACGTGCGATCGCGGGGTCGGACATAAATGCATGGCATGTGTCGGTGCAAAGTTATTAACAATTAGTCAACCTACCCCTTGAGACAACCATCCCCGGTCTCCCCTAGTGATCGATAGAAAGTTTAAATAACACCTACATTATTTATGTTCCATAGGATCAGGGGCTTTCCACCAATGGATTAGTGATTGTTATTAAGTTCGAAAAGGGAACTTGACTCTGCACTTTGGACTTATTGTTCACGACGAACCATATCGTATTTCTTTTTCCAAGCTCGAATAATTTTCTGTATGTTGCTTCCACTTGAATCGGGCATTTAAACGGGCATTAAATTTTCAGAAATTTCCTACTGGGACAGCATCGAAATAGCCTTCGAACTTGTCGCAATCTCTTTTCCCCTCTCGTATCGGGATGAAAGCCCGTCGCCCGTCCCTGTTACATTGTATTTTTGATATTCCGCTTTTGATATCGCGAGCACGCCGTGCTTAATGTTTGAACTGGTGCGCTGTATATTTGTATAGAATATTCGCGGTATACAGCGCAAGGATTCATTAAATTAAAAATCGCGCGTGGCCAAACAAACCGGCAGGGAATACAATACGCGCGCGCAAACAAACTGTAAATCTACCACAGAGAGAAGTTTCGCGATGTTTGTGTTGTCGCTCGTGATCCATCTCTCATCATCTCGTATACACTTTTGCCCGGCTTTATTCCCCTACCCTGCCGTACGCGATCCGCTCTGCACGCGTGTAATGGAAATAGAATCGCGGCCGTCATGCGGCGCGCGGAATATAAAAGTTCACGTCCACGGAACAGTCTATTATACGCCACTGTGCGAGATGGTGCGTTAAAAAAATGAAATTAAGGGAGAGAATTCGGTGTGCTGTGCGGAGTAGCGGAGAGATGCTTCTCTGTTTGTCGTATTCGGCATGCGAGCTTGATTTTCTTAATAGGTAATCCTTGTTGTAGCGCGAAGTGCAGTGAGGGGGTTCACGCTTTCACGTTTAGGATTTAATAGTGTTAGGCAATGTGAGTGGGAACTAAGGTATTTTTGTTTTTTTTAAACGAACTGGAGACTTGAGTGAATGTGAGTTCGAGTTGAATTAAGCATGTATATCGACGGCTAGGTTCTTTATTTTTTAAATGAAATTTGGTTTGAATTAATCGTGACCACGAGTGAAAATGAAAGTCACCCGCGTTCTAATAAATAGCCTTTTCGAGTAACACGTTTATTCATCGTATTCCATCGTCGTGAATGGTATCAGTTTACATTATCGTATCGTATTGTACGAAATGATATTCGCCCAAGTGTGACCTCTGCCGGTAGGTAAATAGTCTGATATTATTAGGGAAGAATTTCGTTCAGAGTTTGGCATTATCTGGATGAAAAATGATTTAATACGTAATAATAAAAATTATTTCTTATCGTCATTACCGTCATTATCTTTTATCCGTTATTTGAATTCGTTATTTAGATAAACTTTTTGCCCAACTCTGATATCGTTCAATGAATTAATCCGTAAAATAACTAATTTTAGATTCTATCCAACTCAAATGTATCCCCCAGATCTTGGACCACAGAGAATAACCTCTCACGCTTGGATATTAAAAGACCAAAGCACAAAATCATCCCCCTAAACTCTTTCGACTAAGCACGATATCCCGTGCGATCAAAAGCACCCATTAAAATAAAAAAAACTGTCAAAATGCCACCCTCGATCGAAGCTACCGAAAAGAAGGCATCCACGAGACACCGTATAAACACAAACTCCTCCCTCAAATCCTCGAATAATCTACTCAACTCCAAAACAAACCCTTTCCACCCCCACCTTCGACTCCGCCCGGTATCTTATACGGCCAAAAGCACCCACCCAATGAAAAAAAAAAAAAAGTAGACAATAACCCTGTCCATCGAGGGGAACGAGAGGAAGGCCTCCCATCAGACACACACAGTATAATCGCAAAAGCGTCCTGCAAATCTACCACGGCGGGATTCCGTGACGTTTCGTCGCCGGGCGATTCGTCCTCTCATCATCTCGTTCATATTTTTATCACGTCTATTTCCACCCACGCTTCCCGCCCGGTATCCCGCGCACCTCTGTGTCCGTGTAGCCGGCCCTCCTCCCCTCCTCCCCCCCCCCCCCCCTCCCCCCTCCAGCGCGCCCCTCCCCGCTCGGACCCCGTGAAAACCCACACTGGCGGAGAGCCCGGTGGCATCGGATCGCGTTTCCGTTGCGCGGGCGTACGCTCGCGCCCATATAGATACTCATTTGTGTACCTGAAATTCCGGCAAATCCTCGGGAATCTGGTTCGCTGCACAAAAGGCACGCAACGACGTATTCGCTCGATCGCAGAACAAACGTTCGCCACCCCCGTCGGGGGTTCATGCACGGACAATTTCATTACCTGTATCGGGGCGCTTGGTGATGCTGCTGGCCCCCGGTGGTCGTGATGGCGGAAAGAGGGGAGCGGGGCGGGAGGGTGGGGTGGGGTGGGGTGGGTGTAGTGGAACGGGGTGGGGCGGATCGTTTGTATATGGTTTCGGGGTGTGTGCACGCGTCTGCGGGTATGTGCGCGCGGGTGTGGGGAGGGCGGTTCGACCAGAGGGCTCGGTTGGCGAGCGCGGTGGCGTGTGCAGGCGAAACTACACTATTAAATGGTGTCCTGACGGGCGCCAGTTAGGTGCACCGGGGTATGGCCCATTCTCGTCGTGTCACTCCGAATCTATTTGCATAGTAATGGCGCCGTGCCACCCCCCCCCCCCCCCCCCGCCTGCCCACCCCGCCGCCACGTCGCCTCCTTCTACCGACACCTCCTGACCGGCCTTTAGCGCATAAATACCGATACGGAAGCCTCGGCGTCCGAAGGAGGACTTCTTCCTTGCTCCTGGTCGATTGAGATCCCGGTCGGGATGGTCTCTGGATCAATCACTGGGAGTGGGATAACCTTCGTTGGGATAGTTGCTGGTGGGATTGCAACGGGGGGTGGCGGGAGCAGTGTTTCAATTTACCTGTCCCTGATTATTTTGGCATTAGTTGCTGCTTCTTTGGGGAGACTCGCGGTGGTGTTTGGGGAACGTTGATTGGTGGTGCAGGAGGATTCTTGTTCCTTGATGCGTGGGTCCATGATACATCCATTGGATCCACGATGAATGGTAAATTATATGTGTAACTTACGAGGGAACTTATCGAACCCACACACGCCGATTTGGAAGAGACTCTGCAGATTTGCAGAGCAGTGAAAAATAATTGACACGTATTTTTAGTTAACGGCGATCGTACCTGTTCAAGGTGTGAGAACTGTGCCCCTTGATTCATTAAAAAATTCACTATTTAACCCTTAACTGGTATCCTGGGGTCGCTCATGACCCCAGGCACGCAAAGTTCACTGCAGAATTGTTGGTTGCCTAAGTTTGCAAACTGAATTTCTAATTAATTTTATAATTATAGTTTACTTAACTTTCTACGTTTCTGTTGTTTTATACATTATCTAAGAACACAATATTCATAGAGGTTGATCTAGTGTCGACTTTACAAATTTCTTTGTCCTTTTTTATTTGGGGTCTGCCACGACCCCAGTATACCAGTCACGTTTGCCAAAAACAGTATACCAGTTAAGGGTTAAAAATACATTTGTTCTATGTGTACTTAAGGGGTTACGCCACCCCGAGATCCTCGAAACTAGACGATTTTTTTTTACAGGTACTGTGAGGTTGAATATTATTTCTTTACTTCTTATGTGTAGAGCACGTATTAGTGCGCATATTGTATAAATATTGTACAAAAATATTGAAAAAATGGCCGAGTTATTTGTTGTCCCGCGAAGTTCCACCGCGTGAGCGGTGTATCAAATATTTCCAAAACCATTTTTCCGATTGATTTCAAACTTGGTACACATATTCTGAATGGTATTATCTACAATGTAGCGTATCGTTTTTTTTTTATGCGATAACCCATTCGTATATAATAAATGTTTTACGTTCGTTTTGTCAGATGAAAAACAAATAACTCGGCCATTTTTTAATATTTTTGTATAGTATTTATACAACACATGCACTAATACATGCTCTACACGTAACAAGTAAAGAAATAATTTTCACCCTCACAGTATCTGCAAAAAAAATCGTCTAGTTCCTAAGTGTCTCAGGGTGGCGTAACCCCTTAATAGCTCTCGAGGTTTTCCAGAAAATATATTTTGACCCCCAACTTTGGGGGCTGTTTTCGCCCCTTCAACTCAACCGCCAATAACAAGAAACATTTGTCAAATATCGTCCACTGTTCTGCAAATCTGCGGAGTCTCATGAAAATCGACGCGCGCGTGTCCGATATGTTCCCTTGTTAGTAATACTTCTTGAAGGGGATGATGATTTCAAGATCAGAGCCTCGTTTTGAGGCGTGCACCGTTGAAACTATAAATTAAAATCCCCTGAATTCATTGTGCAATCGAACTATCCGCCGTTAGATCTGTTGCCTGTGGGGAGCAAGAGGACTGGAAATGGGGAAGATAAAAAGTCGTGCTTGAGTCTCGTTGAAGAGACACTCGAATTATCTGCGTAATAGGATCACCCCACTTACGTATTCGCCAGTTTATCGGGAAGCGTACGTCTCCTGCGAACCGGATAATAGTTGGGTGAAATTCTGCCCAAGTCTAGAGGAGCGTGGTAATAATATCAGGAGAGAAGCCCGGCTGTTATTGCGAGCATCCGGCAAGATTCCGTCGAAAGCGATTACCAAAGATAATGTATACAGAGGCGGGAGAGATATTGAGTTGTTGGTAATTGCTCTGATACATTGATACAGTCTAATAACGGCATTCGGGTCGCGAATGCCTCGAGTTACGCGAGCAGTTCCCAGTTCGTTATTGAAATTTAGCTCCGTCGCGCAGGAATTCAGGCAGCACCGTGGCAACCGAAAGGCGACACGGCGGAATTTTATCGTCCACCTGGGGAAACAATCTTTCCGAACATCTACGGCTGCCACGAGCCACTGCAAAGCTTCGCCGGGGATCATTATTATCACAGCTCTCTCACAGCTTCGCCTTCCACGGCATCGAAAAGCGTCCGCTGTTTAGAGCGGAGCCAGATCGACGAGCTTGTACAAATTCGCCGTAAATGTCGAACCTCGCGATAATTAGGGCGGCATTGTGCGCCGATGCCGGTTCAACCCCGGTCAGGGGAACGATCGGCGGTCGCGCTGCAGCCTCGGCTGAGAAACGAGCCGCTCAATCCCCCCCCCCCCCCCACCCCCCATTTATTCCCCGTAATCCTAATTATCTCGTTCACCTTTGACTCCCCACGCGAAAATCTGCGACGTTACGGCGCGCGGCCCGGATATCCATGGAGATGTATATCCGCGAGACGGGGCTCGCGATAATTAGCAGCTTGCTTGGAAAGCGTAAAACGATTACGACACGACGACGACGTCGTAGACGGGCGACGAGGACGCTGCGGGGGGGTGGCCGGGGTGGGGTTGTGGGGTGGGGGGATAGGGTTACGAGGGGATGTCTGCTGCTTTCCATTAGAAGAATAATAAACTATCCGCCGATACCTAGGCGCTTGCTAGGGAACAGGCGAAACTCTATCCCCGTAGTCTGCGAATCGGTCGGCGGGGGGGGGTTGCCGGCGCTCGGTCAAGAACGGGTGGGTAACAGAAAACTGCCGTAATGGAGGTTAATTACGAAGGGGTGATTGCGGAGAGGGAAGATCGGTGGAAGTAAAGAGAGCATTGAACGTTTCTCCTTCGTCCCTCCATCCCGCTTCTTCCTTCTTTCCGCTCTCTCTTTTTCAATCTCACCCTCCGCCCCCCCACACCCCCACCCCCCCCCCGGCCCCCGTTTCGCACTTCTCGCCGTCGTTCCGTGGCTCCGCGGAAGGCGAAGCCTCCTCTCGGTTGCCAGGGCGCCGTCACACCCAGAGGGGTCGAAGCTTCCTTCAATTATAAGAATCCGCTTGTCCTCTGCCCTTTAATTCTCACGGCATTTTTGCACGCGCTTCTAGACTCCGGGTGCCGTGTACAGCTCGGGGATCTTGATGTTCTTCTGGGGGAGCATGTTGCGCTCGCTTTAAGGAATCTTGCGGTGTATTATACGGGAGTCTAGTGGTAATTATACGTGCTCGAAATGGGGTGGATATAATGAGCTCGACAGACACGTGAAGCTGGTATCAACCCTTTGCGCATGCAACTTACTGGATGCGAAAATTCTGGTAACATAGGAGTTCTATGTAACCACGAGTTCTTCCAGTTTTGCAGGAATTTCGACGATATCAGTACGCAGCTCCACAGGCATACTCGGGGAGGGTTAAAAACTCGGGCAAATGTTCGCAGAATTTTCGGTAGAAAAGTGGCAATTATTTACCATGGCTGCCAACGCTCCTCCGGATCGGGGACCGGCGAATAACGATACACCGATGGGAGGAAGTCGAGGAAGACTTGTTCCTCTAATTCCGTCTTGTTCTCTCCTATCAGCGACTGCGAACCGTTATCGAGGCGGAGCCAAGGTGCACGGCACGATTTCACGTCTTGAACGCGATCATGCGTTAGTCCTCATAATTGGTAACGTTCAGCCCTCCCACTCTTTCTCGAATCTCTCACGGCTCTCTGGCTGCCGGCAAGTTTCTCTCGCCCTTTCCATCCCCTCCTCCCCCCCCCAACCCACCCACCGTCGTTCTCTGAACCTTAACACCCAGGAGGTTCGAGCGCGATGGATATGCAGGATACCAGGCAAGTGGTGTTACCATGGAGCCGGATCGCTGCGCCGTATCATCGATAAAATCCTTGTTACTTTCCCAGATTTCGCGCTTAACCGAAACGCCTGGCTGATTCGTCATTTGGTATCCATTTGTAGCGCGCTAATGATGGCCGTTCTTATCGCGCCTCTGCTCAGACGGGGACTCGGAGAAAAATAAGAACGAGACACCTTGCCCGCTGGAGCGATTAAATGGGCACCATTCTGCACGATCCAGTTCACCCCGGGTCAAATAAAACGTGCACCTTGTCAGTCGCCGTCCTCCAGCGAGAAATTCTGATTACAGACGACACGGAACCTAATAATTGCTGTGTGATGCGATGCGAATTCTATCGTCAATCACGGTGCCCCATATTTCTTTACATATCACTTGGTCAGCAAGTAATAATATTATATTTGGAAAAAGGTTGCGTAAAATTACGAGGGGTTTATAATTCTGAGGATCGCGTAGTACAGTAGAACCGATATCTTTACATTTCTTTAAGATTCAATTCTTTCTAATGAAACTATCAGATTTGCGTGATAATTTAAATTCTGCTTCACCACTGCTGTTTATTAATAGGAAAGGGAGGGGGGTTATGGTGGGGGAGGGGTTGCGGTGGTGTGGATTCCCTTTTTCGCGCTCGTGCGTCGCAGATTTAAAACGCATCACGGGGAACGAACTGGCCGTCAGGGTAAACATTCTTAGTGGCCTTTTTCTCCCCTCCCCCCTCCCCCTCCCCCTTCTCCCCCTTCTCCCCCCTTTTCTCCCCGTCTGTGTTTGAATTTCCGACGGAGCGAGGTCTGCCAGCGAAGCCAGGCGTCGGTGAGCGTCGAGGTGGAAACGGATGATCTCTGCAAGTTAATTTGTAACTTGAGCATTCCGTCAGGGGGATTGGGGTGGTTTCTGGAAGTGGCTGACAGGGTGGAAGCAGGGTACACGGTACCTTGGGGTTGTTTGTTGCGCTAATGTCTAATTAGTGGAGTGGTATCGTGTCGCAACGAAAGCCGTTGTCGGCTGTCTGTTTCTCTGCATCTGCCGTCGCTAAAATGGCTTGCTTTGCAAATTCTGCCGCGGCATGCGCGACGCTCCTCTTCTTTTTTACCTTGGGAGATGTTGCTCCGAGCGGGGAACGATAATCAATTAACAACGGCGAACTGCTGATGCCTCTTTGTCCGCTCCTTCGCAGAGCCTGTGCTTTTTCTGGGAACACAGGATTAATTATGAACTCACTTTTACTAGCTGTCTTCCGAGAATATATACAGTATTTTGCTGTTTTTTTTTAAAATCCGAAAATGGTATCTTCAGAGAGGTTCGCTTTGTAAAATTTTCGTTAACTTTAAATCGATACACACGTTTTGGTACATTTCGTCAGTATTTATGTTATGAGATATTTTGAGGAAACGCTTCAAATGTGATGATTATTATTTATTTAGAATAGATGGGCTGTGGCGATCGGAGCGTAACGAAAAGAGGGGGTTGAAGTTTAGAAGAAAAATAGACCAATGTCTCTAGGGCGTTACATCGATTTTATGTATCGCGATAGGAGTTCTGCATGTGCAACGTAATGCGCCGTGCACGTCATTCCATATACCACCTGGCGATCAACATTTTTCAACGCGTTTAGGAAAGTGGCCGCCCCAAGGAAACGTGTTTGCATCAGGAGGGAAAATTAATTATTCTGTAAAATGCAAAGAAACTAGTCAGACTACCATGCTACTTATCCAAAAATATACCTCCCCTCCTATTATCTAACACACTGTGAGACAAAATTAGAAACTTCTCCTTCATCTTGTATTAATTGGATCATAGTACCATTTTTCGTTTTACGTAACCGAACAGCTGTGCCCTCACAGCGCAAAGGGAAAGTGTTTGGTTGCCTGTAACAGAAAAACATCTCGCGGCGTTTCACGTGGACCACCCTGTACATGCTACGACCATCGAGGTGTCGACGTGCGTCGACTTTGAAAGCGGGACGCGCTAAATTCGCTCAGATCTGCGGAAGTATTTACAATCGTTTAAGAGGACATGTAAACTCGCCCAGTTGAGACCATTGGCGGTTTGCACGAGCGGTTTGCCAATGGCTGGCGATCTCTTAAACTCTAATTCAGCCACACGTGGCCACTGCAAAGTGGCCACTAGGCGGTATCCACAAAAATGCGTTTTACCGCTCCACCGCCATCGTCTCAGGGAAATAAGCAATTTCACCTTGGTTCAGCCGTGTCGAAATCGACCTGCGAAACATTGCAAATGCTGGAACAGTTTCTCTGTGTGTATATTCCCATAAAATTCACTCTGAATTCTCCCAAAGTATCTCGAGCTTTTACCATCATCGTTTATGTATAGAGTCCCATCGAATCCTTCGTCCCTCGTTACTTAACGTTGTATCGTCGATGAATCGTGCATTAAATTTTCAATTAAATCTCACCCCCTTAATCGCGAGGTAGCTCGTTCCAGTTTTTCCCCCGTTGAAAGATAATCGCCAGCTGGAATTATCGTATCGGAATCAGTCCTATGCCCGCCACCACGCGGAGGAGGTCTACGACCAGCGGAATGGACGCGTGACCGCAAAGTTTCTCGACGGGGCGCGATGAAATATTAACGACACATCCCCCGTTATCGGATCATCGTATCATCGGTCTTCCCGAATCTGCTTTGCGACCGTCACGAGTTCGTAAATGCGTAAGGGATCGCTCCCCGTTCCCAGCCAATCAATATGGCTCCTTTGGGACGGTTGATTACCATCTCGTACATTTTAGAGAAAGTTTTGAGCTCCCTGCGACTCGATTGCACGATCGCCCGCCGGTTCCCGATGTCCATTCCGACCTGATCAATTTTAATGCCGCTTTAAAGGCCGCGAAGTTCCTGCCACCCAGCGTGTATCTTCATCGACGAGGAACCAGTCCCTCGATGGCTGGGAGTTCGCGTTTGACGAAGTATTCGCCAGCTGGGATTGATAACGGTGTCGTTAATCGGGCGGTTCGAACTTAATTTCCCTTCACAAGGGAGTCATTTCAGTGTTGAGTGGCAAGTTTCGGAAAACCAACGGCATCGCTAAAAATCTGATTCGCAGGCGACGCGCGTCGAATGTTGCACCCCTCGATTCAGGTGACTTCATAATCTACTACCCTTGGACACTGCGCGGCTAAGAAAATTTTCTGGCTACTTTAAGATATTTATATGGTGGCTATGGACCCACTTGACCAGTTTGTATTCGTTTAGAAAACTCTTCTGCAATAATTAAGTGGAGTCCATGGTTTTGGTTTTGCTATAAAGCATATTCAGGAAAGATTTGAATTAGAGGTACTCGAGTGTTGGATGGCTTTGCGATTCGTCGCACCAACGACATGAAACAGTCAGTGTGACGAGCATTCGCGACTGTTCGCACGCTCTCGTCCACTGGGCGTCTTATTCGTCGTTTGAGATTCTTCTCACGCGCCACTTTCGCGGAACAAATAAGTAGCACGTGTGAATCAACATTCCAGGACGCTACTTTGGATCTCATCTCCAAGTCTAAGAAATAATCCGTCTATTCGCCGGCGAGATTATTGCATTCGTGCATTTGCGGCTGGGACGTAAGCCACGGAGCTGGATTTGTATTCCACTTTCTTCACTTTCCAGCCTCCACAATGGCACAGTGAAATGAAGTATACATTCGTTGTTAATCGTGGTATAAAGCTTCGTAGTCGAAGTGAAACTTTCGCTGCTTCTTCAACATTCGAGAACCCTTATTCTATTCCTAAGGCACACTTTCAAAATCTTTCATTGAAGTGTTTAAAAATTTAAGAAAACTGGGAAGCGATGTGTGTTTGCTCCAAAGCGAGTAGTCGTCAAAGTGCTAAGATAAAGCCTGGCGCGCGATACTGGCAACGAGTCGAAATTTGAAGACAGCTCTAATGTTCCGGGAGGGTAAACCAGGTGAATAAGTATTGTACTCGATGGCGTGGTATTTTTTCGACGTCCAGACCCATAATGCAGCCGTCGACGCCATAGATTACGGTAATCCTGCAGATTCTCGCGGAACAATCAACAATTTTCGCGTTCTAGCCTGTATTATTGCACCGTGGACCTTGTATACAACTGGCATAATGGAGTGGGCCGCATTAAAGCGAGGATAAACCTGCCACCCGCACAATAACAGGTACTAGCCTCGGAAGACTTCTCTCTGCGTCTACTTTTCGTCATCTTTCTCCGTTTCGAGCACCCCGAGCTGGCCTACACGTGGTGTCGCATGATTAACGACCCCCGCTAGCGCGTTACTCGCCAGACCCGCTCGAAGATCATTCTATCACGCTCAACGGATTTTCGTGTGGCCAGTGCCCGTTCTCATCATTACACCTTCGAATTACTATCCACAGCACGCCGTGCAATTAGGGTGGATCGTAACGCCAATTTAACGGATTATAAAACAAGATATCGTGCCCTCCTAAACGCAGCTGTGCACCCCCAATTGCACTTGCTTTTAAAGGAGCCCGCGTGCTTGCCGAGGCTCGCGCGGATCGATTCTTCCCAATCCCCCCGAATAAAAGCACGAGCGAAAGGTGCTGGAGAAATGACCACCTCGCCTGGATATTCCGAGCATCTTAACCAGACGTACGCTTTACTCGAGGAGGTGCTCTATGGTTAAACAGATCAGGGGTTGAGTCGTCGGGCGGCAGACAGCGGGGAGCAGTGTTGCGTGCCTGGGACGGGTCACGGGCGTGAGATATTCTGTAAATACATTATCCAGATTTGCTATCCGTCTGAACGTCGAAAAATCTGCGGGTATCCGAGGAGCTTTGCCACGTGGCGGGATCCCACGACGTATCGGTGATCTCGCCCCGTTCTCCATTCTCCAATTTCCCCACCCCCGCCGGCGCGATCTCCTTTTCCCACCGTTACTTCCGTAAACTCTCTTACGTATTTATCCACGGCCATTTCGGCGCCCCGGCCCCCGCGTGTTTGCGCCGATATTATTTCATTTTCCGCTAGTCCGGCGCCACCCTCGCAGACGTTCCGGGCGCAAACTTCCCTATCGGGTCGCATGGGGCGTGTAACCTTATTTGCTGGTGCACGGCCCGAGCCGGCTACGTTATCCTGTCTGGATGGAAGTTATTTCTGCGGGCCTCCACGCCTTTCGCCCTCTGCCTCTTGTCCAGGGCGTAGGCTTCGTGGACCGGGGCCTCCTAGTGGAACGGCTTATTCCAACCATTCGGACTGCACACGTTCGTCTTCAGCGTTCTAAAGTTCTAAAGTTCTAAAGTTCTAAAGTTCTTCCACGGAGAAACTGAATACATGGAGGGATGGCTGCGAAAAGGGGTAGAGTGTTAATCCTCTACTATCGTCATTACTCTTTAATTGGGGGTTTCAATACCACCTATACCTAAGCTACAGAAGAGGCGCAACTTTCAACTGGATTTGGTAAAAAAATTCTTCGCTCAATCTGTGGCAAAAATCTGCGATCCAAGATGGAACGAAGCCCGAATCTGCAATAGCTACAGCTGATTCGCTTAGTTGACCGGTAGCGGCGTGAAGTCCCTTCGATTCGACCCGATTCCCCGTAAACGTTCCGCGCGGGAGGGATTTCTGAAGGGCGTCCATCAATCCGCCAGCAGGATTCCCCGGCCGCTGTCTCGCTCGACCCGTTCGTGCCGATATATTTTCCGAGCACTCCGGGCCACCCTGCGAACAGGACACGTCACCACCTCGAGGACACCCCGGTCCTCCGGCGACGTTTCCAGATATATCCCCGGCATCGGCCATATCCGTTCGGTCACGCTGCGTCCCCCCTGTAGGTATATAGGCGATATCACATCCTCGCGCGCGTGTGTGCACCCCCTGCCCCCCACCCCCCCCCCCCCCTCCGGTTGCACACGTACGCGCGTGTCCTGGCCGAGGCGGAGGAGGTATAGGTAGACCAGGCAGGAGTTTCGTTTCATCCTACTTGTTGGCCAGGGGGGGCCCTTGGAGTGGCCGGAGTAAAGGACTTCTCCTTTTCTATCAGCCTCCCCTGTCTCGCTCGCCCGGCGACGGAGCGAGCGAGAAGGGGATTGTTTGCACTCTCCTACCCTGTTCGTACGGTGCCCCTTCTCCCTGGAGCCACTCTCCTTTCTCTGTTCCTTGGATCCTTGGCTCGGTCTTGGCCCGTCCACGCCCCACGGGATCCCGCCACCCCGTCGACCGAACCTCAGATTGCTTTTATACCGTGGATTGATTGACAATATACTTACGTTAGTCGAGTGGACCGTACAGTTATGGAGACGGCTACAGCCCCCCTCCCTCCCCCCCCCCCCCCTCTCTCTCTCTCTACCCCCCGCCCTCCCCTGTCGCCCCTTCTTCCTTGCTCCTCCGTACACCTTCCGTCGTCCTCCTTCGCCTCCCTTATTCCTCTTCCGCCTCTTCTCGCGGCCCTCGCGTCCACCTAATGCGATCCTCTTTCCTGTATCGGGCACACCGCCGCTGGATATCCACCTTCTCTCTGTTTTCGTTCTCCCTTGGCTTCTTTTTTTTCTTCCCCCCCCCTCCTCCTCCTCCTCCCCTCCCCCCTTCCTTCGCTGCTACTAAGTGGACCATTTTCTGGTAATATACCGGGACCCGGGAGGGGGCAGGGACGCCGCGGCCGGGGAGGAATTGGGAGTGTACTCTCGGATGTATCGGCTCTGTGGGTGGAACTGTTTTAACTGTCCCACGTTGCGCAACCTCCGGCTTTTGTTTATCTGAAAGTTCGTTCGCTCCTTGCGCCTTGGATTATGCTGGAATTGATTAGACTTTGGGGAGAATCCGCCCCTCCGGGCAGGCAATTTCCGCGGGCACCTTGCTGGGTTTTGGAGCGGTGTTTGGTAGCTTTATTTAAATGATCTGTTGAGGAGAATTCTGTGTCACTGTTCTGCGGATTCTTCCCACAAATATCTTTCACTCGCGTGTTGTTTAAAAATTATTGGACTGCTTACAAATTATATTAAATTTCTTGGGGATGACGTAGGTGTTTGGTTCTTGAATCTTTCGTGCAGTTGTTGCATAATTTTCAATGAGAATTAAAGCGCGATACGTGTCAGCCTGTATTTTTATAAACTACGTACGAATTGAATGCTGCCCTCGAAGGAGGCGGATGAAAGACAAAGTATCCCCTGGCGAATCCATTTCCTGTGATCTGGTGTGCACGAGGGCCCCTATATTGCATCGTAAATCTGCCCAACAGGGGGAACGATGAACTGCAAATTACAAATTAGGTCCTCCACCTTCGCTACGATTCCCTCGCCATTTACCCTTGCAAAAAATGACTACCAGCTGCTAATACGAGTTTTCCTCTTGGCAACACCTGCACTTGATTCCAAGATTAGCATGAAGTCTACTCAAACACTGCGTCGTGCTTAATTTCCTCTGAAACACTGATCCATTATAATATTCTCCCGTGTCCAACAAAGCTAATCGATTTGCCAAGCAATCGGCTTGCCATTATCCAGTAATCGAGCCCGGATCGGTTACGTTTGCCACGCGGAAGGTTTCCAGGGTGGCAGCAGAAGTTTGAAACTTGTAAAAATCTTGCTCGAAGTCCGAAAGTATCCGTGGCGAATCGAGAGGAGGGGGCAGCGCTATTCAGTGAATTCAGAATGCGTTTGGAGAGTCTCCCGGTCCCTTCTTTACCTTTTCCATTCTCGGGAAAGACCTATGAATCGTCGTCGGATGGTTGCGGTTCCCTGAGCGTGGGACACTTTAGAGGCTATGTCTGCGGAATACGTAACTCGGGATTTTGAACGCGCATTCTTTCTCATCCTTCTTCCCGCCCCGGCTCTATCCCCCTATCTTTATGCTTCCCCGTCACCTTTTTTTCCCGCGCTTACGTTAAAATCGAATTATCCTGTTATGCAAACGCTGAATTTATCGCCCGCTGCTTCGGCCAACTCTTCCGCGTCTGACCACAGCGCGACCACTTCTACTAGCTACCGCACGCCATTCGTAATTTCCAGCCTTTCCGTTTTATTCTACGTGATTTCAGTGGACCACGCTGAGTTTTATTATGTATTTCCTCGAAAATAAAATATAAAAAATACCTGCTCAGGTTTCACACACCCGGCACCTCGAAATTCGAAATTGAAAATATGCTGCGCCAGTAATACGATCGCTATATGATACACATTTTTTTTTTTAGGTAAAAAATACTGTTTTCAAATTTGAACCACGGCAGTTATAAAATTTCATCGTGTTACAAAACACAAGCCGACTGGAAAAAGCGTAATTTCCTTTTGTGTATCAGATTTCTGTAACGTAAGGATATATAGTTCAGCAAATATTTATTGCATCATTCTGAAATTTACGTAGTACGTAGAATTATCAGAGCAATATATTTTGGCCAAGATAGTGAGCTACAGAATTTATTTCAATAATATTTGCCCAGTACTAATGATAAGAGAGGAATGGGTATGATAGTGTTTATGCGAGTGAGGGAATAAATATTTCTCCTACTGTATGCTGACGTTTATATTGTTTAATCTCCGCTTGGTAGGGTGCGATGAGTGTTGATAGGACGTGTTTCTTTTACGCGGGGCGAGAAGTTGTAAAGGATAGATTTATTACAGGGAAGTTGGCTAAACTATCTTTGGTCTGATCAAAGCTCGTCCCGATCTACTAGATGCTAGGGTAACTCGTATACTACACCGAAAACGGAACAGACCGGACGCCTAAACTGCATTTTACGACCGACAGCATCGTAAAACGTAATGCAGAACGCTTTTGGGCCGTTTCTCCTCGTACATAAATTCGCGCCGTGTAAGATTTCGGGCGTGTTGCGCGTATCAGGGTGGAATCGTTCATGGGGAATGAACGTCGTTGCGATTCAAGCGGCGATTGCGAGCGTATTCCCAGCATCCACTGGCTTTTATTTATCGCCAGCGGAAAGGAACTTTCTTTCTCAGCGATACCAATAATATTGAAGCTACCCGTTTACGGCGAATAGCGATTTGAATTACAATAGCATACAGTGGATAAGGAGAAATTATTAGCACTTACAGATTCCTTCGGGATCGAGCTCTTTATTTCTTTTCTCTCATATTTAATATCGCGATAGAATCGTTGAATATTAATAGCAGAATCCTGGTTACTGAATTTCATGGGACATTCTGAATTTCAATTTTTCAAACCGTTTCCCTTGATCCGTTTGTTTGTGGATCACCCTTCATGGAAAAATGGGAGCTGTTGGTGAATACACAGAACGTTGTTTTCCATTGTTTGTATATACAATTGGTCACGGATATTGATTCATTTGCTAACATGGAATCGTGAGGTTATTCAATCACACGGAGGCAGACAGGTTTTTCAATTGAGATATACATTTTTCGGGTCAGTTATTGAATATCGCAAAGCTGTTGCACAGCTGCAGACACTAGTTTCTTTCCCAGAATTAAATTCCAATGTGTCGGTCGGAGCTATTGGATACTTTATGAGTCACACGAATTCCTCTCGCGATACCTTTGGAACACACACGTTCGCATCGTCACTGTCTTACGTCCCCGTTAATGGGGCCAATTACCTCCCACATCGAGGATTTTCGCCCCGCATTGGCCGTTTCCCTAGCATATTGCGGGCCAGGGGATTAATAATAGCCCCGCTTAAAATGAATACGTTTAATATTCATACGGAACGTCAAATATAATTATACAGCACGCTTACGTTTAATATGTAAAATCAGTTACTTCGGAATGAAATTCATCATAAAGTTTTCATTACCACACGCGCCGAAGGCGCAACGATAATCGTTGGAACATGTAATAAACATGCGCCGCAATATTTCACCGCGTTACTTGGTGGGGAATAAATTATAAGCATTATGCAAGAGAGGGTTAATGAAGATTCCGCGGTGAAAATTCGCCCCGTGGACGGCGAGTGCCTCTTCCGTCGTATTTAATAGAGAATCTGTTGGCCGTGTCCCCGCGCCGCGCGCAAGTTAAATGAAAGAAAGTTTCGCCGTATACTTTGGGAAAATTAGTCACCTTGCTTATCGAGGGGATACACCGTTACCCATTTCGCCCCTCGCCGGGCAACCCCCCGCGACCGCCCTTTCCTCGCTCGAGGGGGTGGGTGTTGCAGTCTGAACTCCGCCCTGATCCGCAAATATTGGCAACCCCGTAACAGCTACTCGTAAAAATCACTTGATTACAACCTCTCCCTTATCACCTCGAGGGCCCCCATAAGACGAGGCTGCAAGTAAAAAAAGCCATCTTACGACTTTTTTTATGTTCATTGAGCGGAACGCCGAATCCCGAGGCGAGTGCACAGCCCCTCTTCCATTTTTTTTTCTTAAGTCTCGCCGTCCAAGGCTACGGTTTCGGCATTTCTTCGCACTTTCGTCTGAATTCTTTCATACGAACATTGATAGAAATTGTGAATATGGAAATTGGGAGCTAGAAACCGAGTGTCTGCTATTTTTTACGTTACTCGGTTTTTGATATTTAGTTCTAAGAAGTTCTGTCATTTTGGGGACCAAAAGTTTCTAATTATTTTCATGGAATATTCTTTCGAATATTCACGGTGTCTTCTTCGGAGCTTCAGTTGCCAGTCGAGAGTCGATCCAGTGAACGAGTCTGCTTAACAAATACATTTCGCTTCTGTTTATGGGTCGGAATTGTAGGGTGCAAAGAAATTAGGGATCTCTTAACAGCTCGCAGCGACGATTACGAAAATCTTTATTCATTGAACAGGGTGGCACAAGCCACCGTGGACAGGCGATTAAATTAGAAGGAGATTAAGAGATAAAGTGTCCCCGCGTTTTATTCGCCATAAAGCGGCCGTGGATTAATTCCTGCCACCGATGGGAGGAAGTCTCGCGATGCTTCAAGACGCGAGATCGGAAAGTTTCCATTGGTTTCGGGAGATATTACGTAAACGCAGTGGGCAGCCAGGTATTTTTAACGACTCGCCGGCATACCAACAAACTGGAACAAACAGGAGATTTGAAAGCGCCATTATAACTTTTCCGTCCTTGCATACAGTTGTGAATGAACGTGGGACTAGTTGGTCTCATCACCCCCCCCCCCCCCTCCCCCCTCCCCCTGCTCTACGATAAATTAAAACCCTGGGTTCAGTGTAACTGAGATTCGTTGCAATGATATATTGTTATGGTCTTACAGATGTCAGCAACTTAAATTATTTTCAACAATTCGAGTATGTTGTTTCGGGCGTTTCACTCGAAATCAGATCGTTAAATAAGCTCGAATCTTTTTCCGATTTCAGTTGCACTTCGTCGTTTCTAATCTTACGTTAAATGGTAACTAATGTTCCATGGTTTCTGCGTCACTTATACTTTCGAACTCTCGGCCAGTTATCAATCAGTGACTTATCTTGCATGATTTAAGAGCTGCACCCTGCGCAACCGCGAAAAATCACGGGTATAATTTTTCACCCACACTAACACCGCGCCACGTAGCGCGTCGGCCTCGATATTTCAATAGGCGGGAATCCGATACGATGTGATCGATAGAGCGCCCATGTTGTTGCACGGCCTCCAATATACCGTAAATATCGGGGAGTTATGTAATCCGTTGAGTAACTTCTGCCCCGCTACAAGCAGAAAGAATTACGGATTATGTGATTCGAGGGAGAATTTTCTTTCTTGTTTCAGGTTCTTCTATCTGTATCACTTTTCCTTCTACGCTTATCATTACCGATTTAATGGACAGTACAGCAGTCTGGCGCTCATCACATCCTGGCTCTTCATACAGGTAAGCTCCCTCTACATATTTTTCAATCGACCAATAGTCTTCATCAAACATTCAACCGTAGCTCCCATCGACAGTCCATTTAGTCGCCACTAGAAACCTAATTTATCAGAATCCCTCCACCAACTCCTCCACGAAATACTCTGCAATTATCTTTCGAACGCCCGAGTACTCCCTAGTTGAAACACTATCTACCTTCCAACCCCTTTGGACCCCACCTGAACCATCCCCCAACAATTCTTTTACTCCGCAACGCACTCAACTTCCAACCCCATCTAGTCTAAAGAACTTAGCCCTGCCCCGATATCGCCAAAATTCCCAGCCAGTTTGCAGGGCCCAGCGACAAAATATCGCGAGCATCCGAGCGTAACTATATTATCGCGGGAGCAGCGCGCAGGGTAAATAGTCGCGGAAGCGTCTTGTTTAACGACGAAACAGAGCGTCGTTTTTACAGGCGGAGAATAATGCTCGGATATTTCGCGCTGGCGTAGGGGGCTTGGTCGTTGGCGAACGCGTACTTGGGTGAAATGTTTGGGGATTAAGGCGGGCGGGGCAGCGGAGCGTCGCGGAGCGTCGCGGATGGCGGGATAATTGTCGCCGGTGTAAGCAGCTCCTACGGGGATAGGAAAGTTTGCGCGAGAACAGTTGTTCCGTTCGCGCTGAAAACGGGCATTAATCAGGGAATACTTTGCGACCTACTTGAGAACGCTCGAGCGGAGGATAAATATGGGGATGGGGCGGGGGTAGCCGGCTGAGCTGGCCATCCAGCGCGTATCCCGCAGCTCTCCTCAAACAACCGTCGTACACGCCTCGAAATTATGTCACCGCGAGTATTTCACCCCGTCGGCCGCGGCCTGCCTGATCGATCACTCCCTGACATCGATCGCGAGGAATTTCTCAAGAGGCCCCCCTCCGCTCGGCAAATGTGTTTGTCTTTCAAATTGCTCGGCGTCGGATGTGCTCCTCTCGGTGCCGTGAAAATATGTTTTCCCGAGCCTCCGATCCACTTCCAACAAGCCGAGTTAAATTGATGGAACACGGAGTCGCGCAGCGTGTAGATTTATTTGTAGATCATTCTGATTTCTGGGGGATCCAGTGTTTAACCCCTGAGCCACGCAGGTGCGAACCATTTAAGGCCGGAGACCACTGTAATGGTCTGAAAAGTAAGGGTGTTTTCGCGATTTTTTTTCAACCAAACAACGCAAGTAAATCAATTTATTGGTTAGTATAGTTAATATGTACATATTGAAGGGTAAGAATTTTTTTTTTTCAATCAAATTCATAAATCCGTTTCCAGTATACTCTTCGTCTAAATGTGCGCTGCGGCAAAATCGTGACTGTGGCGTTGACAGTGCCCTGGCCATATGGTTAATCTGCAATCAAAAAGACAACAATATTTAGAAACTAGAAGTCTACGTCTATTACGACATTACGTGACGATAAAAAAAGGCGATATCGTAAAAAATAACAGAATATCGGACCACTGAAAAAAAATCATATTTGGGGGGGTAAAAAGTTGGGGAAATGTGGAGAAAAAAAATAGGAGGCCATTAATTAAAAAAAACTGATCGTCAGGTAATAAAGGCGGGTTTTTCTTACAAGAAATGGCTTCGCTCGCGTCAATTGGACGTATAGTTTTATCTGTATACTGTCAACGCGGTTAAAAAACGATAACTTGACACCGCTTCACGGGAAATACTATATATCCGTGAATTTTACGAATTTCTTCAAAAAATTTGGAGAGAGCATTCTTGAAACGCAAGTCTTTCAGAAAATGCGAAAAAGAAGAAAATCGATTCCTCCAATGTTTTACAGTGGTCTCCCCCCTTAAGTAAACGATTTTATCCTCCAAGGTATTATTTTCTCCGGGATCTGGGCGACGATCAAGGTGTCTCATTAATTATGAACCCTTTGAGTACCTCTACTCGTTTGAAATCGTCGCTTCGAGTCGGATTTCGAGTGTACTTTGGAGGGCAGCAAAGAAAGTCGAGCTCAAAGTTCACAAATTTTCGAAAGTTTACAAAGCTTCATTTCTCTAAAATGCCGGTAACGAGTCGAAGAGTTCATCCACCGATTTCCTATTGTGTCACGTGTTACAAGGTTAGGTCTGAGACACTGTTTTCGAGGCGCCTCGTAATTAGCTTTTCGCCAACGAATTTCGATGCTCGACGGGGTGAGGCGAAAAGAGGATATTTTACATGAGCCGCGGCTGGCTACTGCCGAAGGTCCTGCTATTGACAGTGACGATGGCGAATGAAGAGCAGGCTGCAGCCGTTGCTTTGCAGCCTGGTCCCGCGCCATCGCTCAAACTTAAGTTACGTAAACGCAACCAGGACAATGCACCTGACAGTTCAATCGACGAGAATAATTCAACGTCGGGGCCGGGGGTTTCAATGAGCGGCCATAAATACCATTCGATTGCAGTTTTGTTGTGTAAAATCCGTTCCCAGACATCTTTTACTACAATAACGTCAATCCTAACGATCGAACTTTCTCTTATCTCCCATCGAGGGCACGATAATTTCGTACCGTATAAAAATTGCCATCAGAAATTCTCCGATTAGCTGAAACGTTACTGGAAAGATACTATATGCATTTTAAATTTTTAGACGACCTCTCTTTGCTTACAATTTGACTTTTGCTTACAATACGTGCTTTCGATTTCTGAGTTATTCCATTATTATTTGCAATTACATTCAGCAACGTCATACTTAAATCCCGAACGTGTTAAAGGCGTACTAGTACCCGTTTATAATATAAATTTTACTATAATATCCGCGTGTTATAAACAAGAAATAATTTTGAAAACCGCTGCGTTACTTCCGTGCTTGTATCAGCGTCACTTTACAAGTTCCTACACCCAATCGCCGTCTACTTTTCCCAGTTTCTGTAAACGTCAAACGACAGGCTGACCAGTGTCGAAGTTGGAGGGTAGTTTTGCAACGGCCTGGCGGGCTCGCGGTAGGAATTCCGGATGCGAAAATAAATTTTTCCACGCGGCAATAATACGCCGGATAATCTGATTCGGTAGCGTACTTTGATAATCCAATGAATCATAATTAGATCACCGCGACGCGCGTATTAACAGTTATTATTATAATGGCGTTACAATAGGCAGCCGTTGCGTTAATAATCGCGCTCTGTGCACGCTGTGTATATATCCTGTGGAAAAATTGAATACCATTAAGGTGTAATGGAACGGCTAATTAGCCGATAAAAGATACGCACGAATAACAGATCGGACTGGCTGTACGTGCGGGGAAGGTATGCGCCGCTTTATGACGCCGACGCGTGTTAAAAGTATGTAATCAGGGAACGCGCCCTGTCGGTGATTCCGAATCGCAGTGGGAGTTATTTGAGTCATTTCGCGTCCACGCAGACCGGCGACGAACTCTGATGGGACGTCTTCCATAATCCGTGCCGATACAAAACTGTGTTGTTTTTTTGTTTTTTTTATTTTTAGCAATACGCGGCCACGGGACAATTAATATCGACGTTACATCCGACTCGCATCTTCCAATGAAGTTCAATTCCATCGACTGAGATTTCAACCGTAAACAAATCGCTTTCTATATTGCATTCTACATAAAAAGTCGATAAAATCTTCCCCCTAAATCAACCCTTAAGGTTCAAGTCAACGACGAGACAGAAATATCGTGTCTCACACGAGACTTTAATTTCACGAGAAAATTATTTAGTTATTTTTTAATTATTTTGTCATTAACTTCATGAAATTAGACTCTCATGATTCAAGTTTGGGAATATATTTTCAAAAATCTCATCTCCCGCGACTATTTCCATTATTTACATTTAGTTGTTGCCGAGAATTTTGTCTCGCGTAAAATCTCATCGTGTATTCGCACCTCAACATCTCCTGCGTTACTCGCGAAAGAATCGATCCCGCGGAGAAATAATCGACACACCGTCCCCCGGCCACCTCGTTTCTATTCAATAACGGAAAAACCGGGCCGACTCCAATCCGGGGCTCGCGGAATTCGACGATATCGCACGGCTGGGAAACGAAGTTACCCGCCGCCTGGCCCAGTTACGATTAACATCTGCCCGTTAGTTAAGCGCGGCTCGTTACGACCACCGGCCTGCAGCTGGCCGAGCAGCCGACGATCGACAATTACTTGGCGGGAACGAGTTTACGAATAGAGCCGGGCCGCGGGAAAATTCGAAAACCCGCAGGGCAACAAGACACGGCTCGGTAAATCGGATCGTTTTGATTCCTGCCATCTCCCCGCCCCTCTCTCTGTCTCTCTCGCTGTTTGGTCGAGGTCCTTTTGCAGCATAGGTCAGAGTTGAGGCGATTAGCCCCGCGGCGTGATTATATGCCCGGCCGATATCGATGTCATCGTCGTTGATTATCCAGCAAACGAAAATCGGATTTGCTCGGTAACCCGCTCTCCACCCTGGCCATCGTTTTAACCCAATCCCCTCCCCACCGTCTTCCTTTTTCCCTGCCACCCTCTCCCCCCCCCCCCCCCCCCATCCCGCGTCTGGATGCTGCCATCCAGCTCTTCTCCCGTGCCCGTTTCCACGCCGTCTCCGCGAGGCGGTGTTCTTTTTCTGAAAACGATGCAGATTCGTTCCGTTATACCCCGGACGAATCACTGTGGATACCATTTCCTCCATGTCGAGGACAGCTGCCCGGTCTCGAGATACCTGTTTTCCATATTTAGCCTCTCCTTTCCGTTCCGCCGCGGTTCTCCTCGCCTCTATCCAGCTATCGGGTTTTCCGCGTTTTATTTTGACGTTGCCCTCCTCCTCCCCGCACCGCGCGAATTCTCTTTGTTTCTTTTCTGTCGACTTCGAGCCGGACTCCTCTGTCCGGGGAGAACGCTGCTGTCGGATCTGCTGTGTCGCTCCGAGCGGCGTGCCGATCGATCGGCACCCGCGGCGAGGGAAGAAATTTTTAGGGGGCGGAAGAGCGTTGGGGGGGGGGGGGGGGGACGGGGCGCACCGAGGGAAATGTCGTTTTTACGCAACGCGTTCCGATCGACGATTGATCGCTGGATGCTTCCTCCGCGGGGACGACGCTGGCTGGGGTGGGGCTCGTTTAGGGTCAGTAGTCGAGGGTGTGGTGGCGTGTCGCGCGTTTCACAATCGCTTCCGGGTTGGTAAAGGAGAATTAGATGCGCCAAAGTGCACGAGCGTTGGGGGTATTTCGCAAAAGGCCTCGCCCGGTGCTTCTGGGACCGTCGAAAATTTCTCGGGATGATCGAAGGTTCGCGATAGAGATTTCCAGACGCCGTTAAACTCGGCAATGTTTTTCAAGCCGCTTCGACTACAGAGTTTCTTCTGGTCACGGTGATTGCAGACGCTTCTTTACTTCTCTGCCGGCGACGCAGAATTATTCATACCCCATGTGCACGCGCGGAATGGCCGCAACCACGGTGAATAAGGGTAGTGCGATCGGTTGCGTGGTTCGGGGGCGACGCGAAGAGGGTGAAAGAGAGAGGAATTGACGCTGGGGTTTTGAAGGGTGCGAAGAGAACGAGAGAAACGGTATAGAACAAATTTGGCGAATTTCCATATAAATTTGCTGGCCACGAGCGACTCGCACACAGCCGCCTCCCAGAAACAAGCGATATCACGGGGCTCGTGTGTACATCGTGCTTGTGATCTGCGCGGCAACTTCTACGGTTGCGGGATCGACTCCTGATAATTCCCAAACCAACTGCAATTCTAATAAAATAAAGTGTTTCGTCAGTGGCAGACGAGCGCTGTTCCTCTTAGCGAAAGAGTAATTACCAAAATCTCACACATCCGACCAAGGATTGTAATTTTTCTCCCTAGCTCTGACATTCCAAAATAATTTACAGGTTACTAGATAATTAAATATTATTATATATACTTAACGATATTTAATATATGCATTAAAATACTTAAATATTATCAAGTTAGAATTATATTCCGAACTATCTACTTTTAATGTGTTTTCTTTCCCTCATTAAATTTACCTTACCTTATAGGGGAAGGTGGTCGCAGGTTATTTGAATATTATAATAGGGGGTCGCGACTCGGAAAAGGTTCGGAAACACTGAAATACGATATTCAAGTAGACAATAAGAGTTTCGATGTATTAGGATGTAATAAGAGTGAGCGGGGATTACGAGTGATTGATGAACGGCTTTGCTTTGTGATTCCAGCACTCGATGCTCTACTTCTTCCACCATTACGAGCTGCCTGTGATCCTGCGGCAGGCGCAGTTGCAGCACCTTCTGTTCCGCAATAATCCACACCCCGGCATGGCTGAACCCTCGCCCGAACGCTCGTTCAGGCCGAACACAGCGCTCACCAGCCCTGAACCATCGCCCGAGTCACAGCCGGCACGTGAACCAGATACTGCCACGATTACCGAGTCGACGGGGGAGGGTGCATCCCCGCCGAGTCCAACGCAGGCTGAAACTGAAACGCCCGATACCGTGGTTCAGGTCACGGAACAAGCTGCTGAGACAACAGAACCGTCCCAGGCGAGTCAGGAACAAAGCAACGAAGGTACGTGGTCTTGGATTTGCGCTGTAATCGAAGAGCTTAGTTTGAAAAGGTCGATGGAGCTTTTCGTGGTATTTCTGAACGTGTAGCTTTGCTTACGCGCAACGAGAGCTCGCTCTTGTTCAGAGCAAGCTAGGGAAAGTTTGCGAAAGAAATTATGATTTAGTATTTGCATGGATTCGAGATGTTTCATAAGCTCTTTGATTAATTACGAATGCCTATATATATATATTTAACATACTTTTCTCCTTGTGCTTGTATAATGTCTTTCAATACCTGCTGCACACTCATCATACCGTTAAGGAACTAGTTCTTGATCAGGCACTAATTTTTTATTAGTTCATGAAATAAATCGTTCTTTTAAGTTTAAGTCAATAAATAATTGTTTGAAATAATTACTAACATAAAAATTGATAATTCAAAAATATACGTGTTGTCTGTGAAAGCAGTTGATATTGTTAGTTTTCGTGAATATAAATGTGTAAGGTAGCCCACTGGAATGAAGCCCCTGTTGAACGCCATCTCTTTGTGTTCGAAGTAAGAGATTATCTTTGACGCCACAGTCGATTTCTTTGCTGGTTCTTGCGGTATTAAAGGTTATTTTCATACATTCCGTTTTTAATAGTTTACTTTACAATGTAGCGCAAGAATTTTAGTATTATATGTATCATTTTGCTTTGAAAGTCCGTGATCATTATTTAGTTCCAATTTTTTCTTGTGGAACTAATTTTTGATCACCTGAATAAAAAATAGGGTAGGACATTATAAGATTATAAAAAAAATTTAATTTAGATGGTATAATACCACAAATAAGTTTATTTGGTACTTTCTTTTTAATTAGTATTAGTATCTGATCAAATATTAGTTCCTTACCTGATCAAAAATTAGTTCCCATGTATTTTAGTTGATCAGACACTAGTTCCTAGTCATCTTATTATTCCGTACCTTATAAATAATTAAATTATACTTATTTTCAACTTTTTACAATTTTTCCTTAAAGTTTAAACATTAATTCAGCTTTTAATATAAAAAAAGTCTATGATTTAAAGTTTCATTAGGTTAAAAATAAATATTAAAGCGAGAAGCCCCCTAAACTGATCAGAAACTAGTTCCTTAACGGTAACTGGTTCCCATTTTTTTGACAGCTGATTGATGTAATAATTAAGCACACTTTTCCTTCCGTTGAATATTTAATTTCCTTTATTTTGCATTCTGCAGCAATATTAATTTTGTAGATACAGAATTGTTGTAACTGATCGTTCTATGCGCACCAATAACCACACCAATAACCACGCAAAACCTGTGAAGCGTAATCTCCCCAATAATTGATCACTGCATTAAAAAATCAAAGCTCACCTATCTCGCTCACGTGTTTAACTCCATTTCCAGTTCAGAGTGAAAAAAAAAAAGGTTCCACACGATCCGAATCATTTTGCAATGTCGAGCGTGAACTTTGTAGATTTTCTGCGGCTAACACTCGTCATTCTAACGCGGTTGCAGTGTTTGTCATACGATACCGTTGGATCGCGTTTCGATTCGTGGCACTGACGAAATGGCACCGATTATTTTCCTCGCTTTTAATTCTATCAGCCATTTGCTTTCGGCGATCTGAGCAATCGTTGGCCCCTTTAACGACTGAACCCGATACATCGAAGAGGCCAGGGGAATTGTTTAGAGTGGTTGCCTGCCATTCCGAATGATTGTCATTCGAAACAGTGCCCTCTGCCCGACATTTGTTCACCGCGACTCCAAAACCGCGATCTAAATAGAAATAGACGATAGATACGAGCATCAATCGCTAAGTTTATAATACACAAGTATTCCCCCTTTGTTCGGCTCGTCGCATCTTTCACCACCGTTCCCATCGCGCCTCGCGTTTGTATTTTAATTCAGCTCCCCTGAATATTAAACCCGTTGGAATGCTCACTTTTCCGTTGCGCCTTTTGTCAAGAGAATTACAATATATCGTGGCCGGCACGAAACTTTATATTGCGCCAAATCGGATGAACATCATATTCTATTTCCAGTTGCCTCGTATTAATTTTCATAAAAGACACTTTGTAGTCGAATATTCATCCCCATCCCTTCGAGATTTTCATCAATGCTCACTGTTCCATGTAATTACCCCCGTTGCAAGTATTTTCATATTTCGCGTACACCCTTCCTCCACCAGCTGCCTCTATCCCACTGTATGTATTCCCCTTTCAAGTAGAAACACCCGCCATAAGTCAGACGTGCGGTCTGAACCGCCTTTCTCGCCGATTTACTCCAAAGCACGCCAAACAAACCACTTCAATTACAACCTATCGCATCTCTCCATCGAGTACTACCAGTCCACCACCCCCCAACGTCACCGGCATCGTCATTCATCCCCCGCATCCCCGCTCGTTCCCAAAAAAATCAGCTACTTTCTCCGAGCTCTTCTCCGCGCGCCGAAGGTCTTGAACGGCTGCTTTGAATCTTAGCAACGGAGGGTCCAACGACGACGAGCACGGACGGGGCCACAGAAACGGGGCCAGCGGTGGCGGTGACCGGTGCGCCCCCCTCAGAGCCGGCGGACAATGGATCGTCCACCGACACCTCCACGTCGGAGAGCTTCGAGGTGATCGAGGCCGCGGAGGCGACCAGGAAGAAAACGTCGTCCTGTCAGGACAAGTAGGGACGCCGAGCGCCTCGAGCCGTGCCAGTTGCATAGTGGACAGCCACGAGGAAGGGGTGGACGTCGTTTTGAAGCGCGGGCCGCGTCGGAGGCCGCGGGAGCGTCTCGTAGCTGGGGAGCCTCGAGGATCGCGGACAATCGAGTCTGTAGGAAGTGTCGTTCAGCCCCGGCCGGTCAGCACTGGTCGAGCGGAGCGTCCGGGAGCGTGGCTCGACCGCACGGAAATCGAATCGCACCGGGAGAAGCTCATCCTTCGTCAGCGGAGAGTCAGCTTGGCGCGAGGCGGCCAGGTGTTAGGTTTTAACGAGTAGAAAGAGGGTGGGGGAAGGGGACGTTGCGGGCACGGTAGGGATGAAACGGGATAACTGGTGGCTGGATTTCATCGCGCACGGGACCAGATAGTTAGGAAATCTACCCCTGCCGAGAGATTAACGCGCGCTAGGTATCGCGTTCCCGAGGATCGCTGGGGGATGATGGAGCTTGGCAGGTGGAACGATTTTTCGTTGCCATTTTAACTCGAGGTATAGGCGGAGGCTGTTGATCGCCGTAAGCAACGATGAATTTTTGCCGCTCCGATGCCGAGGAACGGGCTTTACGTTTTAATGGCGCCGAGCTACTCGAGGCTCGCGTGTTTTAAACAGAATTCCACGCGTCCCGCTCGTTCCCTTCGAGATTTTTATCGATACCGCGGAAGTAGCGAGGCTGCAGCTCCTGGGCGCAACAAGTTGGAGCTCCTCCAGCGAATATTCCTTCTTCTTTTTTTTTTTTTTCGTTGTTTGCCCGCCCCCGCGTCACGCGGAAGGGGACCCCTGTCTGTCGCGGACAAATCTTTGGCATGCTGAACGGCGGACCGCGCGGCAGAACACGCCACGCTCGATTTCACTGAATTTTAGGAGAGGCGGAGGTTCAGTTGCAGCGCACAGGGCGGTTCTCCGATTTCGAGGAGAGCTGGAGGGAGGTCTACCGGGAATATTCAATTTTAAGAGTGCCCCGGGGTCGGCCGAGAATATTTCGAAATCAACATTCCTCTTCCGGGAAACCTGCCGGGACGAGCTCGCTCGCGACGTGTGATATATTTTATCGAAACATGCTCTTTGCGCGTCCGCTTCGTTTCCGAGACACAGATTTCGCTGTCCCAGAAACGTCACCGGGTGCATGTTTTATTATTACTATATTACGAAACCGATACAGGTTTCCACGTAGAGACAAGTGGCTTTGAAGTATCCTCGAATTCGGTAGCGTTCTTTAATACACATTCAGAGGCAATCGAGTGGATTTATTTTAGTTACCTCATCCTGTACACAACTGAATTGTCGTTCATGAATTATTATCACGCGCTAGGGTTGGTCTGTTAAATTAACAGTCGGTGGTCGAGCTTCAGATTTGTTCAGAGGGGCGTCCAACTTCCAGCAGTCGTGGCAGCGTCGGCCGTGACGAGTGCTCGCATGGAAATTGCCGTTTGTACAGAAACAACGTCGAGACTGAGACTTTCGCCGAGCGATTCGTCGCCGCGCCCCGCGGCAAGTTCGTCGGCGTTATCCTCGGGGCTTAATTGATTAAGTCGCTTAGCTGGCAATTTAACTCGCCAGACGCGACGGTGTCGCGAAGAAATTCCGCGAGTTAACGGATCAGAAGGACGAGAGGCGGCGCCGCTGGGCGTCGCGACGGTGCGAAACGTCGCCGGAGTCTTGGATCCTTCCGGCGTTACCCGAGGGCTTGCTCGCGTGACGATTGTAAAAATATGCTTTTTAATTGTACCGTACGTCCGTGGGCGAGGCGGGATGAAAATCCACGCGACCGCGGATGTAGAGTACGGCTGGTGACAGAATCGTGTTAAACTTGCTGCACATAATATATTTATTCTTAACTAACAGCGTTCTTCTATTGGTGTGTACATGGAAGTTGTACGGCGAGTCGCGGCGAAGCGGGAGCGTCGGCGGCGTTGAACGGAACGGCCACTTGGCTGTTCGATTAGCGGGCAACCAGAGTCGTAGGTCTCTCCGTTTCCCTTTCTCGCGGAGGGATGACACTGATGACAGTGATTCAGGAGGGGTCCGCGAAGGAACGGGGATCGACGGTTGTCTTGAGTGTCTCTTGAATTCGAATAGATATCCGCCTGTGTAAATCAATAGGTGTTTCCTATACTACTTACGTCGTAAGAGTCTCTATTTGGTTGTACATAATACTGCGTTACATTATTACTATTACGATTATACTATTGCTGCTCTTACCGATAGATTACAAATAAACGTGAAAGGTCTTGCAAATCCTGGAGTTGGTGGTATTCCTGTCTGCTTCCGTTTCAGTGCTCTTTGCCATGTGGTGTGTTCTTTATTTCTAGCGTCTGGTATGGCGAATGCAGAGGTAACTGTATCTACAGAGCAGCAAGATGAGTGTAAGTGAAAGCAGTTATTCTAGGATTGGACCGTTCGTCCTTTAATTCTGGTTTCTGTGGTCTGTCCTCACTTTCAGAATTCTTTCTCTTTAAGAGGGAAGACCTATTTTTCATTTTATCTATAAACATAGCAAAATTTGGAATTTTTTTTTAAAGAAACTACCGATTCGATCTGTCTGAAATTTGGATAATGTTTTTATGCATCTTTGAAGAAGTCGCAGTTTCTTTTAAAATTAATTACACACGTTGTGCAAGTTTCCTTGTATTTGTTTTTGCAATCTAACGCGAAGTTCCATCAGATAGGCTTTTCGAAACTTTTCTCCACTTCCCTTACAATAAATTCCTCTTCTTCAGTTTCTTCCACTGTGATGTGTTATATTTTCATTTATCAACAGTGAACAATAATTTACTACTAAATCGGTGGAACAAAGAATAGTTCGCTTTCAATTACCCAAAATTCATTTCTCGGGAACGAGACTGCATCGGCCGATTGTTATCGGTGCAACTGTTTCACAGTGATCGGTCGTTTCGCCCCGTCCGCCAAAGTCCCAGTCGTTGGTCTGGGACGGAGCACGGGAGGTGCAAGATTTAAAAGAGATTCCCGTGAAATTGGAATTGATTGTTCAAGCGGGACAGCGCGGGGTTGAGCCTTCAGGTACAAGACGAAGGTTGAATTCTGTCGAGGACACGGGTCCAGGGCAGCAGGGGTGTGGGGCGTAGAAACGCCGAAATAGACAAATAGATAGCGGTGTACCTTGGAGGGAATCAAACAGGTGGCGTGGAACACGAAGAGTGCGAGCGGCGTAGCAAGCTGCTCGCCGTCTGGGGAGAGGCTGCAACGGAAGAGGGAAGCGATCTGCGAAAATGTCCAAAGAGACGCGGCGCTGGTAGAAATGTAACGATTTATTTTCATTACGGCATAATTAGGAGCGGGATCCGCGATTCGGTGCTGCCTCGGCTGCTCTTAAGCGGCCAACAAACAGCAACCATCGCACGAGGCAGCCCGGCGAATTTCACTGGGAATACAGGCGGCGGAATGGATGGAACGTCGTCGAATACTGTCCTTGGATTTCGTGCACGGAATTGGAAATCGGTGAATCTTCTTTAGAGGCGAGTCCGCGCGAATACGACGGCGGGATTTGTGCCCTTCCGCGCGGTGGTATTTTAGATTGTGCTCAGGATTGTAGATTTTGTGGGGTTCCCATGATAGAGATTGATCTTTCACTTGCTTCTTGGTGTTAGAAGGGACATTATCGATACACTGTGTATCTTGGAGATACAAAATAAATTGAAACAAATACTGTATTCAAATTATGAATTTCTAAAACTAGCATTATGTTGGTATCAGTGGTTTCCCCAAATCCAGGAGATATTAATTCTGAGATATAATAATAATATATAATTCTTTCTAATTAAACTTCCATACTGTACCTACCCTAGTAGCATTTCTGGTTGGTCCACAGTATCCCCAAGTTGGGAATTAGTTGGCCATCAAAATGCCAACGATAAATATTTACTAGGGTACGTAATTCTCTCTCTTGGAATTGAAAACTGATCTCAATTATCTTCACTCGAAACTCGAACTCACTCACACATCTTACTCCCAACACACAATCACCCACCTCCTGTCACCTCTGCTCATTTCTACTAATTTCAATCAACCTCTGGACGCCCACATCCCACAGCCCATTCCCAGATGGATACCGATCGAACAATGCCCGTGGGGGGTGGTTTCTCGCGGGTCGAGATTGGAAAGGGCCGAGGCGAACAATGCGTGTAGGGTGAAGTATACGATATCAGCGGGCGGCCAGAGGATTTTCGTGTGTCCCGGAAGCTCCTGTACAGATTCTGCTGCGGGGTGGCTGCGGGGTGAGAAAGGCCGTGAAAAGGGGGTTGCAGCGAGGAGACTCGCGGAACGTGGGGAAGGCAGAGTCCACGGGGGCCGGATTTGCATCCGGCAAAGCAACCTCGGACTACTTTATTTGATTGGCTGCCCACAGGGCTGCCATCCACCCCTACGCGCACAACCATCCCCGCGCCAAAGTACATTTCCGTATTTCCTTCTCCTCTCTTTCGTCGGACTGCTTTCCTCTCCATTTTCATCCTGCTCCTCTTTCTTTTTTTTTTGTTTCACCCTTGTCCTTGCACGTTTTTTTCCTTCATTTTCCATACTTACCCCGCCGTCTCTCCGCCTTTGTTTCGCCGCCTGCTCCTTTTTCCACGTTGCCCCCTTTGACCTGGACTTTTCCCTCGCTTTCCTGGAAATAGTCCCAGAGAAACGGTCCGCGATTTGCAGACCATGCCTTGAACCCCTTGAGCCTTCTTACGACATTTCCTTCTGCATCTCGAATCGGATCTACGCCGCAGAGGGGGGCACGGGTGGCGGGCTGCAATCTCTGTAATACTTCTCCGTCCGTCAGGCATCGACTGTGTGCAGGAATACCGACGGATTTTTTCATCGGGGTTGCTTTCTGTTTCGGTTTGCGACGGGGACGAAGCTCGATTAACCCCGTTGCTGCGCAGCTTATTTTTTATTAGATGCTCCTAGCTGTATCCTTGTTTTTTATTGTTGGAGAAGTTTGTGAAAGTGGGAAAGGGTTATGGAGCTTTATCCTCGATAGAAGCAGAAGAGTAATTGATGTCACTGATTATATTTACGATGGCAACGTCAGTTTTAGCCCAGCATTGGTTAGAAACAAATAGTGTTGGCTTGAAGAAACTCTCTCTTGTGTTTCTGATCTATTATGTAAATTATGTTATTCTGAAGTCTGAGGATTGGGGGAGGTGCAACGTTGTATATGTTTTTCGATCTTCCACGTGAAAAGTTTCGTTCGCATCCTATATGCAAATACGAGCACTGATTTTGATGTATGCAGGAAGATGTGTAAGTACATTGTTCACATGAATGTTAATGATGCTTTTTGGAAACCTGAATGGGTCGTTGAATAACAGAAACAATACCCAGTTTGGGATAAAATTGCAAGGGAGGGATACTTGGAGGGGGTTGAGCATGATTTCTGGTGTTACAATCATTTTGAATTCTCAGTAATTAATTATTAATGTGAAGGAAAGTTACAATTTTGTTTACAAATGTCTTGTCATGGGTGGTAAACATTTAGTAACAAATACTGTAATTGGTAGGCTGTGTAAACGCTGAATTAATTATACAAATAATTTTTATTTTAATTCAAGCGGTTATGTTTCACGATAGACAAATATACACGAGTAATTAATGATAATTTGATGACAGTGTCGATTAAAGAGTCAGAAACGGTTGGTTAATAATACCGCTTTTCCATCAGTTAATGTCAACATCAATAATCCATAATTTTTTGCTTCCATAGGATTACTAAAGAACATTGTCCTGAATATTGTTACGCGACATTTTCCGGATTGATTGTATTAGCCGCTGGAAGCAATGTTTAATTAAAATTACCGCCGCCTACATGTATCGTAAATAATGAAGTCTAACAAGAAACACGCAATTATCCGATTTACATTAATTTAATATCAGCTCTGCGTAAATGAAATTATTACTGTGTAGGATGCAGAATACATTAGATCACGCATGAAATCCAATTGCACACTATCGAAAATCAAAACGAGTTCGAATTTAAATTTAAAAATCCACAACACCAAATTAAGAAAAGAACGTACATAATCAATAAAACTTCCTAGCATTCTCAAGTCTCTCCGCTCTTATTATCCTCTTATTATTTAATATTATTTAAACCAACCCACGTTCCCCAGCACTATTCCAACCCCTGAAATAGCCTTCCCTACTATCAACAAGTATTTATCATACGAGCTCACCTCCCCCATTCTCCAAAACTAATTTAATTGCTCCTCGCGGACAAAGCTTCCGCGCTCGTTCCACTGGCAGGATTGCCAGAAATCTTTGGCTCGTCCCGAGCAACCTAACAAAAACACAAAATCGTCATGCATCGTCCTTCGTGAATTTCCAGGCGTTCGTCCTTCAGTCGTCGTTTAGCCACGGCGCGGATAGGCGGCGGCCGCGAACCGTTTAACAACGACGAATGGGTGCGTATCGAGTGTGCAAGTGCGAAGCTCCGCACAGCGAGATTGCGGCGAAAGCAATTGCGAGACTGCGGTCCATCGTCATCCAGGATGCTCCAGCCAGCCGGGCGAGCTGAACGGGCCGGCCAGGACGAAGGCACAAGGTAAAGCTTGCTTTTTAATGACTTTCGCCTGAGACACGTCGATCGATCCCCGTGCCCGGCAATCGCTGCTGCTCGACGCCGGAATAATTATCTGGCTTAATAAAAACGGCTTATCCGCGAAACAATGGACTGTCGCTGGCAGAGCCCGACGAGGCATCACAGAGGCTACATCCCAGCCTCTTCTAACGTTAAAGTACTCGGCTATCTATTTTACTCCACTCGATATTAAGCGACTTTCCTCTTTGCTGGCGAAACGAAGCAGCGCCGAGCAAGGAGGCGTCGTTGTCTTTCAGCAGATACTCTCACCGGGGGAAGTGAATGGGCTTCGGGTGACTGATTTAGATGAAGTTCGGCGTGTAGGTTACTACGCGGCGCGTATAATAATTTAATGTATTAAAGTCCGCCGCGGAATTAGTGAAAATTTTGTTGAAAATTTTGCCTCGTCTCTAGCTCCCGCGTGGTCTATTTGCTTTCGTGAGTATTTCGATGTATTTATTCTGTTGAATGTTTCATTGTTAAATTCAACTCCATTTCCTCTTGAAACTCTGTTTTTTTTTTCTGCGCCGCGTGCTACGCGATTAATACATTATTATACATGGTATGCAAAGTTTCAACCAAATTCGTTATCAGCACCTGGAGCATTTCCCATGGTAGATGAACTCTTTCGTGGAATTTGGGATTTCCTATAGGTTCTTTTTCGGGATATTAATTCTTCGAACATGAAGAACGATCTCCTCTTGGAAAAATATGAAATTTAAAGGGAACACCTGTTCAGAGTTTATTGTCGAAATTACAATCCCGCGTTCTTTATTTATATTTCCATGGAGTTCCGCTTTTTCTTTATATTCTCTCTACTATATACTTTTACCTCGAATGAAATTCACGTTTAATACCGAAGTTCAGCACCATCGACAATCATGTTTCCGATAAACGATTTTTAATCCGTAACAGCACAAGATTCATTTAATCGAAGGGTAGTCAAAACATTACACCAGCAGTTATTGGCAACGAACGTAAAGTTCCATTCGTTTCTTTTCGATGCGTATTGTACAGAGAACTGTGCTGGACAGTGAAGCTCGGTGAAATCGTTTCCTTGTGTTTCTTCTTCGTGTACGTACTTATGCATGGCCATGACAACGATGGGGTTACCCACAGAACTTAATGGTTTCCCGATAATAATAGTTCTCGAGTCACTGTGGCGGTAGTATCTTGGACTTTGGTCCTTTCGGCACGGGACTGCCCGCATTTTGAACTGGTTGAAACTTCTGCTTGTCCACCACAGAGAAGACAGTTCCGACTAGAAACAGTTGGCTTTTGTACATTCACTGCTAAAGTTTCGGTCCCCGATGTTTAAGGAAACGAATCTGTCTTCCCGTGCCTTTGTTCTGCACGCTGTACAGATATCATTAGTCGAACGTAATTTTAGTCAAAAATATTGCACAAAATTTCTAAAGATTTTGGATGAAGTAAGGCTTTAAGGAGTGGTTTGAGGAAAAGTTTATTTATGAAGGGATATGGAGCCCAGTCTTTTACAATAGTGTGATTTGCTGTTGAAATAACAGTACACGTAGCAAATGTAACGCATATTATTATTATTTTGGTTTGAGGTGGCTCGTTTTATTATTACACGAGTGTAGAAATTTTTCTGTGTGCCTTTCATTTGGTAGGGGAGCAAGACTCGAGTATTCGGAGCAACGGGGTGTTGGTATTTTTCTTTGAAAGAAGTGTTTATAAAATGGCACGTTGAAATTTGGAACGCGAAGGAAATAATGTGCAGCCACGTAATCAATTTCGATTATTTCAATTGTCCATGGAATCGTGGCCTCGCCTCGATAGTTAATCGATAATTGTAAAGGCTTGACTAAGCAGGGGTTGTTGAATTGAGACGATACTGTTTTCCACGATCCATCTTTATTCGAAACTAAGTAGAAATACGACCTGGCTTAAACCCTACATGATGCGAGGGTGGGTTGAGTCTTCATAGGCGTAGCCAGGCCTCCTTGACACCTTCGTTTAATCGATTAAAACTCAGAAAGAATTCTAAAACGATACTTATATAAACCAATACAATGTTGCACTAACAACAGTGCGAAAGAAATTGGATATTAGTGACGTAATCATATACAAATCCCAACACTTCAGTTTACTATATCTAAGCGTAGGTTGTTCCACAAATATAGATACGAATTAAGTAGTCTAGGAAAAAGAAAAAGTCTTGACAAACCTGTACACAAAAATTCATCCTTATACAGCGAAACACTTCATCCTCATTCTCCACAGTATCGTAAACAAAATAATGAAGATAGGTCAGCAAAAGTCAACCTCAACCCCTTACAAATGAAAGTCGATTTTACAAAATTTCAATTTCAGAATCAAATGGTTCCATACACAAAGTTTCTTCAAACCTTTTTATCCTTCTGCCAAGCCTCCCCTTAGCCATTCACGTTTCTATCCATAATTCCAAAATGCCACTCTGCATTATGAACGATTACTGTAAATAATGTTACCCGAAGCGAAGCTTATATAAAAAGCTATCGATGCATTTGAAGGGATGGTGAATTTCCTCGATATCCGTCTGTTGATTCGTTACGCCTATGGCAAGGGTTTTCCCCTTGATTTCCACTCGAGGTTGCCAACTTCGTACCTCCATTCTCGGTTCCACTTGATCGAATTAATCCATTCCCAATCTAATCAAATCGCGTGAATGTCTAATTTCACACACGATCCGCTTTCGTCGCGCAGCTCTACCCGATACTTCCGTATCGAGTGGTCCGTTCACATGTGCGCGACGCTAATAGCGACCAATTACTTGGAACGCCTCGCATCGATAGATTTTCCCCATAAGAATGAGCAAATACACCCCCACTGCGCCGAGGGGTTGGGCCGCGTTTACTGTTCATTTTATGCCCGCGGTATACGCGACTCGTCTCGGGATGCGATTCGGTGTCGCGCCCGCGACGACTGCGCCTCGGCCATATCGATTTTGTAATAATTAGAATTGCCTCGGCGGAACACGAAATTTGCGATGATACAGGGAAACTGGAGATACCAGGAACAGGGACAAATTACGTGGAATGAATTCACTTGAACGTAAATAACGTTGCAATAATCGAGCTCCTTTATTGCTTTCACTCACTTCCCAGAAGTTCGCTGTTAGCTTTGAGCCGGCATTCCGGGAAAGTTAAATCAGTCACTAGGAACAGTGTTCCTTGACAATAAAAGGTAGATTGAAAAGTATTGCGTAGCTCCCGAATTTTTATATCAGCAGCCTTCGAATCGGGTAAATAGAAAAGCAGTGGCTGCTAAATCGGCGGATGGTCACTCGTTTTCAGGCTTCGTGCACTCATAATAGCCGATCGTTAATTACGAACAGATGGCTCAACGGATTATCCCGATATTCCGCTTTAAAACGAATTTTAGCCTCATTTGGCGCGGCTCTCCGCCTCTCGACATTCATATTTTAATTCGTCCCGTCGCTGGGTATTTTAATTACACCCGAAGTTTTATATGAAAATGATATTCAGATGGATCCTGTTTCCAATTTGATATTCCACCGACGGCGAGGCGACGCGCGCCCGCGTGTTTTGCTGCTCTTTGAGCGCGGCCGGTTTGTTTGGCCCGTCCCGATACGCTTTGCTACGTTTTCTTGGGTGATAACTTTCAACTGCTGTTGACGAATCGAGTGGTATAAAATAGGCGCTCGATACTCCGGGTAGCTCTCTCAAAGTTGGCGGAGAACTCCTCGCGGGTCGGCGCGTTTCTGCGCCAGCACAAGGAGGGTTTCAACAATATTGTAATTACAGCATCAAATGGTCGATTAACACAAATTTACCGCCCGCGATCTGTGCCCACCACCCCCTGCCCCCTCTTATCCACCGGCCGTAATTAACTTCCCGACGACATCAAACCGATTAGCACGCTCCTCTGAACCAACGAGTTTTCCTCCATTAAAGGCGCGCCGATTGCGAGAAGGTTTCGTCTTTCATATTCGTAATCCAGCTTTTTTCGAATTTCCGTCACGTAGCAATTACATTTCGCCCGTTTCGATTCCGATCCTCCAAGTTTCCCAGCGAATCGCCGTTTCAAGTTTAACGGAAGTTTACCTAGAATCGCCGCGATTTAGCAAGCCCGGCGCATTCCAGATCGTTCTGTGTCACTTTCTATGTCGTTTGTTTTCTGACATTTCTAACAGCCGTGGGCCTTTTTTATAAAACTTCTATTTACCATTCAGATCAAGTTCAATATTTGCACCTCGTACAAACAAAAATGCTAAAGGTACGTTCTATCCCATCGCTACATCCATCAAAAACTACCAAATTTCTTTGATGAAATGCGATGCATGAATGACGCGAGCAAACGTGCTCTGTCTCGTACCGAAAAACATCCTGATGGAAGATCTCTCAAGTCGATTTCATCTTCAGCTGAATCATAGCCGCTCGCGCTGCTCGTTTTCCCCAGTGACACCTAATTGGAGAGTTTAAAGCTCGCTAATAGAGGAAAAGTCGTCCTCGACCCGGGGAGGATCCGCGAGTTTTTGCCTGGCTGCGCGATCACGAGGCTGGCATAATTGCTCGGGCTCGAACGGAGACGTCGGAATAATAGGTGAACGCGTGTGATCGTGGAAAAATGCTCGGGGGATCGTTAAAGGAAAGGCGCTGGACGGCGCGGCGTTTCGATGTTTGAGGACGTCGCTGCAAGTGTACTTATTCACGAGTTGCGCTGGAAAAATACCGCGAAGGCGAAGCACTCGGGTTCATACTTAAATCGAGCTGCTCCCTCGCGTCTCGATCGGCACATGGAATGCCCCAATCGATCGTGGTAATTACTTATGTAAGCCTGGCGACTCGTGCACGCCTTCCGCGGCTGCCAATTGAAACGACGTAGCTATTAATTCGAACGTTCCCCACACAATGGGCATCTTGATGGTTCCGGGTAACTGGGCCATACAGAGTGGCTCGTAATTCGCGCTATGAGAGGCGGCTGGTTACTTGCAGGGGAAACACAATTTGGGCTGTGTGAAATGGGGGAAGTTTTTAAGGAAATCGAGGGTGCAAATTCTGTTACTCGAAGCACATTACAGGTGCCGTTTTTTGATTAATGGTCCTAGGGTAATGTTGGTGGCTACTAGCGTAACTTTGATTGGTTGTTACAGGAGGATATGTGGTTGATACTTGGATCATTTAATTTATTACATTTGCTGTTATAACGTTCAGCTGTATTTTATCTGTTTTGGTAAAAGTAGGGAGTGGTTGTTTATGTTTTGGGATATTTTGAGGATATTTATTTGAAATTATTCTGTTGAGAATTTTATATACCTGGTGTTTAAAATATCAGTCAATTTGCGAAGACTTTGGAAATTATATTCTTATGATTATAAGAAATTTATTATTACTCTGAGGAAAACGTTTTCAGTGTTGATGAAAATTGTAAACTGGCCGTTGAGGGATTCCTTAAGTTGCAAAATTGAAAATTAGGATAATTGAGGGTTAAACTGTGGTACGCAAGCCCTTCTGTCACGCTTCCTCTCTCTCTCTCTTCTTTCAACCCTCGTTTGCTCTCGCAGGATTATTTGCTTATTGGTTCATTGTGGATTCCTCCTGTCTTTTATGAGCGGCGTTTACTTTTCTTGCATGCTAAACATCTGTCTCCCATGCCTCAGCCCTCCTCATCTTCCCTCTGTCCCTTATTTTTTTTCATTGAACGCACTTCCACACCCCCCGCGAAAACATTTACGTGCTGAAGAAATTATAGAGGTTCTTCATTTTCATCTATTCCTTCGTGCACTATAATACACTACCCATAATCAATAACAATATAATTTTAGCCCGAGCAGATTTAAGATTTTCCGTAATAATTAATTATTTTATTATGTGCTTACTTAACAATTTAGATGAATATTCACTGTCATAGAAGTTGAGCAAATAATTTAGAAAATGACCATTAACTATCAACGAATCTTTTGACTGCCTTCGCGCAAGATTTACGAGGCCCAGGCTTAGAGATCGATATGTTGAATTGAATATTCCCGATAGATTTCAACGACAAGATCAATGGGACACGTGACTTGGCGACAGCAAGTGCCGCCCCTTAAAAACGATCGAGCGATTTTTTTTCTTCCGTTTGCTAAAGTCGTTTCGTTCGGACGTCGGATAGGGCCCAATGAGATTACAAATTCGTATCGTCGATGCCGAATTATTAAATCCGACGAGGTGTTCGTCAAGGAACGGATAATGCAATTTTTATACGCTTCACTTGTACCGTGCCATTATCGATTCGCGTCGCTTCCGTTCGTTCTCGTTCCTCGTTCGACCGTAGCCTCGATCGTGTTAAAAATTATACGACAAATTTTTATATTTTCAAGAACAGCTGCGCGCTGAACGAGGAGCTTTGAATGAGAAAGCAGCCGTCCTGCAAGGGTGATTCATTTTCCATATTTATGATCTGGTTAATAATCATCCCTTGTCCTTCGCCATTTCCCTCAACGTTTTACGGAATACGAGATCTGTTCGCGGTTGGACGGCGTTGTGCTCGTAATCTCCGGCGTTCCTGTAACTTTTAGCATCAGCTTTTCGAAAAATTCACCAAAAAAAAAAACTCCGAGGAAGCTTGCATTCTGTTTAGCATTTAATTATCGAAGGGATTAAGGGTTTTAAATCTGTTCACCTCTTAAGGGCATCCTCGCATCAAAACCCTCCAGAAATACGTCATTTTTAGGATTTTATTTAAAAAAAAAGGAAACACCGTAGGGTGAAAAAACTTTACGGTCTATATTTGTACATCTTTAAAGATAATAAAAAAATCTTTTTGGAAATTTTATCTTATTCTGCTGACTGTTGGTGGCTACGACTGTCCGAGTGATACAAAAAAAGTTCCTCATCTGCGTGATTTTTAACGCCTCGTAGAATTAAATACGTATATAATTAATATCAATGTTTTGGAAAATTTTAATGGGAGGGTACCTTTAAGCTCGCCTCGTATCCATTGAGTAATGTTGGTTTTAAATCGATCGTTCTTGATTGCTTTGCCGCGCTTTGAAACGCTTCTCAGCTAGGCTCATCTCGCGGAAATGAAAGGCGCTTATTAACGTTTGCACGGGGTCGATTCAAACGCGAAAACGCATGGACGCCCACGCGGGGGAAGACTTTCATACGCGTATCTGCTTGAATGGGCTGGCGCCGCGGGTGGAGAATTAATATTGACAGATTCGCGAAAGAGTAGTTACCTTGATTATACACTTTCTCTACTTTCGATGCCTCCCCGAAATCTAACAGAGGCGGGCGCAACTTTTGATCTCTTGCTGGGGCGCGTGTTTGCGGAAATTTAACCGCGTTCCCCGTGTGTGGTTTGCTAAATGCTTCCCGCCGGCTTTCTCCGTTTCTGGCCCGTGCACGGTCTCACGATGATACATTCTACTTCCCGCTTCGCCAAACTGAAAGACGATTCTCACCGTCTGCGGTTCTATGTTCTATTATTTTTTTAACCGATAGTGGAACGTTTCAGGTTACTACTTGCTGGTGATACGATTTTTTCATTGCAATTATACCAAAGCCCATTAATTTTTAACTATATTTAAACGATTCAGTATATTCCATTTCTAATAGTGGCGAACTATTATTCGGTCTACTTTGTTTCCTTATTACCTTCCATTTAAGTTACCCAAGCCTACTCGTACTGCAAATACTTACTAATACCACTCCTGAGAGCACCTTCATTCTCGAGATCCTACAACAATTCGTATTCCAAGTGGAACATAACGCGCACTCCACTTCTCATAATTTCTCAGATACTTGCACACCCTTTCTTCTAAACCAAATTCATGGAAAGCTTGGCTGGAAAAATCGTTGGTGGCGGAGAGAAGCGCGGGGGAGACGGCGCAGGGTTCGAGTCTTTATTTCGTTGGATGAGCGAGATATTATAATCACGTTGTACTATCGATTGACGTGTGCACGGAGGGTTGCACGCCACTGTCTGGTGTATACGGGGGCTGAAAGGGGGATCGCAGAGGGTGAGTGTTAGGCGGAAGGGAGGAAGCAGAAGCTGCCAGGGAGAAGACGCTGCCTAATAGAATGCCAATATGATTATGTGTGCCATGCTGCATCCAAACCACGATCCGTGCTGCACCCACTGGCGCCCTCGAATGCTCCTAGCCAATGTAATCGGCTAGGACGAAACGACGCCACCGGAAGAAACTGAATTTGTTTCACCCAACCACGATGGCATTCACGGCTTCCGCTCTCTCCGCGTACAACGCGCGGAGCCTCCTGCTCTTTTCGGTGCCCTCGATCGACATCGGTTGCAACGTGCCCCGCGATGCCGTCGCTATTTTCTCCCATCCGTTCCTGGCTGATGCGTCGCCTGACGTCGCAACGAAATTTCGGCTGGCTTCCGTTGTCATTCAGCAAGCTCCTTCCACCTCCCTCCTTTCCAGACACTTTCCTTCGACTCGTTCTCGCTCCATTCCTTCGAGTCCCTCCGACAAGCTTCCTTCTGTTTTCCGTTCTTCTTCTATCTGCGACTGCATTCGTTCGTTTCTCTCAGTTCCTGTCGATGGGAGAAGGAATTAACGTAGGTGTTGGGTGTATTAGAATTTCCTCGGATGTTCCATCGCCTGGTCAGCTACACGCAGGATATCACGAATTCGAGGGCGGGAAGATCGATGGAAAGTAGAGTGGAATAACTTTGTTGCTTCTGAAGATGGGGAATGTTTCCTAGCTCTGCGAAAGGCAGGTGATCTCTGTTCGTTATTCAGCTTCCTCGATCTCCCTCGGATAACTTTACAGCTCGCCCTTCATCCTTCTGTCTGTATTCCATCGACCGGCTTGGATAGCTGTAATTACTGTAAACGCTGGCCCACCGTTTTTGGCCGTCGGACGTAAGTGAAACCGGATTGACGTTTCCGCGGCAGGCAATCGGAGCGCGCGCGCGCGCGCGCGCGCGAAGCGGCAAACTTTCGATTTATAACGTTTTCCAGTCAAACGCGTTAAATCCATCAAGTACGTGTTTATCGGAAAATCAAGCAGTCATGTGCATCGGATGCGCTGTCGGTGCATTAACTCGTACGTTCGAGTGGAAAATGGGCATTACTTAGCCGCGTTACCGCTGTATCATACACTTGAGGCCGTTTCCCTTTGATCGTAATACGCGCCAGCAAATACTGTGTCGAGTGACGAGTTCGTTGGGATTTCCTCCGGCTGACTCGCACCTTGAAACCTTACGTTAAAGCCGATTTCTATGGGCCGAGATTCGAGGCATCCTCCGGCAGGTGGAAGTGCGCTTTTATTTCAATCCGGTACAGTCGAGCTGGAAAATGCGCGCGGGTCATAATCACAGAGGACGAATGCACATTAGATAGGGGAAGCGGGTGGGGTGGGGGGGGGGGGGGGAGGGGTGGTACGGTTAACGAACATACTGCCCCGAAGATGATTCGAATATGATATTTACTAATGGCAAGAATCGTATTTCATTCGTATTCGTCGTAGTTGGAAGGTGTCTTCTCTCCTGTTACGAACGCTCAACTATTTCAGCGGATCGAATTTCTTTCTCTTGACGCTTTGTAACCGTATAACGAGCAAGATTTCTGCTATGTTCCTTCGAGACAGTTGTGAAGCATGTGCGATGAATTTCTTCATCTGAATGACTCATAATTTTGGTGCTGGCAAGATGAATTATATGTGGGCTGTTTGTCACGAAGACCCACGCGAGATTATGTTAGCACTGGTGATGTCGCGGGCATCCTTCACTGACAAGCTGTGGAAAAATTTACTTGGCTAATTCGAGCTTGTGGTACACTTCACAAAATTCTGGGAGGAAATCAAGCTCCAGCTCCTCTACTTTCTAAATCCTACACACGAATTTAATTGACCAAGTAATTAACGATTGTAGTGGTGCGATTTAGGAAACATGGTCAATTTATTTATAAATATCAATTTAATCTTTATAATGAATGTAATATGTACTTAGAATGAATGTAAAATATTCTACATTAAATCTGGTTTTAGAAAAATACAAAAAATATAGGACAAAATTGCATTGTTTGATTATTATCATCTAAAATAAACTGGTAAATAGTTACATCAATCATACCTGATTTTTAAAATGTTTATACCACGCACAAAATATGGTGTAAACTCAACAGGTTTTGTTTCTATTTCTTATTTCGCGTTTACTTGATACTTTTATCATCAGATGTCGTTTACATTCATTAATTACTGAGAAATTGATGAGGTACGATTTAGGCGACCAGTACGATATTGGCAACTCTCCCCTGCACTGCACAAAATTTCGTGAGGAAATCAAGCTTGAAGTCCTCTACTTTCTAAATCCTACACACGAATTTAATTAACCAAGTAAAAGTGTCTGCAATCATGCTGTGGATTACAGTTGACTTATCCCTGCACCTTAATTACATAATTTCAGAGGGTCACAAAAATTAAAAAATCAAACACCCCTGTCACTCTCCGTGATCTACACAGATCCGAATCCGATTCTACATTCGTCACACTCGAAGCCAGTCTCTATCCCATTCAAACGAACCCCGAGCCTGGGTCACTGACCAAAGAATCTCAAGCGAAATGATTGCACTGAATCCAAGCCACGTGGATGAATGGTCGCAGGTGGCGCGCAAGCACCGCGAGCGGAACGTCCTCGCAGCGTGTGTCCCGAAAGCGATAGAACGCCAGGAAGTGCTTTAACGGCGTCGAACGGGGGCGTCTATAATACATATCGAAAGATACATCCGGTATCAGGTCGTCCTCTTTCTCGGTCGCTCCATCACGCTGGCTGCCTCCGCCCTTATACGCTTGTACAGGGGGTAGCGCCCGTCAAAGTTAACCTTTGTTTCGCGCATGGCTAGCCTTTCGGGTTTATCAGTGTGTAGCAGGTGGTGGCGCTTTATTTATAACAGGCGCCTCTTCCTTTCCACCTTTCCTTTCGCGAAGCCACCGCCGTGGCCGACCGCGTTAAGCCGCGCTAGCACTCCGTATATCACGCGCACTTTGCCCGCCAGTGTGCGTGCTGCCATCCACACCACTGTCCCCCTGCACTTTTACCCCACCAGCCAGCGTGGCAAAGCTTGTGCGCGCGTAGTAACGCCCTGTCTCCGATCTGCAACTCCTTTCTATGAACCCCCTGAGAACCCCGGCCACCTGCACGCGCTTCGACCTTGGATTTCGTAATCCAGCGGGGGTAACTTGGCGGGGGAAATCGAATTTTCAAGTGGGACGAGTGTCTTTGACGAATACTTCGTTCCGGAAGTGGGCTCGCATACCTACGATTTGGAGATTTTCAGGTCCTTTTCAGGTTCTTTTCAGGTTCAGATTCTCAGGGTGTTATTGTCCACTCGGTACCGAGGAAAGTAGATATCCCAGCCACCTTCGCATCCCCGATCGTTGTTCGAAGAGTTCGATACCGGAGGACACGTTTACGGGGGGAGGGGTGGATTTAATATTTTTGCCGCGGGCTCCGTGACATAATTGTCGGTGGAATTTTAATAAATCGCACAAAGGTATACCCCACCTAGCTCCAATACACCCTGCCGACAGCTTTTCACGAATGGCCGCGCTTCAATGAACAAACAGAGATCGGGCGCGATCGGTCGCCAACGGGAATGCAGACTTGGAGTCTTCTTTCCTGCCCGCGCTTTATATTGCAGTCGTATCTCATTCATGGTTGTTCATCGAGATTTCGACACCGAGGACGATGGTCGGAAGGGGAGTGGGGGGGGGGGGGGCCAGGGGATGGGAGAATTTGCAGTTATTAGGGGGCGGAAGTACAGGAAGTTGTACGGAGAGATCCGTCTTTTCACGGACATTGTCTTCGGGTTGAAACGGGTATCGAAAAGGGCACCAAAGATGAAATTCTTAGCGAAGCAGACAAGAATAGAGGAGCGTCGCCCGTCGAGAATGGCGGAATTAAATTTATTCAGGCAGTGCCAATAAGTCGGAAAAGTCGTGCCCTAAAAGCCGGAATCCGCTCGGCTCCCCGTCCCATCCCCCAATTCTCTCTCTCTCCCCCCCTCTCTGCAGCTTTCTCTCTCCCCTTTTGCCCCCGTTTACCGTGCCTCGCCTCTGTTTTATTGTGAACTGAAGCAGCCGTTCTGCCCAAATGACGCGATTCTCGCCGCGAAAATGTTTAATATTGAATATGAGCCGTTCTAACCGGGGAATGAGTCCGTGTCATGTTTACCGAAGCCTTCTACGCCAGGGAATATTTGCGACATAGAATGGCGGAATCTTTGAAAAGCTTCCAATTTCTCACTTCCAGCGATCCGTTGTCTCCGGTGGAAACGCCGCCGGGCGTTTCGCGGGGATCCTCGCGCCGTTTCTATTTAAATATTTCCGCACGCTGGCGTGGCCGAAGTTCTTCCGTAACGATAAAGTACAGATCAGATTCGCCGGTTATCCTTTCCCTCGGCAATAACGGGGCGCGACGAATCGACACCCGCGCGATCCGAGGGAAAGAACTATTTCGCCGAGGGTTTCCTGATCCGAGGGGCACGTTTGCCGGTCGACCCTCCGTGTATTCCGCTCTCCCTCCCTGAGTCCGCATGCCGATCTGCAATTCGCGCGGCATAATTGCCCCTTTAAAGGTAACTCCTCGCGAGTTTACCGCGATCATGGGAATCCGTGAATCATAGTTGACTCAGCAGGAGAGACGGTGGATGGCACCCGTAATGTGTATACGGGCAGGCTTAATAACCACGTTTGCCACGAGTGCTCCATTTAACCGGAAGTACTCTTCCTGAGAACTCAAAGGAATTAGACCGCGTATCCTTAGTAGAGGGGGGCTCGCGACCGCTGCTATGTGTTAATTATAATTATCGTCGTGGCCGTGCGTATGCAGGGTTCAATAGCGAAACTCGACGCGCCATTGCTAATTGCCAGGCGCATCGCCCGGATTGTACGTCGCTGAAAATAGCTTTACACGCGCCTCTAACTGGGGCTCTGAATGTCAATGAGCAACGTGTTACGACAGTCGCCGCCTCTAACAGGAATAACTGTGAAATTAGGCTTCACGCAGCTTTGTGCTAGGCTGCATCTGCGTTAATTAAGGCCTCTGGAGCAGCAATCCTGAGACGTTTACTATTGGACCTCCGTGGCTCGGTCGGTTAATCTCTGCCGGTTCGTTGTTGTATGTCGCGCAAATTGTGTCGATGGCCCTTTGCCCGTTCTTTGCACGGAATTTATATCAGCTTACCTAAAATCTCAGTTAGCCCAGTTGTATTTTAATTCCTTAGATGACTCCTCTAACTTTGAGAAACATTTACAAGGGAATTGTTAGTGGTGTCTGTATTTCTATATCTTCGACGTCTTGGTAATTGTGCGGCCAGTTGGAATCGATTCTACCGTCGACAGGAATTTTCATAGGAAATAGATTTGCACGGTGAAAGGGCTAATAAGGGTGTAGGATATTTTCAATCCCGCCTTAGACGTACTCTGTCATTAATATCCCAAGGAGATGAGAATGGAGCACGCGATACTAAAATTACGTTTCAAGCTGATAGGTGCGTTCACGGGGATGGCTGGCTTTGATAAACCATCACTTGCAGGGATAATCTATTCTTAGACGTAGCCCGCTGCGCTATTCGACTTTTATTAATCAAACCGCTCGCTCGTATTTCGCTGATACCGTAGTATGCATCTTCCGGTGTGTTTTTTCTTCAACGTTCCGCGTTTCGCCCTCCCCCCTCCTACGGTCTCGGATAGATAATTGGTTGTCAGAAGAGGTCCTTTATCAGAGGGAGCCCGCCTCGGATGCCTCGAAGCAAATTGCCAAGGACTGATTCTGTCCATTGCAATTCGCCCCCAATATATTATCTTATCCGCGGCGCTTCATCCGGCCGGACTTGGCCCGCCTTCTTAAAATTACTTTTATCAACACTTAGTTTCGCCAATTACCGCCGGTTTTCATCTTCCTCGCGGCGGCTGCGCGCGAGTTCCAGGCCGAGCGCCATGGAAACGTAATAATTTCCACGTTCTCCGCCGCGAGTCGACTTTGCGAATCGAATTTCCTGCCCGCGTCTTCCACTCGCCTCGAGTTTCTTCCGCGATTCTGGAAGAACCTGATTACTCGTGGGGAACCTTAGTATTGCTGAAAATAGGAACGATAATATATTATCGGACTACATCAGACAAGTTTCATGTATAATTCTGAAACGTCCTGCAATTGCTTGAATTTTAGGATGACACTCAGAGCGTTTTTTTTTCCATCGCTTTTAAAAAATTCTCCAAAAATTTGGGAACTCTCAGTTAACAAGCGTAAAGGATTCTCATTCTGCCCTGGTGGAAGTCACGATCGGAGCGTGCTGGGCGATGACGATGCATCACGTTACCGCGACGGTCCACCTCGAATCGTCGCGGTATTATCTATCAGTCATTTGCCAAATACTTCACGCACGGTGTCAAACTCGTGTCGAATCTGACGAGGGGCGCGGTGAACTTCCTTGGAGCAGACGGCGAACGTTATCGATCACCCGTTTCTCCCGCGATGATCGATCGCGCGTGCACGCCAAGTATCCGCGGCTCGCGATGTATTTTGTCGCTGGAACAAATATCTTGCCACTCGATCCCCGGCGCGCGAACTTCGTGATCGATCGGACAATCAATTTGGCAACCGTAGATTCCAATCTGTTACCGTGGCGGATAAGAAACTCCATAGACGGAAGAGCGGCCGGCCGACGAGGAACAACCAGTTTCGTTTAATCGCCTGGGAAGACGTATCGTTTGACATCAAAGAGTTGGCAATTTGTGCGGCAAATATGGAGCCTTCTGACACCTTACTTTCCCCCCCCCCCCATCATATTGGATTCCATGGATCATAACTACGGCGATTTGTCTGTCGATAAATTCTCGACCACCTGAACACTTGATCACTTGTCATTTTAGTTTCTGACAAAGAACCATCAGAACAGAGGTGGGCATTAACTAAATGAAAAATTAACTTTAGATTATTCGACGAATTAAGTTAGTTTCTTTATTCGTCGAGCCTTTCAACTTCGAATAAATTTGTCGAATATATTTCAGCGTTGAATAAATTTGTCAACTTTAACTTGAACTTGAACTTGAACTTGAACTTTTACTTTATCTCGAACTTTAACTTTAACTTTAACTTTAACTTTAACTTTAACTTTATTCACATGACGAATAATTTTTTTAACTTTGACTCATTATTCGAACTTCAAATAAAAATGTAGTAAAAAAATTTAAATAAAAATTTTGCCCATCTCTGCATCTGAGTAACGAATTTTCCGAAAAATACCCTTTATTTAAATAGAACCATGAATCTCCACACATATGAATTTATATCTAAAGTCTCAAGCAGCCCCTCAAAATCATGAATTTTCACGTCTCACTTTATGATTTATCGAATCACATTTAACAGTGCACGAATTTTATTAGTCTATCAGTTTTCTTCGGGTAGCTCTTACGTCGAACATGGTATACGCGGGTTGCGCGGGCGGTGGAATCGTCGTAGCGTTGATCAGGTAAAACGAATTACGGGTGCGTGGCCCGCCATATAGCTTACGTTTTAATCATAGTTCAGTGACGCAAAACATCCCGTACGCCTGGGGAAGCAGGGTGCCGCGATGTTACGCGGGTAACGTCGTTACTCCGCCGTTGTTGTACGCGCCGCGGCAAGGAAATTTTCGTCTGGCAGGGTGGAGAAGTCGAAGAAAGTAGAGCGTGTACCCGGCGAACAGAACGGCAGCGCGACGTATTATATAGCCACGGCCTGAAGATTTAATGACGTAACGCCGGGGTACGACGCAGCCAAGAAGACCCCCGTGTCTCTTACGGAAAGGGGTGGAAGCCACGAAACGAAGGAGAACGTAGAGTCGCGGCTGTACATATTTATATATACACTGGGAATGGAATAATGGACGTGGCTAGGCAAAGAGATAGATGGATCTTGTTTACAAGCACGATACTGTTGTCCCATTACGAACCTCCGATCTGTTCTTCTTCATCTTCTTCGTCTTCATCTTCCATGGTGCACTCCCAGTGTCTCTTTTTTGGGGGGGAGGGGGGTATTGCTGTTCTTTAATGATGCTCAGTTTTCTACAGTTATGTTGTTTTGGGGTTTATTCAGACAGGGTGCACTGATCGAAGGGTGTCGGAAGAATATTCCTCGCATAGTAATTCTTCTAAAGGCGTGGTTAAAATAAAGTTTCAAATTCACATCTGTACATACGCTTACTTCGCGTAGGGTAGATGCACCATTTCTGGCCACTTTAAGTTATTGTACCAGTTTTGATCATTTCTTAAAAAATATAATATTTTTATGATGTGAAATTCTAAAAATATAAAATAAAATATTTATGATGTGAAATTCTCCACAGAATAATGATCTGCAAGCAATTTAAAAATAAGATAATTATGCACATGGCCAAAAACAGTGCCATTGCCACAAACGGTACATCTACCCTATTATGTTCGTATGTATGATTTATTATTATTATTATTGCTATCTTTATTGCACAACAGATTAGTGCAATGCAAGCTTGACAAAGTTAAAGAAGAAAAATATAACACCAAGCAATATAAAATGCTGCTTTATACTTAACCTCGAGATTAAAACTAATACTAAAACTAAGCCCAGAGAAATACTACAGATTACAGCTAAAGTACTAAAATAAAATATGTCCATAAAACAGAAAAATAGAGACATAAAGCAGATTGTGTCTGAGAGGTGTAAAAGTGGTGGGAAGCTAAATGTTTTTCACAACCCCCTAATCTACGAGTATATAAATGTTAATGACATCATTCTTTTTAATGCAACTGTCTTGTTTTCCCTGCCATTCACAGCCCGAACTTGCCTTCCACCCCTGTTGCCGTGCAGCTTGTAACGGAAAACAAGGCAGTTCATTGAACTCTGTAAGAAGGGAAGTTCTATTATAATGACGCGCCCAGAGCTTGATTATTCTCTGTTGGCGACGTCTAATCGCGTTTCAAACGGCTCGTGAACGGATTAAAAATGAATCTGTCGGCTGCGTCGCGATGCGGCGCACGTACTCGAGCGGCGTTCCCCCGCTGCAGCTGACTTTCGGCTTTTGTTTACGACGGAGCCAGCAAGACGACGCGCTTAACGAAGAAATTAAAGGCCGCGGGGATAGAACCGCGACTCCGCGCCCTCCCTTTTCCGTTAAGCTTTTACGATACACACCGCGTACAACGCCGCGCGTCTCTGACCTGGTAAACCGATTTTCTTCGAATTACGTCGTCGCGTCGCTCTCCGTATCGCTGCTCCCGTATCGATAATTAATTACCCTGGAACGGGGACCACCGGGTAGAATTGTACACTGTTGCACAACTTGCTTCATTCATCTATTTCCACGAGCCGATTTCTCGGTAGCTCCTCGTCTCCCTCACGGGCTCCGACAACGCGCATCCAGCAACGAAATATCAATGAACTGTTAGATCGTCAGTAGTATATTCGTGGAGCGTCCCGTGGCAATGTTTACAACATTAGTATTCTGCTTTCCTGCAAATCTCTGTAGTTCATATTTAAGGCTGAGTGTGACGCTGATTTGTGGAGCAATTGAGGGATAAGAATAGGGAATCGTTGGTACCTATATACGAGCTGGAAATCGACCAATTTAGAATCATAAATTACAGGGACGTTTATGTGTCTTCAGCATGACGTTACGGTCTATAAATGTCTATTATTTCGAGGCAGCAAGGGGTCGCTGCGCGGGGGTTGTAAAACCCGCAGCACGCACTGCGCCGTGCTGCTGCTCCGCTGATTTTTATAATGTCTCCTTCGACGAGGATCTTCCTGTTTTCGGTAAGTCATTCGATTCCAGTCTCTCGAACAGAAATGTATGATTTTGTTTTAGCGAATCGTCTATAATAATCCCGGGAATATTGTGGTAGAAACAAAGCCAGGTTGTAGAACTCTCGCTTACAGTATGTTCATAAAAATTTAATATTTAATTCTGTAGGAATGTTTGCAAGGCGAATGTCAACTGCGCGAAGTGGGCAACGTCGTAGTGCGACTATTTTATTCAAACCATTCACGAGAGGGAGCGTCTTGCCGCTTCGGGAGAAGCAATTAAGCCGAAGCTTCAATTTCCCTGGAAGTTCAGTCTCATTGTTGTTCGTTTGATCGTCAGCATGGTGTGCACGCGTCTCTGGCACACGATTTTCCCCTTTCGAGGAACTTCGTATCCGCTCGTAACTCTCACGCGTCCGCCACGAATCATTAAAGTGGATAAGAGGCGCGAGTAGAATTGCTCGACGTCTGGCAGACCTCCCCCCCCCCCCCCCCCCTTTTTGTCGCGGAAACTGGAACGATCCCGCGTGTCCTTCGTGAAGGAATCCCGAGGAGCGGAATAAGGGGCAGACAGCCGCGCGCGGGCGCGCTCACCCTTCATAATTTTGGGGGACAGCGCGGCAAAAATGCCCCTGTAATTTCCTTGAGGGCGCTCGAAACACCCCGTCCCTTCGCCGAGGGTTGGGAAACAAAGGGGAGGGCCTCCTTCCTGAATATCGGTGTCCTTGGGTCGGGGACGGGTTTATCATAAACGGGATTCTTTGACGCAACTGGCGCGGAATATCCATTATTCTATTTGTATGCTTTGAAAGTTACAAAGGCGTCTGTTCTGGTTAGGTTGTCCATCTGGTTATTGGAATTAAATTCAATTTAAATAAGCGTATTTTGCGGGAAAGATTTTTGCGGGGCAAAAGCTTAAGCGGAGCTTAAGATTTTTTAAAAATCTTTTGAACGCTGAACGTCGAACGGCGATTCGAGCTTTTTTCAGCTACAAATCTCTGCGCCACCCTGTATTAAAAAATAACTATCCACTTTTTGAACCTTTCTCCACGAAACCTGTATCTCAAAAGCGTGCAGCAGCTCTAGATATATTCTATAGATAGAAGGAAAATAAAATTGGCAGAAATCGCGAGTCTCCAGTTGCAGAGCTTCGTCTATTTTTTTAAACATTTCTTCCAACGTTGCAGCTTTTTGAAAAGTGCACGTTTTGTGGAGGAAGCTTCAAGGAACAGAATGGTATTTTTTTAAATTCTCAGCATTGACTGCTAATAATGATTTCCACACTTCTCCGAGCACCTTGGTTAAATAAATACTGTCGTGTCGTTTTTTTTTTTTTTTAAATGATTCCTTCCTAAATATATGCTACTTGGACATCGCTGGCGACAAAGGGAAATTTATCTTCCGCCAGCTTACGACTAATTTTCCCATGGAAAATCTCCCATAGCCGGGTCTGCAACTTCTGCACTTTCATGCACTTTAAAACAATACTACGCGACGTTGGTTGTTTATCGAGACTAACGAAGGCAAACACTAATAAGCAGAAATCTTGGTAACGACTCCCTCTCCCTCTCTCCCTGTATAATTAGATTCGCTTCAAACTTTAATATAACGAGAAAACTCGAGAACAAGTAGGTCATTCGCTTAGTGCAGATCAAGGCGTATTTATTTGTTAATTATATGAACGTCGTCGCGATATTATTTATGCGGAAAATGGTGTTTGCTTCACGATATCTGTATGATCGACAATTTTTGCTAGCCGAAAAGAAAGCGTCAATCTACTTTCATTATTCCTTTAGATTATCTCGGTTAATAACATTTCGTTAATTATATCCATCACTATAACAGTAACAGGATGAAGTTTTCCAAGGTTTTCGATGTTAAATCAGATAAAACTCGGAGTAGGGGAGAGTTGGAAATATCGTACTGGTCACCTAAATCGTACCTCATAAATTTCTCATTAATTAACGAATATAAACGACATCTGATAATAAAAATATCAAGTAAATGCGAAATAAAAAATAGAAACAAAACCTTTTGAGCTTACATCCTATTTTGTGCGTGCTATAAACATTTTAAAAAATCAGGTATGATTGATGTAACTTTTTACCACTTTATTTTAGCTGATAATAATCAAACAATGCAATTTTGTCCTATATTTTTGTATTTTTCTAAAAGAATATTTTACATTCATTTTATGTCCATATTACATTTATTATAAAGTTTAAATTGATATTTATAAATAAATTGATCATGTTTCCTAAATAGTACCACTACAATCGTATCAGTAGGATTTGACAACTCGTATGTTATATAGGTTATGTACATATATCATATTCATAGGTTATTGCGGCCTGTGTGTGATCCATATACATATGTATATGTAACTATATAATAATCATTACTTTATGTTGAATATTTTCTTCTCAATTTGTTATTAATACTATTTTTAGTGGAGGTGGTACGATTTAGGAAACCGGTTGCCTAAATCGTACCTTTTACAGTATGGCGACAAAACGATTAATAACAAATTAATTTGTTCTGAACGAAAACTAATTTGCGTTCAAAATAGTACTAAATGTAAAATAGAACGTAAAATGATAAAATGATATACTTCTAGATATCGAAACATATTCTTAGAAGATCTCAGTGAAGTGTTGTATCTGATAGAATACAGAGAATTTTCCAAATTCCATCTGCTACAACATTTCACTACAGTATTCACAATTTCACTTGCACCTGCATCTGAATTCCACATTCTACAGCAGAAAGGATACAAAAGATCAAAGAGCTCTTGAAAATTTCAAACCTATTTATTCCATATAAATTCACAATACAGCTTACACACTGAAACACATCCAATACAGTCATTCTTACATTAATATTCTAACAACAAGGCAGCCCCTTACTCCGCAACCCTATTCAAATACCGAATGCCCAGTTGACCCTTCGCAGTTCTGTGTCCACAGTGCCTGGACATCGATTTTATCCCAGAGAAGTCTACGTCCGGCGTATCTGTTGCACGAGTATCAGTTCCACGCTTCCACATTTCATACATCCGCTGGTGGGCATTGCCACTCTTACAAACTTCATTCGAATACAATTAACAGAATCAACGACCACGAAGGCTTACATAATCAAGATTACACTATGCCCCCCTTTTAAAGCCACCCCCTGACACTTGGAAATCAGACGCCCGAAATTCTCTATTCAAATTCTTAATCGACCGTTCTCCTATCGTCGCTGGTAAAGGATTGGAAATTTCCAGCTGCCACGGGAGCCGGAGCGGATTTTTATTAATTACTTTATTGTTCCCCCACCACGGTTATCGATCAATTGTACGACGCCTGTATACAACCGATTGTTTTGCGGGTGATTGGTTGTTATGTGCGGTAGCGCGAGACCCCGGTAGTCGTTGTTTTTGGTGTCTCGAGGCTGATGGATGGCGGATATCGACTGCATCGCTGCAGGGGGACTGGGTGGCTTTCTCATTTCACAGGCCGAGAGGGACTTCCGGCGGAACCCAACCCCCGGGGGAGACGCTGGGAATTCGCTTTAGCCGCGGCATCAAATGTCGCCGAATTTTCTGTTGGTGTAACCAATTTTATCCACCCGCCCTCTCTGTCGTCCCCCTCAGCCCCCCCCCCTCAGCCCCCCCCCCCTCAGCCTCCTCCCCTCCCCCGCCTCTCTGTCGCCCTCACTCGCGCGGTATTCCCGCGAAACCTTTTTCTCTGTCGGCCGGAAGCGTTCATTGGAAAAATATAACAGAGCGCAGAGAAGCGCTACATATTCCAATATAAAGCATCGGATAACTGAAATTGAAGTTCCTCCAGCTCTGGGAGGGTACGGGGTTTGAAAACGAGGAGCCCACCACTCGCGGGGGCAAAAATGCCACGGCTGGAGCAGCGCGGAAAGAATAACCTTAAAAACGTTGCAGCTGATGTCTAACGGTGGATCGGCGCTCTCGATTCAGATTTACTCGGGTTTCAACAGCGGAATGGAATTGGTTTCCTTGGCAGCTTTCAAAAGGGCCAGTTTTATTTGTGAATTTTAGGGTCTCGCGAGCTGGCTTCCGGTTAAGTTCGAGCAGCGTTGATTTTCCTTAGCTTGTGCGTGGGAAATTGTTGCGAAACGATGGCACGGAATATTTGAATAATTTTCAGGATCGTGTCGACATGTGAAATTCAACATACCTCTGGTAAATGCTCGATTTTTTACGCATCAGCACTTTCGAGCGTTTCAATGAACGCTCATTACTCTTTGTGTATCAAGATTCCTCTAATTACGCGCGGCGCGGTATCGAAAGCCGCAAAGTCCATCGTGCTCCCTGATGATTCTGCGTTTCAATCACTCGCGGTGAATTACCAGAGGGAATAGCACGAGAAAAAGCGGCGGAATTGGGGTAGCCCAGATGCAAAATGTTGCAGGCGGGAAGCGTTTGACTAAATTTCCAATGAGATCGATGTTAAAATAGTCTGTATAAGCAGTAATAAATATTCGGTCGATATATTAATAACGAGCTGCCCCGTTACCTGGTTCAACCCGGCAATTATTTGTGATGTTTTCCACGTTCTTCATAAATAGCTTTATAATCTAATCTAAGACGTGTGTAATGCGTATTGAAAATTTCATAGAAATCCGTTCAGCCGTGTAGGCGGCAAAGAAGGACAAACAATCAAACAGACAACGTTTCACTTTTATATTAGTAGGGATTCAGTTCAAAGTCAAACTTCAGAGTCTGCAGCGCGAGCTACTGATGCATGTCCGACTATGCGCCGGGCAGTACTACTTGCCCGTCCGACCACCAAGTAACTACTTCGGCAAGAAGTGCTGGAAAAAGGAAACATTTAACCGCTTTTTACTCGTTACCTTTTTCTCCACGATGAAATAGAGCACAGCCTCGAGTATCTTCAAATACAAATAGCCAGTTAATGAAATCAAAGTCCCTCAGGACCAAAACACTTCCTAAAACCCAAAAATCTCATCTCTACTTCCCCATCCTGAAGTACTTTAAATTTTCCACCCCCACATAACCAAATTCCTTTTAATTACCCACGAAGTCTTCCATGCATCTTTTATGCTTCCTCATTTCACTAAACCCCCGATGCATTCACAAAAAGCGCGGAACCGCAGAACCCCCGAAGGTGCGGCAAAAAATCAGGCCAAAACGGAGCCGGGGAGGAAAGAGAGGGGACCGTCAGCGGCGTCCGTGGACGTTGGTGGGCACAGATTTTCCTACCTAGGGGGGAGGGAAACGATCCGTCGTTGTCCAATTTGCTGTACGAAGCCAATAGCCGTCGTCGTGCGCGACGGCACCGAAAAGAAAGAAAAAAGGGGAAACGGGACGTCCTGTACGACGGTGGCGCGCCGTTATCCGATATTTGTGACCGAAAATAGAAGCAGGTATCGTATAAAATGACAATAAGGGCGTGCCATCCTCTGCTATCGTGCTGGACATCAATAACATTCGTTACCGGCGTTACACCCCGTATATACGGGCGTACATATACACGGAGATTACCGTGCTCCTTCACGGGGCTGTATTGTGTCCTGTGCTTCACCTGTTCTCCGTCGTCTACAGGGGGAGGTGGGAGTGGGGGGTTAGCTGGCACATGCCTCTTTTTCTCTTCTCGCGTCGACGTGGCCGTGGCAGGGGTGTGCACCCCCACGGACGAGCTGTACGTGGCTGTGCCTTCCGGTGTGTATGGTAGTCAGTAAAGAATAGCCAGTCGCGCGACAGCGTATAGGGCCACTTTACGTAACTTATGTCGCCTTTGTTAGGGAATATCTCTCGTCCCGTTGCGGCGCGTCCATGGCGTTCGGCCCCGCCGATCTTCCACCACGGCCAGACGTCTGCCTTGTCGTCGATGCCCTTGCCGTTCACGGGGGTGGTCCTCGTCATCGTCATCGTTCTGGTCGACCGTTCTCATTGATATTTCGAGGTATTGCGCGGTTATCTGGCCTTTATTCTTCTGCGCTGTATTTTCTTGCAGGGGTGGTAACCGGCGGGGGTGAAGTGGGACCCATTAACGCGGCTCGCTGGGCACATTTCTAGTTGGAGGCGCGACAATTCCGAATGGACGGATGAGTAGCTGTTATATGGGGGTTTGAAGGATTTTGGTTTTCTTCGATGCTTCGGTGGAGGTTAATTGGATATTTCTGTGGATTCATGTCGCTGGTTGTCGCGTGCTTTGTACCTATGTATGCGTGGGTAGGAATTTGGTTGAAAGTTCGGTGTACTCGGTATTGTTGTTTTTTAAAAATTGGGTTGGGGAATGAGTGGTTCTATGGGAGGAGCAGAGATTTATTTCGGCTGATTTGGAAGGGGGTGTAAGTTTATATGTGTGGGGATATATTTCGATTAGAGTTCAACAGGTGCTATAAATATTGTGGACATGTCATAATCCGTTCTTATTGCTTCTGGTTTAGTCTTTATCGGGAAGCCTTTTGTATTTGGGTGGAAATTAAATTTATTTTGTATTTAGTAGATTCATTTTTTAACTTAGGTCGGTGTTGCACGGACAATTATCGCAGGGATTCAATGCTGTACCAAGTATTTCAAGAAGAAATTTCGTAATTTACGGTAATTACTGGGATTGATTTGATAGTTTACGCTGTTTTGCGAAAACTGTCGCAAAAATTACACGTACCAGACGATACTGCGCAAAACGATTGCATTAAATTTGCATACAGCTTTGCAAGTTAAATTTAGCGCGTGTATCTTTATGCCTGCATTTCATGCAAGGTATGTTCAACCGTGCTGAATCTTTTTTAACCTAACCACAATAAAACGTGTATTATTCCAAATAAACAAAAATAGTGTCACAAAAGAGGAAATCTGTTTTTCGGTTTCAAGCGAAAATTTACAATATTTGTAATCGGTGCGCATCGGATTAACATTCTTCCTTTACCTCTCGCAGACTCAAAATTTCCTTTCAAACTAATTCTCGTGAAATTTGAATGACAGAAATATATCCTTGATAAATGAGGAAGAACAATCCTTTAAATAATTTCCACACCCATTTCTTCCATCGCATCTCAATCCAGTTTAAAATAATATTTTCTCAACAATCCCCTGTAAGATAAATATTCCTGTCGAGCATTCTCGTCGCCGTGATATTTGAATTTTCATCAGATGTTCATCGTGGCCAAGACATTACAATATTCCACATCGTGGCGTGTTCCACTTAAGGGGTTATGCTTACCTGTGAGGTCTGAAAAAACATGTATATTCGGGAATTTTTGGGGGAACAACTTGAAGTCTTTTTTAATCAAACCCCTTAAGCACGTTATCCTGCACTCCTTTCATTCTAATCTCCATGTTCTAACGCTATTTTGAAAGTAAAAGCCAGCGTCGTCGACCGTTGTCCACAACGTCGTTAGATGATGTCTTCGTGGTCCGCCTCAGCTATGCCAGCCTTCTCAGGAAGCGGCTTAAAAGGCGGGTAAATAATCCATTTTCGCAGTCTAACGCATTTACTCGATCCATGGTTACGTTCACTCCAGTGTACTCTGGCCTTTCTTCCGAGATTACTCGCAATAAGAAGGTGCCACGAAATGGGGGCCCAAATCTTTGATATAATCGCGAACTTTTTACCAAGGAAAACAATTCAAATGATAGAGCGAAAATAATAATTTTTATTTATTTTCTTTGCTGATAATAGTCACATTCGTGTGGATTAGCTAGGCATAATGAACGGGGACACATTTCGTGACCACAGAGTTTAGCATTTGAAAGTTTTTAGACGACAGACAAACACACAAACACTTTCTGCTTTATATATTAAGATTGAGGCACTGAAAGCAAAAACGAACTAACCCACATGTTTTACGACATTGAGTTACTAGCAATAATGCATTCCAATAGGCTGTACTAATAATATAAAATAGAAAAAATTATTATTTTCTCAATGCAGGTTCGTCCGTTTTTGCGCTCAATGCCTCAATTCTTACATTCCTACTTCCTTTTTTTCCTGATAATATAAGTGGTAGCATAAGATCTTCCAGTACACAGTTGACTCGGTTTCATCTCGATTATCAATTCCCGTCAAATACAAATTTCCAAAAATGAAGACACTTTACAGCGAACGCTGCAGTATTTACCAACCTATATAAAACTTTCAAATAACCACAACACTTTATTAATTATAAATTTCTACTTAACACAATCTGCCTGTCATAATCAATATCCTGTCACTAATCCATGCCAATTCCACTCGCTCAGATCGCTTATTGTTTTTAATCTGAACGCCACCTAACATCATCCTCTTACACCTTCCATCTACCAAACAATTCCGGAAACTTAGTCGTCCCTAGTTGCTTTGACGCTTGCATACCAATCGCCCCTGTGCTCTCCACTTCACGCCCCATCTTTTACAATGCTCGTAACCGCGTTCCCCTCCAACGAACTGTACATCCCAGCATCCAGCGGCGCTCGGCAACCCCGGAGCAACTAAAACAAGCCCCACCGTCAATCCCAGGCCAGGAAACGATCGTCTGGAGGCGCGTGAAAGTGAATCACTGATAATGACACGGCTCGGAGGAGCAGCCCTCGGCGAGAGTAACGCTCGCCAATTATCATCTGGGATGTGGCGTGCCGTAAACGGGAATGGTATCGCGGCCTCTGGGTGTCTACATTCTGCATAGCCTTCTTTCCTTTTCGCCCGCGGTCGGCCACCCTTATTCCCGGTTTAAGAATTAAATTAGCCGATACGAGGGACGGCTCTCTGGCGGGGAACAACGCTGTAGGAGGAAGTGATCCCCCGATGTCTACTGGAGTCACGAACGAAGAAGAACCTCTCGAGAGTGTCATGAGGGCCACGATTCCTCCGCCTTCCCCCATCACCGGGCTCTCCGCCTCGCCGTGGCCAGGGGTGCGACGGTAGGCAGGCAAAGCACAAACCAGGATATTGAAATTTCCTGTGGAAAGAAGTATTTTTCTTGTTGAATTTCTCCTTTCCTTGCCCCACTTTAAAGTGCTCGGTTTCCAGTCGTTCGCGAGCCAGCGTGGCTGCTCTTCCCGGTTAAAAGTCGTTAGGGAGCTGTAGCTTTAACGGATGGCGGGGGGCTCGTTGACGAGAATACAGGGGGGCGGTTTCGTTTTACCGAGCTTTCAGACCACCTTCAATTTTCGAGCGGTTCCTAGGCGGTGCCACGGCATCGAGTGGCGCGCTGCGTAATTCCTCCTTCGCTGCTGGCATCTTTTATTTTGTTGCGAATCTTTGGAGATCCTGACTTGTCTTATCTTGTTTTTCAATCGGTTACTCGCGTTCGGATGCAGAGAAATGATTTTTGATTTTTCCGAGTTTAGCTTCGATTGAGTGTCAGTGAATGTGTGTTGTAAATAATTCTTTGGTCATTTGTGTGGTGTCCCATGCGCTTTGGTACCAACCAAGAAGATTTTCTTTCTCTTTGATGACAGCCGAAGTGGACGAAGCCTGAGACATCTTCGAAATGTTTTGTATAAAAGCGTGAAACAGCCTGCAGCCAGAGAATAATATCGATCGAAGAGTGATTCGTTTCTTTGTGTACGTAAGGATTAAAATTTGATAGGTTCGCTGTATTGATTAGAGTTCATTGTGTGTGCACACACACATTGGACAGTTACAACTTGCCACAATCACAATCTTATACCCGTCAGAATTTATAAGAAATTCTAGTAAACCATCAGTAGACCTACAACTCATCCTATCCACCCAATGAAAATCACTCTCAACTTGTTTACTACGAATCTACTTAGTAACACTAGTGAACTTGGTATCTAAAATTATATCTTTCGAGTTGTAACTCATACGCCCTAATCACGCACAATTCCATTCCAAATTTCATTTCAGCCCGTCGGAGACTAATTTATAAATGCCCTGCACGTAATACAGAAACAGTATTCGACTAAAATGTAATATTTTGTGCCGGCCGTCGGCGGCGGACGAGCAAACACGCGACTGCAAAGTAGGGCACCGTTGCGTCGCGCCCTAAATTTCTCCTTTTAAACGAGGGGGCGAAAGTTGCGCAACAAAATGCTTCACGCGCTTATAGTCTAACGTCGTTAATCTAGTATTACGCGGAAGAGTAAGTTGCTCGTTATTAGGTGAGAACCTTCGCCGCAGGGGTGTAATGTGGGGTATAATATGGAGCAAATCGGTTCTTATTACGTGGGGGAACGACGCGGCGCCTTTTTATTTTTACCGGAAATGCAGCCGTGCCTTTCGTTCCGGACCCCCCCCCCCCCCTCCCACACACGCTGCAGGTAAAATTAAATGGCAGCTCACCCTCGGGGGAGGGCGGATTAAAATTAAAGCAAGCTCCGAGCCGTATTTTCGAGCTTTCCTTCGTCATCGTATTCAATCGCGGCCAGTGGAGATTTATTCAGGAAAATGTCGTTTCCACGGCAACGAAATCACGCGCTGCGTGTATCTGTCGATATTTTCGTCAATTTTCATGAAACTAGGGGATTGTTATTGCCGTTTCGCTGTAACGGCGGCTTCAGGGGAGGGAGGATTTCTTTGTCGAGATTAAATGGATTGTAGGACAGTGGGTTCTTTTTGTGCCCGTGTTTTGGCTATAATTAAATACATGTGGAGGATTATGGGTAATAGTAGTGTAGGAGAATTAGACGATCTAAGGTTTAAACATATTAAATATCGCAATCGTGAAGAATTAATTTTTTTCATTTTTTCATTTTGTATTTTCTACAGGGACTCTTTAAACTTTAGGGGACCGGCAAAACCCTTCTCGGGGCTTTGAGTAAGCACACTACTTAAAAATATCTTAAAGTATAAATACGTATGTGTGTGTTAGTGTTCGACTGCATTTTTGTCTGTGTTCGACTATAAATTCGTTCTGCTCAAAAGAACACAAAGAATACGACAAAATAAAATAATAAATAAAAACATGAAGAAAAAAGAAAAAAGAAGAAAAGATGATACAAAAACTTTCTACGTCTACGTCGGTAGATCTGGGTAAAGCTAAAAGAAAGTTCTCTGAATTTTGGTATGTGTTCATTCGTTTACGTCAGTAAAACTGCCACGTAGGTCAAACATTTTTACAATTCGACTACAGATTCGTAATCCGCAGTATAAAAAACCCCCAGACATACTGTATTTTTAAATTAAAAAATGTTAAAAATTTTATTTCCGTTCGGTACAAAATAAATTTTTGGAAACTGAAGCCACTATTTTTAAAAAGAAAAAAAAATGCCAGTCTTCTAAAAGTTAATGAAGAAGTACCTATGTGCTTAGTTGTGAACCGTGGTCAATATTCCTGCCTCTACCAAAATCTTGTGCTCTTAGATTAATCAGATTTCAGACACAAGAAAATATTATCTGGAGATATATTACTCCATATTACTACCTTCCCAGAAAACCAAGAAACACAGTCCAAGAACACGATACTTCTCCGTCATCCCCCACAAACCCAAAAAACATACCAGAAACCCACCCCAGTCGTCCTTTATCCCCGCAAAACCTAAACACTCCAAATTCCAAAATCAAAATCTAATCACGTAGCCCTCTGAAAAACCTCTCTACAATCAAAACTAAACCATTTCTCGCCCCCCCCCCCCCCCTTCGTTCCACACACCTAAGCACCATCTCGGACATCCCGAAAAAATCCCGAAAAACCATTCCACTTTCCAAACGCCCAGCAAACACTGCGCATAGAGATTACAGGATCGGAATGGATCCGCGGTAAATCAATTTCAGGGGGGGGGGGGGGGGGAGAGCGTAGGCCAGAGGCTCGAGGAGAAATCCGTGACGGGTATAGGGGGATGGTCCCCTGAATCCTTGGATCGGGGGCGGTGGACGGACGAAGCACGTGAAATCATCGTCCCAGAGGGATCGAGCAATCGTCGCTATACCATCCGCCAAGATAAACTCTTGGCACGTCTTCATTAGAGTTTTCTAGTCTATTTACGGGCGAGTAGGGGGGAGGCTCGGGGTGGGCTTCCCTTATTGCCGGACCAGAAACAACATGCCGGGCTCATCGGTGGCCCTTCGATCCGCATAGTTGCCCGCGCGTTTTGGCCCCCGAGAGTTTCGCCGCCTGTTTGTTCTGCTCTAGGAATTCACTCTCTCTCCTCGCGTCGCTCGCCAGTGTTTTCGCGATCGTGCGCCCGCCGAGTTGGACGGAACTCTCGTTCGTCGCTTAATGGCGGCGCGGGGCCGAAAGCATTTGTGACGGGGACGCGAGGACGAAAAGGAAGGGACGCTCGTGGAACGAGTCAATAAAAGCATTCGCTTTCTTTAAGTAATCGCCTTCGCGAGATGGCCATTTCCTCTGGACGCGCTGCTGCGTCGTTTCCCGTCCCCCGCATCGCAGACGGCCACCGTCGGCGATCCAACGGGATTGTTTGTTAAATAAAGTTGGCGGAACGGCGATGAAACGTTGGATCGCCGACGACCGAACGACGCAGAGTAACGCTGAGTGAACCTCCGCCCGAGGCCAGGCTTCATCTTTTTCACCCCCCCCCCCCCGCCGAGCTGGTTAACGAAGTTTAATTATGGTTTATTGGGTCTCGTCGGGTTAGTCGGTCGTCTAAGCGATGCTCTTACAGAATAGATTTTCTTCTAACTGGAGGCTTAGGATAATTATTCTGGCTCCTGTGATCGGGCAAAGTTGGAACACAGTGTTTCTTTCACTAGGCAGAGACGATAATCATTATTGAAAATACGAGGGTAGTAGTCCCAGGGGATTTTAATGATTCTGCTTTTTATTCTCAGGGAAGCACTGACCTCAGCCACAAAAGTTATCTATTATTATCGCCCGTAGATACTTTGTTAGCTAAGAGAAAAAGTTTAGAGTTATTAGATCATCCAGGGACGTATTTTTACCAGAGTTAAGTTGCCGTGAATGACAGGCCGTGGGTTTTTTTTTTGTGCAGAAACCGTCGATCACAGTTTGTGAATCATCAGCAGAGATTCACATGACCGAAATGATTGACGTGTTTGCCATTACAAGCAATTTCCTTCGAGCTTCGAAACAGTTGCGGTACATTTTCAATAAAAGACAGGGAAAGGCATTTGCGTGGAAATTTCGTCCCTTGTTTCCGATCGGTTGCGAATCGAATACAGAATTAGTGTCCACAATTACCGCCCGAAATGTCGTGCAATTTATGGCGGGCACGAATCGGGTCGCTCGCATTTATAACATATGGAAATCAGCGAGCTTTTAGGCAGCCACGGATCTGCAAAATACGGTCGCGTATCAATGCACATTTATCATGAAAACAGTAGCTTAAACGGACCCAGCCGGCTGATATATCACTGACAAATTATCTTCTGATTTTGACCGGCGAATTAGTCTTGAAAAATTCCCTTCTTCTGGTTGGCGGGGTTGGGACGCTTCTACTCGAAGGGGATCGTTTTGCAAAAAGTCAAATGTGCCACCATAAATCAATCTTATACTATACTCAAGTATGTTCTGTAAAAAAGCTTCTCATTCCTCCGCAATATTGTATTAAAATTGTATAAACGTTTCTTCCATCAAAGTTACGAAAAAGAAAGGATGTATTTGCTTCACAAATCCCGAATTTAAGACTTCGATTTCTATTCGCGATGAAAACCATGGAACAAGCATATCAAGTTTCAAAATCAAACCGATTACTTTCAACAAAGCTCCTCATTTTTTAATTCGACTTGTTTGAGCCTCTGTTTCACGTTCAAGCACGCGTTTATAAATTCCTTCTGTACTGCATCCCCGCCTGACGTGGTGCAGGTAAATAAAGTAGCGGCAGCGTCAAATTCGGATTTCCCCTTAATCGAATCCTCGATAATTCCAATTTCATTCAGTTTCAATTACGCGGAGCTCCGCACGGTTCGAGGCCTCGTTCTCATTAGAGTTTTGCCGGCGCTTACATCCGGCAGACGCTCGCGTTTTGGCAAACTTGCTAAATCCGACGCGTTTCGAACACCGCCGACCGCGTTAGCCAGTTTCGCGCGGAACTGCGCGCAGCCAGAGGGAGGAAATGATTTTTCGCACGTCGGGTAACGTAGTTTTCAAGTTGAAAACGGCTGGGCGCGATCGCGCGGAAAATGAACACGATAACCGTCAGAATTCACGCCGCAGCGAATTATTTGTTTCGAATCGGGCATAAGGATAATAAAAATAATAAAAATCGTACCGTTGAATGCTCGAGATTTTCGTGCGGCTTCGCTTTCTTTTAAAGGAACGTTTTTTGCAAACTGTCGCGCAATGGCTCAACATTCTATTCTATTATATTATTCTTTTTTAAATGTAAACCATTACGTTCCGTGGGTCTTAATTTATTTTCCTCCTTTTATATTAATTACTACGCGAAACACTGCAAAAAAGAAGAAAAGCGGACAAGAATGTATGCTTCCTCTAACTGGTGTTGAAATGGAAGGGAAATAAAAGTTCGGTCACAGTGAAATTCATTTAGACATTACTTGATCGTTAATGAATCAGAGTGTTTGGAGATTTTATTCCAGGTACCGTTGTCTTGTTGGTTGGTTCATTGCGGTTCGGAGGAACGTTCGTTTAGAAAAGTTGCATGGGTCAGACGACGGGGGGAGTTTGGAGGGAAAATGGAAATGGGGTGAAATCGTTTCTGCCGAGAGCCAGCTGCACGTAACGTTTCGTCCTGGTGGACGGCTCGAAAATTGTAGCCGTCATTATCTATTCAGGCGCATCAGGTCGGCTTGAGATATTGAACTGCACTATCCTATTTAAATATTCATGAACGTCTTTGTAATCGACGTAATACGGGTCTAGCGTAATCTCACGTGTCAGAAAGTAAATGGGGATGCATTTTCAACTGGCGATTCGGCGACGATAAAACGTGTATGCATAGTATTAATTTCATTAATCCGCCCGATTGTTAGTCCATGGATCCTCGGATAAAATGTGTTCTGGCTGAGGAAAAAGGCGGCAGCCACGGTTTTTATAAGTGATTCTACGCGTCACACTCATCTTTCTATTTCTGGGAATTGCATTTAATAGGAGATAGAATAAGTAATGGGATTTCGAAGTGATTTGATGTACAATTAGTTTGATCGAGAATAATTGAGTAAATGTTCGATAATTCATAGAGAAGTTATAGGGGCGAAATGTAAAGTGTAATTTATTCTTCCCTAGTTCTAGTAGTCATCTCTTTCAATATCCATTATCCAGTACCATCCTCAAGACACATATAACCTTCACAACCCTAAAAATTCATCCTCCCACAAAAAACATTTACACCGACCAAAACACTTGCGTCCCCAACGAACAGTCGTTTAAGAACCTTCGCCCCCTTCGAAATCGAAACTCCCCCCTGGAGCCGCGTTTCATCAGATCGACCCTCGATTAATTAGATTAATGAAAATGTCCCGCGGCGAGGATCGCCGGGATCTCACGTCGTGTCGGCGAGAGCTAGTGGCGCGCACGGTTCGCTGATCTTTATTTTCTTTTTCCACGGAACCGGGGAATTAAATTCTAGCCCAGCTTCCGTGCTCTATACGCGGCCTCTTGTTTCGCCGCGGGCTGTTTAGCGGCTCGCGCTGAAATAATTCCCGGTGGAAATTTGATTTGCTAATTTAACATCAGTTTTCACTGGTCGCCTCCCGTCATCGTCGACGGTTACCTAAACCCCCGTCCAAACCTCCCCCAGCCGCCCTCAGCCGCCCGTTTGGCCCTCGACGAAAACCGTGCTCGCAAGCCATCGCCACCCCCCCCCCCCACCGCGCCCCATGCTTGCAAGAACAATGGCATTATAATTATAATTGCTGCACACCGGCAACGTAAACAGCTCGGCTTTGTAGCGACGCGCGCGGACTTCTTGCTATTATTAAATGAGGCGGCTGCTGATGCTTTCAGCTTCTACCTAGCCGACATTATTACCGGACGTAATAATAGTAACGGAGTGGAGCAAAGGCTCGGCGAAGTCGATCCAAGACAAATTGCACGCGGGAATATCGCGGATGGGGTGCTCGTCGTCTCCTCGAGCGACCGTCGATCTTCCTCCCGCGATTTTCCGATGAAAATGGCGATTCGCAGTTTCGTGGCGCGTGGGTGTTTGTCGGGGATGTTTGCTCGACGCTGGTGCGTCGACGAATTGTCACCTTGCTGGATGTTGGAGGATTTATTCTGGGGTAATATTGTAGGAACTTGTTTCACGGGGATGAGAGGTGATCCGGGGTACATTGCAAAATTGAGTCCATGTTTTGATAAACCTTTCGCTGCGGATTTCGACTTCAGTCCACGCATTGAAAAATCTATTCTCTTGTACTGTGACTCTCAGCAAGTAGGTATTCGGTCGACTGTTTATTTCTTGGATTCCATATTTCATTTTCGACTCCTTCCGAGACAGTTTTATCGGTAACCATAAGTGGGAAATTAAGAACTCTTTTCATTCGTCTAAAATCGACACGTTTCAAGAACCGTGGACCAGATAATCGTAACAACACAGCCATCCGATAAAACGCCAGCTCTTAATAGCTGCTAACAATTTAATATCATTCCCATTGCGCCTTCCCCGGCATCGATTTTCGCGTGGCGTCCAGGGGAACGCGTCGCCAGGGCAGACGGGATTACGTAACGCGAATGATAAAAAAGACAAAGTTCCGCGAAAGGAGCGCCGCCGAGGTGGGCTGGGGAGGTGGAGGGGGAAAGGCAGTCGGGAGACGAAATGTTCTCCGAAGAACTTGGCCGTTTTCTCTCTGAATTTTTTCTTCCCTTTTCCTAGTCGCGTGTCGATCGCGATAATTGCTGCCGAGTTTACTGCGCTGTGCGGGCGTATCTCTTCGTCAATCGATCGTCCCGGCACTGCCATAGCGGGGCAAATATAAGGCGTAGAAAGGAGCGGCCGTTTAAAGCGGAATGCGCCCCTCGGGACGCGGGGGCCGCGCGCGCGCGCGCGCGCGACCCTGTGCACGTGTTTGTGCCGGGGCGGCCGGTAATAAATATGTAAAGTACGGTTTACCAAGTGTACACAGGAAACACACGCCGCCGTCCCGTATCCGGCAACCGATCTAGTACTTCGAAAAGTGCAAACGAATGACCCCGGAATGGATTACCAAATGGGGGATGATCGATAGCATCTGCTCGGTGGGGCACCGTGAAAACTTGGGCAACGTCGAATGAAATTTTCAGCAGCCGGCGACGAATAGTTGATCGAGCGTCGCGTTAACTCGATTTCCCTAGCTTCTGAACGTTCCAGGGGACTTTTAGCAGTCGGAGGCTCGCGGCCGCGAGTCTTGTGTGCCCGGAGGGGTGTGCTAGCATAGCTGGTGTCGCGTGTGAAGTTGCACGAGCAATTAAATGTATTTTGCAGCTTGTGGGCTGGGACTAGGTAGCTTGTTTTAATTCAATCTGATGGCTTAATTCAATCGAACTCGCTGAAAAATAGAGTAGAGAAATCGCAGGTTTTCAAGGTGGTGTTGATTGAGAGGATTTTATTCTTGCTTGGGAGCGAGCTGGGTTTAATGAAGCTACCTGACGAGTTGCCAAACTAAAGTGCAATGATTAAGTGCTTCACTGCGCGAATATTTGATTTATGCTTTGCGCGGGAGGCTTGATTAATTTGTGGTGAACAGACGTGATTAACGTTAGTAGACTTTGCATAATTTATGGTAGTGTATGAAGGTTCTGCTGGGGTGGGGAACGTGTAAATGGCCTAACTTTAGGGGATGGAAAAGAATACTGAATGAAATTCACCGTGAACAACATGTGTTAATAAGCATAATATTAAAATAAGAGTTTTATTACACTTCTCGCAATGAAATTAGCGAAAATGTATTAAATGATGTCGGCATAATATGATATAAAGTAAACGGAGATATATCTTAAGAATCAGAAATGAAATTGTTAAAAAATCTATATACGATTTTAAAGTAGCTATCTATCTATATTTATCTAATAAATTTTTGTACGAAAGGACTTAATTTATAAATTTTTTTTTTTAATACATTAAGATTCATAAATGAACGACTTCCTTGGCAGAATAGTGCGTTAAATTTAGAATTTAAAATATGTATATAAATTATAGGTAGTAATTTATTCATTAATTATATTTCTTTTTAAAATATATTTTATATAATTGTTTTATTATTATTACTAATGATAGGTAAAGCTTTTTTAACTTTGTTTGAACGTAAAACTTTAGGTTACATTCAGGATCGAAAGGGGCCAAGGTAGGAATGTTTTAAATAATTTTTATTGAAGAAATTCTTTGTATAATGTGTCCAGTGAAACGTTACAGAGAGATATAGTTTCAATCCTATTGCGTTGCACGGCGCGTCTGACCATACACGGCTTCTTCCACTTGTTCCCATCCACTTCACTCTTCTCTCGCGCTTCAACCTTACACAGCTGTCATACCATCCTCGATTCTCCCTATTCTATCATCGGTATGCAGTGTATTGAAACCCATTTCAATATTAAGCGCCTCAAATCAACAAAATTTTAAAAAATATTCCAAAATTACCAGTCCTATTAAAAATTCTCCAGTTAAACCATCGTTCGATGTATTAAGAAGGTTTCGAAGCTTCCTCCCTCGTATAAAGCTTGGCAGAATTCACTCCAAATTAGAAAACAGATTTACTAAAGTCCCATATAACGATAACAGATAAAAACCTTTGCAAAAAAAAAAGTTACTGACTTCTATGACACAGGATATTAAAAGAAGAATCTACAATTACCCTGTATCTGTCCAACCATGAAAACGCAGTCATAGAGTGATCTAAAACGATAACATCCGGGCACATTTAACCCTTTACAGTCCGGCAGGAATTACAAGCGATAATATCGACGCGATATGGGCACTCAGAGGGTTAATAAATGTGACAAAGGGAAAGCAGGGTCCCCGGTTGAATGTACACGGCTCGGAGGTTATCTTGCGTTTCTAGAAATGCGGGATTTGCTGGGATCGCGAGAAATTGGGGCCATTTCTCGGCGCATTAGCAAATAGCGCCAAAGGATCTTCGATGCATCTTCAGCCGCGGAGTGTGTTACATGAGCAGGGTACGTACGCGCTTATGATTAGAGCTACTTAGCTTTAATTAGTGCCTAATTCGATAGTGCATGCAGCATTATCCATCGTCTGTTTGCTCTCTCGACAACGTCTCTCTCGATTCCATCTCATAGCCGCTACTACAAGATGCCTAAACTAATCTAGCCCCGCAGCTAACTCCCTTTGATGATTTGTAATTGAGGATATCTGGTAAGGGCCATCCTCTGCTTGTGTGTCTAACAATATTCATCCACGTGAACGGAGTCGCTTTTGTTATGTGCGTGCTGCTTTGTTCCCTGGCCACGTGGCCGAACTCGACGAGTATCCTGTGGCTTTCGCTCGGACGTGCATGGTTCATCGCGGTGGATGTCCATTCATTTTTATCCTTAACACGTTCACTGTCACGGGAGTCAATGGTGACCACAGCGTTGAACTTTGAATCTCTCCTTAGAACGATTACGATAAGTAAACCCTTAGAGATATGCAAACTTCTGAGGAATATTATTATTAGGAGCTATGTGGAATATTAAGTGCATCGTTAAATGAATAACAATCAATTATTATCAATTATATATCAATAATATTTTATAATGATTATTATTGATAATAATAAATTATTCTTATTTCTGATGATATATATTTGAATAGATCGAAGGAGAATCGTGGGATCATATATTATTAAATTGGATCACAACGTCTTGATTCACGAATGTAAGGTGTAATACTGTTATAAAAAAATATTAACCAGTTCCCTAAAGATTATTTTACGAAGTGTGTAGCTAATTCGAGGTGATACAGTGTTGAAAGCAATATTTAGAAAAAGCAGTATCCTTGAACTGTGCGTTAATAATTTATGAAAGGAACGGGTTCTAGCTAGTTCCTCGCTCGATAATTCGATCTGAATATCAATATTTTCAACGATCTGTTCTATTTCCCGGTGACAGTAATGTCTTTTTAAATAATTCAGTGAAAAATGACACCCTGATGCGTAGGTTCGTATCACGAATTTATAATATTTCGTACAAACGAGGCCGCTTCGTATAAATACGCCGCGTTCTATCAGTTATTAATCGCACAGAGCATTACGTCATATTAATAATTCACTGTCAAATATGCCGTAGCATGTTTCGTGATTGCAAATTTATTCGTAATAGGGTGATAGGAGAATTCGTAGCATCTATGAAATAATGACAAATACGAGGGCAGGAAATCTAATTTTTCAATAGAATCCTACTACCATCGTGAATTGTAATTAAAAGTTACAGTAAGTGAAAAGTACGTTACGCATCAACAGCAAATAACAAACAAAGTTTCTCGCGAACAAAATTCAATGAATTTTGCATAATTTCCATAATTTCCATAATTTCAAACACTTTCCTTAAAATGACGAAGCTCTTCTTATCACTTTCTCCACCAATCAAACCGATTCTTCCCTTAATCAAACTAGAAATAACAAAAGTTCCCCTTCCATTTAACCCCATGTCTTAATGACTTCAGCCTCTCCCTCCTCCCTTCTTGCACAGTGACTCACAAGTTTCTTCACATAGATCAAGAAGAATAATTAATTATGACAGCTACTACCTTACGTTTGCTTCTTGATGCCTCCATTAACGTCACTTGCCCCACAATTTAACATAAAAAAATACGACCACAGGCATAAAACGTTCTAAAATGTTATTATTCTATTTTCTACTTCCGGCAGTAAAGCCCATTAATAATAATAATAATAATAATTTTTTTTATTGAACGTGAACAGCCTTTCCAAATAACAAATTTGGAGGAAGTTTCACTTGAGTCGATCGTTGCATCCTAAGATGCAAATAATGGACTTTCGATTACGTTCGCTGTTTTCTCAATGCCTGCTGCAAACGCTTCCCTGCCGGGAAGGATTCTTGTTGCATAAGGGTAGGTTTAAGAGTATTTCGACCGATACAAGGCATAAGGGGCCTGAACGCGTTGGAAATTCCAGCTGTATTCGCTGTCTACGCGTTTTCCGCGAGATTCCAGCTGCGCAAGCCTTTATTCGGAATTCATCGGATCTCGAATACTTTTCGTCCCGGGGCACGCCGGCAGATCCTTTGGAAATCCCGCGCGTGTGTGCAGGCACGATTGTACCCGTGGCAAGAATGTTTTTTCGCGTGATCCGCCAGTGAGCCCGGAGAAATGCTCGATTTCAAGGAAATCGCGCGACACGCGTCTGCGAACGTACCAACTGCACCTCCATTTATCTGTAAATTTCCCCGTCTGTTGACCTTACCTCGTATCCTTTACGGTACCCTCCATCCTGCCAGTTAGAATCTGATGCATCCTCTCCAGTAATCCCACGATTCAAGCTTCTTTAATGCGCGCACGATCGTTGTGAATTTTTCGTCTGCACTGATTGTGCTTTATATAAATAGGAGTGTATTCGCAAGGTGGGTTCTCATAGGAGAATTTTAAATTCTCTCGAAAGTGGAAGCATTAGAAACCTTAGGCTTTAAAAAAAGAACAGCTCCAACACAATTCCCTAAATAAATTTCAATGCTAAGGAAACCAGAAATTTTACAGAAATTTTATTATTCTGGGGGTTATTTTTACTATTAGAATAGTGGTACTAATAGTAGAAATAACCCCCAGAATAACAAAATTTCTATAGAATTTCTGGTTTCCTTAGAATTGGAATTTATTTAGGAAATCGTGTTGGAGCTGTTCTTTTCAGAATAACAAAATTTCTGTACGCTTGGCGACTAAATAGAGATTTCATTTAGCTTTCAGGTTGCAAATAGTATGTAACAAGTACCTAAATTATATTTTTTCAATCCTGCCCGAGCTCACGGTGAGAAAAGAGAACCTTGACGCTTGTATAAAATTGTAGATACATAATTTTGTAACTGAATGTTACTGTAATGTTAGACATATCACATTTATGCCACTAGTGTTTTCTAAGAAACCCCTTGAATCGCCAAATTCTATTGTTCCTATTATCGATCGTCCTTCAAACTTCCCCTTTACCTGCTGCTGTGAACCAGAGTCCTGGCTGAAGAAAGCTCTCTCAGTTACGCGAACAGCATTCATATACAACGAGCTCGTTGCTTAACGCCTCTGAAGAACTGGGGAGCATTAAGTAAAAGCTTGGATGTCCGCTCGTTGGACAGAGCCTTCTCGTTCCACGGCCTGTTAACTTTTCAACGAACCTCGGCCGCAAGACTCGAAAGCTCCTGGTAAAGCGTGATTTACACGTCACGGAAACTTGCCCCGTATTTTCCCCCTCTTTACATCCGTTCTCCGGGTGATTCTTTCGCGAGGAAACTCCGCGGACGCGATTGTTTCTTTTCGCTGCAACGGGGATCCTTGGGATCCCCTGATTCGTGGCCCTGCGAGATTCAGCGAGACAAGAGGCGTGCGAAACTCTCTTTCGTTAACGATAACGAAACTTTAATGCGCAAAGGTGAAGGAGCGAGTCGAAAATGCGGTACAAAAGCTTTTGATTTACCTGATCGAGGGCGAAATGGATGTTTCTGCAAAGATGAGTCGAAATTATGTAGCAGGTTTGTTTAAACAAGGTTTTGCTTTTAAGACAATCAGTTTGAAGATGGAACTTTTGGATTACCTCGAAAATAAAGGACTTTTCCTCATTTTTTTCAAAAGCCATGCTTTAAATACAAAAATTTTATTCCACATGTTCGACACTTTTTCTTCTTCTACCAACTTTTATAATTAATTTATTACAGGAGACACTCTGTTTAATAATAGTTACAGAAAATAGAAAAATAGACAGCCCAGCAGGTAGTAGCTAATTTTACGCCGTCTTATTCGATAAAGGACACCGCCACCAAAGCCAATGAAAATTTTTAATGAGGACCCATCGGGATGAGAATTGAACCGGTCGCTTTGCATATTTATTGACCGCTTGATTAAAGCCAAGAAAGTTTATATTGGTTATTAAAAAATCGTCAGACGGTTTTCGAGGTCGGAGAAGCTGCGTTCAGCTGGTCGAATGAATTTTAAATCAGGACACGTTGACAAGTGAATTAAAACTTGTGTGACGAGCGTAAGCGCGCTCTGTGCAAATATGGGGCGATATTGTTTGAAGTAATTCTTTGAGACACGTGTGCTCTAAAATTCCAGCGGTGCCATTTTGTCGCTAGTAGCTTTGTAGTCTTCTATTACAGTTAGAAGTGTCTTTACTTTCCAACAGCAGCCTTACAATCCCTTAACAACTTTTCAATAGTAACTGCATAACCTTCGAGTTTTCCTTTTCTCTTTTCGTTTTCATTTATTTTTCAACGATACCGTGCAATCTTTTTATGATTTCTACCGATCAAGATCCTGGCTGTGCTCAGCAGCTGTATAATTGCTCTTAATTACGATACTCACGCTGAAAGAAGTGTAATGCCATTTTATTGTTCATGCTTCACCACTATTATTGCTGCCTGTTGTTATCGGTAATTGAGCGATGCTCGAGGAGGGTTTTTAATGGGACAAAGGGAACCTTAAGGAGGCGATATCGAAATGGTGACCTTTGTTTCTTTTTGCACATTCTCCTTTCAAATTTTTTTTTTACGACGGACGCTTCTTTTTGCTCGCGTGAACAAGACATAATGATGCTGCCAAGCGGGACCAATTGAACGGAATATGACGTGGAAAGTTGGAGTGAAAGTCGTTACATTATTGCATCTTCAACGTGACACAGTACAAATTTATTCACAGAGCATCTGTAATTAATACAATATTTCCTGGTACATTGTTTCGAAATATTCTTTAACGTGGACAGTAATTTATCGATTATCGCACCGCAGAAAGTAATTATAATTAACCTTATATAATCTTAACAGTTAAACTACGCAGTAACAGAGTTGTGTTGAATTTGATTTTTTATTTACGTCCAAGTTGGAAATTCCCTACCTCAGTGCTTGATATCTAAAAAACACAGAAAAGCACGGCGTCGTGCGTGGAAAAACAGAGGAACGATGTCGATACGCTCTTCGAGGTGAACGACCAGGCAAACTACGTGTATTCTCAAGCAATAACAGCGCAAATGTGTGTTAATTCCCCAAGAATACGCGTCGCCAACCTGGTCTATGCGTCATTCGTAGATTCTTTTCTTTCTTCTCTTGATGTTTGACGCTATGTGGAAGCAATTGTTGTAGACGCCATCTCGGAAACAATCTCGGTCGTGGATCTCCTCAGAATCAGTCGCTGATGCAAACTTCTTTCCTTCTTCGTTCTTGATACTTAAAATGAAGCTTAATTAGAACCTTTTGTTGGCAATAGCCTCTCGCTATTTTTAATATGTACAGGTAAAATTGCTGGGATTTTGCTAATCCAGCTGTGTTGTTTTAAAAAAATTCGGAGACATGTACTATCATTGCAGCTGAATGACGAGGAAGTGTGAGAAAATTTACCGTGATGATAGTTTCTAAATAATTCCCATACTATAAATCCCAACGAACACAGCTCTGATTAGAGATTCTCCAACAGTTCTAGTCGCTTAAAATTAAAACTAACTTAACACGAAAGCGTTAAGCTTGAAATTAAACCGTGCCTTTGAAAGAGATCTCGAACCTATCTTCAAAATGATACCAAGTCGATGAAAATTTGTGAGATTGTCCTTTTTAATCTTTCTGACGTGATCGAAAAATTTCAAAAGAATTCACTAAACGGTTGCCGAGTTATAACGATTTTAATTTTCACTGATTCTACACGCACACTCGTATCGAAAGAGACGATCTTGACAAATAAAACAGCAGACAAAATGTTGAAGAAATGGTAGCAAGGTTTCCAATTTTTTTGTATATGTAGTATATAAATAGATGAAAATATCTGCCGAGTTTCAATTGGTTTCACTGCACCGTTTTAAAGAAATAAATTATAACATAAGAAAATTATTAATTCAGGGCATTTTCACTGCCAAAAGTTTAGCAAATAAATGCTTGAAGAAGCATTTGTAAAATGAAAAACACCTTTCTGGGAGTAAAAAATAAGACTCCAACTGTCGTTCGAGTTCCTTGCATCTGCATTTACTATGCGTAAGACGTAGATATTCAAGTATTTAAAATTCCATGTACTTTCGTCTAATATTGTACGTCCGATACATCCTTAAGCTCGCGCGGTCCATTTAATTAAGACAACAATCAGGAGCAACGGTGCGCAGGCACTCGAGAGCACGAGGGTATCGGGAGTCACGAGCACGGTAATCGATATATCGGGAAATAATTAAGGGGGATGCAGAGTGTGCCGGTCGCGAGCGCAATTACCGCGCGGGGCGGTTTCGATCTTGGCGCTTCTTTTTCGTTCGTAAACACGTGAACGCGCGCATAAAACTAATGGAATATGGTTGTACCGGGGCCAGGCTCGCGTGAAAGGGTTGCTGGTCTGGGTGCACACGTATCTGCATGCTTTGCCGGCCACATGAGCGCGTTCTGAATCACCCTGTTCCGTTCGCCAGCCTCTGTCCGTCGATTTAAGTATACCCGCGTGCAAATGGACGGGCCGAGCGTGGAAATATTAGCTCGCGCGCTGGACATCATGTCGCTCGACGGGAGCATTATTCTTAGTAATCATATTACGTCTCTCTGAAAGTCCGAGACTTTTTGAGAATTCCACAAAGAGCCCGTGTTTGTGGCTACTGACAGCCGTCTTCTTATTTCTGCACGAATTTCATTGCCAGAGGTATTTCTCCTAGTTTTTCTAGTCACTAGTTTTCCCTGCTTTCTACCCGTAATCGACGTCCCACACTACTGTGCTGCAAAATTGATCGCGAACATGGAACTACCGCGGATCGAGCTCGCAAGCTTCTGCAAGGAAGCAGCCAGCCCCTTGTGCTGCCATTTTGCTCCGCTCTGTCAAAGAATGCTTCTCCGTGGAATATTAACAGGATTTCCGGTCGCAGCCGCTGGTAGCCAAAGCACTCCACTTTGTTATCGCAGCCACTGCCCCTGAATTAGCCGGACGGAGCGCGCGCGCGCGTGTGTCCCACAACGGTCGGCTGGATTTTTCATTTTCCCTCAGCCCATTACAATCCGCGGCTGGATATTGGCGCGTGTAAAGCGACACCTGGCCCCCTCGACGCGTGTCCTATTATCGCCCGCGACTTGCTGGAATTCACGGTGCTTGTATGACGTTCTATTATCAGTTTGTGTCACGTGGTAAATTGCGACCGTACACGTCCTGTAATCGCGCGCATTCTGCTGTAACGCGACGCTGCACCCGCACGTCATCGCGATCAGAGAGGGACAGAGCGAGAGAGAGAGAGAGAGAGATAGAGAGAGATAGAGAAGGGAGAGGCTCGTTTTGTAATCGTAGAACGATCCACCGATGGAACTGATCGGCTGGAAAAACTGAATTGCTACTTTCGCGATCGATGCTGTTCGATTACCGCTTGTTCGCCGCTGGTTCCCCTGGTCGATACACCCTCGAGGGAAGTCGACGTCGCTCGACGGCGTGCACCAGGCGCCGGCACCCGCGATACGTGACCCCTTAAACGCGCGAAATGGACGAGCCCGCTCGACGCTTTTAAAGACTATTGATTCCCTGGTTGTTTGTGTTATGCGGTGGACTTGGGCGTCGCTGATAACTGCGGATAGTGAGTTTCACCCTCACTCTCGTTAAGGGATGTAGTTTACAGGGTTCTTAAAGTTCGGAGGGAAGAAACGGACCTCGGAGAAATGAGCGCCGAAGTGTGTCAGAGGTGACAGAAAGTGAAGTTCCTTCCCTTGGAAGATAATTACCCAGGACCCCGGCAATTATTTTTTTTCACGCGAATTTCGCGCTGGGAAAGAGCGCGCGGGGGTGTGGTTTCGATGCGGAAAGCACGAGCGCTGCTTTAACGCGGGCGAGATCCACCGCGTGGGGGAGTTCTGCTCGAGCGAGCTGCGGAGCCCACCGAAACCAGGAGCGTCCGGTTCGAAGCACTCTACGGTTTCCAACGGAGTGATCTTAAAGGTCCTCACCCGATTGGATGAAAATAAAAGGTGGACACAACTGCCAATACACTTAAGTTGGCTTCGCCGCTGCTTGCTTCCAGCATCCTTCTAAATAGCGGCGCGAGAAAGACGGCCAGCGCGGAGAGAGGGATCCAACGACAGCGGGAGAGAAAGGGGCGCGGGAGAAGGGACGGAGGGGGTTGGAAACAATTCCGTGATAATAAGATAGCTGGCCAGCTCGTGCGATGTAAACCAGTAGCTAAAAGACTCGAATTCGCGGAGCTACGAGTGGAAAAGTCGGAAATGTGCTCCACGGAACGAGCAGCGCTCTTGTTTTCGACGATCCCCTCGCCTCCTTCTCTCGTGAATTACCAGCAAACTATTTTGCCGAATTGGTCGTTACTCTGGCGGGGTTGTTTCGTTATAATTTTCAGTAATTACGTGGAATTGTTGCGTTCGTTTGGAAAAGCATTGCAGGCATGATTCTATCGCGAAGAATTTATTTTGACGGCGATTTGAAGTTCGCGGGAATTCTGTTTTTTTTTTTTTAGTTAGAAGGGGGTTGATGTTGAATTCTATTTGACTGGCAAATGAGAATTCTAGATATGTCACAATATCACGGGCAAACTGTGGGAGACTGTAGGACTGTGAAAGGATCCATCGGGAAATCGTAAAGGGCGAGGGGCGTCCACTTGTTGGCAGACGTAAAACTGTCTTTCGGTGTAAGTAGAAAACACCGGAGTTTCGTGTAAATGGGAGAAGAAAGTCAGGACGATATATCTTTAGACGCGTCCTGGCTGTAGATTTATCGCATTCGGGGCACTCGAGAAATTAGGCTGACGTGATCCGTGGGTCAGCCTTTCGAATCAGTTTCCGCCGGTGCTTAATTTTCTGTCGCTATAAATTTTACTTCTGCGTTCTGCTTGCCGATATTGCAGCGGTGTGATTCTTTTTATTCTAAACTGTGTACGTAAAGATCTTTACTGAGCATTAAAGTCACTCATTTCTAAGTTTATATTTTGAAACCTGCGTGAACGGTTAGCTGACATTTACGTTCGCGAAATCAATATTAGAATTCAACCCTCGAAAGGTGTTAGAAATCTTTGTAAAATCCGTTAACCCTTTCACTGTTTAATTAACAGGTGGTAGAAAAATTCAAAGTAGCATTTCTGTATGACCTCTTCAAACTAGGGCATTCAAAACTATTTTTTCTACTAGAAATCCAGTTAGCACTTACGAGTGCAAAATTAAGAACTTAATATCCATCTCACTGACAGGTCACCCCCCCCCCTCTTCTAACTAATTTGAAAATCTGCCTCTAATTTTTCGACACTCGCCACCAACCACCCCCCCAACACTTCCCAAAATCCGCGTCGGATCACTCGCAAACTCCACGAAACAAGCCTATGCAAAGCCTCGTCAACGTGAAAAACCAGGCAGCCCTTTTTCCTGAAACAAGCTTGCAGCGTGAAAGTTGAAGTCAGGCTTGCACAGCTCCGTCGGGAGAGAGTAGGGGAAAGTCGGGGAACGGCGGTGGAGGGGAGGGGGTGGGGGGTGGGGAGACGAGAAGAGTGCTGGGGGAACAAAATTCATTTGGCCAAATTAAACAGAGTTTAGCAATTTGCGCTTAATCCATTTGTCGGGGATCCGCCGTCCGTCAGTCCGTCTGCTTCATCCCTCTCTTTGCAGGCCGGCTCTCTTAACACGGCCACCACTGATGCACCCTTTCCTTGCTGGCCCTTCCACGTTTCACCTTGCCCCCCTTTTGTCGATACTAATCCTCTCGTCTGCATCGTTCGCCAGCCACTACTTCGAAACGGTGTCTCGCGAGTTTCCCGTAGACACGAGTCGCTGAAGGTGGATGATTTAGAATTTTTTCTCTCGGATTTCTCTTACAGAATTCAACAGGTCATGTAATTTTTAGTGGATTAACTGTGCAAGTGAATGATGGAAACTTGCGATGGAATTTCGAAGTTTCGAATTCTACTTGTGTTTAATAATTAACCAGAGGTGATGTCAGAGTGACTTGATGATGGTGTAAAGAATTGAAGGGTCCTCGTAGAAAACGCTGTAATTGCGAGAAATAAAATTCTCTACTATAGTATTATTCGTGGCACGTACATTTTTCGATAAAAGAAAATTTAATTTTGCCAATAATTATTATCAGCAGACAAAGTACTCTTGAAAGAATACACAGAACCAAAGAAGTAATGAATATTATTTATTTAATATTATCTATCCACTGTTTTCCTTGAATAGACTCCATTGAACCTAACCGAAATCTAAGCAAAATATCAGCGTCTTGGAAAGAATCTGCGCATAATCCACAGTATTCTCACCCTCCTATATTTCAAGTGATTAAACACAATATCTGCAGAAACACTTGACCAATTTATCAAAAATTTCTCGGGAATATTCCACGAAACTATTCAGAGCAGGTCTAAGGTGTTCCCACAGATCATCCTCGGTGTATATTAATAGCGAGAATAAGAGAATCTTCGTCAGGGCTCCGGGAGTAAATAGTTTCCACGAATGCAAAATAGAGCAGAATCCCCGCAGAACTCAGCTGCAATGTTTCACGTATTAAGGGCGAGCAGCCTCGCTCCTCTATCCAGTTGTTCGCCCTTAATGCATTAAATTGATGTGAAAACGCATCAAAGGAGCGAGGGTCCAGCTTTATCCGCCATATATTACGCGCACACTGTCATGGCAACTTCGTAACCTGAATACGGGCAACGTTATCCCGTGCTCGGAGGAGCTCGTTTGTGCTGCTGGAAATCAGTAGGTGTCCACCTCCGAGTACGTGCCTAAATCAAGCCAGTAGAGATTATCTGTTGCGTTTAGAATACGCTGTTAAGGATCCAGCCTCCACCCCCCCCCCCCTCTCGATTTCAGCCTTCTCCCTGCTAGAATGCTATGTTTCGAGCGGGATTTACGTTGGTACTAATGCTGGGCATTTGGCTGATGATATTGATGTCCAAATTGCCAGATAGAGAAGGAAGGCAGACGTAATATCGTTGACGAAATTGCTGGCAGGCAACGAGATGACATGTACAGTGGCTCCTGGAATTTCGAAATAATAATACTGTTCCGATTACCTGAACAGCATTATTATCTATCTTCGAATTGGAGACACTGGACGAAAGCAGTTTTCATAATTATATATTCGTCTGCGTTTATGTGAACCAGCCAGGGAAGCGGCCACGTTTGATGTTGGTTCGCCTGGATGCGGAAGGATCTTTGATACATTGCTGTTGGTATTATTCTCACATTTTTATCGATTCGAGATTCCCGAGAGTGACGTCAAACATGAAGCAGCACGACGCTCCACCTCTATTGTTATTATATTCTCCTCATGCAGAATTTCGATCTTCGATTGGAATTTCAGGCTCGAGCTCGCAAGCTTTCTAGCTCTGAGAAATTCTTGCAAGTGACGTCGAGCTCGAGGAATTTTTGAAAGTACAGGGGAGAGCTACTACCTTGTTTGTTATTATGTATATCCTGTTGGTAGAGAACCTCAGTTTTCAATTGGAATTTCAAGTCTCGAATCGCAATCTGCTGCTGTTATGAGCATATGCTTTTGAACGGCATTTATCATTTTTGGTAGATTATTTTCAATGTCTGTAATACAAGTGAGAAGCAGAATTCTTGTGATTATATTTAACTATTGGCACCGCTAAATCGTTCAATAATTACTTACAGGCTATATTCGAAATGATGAAATGCTTGAAAATTTTCCTGCTAGTTGTTCCTGTAATTTTTAGAAGGTATTAAGGAACAACAATAGAAATTAATTTGCACGAGTTGAGCTAGCGCGTATCTCCTGCCGCGATTTCATGCAAATATTTTAATTGGAAACACTGTGTCTTGAGTCCGCGTGGTTTTGTTTAATTGAAACAAATGGCGTGGCGAGCTGCATAGGCCGTAATCCGTCGGAATCCGAATTCGCACGCGAGCTTAGCATGAAATTAATGTAGATTCTATTATACGTGAAATAAGGTGGAAACTGTGACGGTTGAATCTTAATTCAGTAATTCCCCGTGATCTCACGAAATTTCGCTCCGCGATCGTTCCACGCTTACACTTATTATGAAAACTTTATCGAGCTTAAAAAATGTACAATTTTGGATCGATGTAAGTGCATCGATTCGTACAGAATCTTTTGAACAATCGAGGGAATTCAAAATGAAAATGTGAGGAAGTGGATTATTTATAGAACTTTAGTGTAAAGTAGAAGGTGAATTAAAATAGAAGTAATAGAGTATAAATCTTGAGAATAGTATAAAATGTATATTCTACATTTGGTTTATAGACTCGTCCACCTGAAGCCACGTTCCCATGACCCTTTGCACTTCGAGCACAAAATTTCAATGAACGTTGCACAGTGTTACCATTAAACCTTGAAAAACAGAATAAAACAATGCCACAATTTTTCTATTTAAAAATTCGGTATTTAATAAATATCCAGTAAAACATCTGCAGTCGATCGACGAGGGAATAATTTGGAAAGGACATTGCAAAGTCCAAACTGGGAATGTGCCTTTACTCTGTCCCACTGATTCCTCGAAATTACGTCCCGTTTACTTTTGGATATTCAAAACAACCAACCTAATGTGGCAAATCGTATCTCTCGTTTGACTGCAACCGGAAGAAAACCGCGGGGGGAAAGATTCCGCTTACAAAGACTTTGCACCATTCAACCGTTTCATCTACCATTACCTTCTAATTGCAATCAAACAGAAGATACCATTGTCCCACTTTAACGAGCCTCCCTGTATTTCCGTATTGGGAGCAAAGGACAGCGTAAATAAGGGAAGCCAAGGGCGACACGTTACAAACCAGTCGTTTAATCATTTATTGCTTTAAAATCGCGCGGAGGAGTCTCGGAGTGATCGAGCTCATTCTCCATGGGCAGGAAGCGTCCTACTTCGACGGACTGGTCGCGAGGATGCCTTCCTGCAATCGTTGCACCAGCGCACGCAGGCTGAAAGTTCCAAGGATGGCCTCGAGCAGGCTGACACTCGATTCGGCAATTTGTCAATTTGCCGTTGCTGGAGAATTATTGCGTCAGGCTACGCTGCGCAGACGTTGGCCCCGGCCACACGTGCCCGTCTGGCGGGGAAATAATTAACGGGCCCTAATGTTTAATATCAGCTCGCCGGGGACTGAAATGATTGCCCCGCGTCGCGGAACTAATGTCGTCCAATGATGGATATTGCGCCCCGCGAAATATACCGCGCGATGTCTTTAACGGCGAAGACAGAGTTATATTATTGCACGGCAATATGGCAACGACCGATGCGCTGCATCTTTCTAATAAGTATTCGCGTGCGAAATGGGTGGAAATTAATTTCTGGCGAGGAGGAATCGCCTGGATTGTTTGGTCCGTATAAAATGAAGAGAAGAATGCATATGGAAGTCGAGTAAATAAATTATATGAATTAGGAGGTCTACCTAAGTGCAAATATGGTGCAAATATAAAATAATTATGCTCTGGCGCGACACGAGTATTTTTTTAGCGATTATGCTCACACAAGGAAAACCGCATTGAGAGTCTCGCGCAACGTAAATACTTATTAAATAACCACTGCGAACAGTAGGGATAGTCACGAGGTGGTTCCATGACTCACCTGTTTGACCAGATGCTGTGGTCTCGCAGTTGATGCAACTCGAAGCACTGGCCCGTGCAACGCGAAGTGGAATTTTAATCACCGTCTACAACAGAAAGGAATTTGGTGGAATATACAGGTCGATGAACTTTAAACTGCTATCTTAATTTACGCCAGTGTTATCGTACCTGAGCAGACAGTGAAATCACTGGAAACACAGACGGTTCTTAAAATTCAAGATAACCTTTTTTAAATCGCATGATGCGTTATTTTTCTATCTCTTTTTTTTAGACTTGTGTAAACAGCGGAACTTCCAGCAAAGTTGTTTCAAAGTCTGCAGTTACGTGTTTTTAACCGACTTCAAAAAGGAGGGGGTTATAGAGTCGACATTTTTCGTGCATTTTTATTTCTTCGAAGTCGGTGTTTAATTTCTTTTATTGCGATACGTTATTCCTGATTATTTAAAGGGACAGAATAACTAAATTCGTAAGACTATAATTTCTACCTCATTTCATTTAAAAATCATTTCATTCAGTTCAGTGCAATAAAGAATGTACGAAACATTTTAAAATTACAGTTGACAGATCAATTAAAATAACAGTATCTTTTAACACAAATATGGCATAGAGAGGGTTAAAGAATTATTAGAATTTCCTTTATACTGTTCGTAACTCCCGCTTTCTTTCATTCTATTTTCGCTTTAATTGAAAGCTTGACTTCCGATAAATACGTGGACCAGCACTCGCGGCGCAGAACGCGCGGAAATTCCATGAAACATTTCTGAATAATTAGATGACCTAAAATCCATTTCTGATTAAAAGCCCGCGACATTGTTATCGCCGACCCGCCTCGTGACGAGGACTTTGTACCGTATTGCGTCAGTTGCTCACGAACGTGCGAGCTCGTGCGACCTCCGCTCTGTTTTCTCGGCACGTCGGTGCCGAAGTAAGCGATCACTTCAGTCTAATCCATTAAACTATCTCCTCTCAATAAAAAACACTGCCGCAATCCACTGACAAACGCCATGGATCCGTCGACAATATTAACCATCGCGATCGCCGCTCTGGTTCTCTACTTGTACCTGAGCAAGCAACAGGACCCGTTCAAGAAGCACGGACTGCCATACAAGAAGCCAGTGCCGATACTCGGCAGCTCATGGCGAGCACTGCTGCGCCTCCAGCCGTTCGCCAAGATGGTGGAGGAGATCTACAACACGGCGCCTGAGTCCAAGTACGTGGGCCTCCACCACCGAATGGCGCCAGTGGTGATGCTCCGAGACCCGGAGCTCATGAAATCCGTGGCCATCAAGCATTTCGACCACTTCCCGGACCACAGAGGCTTCGGGGACGACGAAATCGAGCCGTTCTTCAGCAAGAACCTTCTGCTGCTCCGCGGGGACAGGTGGAAGGAGGTCCGAGGGCTGCTGAGCCCAGCGTTCACCTCCAGCAAGATGAGAGCCATGTTCCCGCTGATCTCAGCCTGCGCTGCGAACGCCGGCGAGTACCTGGCGTCGCTTCCCGATGAGGAAAGGGCCATCGAGATGAAGGACACATTCACCAGGTACACCAACGACGTGTTCGCCAGCTGTGCGTTCGGCATCGACGTGGACTCGATGAACGACCGGGGAAACAAGTTCTACGAGCTGGGCAAAGAAGCTCTGAACATCCACAGCGTCTCCTTTATCAAGCTTATAGTGCTGCATTTTTCTAAGAGGCTGTCGAAGCTTCTCGATCTGCAGCTGATAAGGCGAGAGGTGAAGGAGTTCTTCGAGGACGTGGTGTCGGGTAGCATCAGAAGCAGGGATGAAGGGGGCATCGTGAGGCCAGACTTGATCCAGCTGATGATGGAGACCAGAGGGAAACTGGGCCCGGGGAAGGAGCTGACTATCCAAGACATGACTGCCCAGGCGTTCGTCTTCTTCTTCGGTGGCTTCGAGACCACCTCCAGCCTCATATGCTTCGCTGTTCACGAGCTGGCTGTGAACCCCGAGGTCCAGGAGAAGCTGCGGAGCGAAGTCGACGAGACGCTGAGGGGCTCCAAGGGAGAGGTGACTTACGAGGCGATGAACGAGATGAAGTACCTGGACGCCGTGGTCAAAGAGACACTGAGGATGTACCCCGTCGTGCCCATCACCGATAGACAATGCTCGAAAAGGTTCGAGTTGCCCCCAGCTATGCCGGGACTGAAGCCCTTCGTTTTGGAGGAAGGTTCACACGTTTGGTTGCCGATCTACGCGGTCCAGCGCGACTCCAAATATTTCGAGGATCCAGAGAGGTTCGACCCAGGTCGATTTCTCAGCAACGGTCAGGTGGTTAATTGCGGGGCTTATGTGCCGTTTGGAATGGGGCCTAGGGTGTGCATCGCGAACAGGTTAGCGATTCTGCAGGCCAAGCTGGCGATGTTCCACGGTCTCGCGCGCTGCCAGCTGGAAGTTTGCTCGAGGACTTCTGTGCCCATGGTCTATGGCAAAAGGGCTTTCCTCACGGCGGAGAAGGGATTTTGGCTGCAGGTTCGACCTAGGAATAACCCACTTCTCTCTGGTCCCCTTTGACTGCAGGGAGTTTCTTGGGATAATGGGTTACAATCAGGGATCGAATGGAAGTGTTGAAATTTCTCAATTAATTATGAAATAACTGGTTATAAAAGTTAACAGTCTCGTTCGACCTTTGGATGAAACTGTTTTAGTTACCCTGGTGAAATGGTGTAAGAATTTCTTATTTCTATTGTGAAAATGAATGCAAGAGAATCTCAGGAAATCGTGTTTACTTGTGGAAATTAATTAACTTTGTCTCTTCTGTTTTGCTTTTCTTTGCGAGGGGATACTTGGAAGATTTCTCGTTTCTTGTTACCAGTGAACTATGTAGATAGCCGAGAAAAACGAGGAATTATAAAGGACTAGCTTAAAGTACCCAGCGTTGCCCGGGTTATATATCTTTTTTTGGTGAAGGAAAGGGAGTTTTTTTAAAACATTTCTTGGCGAGTACCTGGGAACTAAGGGTAACCTACGTACCAAATTTCATGGTCATAGGATCAGTGGTTCCAGTGAAATCGTGATGAGTGAGTCCGGGGTATTTCGATTTTATATATATGTAGAATAGAATACATAGATATACAAGCATGTGAATCATGTGTGTCAAGTTATCTGAAATAGAAATGGGTTTAAATCGCTGCACTAATGACACTACTTAGTTTACAAAATAAAAAAAAAAATTGTGCAGCAGAGCAGATGCCACTACTTTTTTCTTATGTAAAATGGCACGCTGATTCAGAAAATAAGGTCTAAAAAAAATTTCTATGAATACGTTTTGGAGTTATCGACCGGTGAACTTTTTATCTGTCTGTCAAAAAGGTGGTCCCACTTAATTGCGAATATCTCGTGTTGCGAATGTCCGATTTAGTCGAAAATTATATCAAATTAAAGATAATTGAATCACCAACAAATGTAGCGGGCAACAATTTCAAATCGGTTGAGCAGTTTGAGTGAAATCGAGGGAAATATGTGAAAAAGTAATTTTTCTCGACCGAAATTGAAATCGACAATTCATTTAATCATCTGGGAAAAATCGAAATCGCAACAATGGGCCGAGTTTCTCATTTCATACGTTGAAACTTCTACGTTCTGCACTTTTACGAAGCAAACAAGCTGCTACCGAAGAAAATCTATGAATAAATACCGAAGCTAGAGACAATTGTGTCAAAACACTAAAATTTAATTTTTTCTTCGTTTTGGTTTTTTTTTTTAGAAAAATTTTTACAGGAATATTTTTGGACCTTATTTCCAGAATGCTCAGGCCATTTTACATGAGAAAAAACTAGTGGCATCCGCTGCGCAAAATGGCTGTAAACTAGTGTAATTATAATAGGAATAGAATAGTTACGTAAGACTGCTGAGAAGATCAAACAACCTTCCTGTTTGCAGCGATAAACCAGATGTACTGGCAGAAGCAATAAACATAACAAAGTCAAATATCACTATCATCACAATCTACAAATATTTTCAATCCACTGTGAGTGTTTTTGAGAAACGTGCGAGATAACAAAGCTGGCTGCTCGAAGTCACTCTCGACGTTCCCCAGTTAACTCTCCTCCAAACAAAACTACTGAATATCAAAATTGACGCAGCATATATAAGTTCAAGGGCTCTGCTATCGCGTAATCCCAGCGTGCGTCGCTTTTACTTTCGCCGTGTTATTATATTCCGAAGATAACTCCGCCACTTCGTGGAAGCGAAGATCGGCATTATCCTGTCGCGGTGAGGGAAGCATTTTTCAATCGCGACACTATCGAGGAGCACGCGGTACATCGCACGCTAGGCGGAGCAGATTTTTCCGCGCGCGTGACAATAAAACGAGTCTCGCGGATCCGCGGGGCCAGCAGTCGATCGTCAGACTTCGCCCCAGCGAGATCTGTCGCGGCACTAATCGCGGACAAATATCCAGGCTTCGAACACTATCAGAGCGGAGTGTCTCTGCTCGCCTGATCGGCCAGGCTGCAGCAGCAGAATAATCAGATCATTCCAAAATTCGGTGAAGTAGAATAAAAGTGCGTCGAAATCAGGATAAACTCTCTCCGCGCCAGCAGTGTTTTAATCGAGCAACGAAGGCGATCGAACGAGAGAGTCGGAGGAAGAAGCGAGCCACGCAGTTGTTCCATGGTAAGCGCTTAAGTGCATCGCGATGGAAATGTGGTCGATCGTCCTTGCGTTGGCCGCCGTGGCCCTGGCGACTTATTACTACTGCCGAAGGGTCTACAGCTTTTTCGAAGAGCGCGGTGTGCCCTACAAACAACCCATCCCTATACTAGGCAACCTCTGGGCGGCTTTCTGCCAGCGCGCCACCTTCGCCGACACGGTTTTACAGCTGTACAATTTCAAACCCGAGGCCAAGTACCTCGGCATCTACGACTTCTCCACGCCCGTGGTGATGATCCGGGACGTGGAGCTGCTGAAGTCGGTGACCGTGAAGAACTTCGAGCACTTCCCGGACCACAGGAGCATAATGACCGACGCGATGGACCCTCTGTTCACCAAGAACCTATTCGCCCTACGCGGCGACCGATGGAAGGAGGTTCGGGCGATGCTCAGCCCAGCCTTCACCTCCAGCAAGATGAAGGCAATGTTCAAGCTGATGCGCGAGTGCGCCACCCGGTACGGCGATACCCTAGCGAATCTACCGAAGGGGAAGAGGACGCTTGAGTTAAAGGACGCGTTCACCAGGTACACGAACGACGTGATCGCCACGTGCGCCTTCGGGATCAACGTGGACTCGATGAACGATCGCGAGAACAAGTTCTACGTGTACGGCAGAGAAGCGACCAGCTTCGGTAGGTTGCAGTCGTTGAAGTTCTTCGTGGTGAGGAGCCTGCCGTGGCTGGCTAGATTGGTAGGCATGAGGATCGTGAGGCTGGAGATCGCCAAGTTCTTCGAGGACCTGGTTGCCTCGACCATTAAAACCAGGGACGATAAGGGCATAGTGAGGCCAGACATGATCCAGCTGATGATGGAGACTCGAGGGAAACTCGGCCCGGGAAAGGAGCTTACCATCGAGGACATGACCGCCCAGGCGTTCATATTCTTCTTCGGCGGGTTCGAGAGCACTTCCACCCTCATGTGCTTCGCGGCGTACGAGGTGGGAGTGGACCCAGAGATCCAGAAGAGGCTGCAGAACGAGATAGACGAGGTCCTGGAGCGGAGCAACGGCGGCGAGGTGACGTACGAGGCTATCAACGATATGAAGTATCTGGACGCTATTATCAACGAGGCGCTGAGGATGTACCCGGTGGTGGTCGCCGTGGACAGGGTGTGCGTGAAGCCTTTCGAGCTGCCCCCGGCTATGCCTGGCTCGAAGCCCCACACCGTGCAGAAGGACGAGTTCCTGTGGATACCGATCTACGGGATCCAGTACGATCCAGCCCACTACGAGGAGCCGAAAAAGTTCAACCCCGACCGGTTCCTCGACGACCCGAAGAAGATCCTAAACTCCGGCACGTTCTGGAGCTTCGGCATGGGCCCCAGGATGTGTATCGGCAACAGGTTCGCACTGCTGGAGGCGAAGGTCTTGCTGTTCAACATCTTCGCTCGCTGCGATTTGAAGCCATGCTCCAAGACCACCATACCCATGGTCCTCAGCAAGAAGGGCTTCCAAATGACCGCCCAAGATGGATTCTGGTTCGACGTGCAGCCGAGGAAGACCGAGCGACCCGTCCTTGTCAATTCTGTGTGCAGCCACGCTGCTGCTTGTTAATTATCGTAAGATGGACGATTGCTAGCTTCACACATTACGGTTCGTTAATTTTTATCGTCTCAGTAAGAGCTTCCCTGGATCGGGCGAATCTTCAAACGAATCTGCGCAGTGGGACTTTGTTGTAAATTATATGGGACTTTGCTAAACGCACGGACAGCAATGTGTTGATTTTTGTTTTTTTACGATGTACATAGGTGTAATTGATCGTGGGGTCGGAAGTTTTATTGGAGCATTTTCATGGTCGTAGGAGAGATTAATGTGATTAAGTAGTTTGGTTGATTGAGGGGAGATAGTGTCTCGTTGAATTTTAAAGTGCTATTTTTTTTCTTCTTAATGAAAGGTAGAAATCAAGATCCTACGAGAACGTGGTACGGTTTATGGGGACAGTTTTTATAGTGGCTTTTCATCGATGTTGCAGGCTCTGGAGGCTATTGACTCTTGGAACCTTTTGGCTGACGATTTCACTCCTGTTTCTCGAAGAAGCTTCCGACACTGTAGCTCGAACTGCGTGCTTCGAAGATCGGCGCTCGATGTACATACATAGGTGATTAAGTCTGTGAATGATCAGTTGACTTTACTTACTCGGTTCGCAAAATGGAGAACGTTGCGTGGTAAATTGGAAAACTTGTTTGGGGTTGTTACATTTAAATATACAATTTATTAGTTTATAAATTTTAAGTGTACATAGAAGGAAATTTTGTATTTGCTAGTTATATACAGGTTGCAGCGAGTAGAAATGTTAATTAAGCTTTCAAACTTTACAGTATTGGTCTCTGCCTAGATCTAGAGAATTTAATCGCTATTTTAATAATTCACTCCTTTTTGTACATGTATAGAAATGTTCCGGAATCTGTTACAGTAATATATTTGCTACTATGTACGCGACTATATGTCTTGAATAAACTGACTGTGTACAGTGTACACGTGCTAACTCTAGTACCCATCCAGTGAGAGGCTTCAGAAGCACATGGGTGAGTCACAAGTAAGTACCCATGCTCCTTTTATACTACAAGAAATCACTTGAAGCCACTAATTGAACTAATCCACGTAAATCCATATATCAATCTGCAATAATTAATCACCACATCTCCAACGAGCAACAAGAACACTAGCATGTAGTATTTCTACCTCCAATTTACTGATCACGTTAGCACACAGTGTTCAATTAACTGTTGACTCGAAATTGCCTCCGCACTAGCCAAGTCGACTTTGAACGTTAACAATTGCACTGCCACGAACGGAGCAGCGCGTAAAGCGAGTCAATTCCCCTCCAATCATTGGCGTAACAGGAAGGTGATTTCTTTTAGTGGAGAAATAAGCTCGATGAAGGGTTAAGTGAGAGATTGTGACACGGAACAACTTTGAGATTGCTGCTTCGGACCGTTGCGTCCTCGACGCCCACGTGTCTCGAGGCGGTGCTCACCCGAAGAACGGGGAAGTGAGAAACGATGGAAAAAAAGAGAAAAGATCAGCTTCTCGCGTGAGTTCCGACAGCAATAATGGACGGCCCGCCGCGTGTCCATCTCAATTACGATCTCTTGAACGGCCTGGCCTCCTCTGCATGGCTGACACGTAACGCGGAGTCATACGTGCCGACGTATAACAGCCGTGTAATGTATTCCGGTACGTGATCCGACCATGTCAAAGACGCGATACGACCTTGTGAATGTTGCTTTAATGAACGCCCTCCCCCCCCCCCCCCCCCCGCGGATCGAAGCCGTCGACGATTCGGGCCTCGCGTTTAAATAATGCGCCGCGCCGTTGCGCGGGGCGAGTTCCAAATCGATGAGAATGAATTTTATTCGGATGAGTGGGAAGATTAAGCTTGGGCCATAGGAAGGAAAGGAATTTAATTTAAACGCTCGATGCATTTGGTTTTGAAGATTCTGGCCCCTGAGAAATGAATAGACGAATTCGATGACTTCGTGAATCTGCGTTTGCAATCGATTGTGTAAATTTTGATCAGTAGAAGATTCATTTTGGAGCCCAGGATAGGGAGAGGGAAAGGTTGCATCGAAGCAGTTGATCCTAAAAATTCTGGTTAGTGTAAAATTAGAAGCTCGATATCTTGATTCCGCGAGTGTGCTGCTGCGGCGCAAGATTTCTTGGTGCAAAAGGCGAATGGTACGAGTTGCACCGATGCAATTGACCCACTTGCATCGGAGCCTTCGTGCCTTGACCACGCTTCGTGGAATTGTGCGTTGCAACAGCAGAATCGTGGCGCCAATGGACAAGGCTGTTCATTTTTCAGGGTGAAAAACTTACAGTGTATAGAAGCTACGATACATTAGCTACAGGTTTCTCATGATTCGTGAAATTTGGTGAGTTCGAAGCATTCGTCAATTAAAAATCGACCAGCTTGTGTAGTTTACTGTAGGCATTAGCAAAGTAGCATATATATATTTGTATGTATATTTATATATTTCTAAACCATCAGATAAACAAATTTGAATTTGCTACCAACTCCACAAAAGGACAATGAGTTTCTTAATAGCAATTTAAATTAAAAATTCCATTATATAACACTTACCGTGAATTGGGGGAACATTGGCAGAATTTTGTAACATTTTTTTATATAATAATAAAAAGTAACATTTTTACATTTTTCTTTTAAGTATCGTATAATAGTATTGCGAGTTTTGTGATTGTAAGTACTACAATTGTGAAAATGCATAAAAATTTTATAATTGTTAATTAACTGCCAATGTTCCCCCAGTTTACGGTAGCTCCTTCGGTACGTCCATTCCGCGATTCTATTAAGAAAGAGTCGCGACACCCTGTGGCGTGTAGGGATTTCGGAAAAAGATTATTAGTCGATTTAGTCGATTTAGTTGCGACATACAGCGGGGGGAGCATACGGCACGTGCCGAGGTCCCGGACGTCACTCGGGCCATGCAGCCAGTGAGTGTACAAACATTCGGAGAGCGGGAGTTCCCCCAGAGCTGATCATGCCGCCCGGTATGACCGCATCTCTTTCCCCTGCGCTGCCCCGGGGTTAGAGAGCCCCCCTTCAACGGTCGGGGCCGAGTAGGGGGGGACGACTTGCCACCTGGTCCAGAGGACCACACCCTCTACCCTGCACGGCCTGGGAAGACGGGCCTCCCCCCAGGGGGGAGGGAATGGCTGTGGATTGCTAACCTCGCATAGCGAACACATTTCTGTTTCACTGGCCATAATCCTATGTAAGTGAGCATTCAGTGGTGCATGCCCACTTAGAATGCCCACCACATTCCTTGCTTCGACTCTTTCCATTCCTATTAGTTTCCTGGCCCTGTCCCTTTTTGGTTCAGGGCCCATTAACAGCTTCGCCGTCGCACAGTCAGTCGTATCCTCCCACTTCCTTTTCCTGGCCTTATCCCTTCATTCTCTGATAACGGCCTTGAAGGCCACATCAGCTATCGGGGGGATCGTCTCGTCCATCCTGGGAGCCATCCTTGACCCTGCCCTAGCTAGTCGATCTGCCCTCTCATTACCCGCTGTCCCCTCGTGCCCTGGTACCCAATATATGGTAATCTTGGCTCCTCTTCTCCCAAGCTCGTTCAATGCTATTCTGCATTCCAATGCCAGCTGAGACACATACATACTCCCAAGCGTAACGTAAGCGATACCTATGCTCGTGTACTTATATCGTAGATGGATTGGACTGCGTTTAAATGTATTCTACATGAAATAAAGGTTAAATTGGGAAGATAATTAAATTCTTTATACGTTTTACATGAAATTATATTGTAATATTTGTCGTATTTTCTATACATAATAGACAAATCAGGTTAATGAAAATATTTTTCTTCTTCTTCCAGATAAATCTTGGGAACATTCCTCCGAGGCCAGGAACTTTCAATGAGACAAACGATGGAAAGCTGTCAGCCTCAACAATGAACATGAAGAAGATAATGATTTTATGCAAAAAGTAAAATGAAATTATACAATATTGTAACACTGTAAAAAAGGCCTTTCATGCAAATAAAGTGGAAAAAAATTGGGAAAGAACTGTATTATTATTTACAAATACCTTTTACAAATTCCTATCCAAATTCCAAACCTATGATTTCCATGGTAAAAGGCCTTTAGAAAGCGCAGCTCTTGTTCGCTACTTCAAGGCAACGCGTTCAATGGTGATTTTACAAGATACCTCCTTTCGCTTCATGTTCTCCTGATACATCGCGCCAAAATCTGGCCAAAACTTTCTGAACGCTCCAAAATTGAGATTGTAACAGGAGAACATGATGTGGAAAGAGGTGGCACTAAGTTAGCGTCTTCGGAAAGAGAATCTAAGGCGGAGAACTATTCGACGTAGAGGCGCAGCGTTTTCGAAAGGCTTCGACGGTGAAATTCAGGGCGTACCTCCTTTCGCTTCATGTTCTCCGGATACATTTGCTAAAATCTGGCCAAAATTTTCTGAACGCTCCAAAATTGAGATTGTAACAGGAGAACATGATGTGGAAAGAGGTGGCACTAAGTTAGCGTCTTCGGAAAGAGAATCTAAGGCGGAGAACTATTCGACGTAGAGGCGCAGCGTCTTCGAAAGGCTTCGACGGTGAAATTCAGCGCGTACCTCCTTTCGCTTCATGTTCTCCGGATACATTTGCTAAAATCTGGCCAAAATTTTCTGAATGCTCCAAAATTGAGATTGTAACAGGAGAACATGATGTGGAAAGAGGTGGCACTAAGTTAGCGTCTTCGGAAAGAGAATCTAAGGCGGAGAACTATTCGACGTAGAGGCGCAGCGTCTTCGAAAGGCTTCGACGATGAAATTCAGGGCGTACCTCCTTTCGCTTCATGTTCTCCGGATACATTTGCTAAAATCTGGCCAAAATTTTCTGAATGCTCCAAAATTGAGATTGTAACAGGAGAACATGATGTGGAAAGAGGTGGCACTAAGTTAGCGTCTTCGGAAAGAGAATCTAAGGCGGAGAACTATTCGACGTAGAGGCGCAGCGTCTTCGAAAGGCTTCGACGATGAAATTCAGGGCGTACCTCCTTTCGCTTCATGTTCTCCGGATACATTTGCTAAAATCTGGCCAAAATTTTCTGAATGCTCCAAAATTGAGATTGTAACAGGAGAACATGATGTGGAAAGAGGTGGCACTAAGTTAGCGTCTTCGGAAAGAGAATCTAAGGCGGAGAACTATTCGACGTAGAGGCGCAGCGTCTTCGAAAGGCTTCGACGGTGAAATTCAGCGCGTACCTCCTTTCGCTTCATGTTCTCCTGATACATTTGCTAAAATCTGGCCAAAATTTTCTGAACGCTCCAAAATTGAGATTGTAACAGGAGAACATGATGTCGAAAGAGGTGGCACTATGTTAGCGTCTTCGGAGAGAGAATCCAAGGCGGAGAACTATTCGACGTAGAGGCGCAGCGTCTTCGAAAGGCCTTCGACGATGAAATTCAGAGCATACCTCCTTTCGCTTCATGTTCTCCTGATACATTTGCTAAAATCTGGCCAAAATTTTTTGAACGCTCCAAAATTGAGATTGTAACAGGAGAACATGATGTCGAAAGAGGTGGCACTAAGTTAGCGTCTTCGGAAAGAGAATCTAAGGCGGAGAACTAAAATCGGCAATCAAAGGGTACTTTCATTGTACTCTTTGGACGCGGTTTCATGTCCCGAGTACTTTCATAAGGGGTGAAAAATTCCCTACTATACAGGGTGACTCAGAAATCGGCAACAATCGAGGAAAATCGGCAATCAAAGGGTACGTTCATTGTACTCGTTGGACGCGGTTTCACGTCCCGAGTACTTTCATAAGGGGTGAAAAATTCCCTACTATACAGGGTGACTCAGAAATCGGCAACAATCGAGGAAAATCGGCAATCAAAGGGTACTTTCATTGTACTCTTTGGACGCGGTTTCACGTCCCGAGTACTTTCATAAGGAGGAAAAATTCCCTACTATACAGGGTGACTCAGAAATCGGCAACAATCGAGGAAAATCGGCAATCAAAGGGTACTTTCATTGTACTCTTTGGACGCGGTTTTACGTCCCGAGTACTTTCATAAGGGGTGAAAAATTCCCTACTATACAGGGTGACTCAGAAATCGGCAACAATCGAGGAAAATCGGCAATCAAAGGGTACTTTCATTGTACTCTTTGGACGCGGTTTCACGTCCCGAGTACTTTCATAAGGGGTGAAAAATTCCCTACTATACAGGGTGACTCAGAAATTGGCAACAATCGAGGAAAATCGGCAATCAAAGGGTACGTTCATTGTACTCTTTGGACGCGGTTTCACGTCCCGAGTACTTTCATAAGGGGTGAAAAATTCCCTACTATACAGGGTGACTCAGAAATCGGCAACAATCGAGGAAAATCGGCAATCAAAGGGTACGTTCATTGTACTCGTTGGACGCGGTTTCACGTCCCGAGTACTTTCATAAGGGGTGAAAAATTCCCTACTATACAGGGTGACTCAGAAATCGGCAACAATCGAGGAAAATCGGCAATCAAAGGGTACTTTCATTATACTCTTTGGACGCGGTTTCACGTCCCGAGTACTTTCATAAGGGGTGAAAAATTCCCTACTATAAAGGGTGATGGAGAAATCGGCAACGATCGCGGAAAATCGGCAATCAAAGGGTACTTTCACTGTACTCTTTGGACGCGGTTTCACGTCCCGAGTACTTTCATAAGGGGTGAAAAATTCCCTACTATACAGGGTGATAGAGAAATCGGCAACGATCGCGGAAAATCGGCGATCAAAGGGTACATTCATTGTACTCTTTGGACGCGGTTTCACGTCCCGAGTACTTTCATAAGGGGTGAAAAATTCCCTACTATACAGGGTGATAGAGAAATCGGCAACGATCGCGGAAAATCGGCGATCAAAGGGTACTTTCATTGTACTCTTTGGACGCGGTTTCACGTCCCGAGTACTTTCATAAGGGGTGAAAAATACCCTACTATACAGGGTGACTCAGAAATCGGCAACAATCGAGGAAAATCGGCAATCAAAGGGTACTTTTATTGTACTCTTTGGACGCGGTTTCACGTCCCAAGTACTTTCCTAAGGGATGAAAAATACCCTACTATACAGGGTGACTGAAAAATCGGCAACGATCGAGGAAAATCGGCAATCAAAGGGTACATTCATTGTACTCTTTGGACGCGGTTTCACGTCCCGAGTACTTTCATAAGGGGTGAAAAATTCCCTACTATACAGGGTGATAGAGAAATCGGCAACGATCGCGGAAAATCGGCGATCAAAGGGTACTTTCATTGTACTCTTTGGACGCGGTTTCACGTCCCGAGTACTTTCATAAGGGGTGAAAAATACCCTACTATACAGGGTGACTCAGAAATCGGCAACAATCGAGGAAAATCGGCAATCAAAGGGTACTTTTATTGTACTCTTTGGACGCGGTTTCACGTCCCAAGTACTTTCCTAAGGGATGAAAAATACCCTACTATACAGGGTGACTGAAAAATCGGCAACGATCGAGGAAAATCGGCAATCAAAGGGTACATTCATTGTACTCTTTGGACGCGGTTTCGCGTCCCGGGTACCTTCCTAAGGGGTGAAAAATACCCTACTGTACAGGGTGACCGAGAAATCGGCAACGATCGAGGAAAATCGGAGAGGGGCAGAGTTCTCGAAAGGCCTTCGACGATGAAATTCAGGCGATACCTCCTTTCGCTTCATGTTCTCCTGGTACATCGCTCCAAAATCTGGCCAAAACTTTCTGAACGCTCCAAAATTGAGATTGTAACAGGAGAACATGATGTGGAAAGAGGTGGCACTAAGTTAGCGTCTTCGGAGAGAGAATCCAAGGCGGAGAACTATTCGACGTAGAGGCGCAGCGTCTTCGAAAGGCCTTCGACGATGAAATTCAGAGCATACCTCCTTTCGCTTCATGTTCTCCTGATACATTTGCTAAAATCTGGCCAAAATTTTCTAAACGCTCCAAAATTGAGATTGTAACAGGAGAACATGATGTCGGAAGAGGTGGCACTAAGTTAGCGTCTTCGGAAAGAGAATCTAAGGCGGAGAACTATTCGACGTAGAGGCGCAGCGTCTTCGAAAGGCTTTGACGATGAAATTCAGGGCGTACCTCCTTTCGCTTCATGTTCTCCTGATACATTTGCTAAAATCTGGCCAAAATTTTCTGAACGCTCCAAAATTGAGATTGTAACAGGAGAACATGATGTCGAAAGAGGTGGCACTATGTTAGCGTCTTCGGAGAGAGAATCCAAGGCGGAGAACTATTCGACGTAGAGGCGCAGCGTCTTCGAAAGGCCTTCGACGATGAAATTCAGAGCATACCTCCTTTCGCTTCATGTTCTCCTGATACATTTGCTAAAATCTGGCCAAAATTTTTTGAACGCTCCAAAATTGAGATTGTAACAGGAGAACATGATGTCGAAAGAGGTGGCACTAAGTTAGCGTCTTCGGAAAGAGAATCTAAGGCGGAGAACTAAAATCGGCAATCAAAGGGTACTTTCATTGTACTCTTTGGACGCGGTTTCATGTCCCGAGTACTTTCATAAGGGGTGAAAAATTCCCTACTATACAGGGTGACTCAGAAATCGGCAACAATCGAGGAAAATCGGCAATCAAAGGGTACGTTCATTGTACTCGTTGGACGCGGTTTCACGTCCCGAGTACTTTCATAAGGGGTGAAAAATTCCCTACTATACAGGGTGACTCAGAAATCGGCAACAATCGAGGAAAATCGGCAATCAAAGGGTACTTTCATTGTACTCTTTGGACGCGGTTTCACGTCCCGAGTACTTTCATAAGGAGGAAAAATTCCCTACTATACAGGGTGACTCAGAAATCGGCAACAATCGAGGAAAATCGGCAATCAAAGGGTACTTTCATTGTACTCTTTGGACGCGGTTTTACGTCCCGAGTACTTTCATAAGGGGTGAAAAATTCCCTACTATACAGGGTGACTCAGAAATCGGCAACAATCGAGGAAAATCGGCAATCAAAGGGTACTTTCATTGTACTCTTTGGACGCGGTTTCACGTCCCGAGTACTTTCATAAGGGGTGAAAAATTCCCTACTATACAGGGTGACTCAGAAATTGGCAACAATCGAGGAAAATCGGCAATCAAAGGGTACGTTCATTGTACTCTTTGGACGCGGTTTCACGTCCCGAGTACTTTCATAAGGGGTGAAAAATTCCCTACTATACAGGGTGACTCAGAAATCGGCAACAATCGAGGAAAATCGGCAATCAAAGGGTACGTTCATTGTACTCGTTGGACGCGGTTTCACGTCCCGAGTACTTTCATAAGGGGTGAAAAATTCCCTACTATACAGGGTGACTCAGAAATCGGCAACAATCGAGGAAAATCGGCAATCAAAGGGTACTTTCATTATACTCTTTGGACGCGGTTTCACGTCCCGAGTACTTTCATAAGGGGTGAAAAATTCCCTACTATAAAGGGTGATGGAGAAATCGGCAACGATCGCGGAAAATCGGCAATCAAAGGGTACTTTCACTGTACTCTTTGGACGCGGTTTCACGTCCCGAGTACTTTCATAAGGGGTGAAAAATTCCCTACTATACAGGGTGATAGAGAAATCGGCAACGATCGCGGAAAATCGGCGATCAAAGGGTACATTCATTGTACTCTTTGGACGCGGTTTCACGTCCCGAGTACTTTCATAAGGGGTGAAAAATTCCCTACTATACAGGGTGATAGAGAAATCGGCAACGATCGCGGAAAATCGGCGATCAAAGGGTACTTTCATTGTACTCTTTGGACGCGGTTTCACGTCCCGAGTACTTTCATAAGGGGTGAAAAATACCCTACTATACAGGGTGACTCAGAAATCGGCAACAATCGAGGAAAATCGGCAATCAAAGGGTACTTTTATTGTACTCTTTGGACGCGGTTTCACGTCCCAAGTACTTTCCTAAGGGATGAAAAATACCCTACTATACAGGGTGACTGAAAAATCGGCAACGATCGAGGAAAATCGGCAATCAAAGGGTACATTCATTGTACTCTTTGGACGCGGTTTCACGTCCCGAGTACTTTCATAAGGGGTGAAAAATTCCCTACTATACAGGGTGATAGAGAAATCGGCAACGATCGCGGAAAATCGGCGATCAAAGGGTACTTTCATTGTACTCTTTGGACGCGGTTTCACGTCCCGAGTACTTTCATAAGGGGTGAAAAATACCCTACTATACAGGGTGACTCAGAAATCGGCAACAATCGAGGAAAATCGGCAATCAAAGGGTACTTTTATTGTACTCTTTGGACGCGGTTTCACGTCCCAAGTACTTTCCTAAGGGATGAAAAATACCCTACTATACAGGGTGACTGAAAAATCGGCAACGATCGAGGAAAATCGGCAATCAAAGGGTACATTCATTGTACTCTTTGGACGCGGTTTCGCGTCCCGGGTACCTTCCTAAGGGGTGAAAAATACCCTACTGTACAGGGTGACCGAGAAATCGGCAACGATCGAGGAAAATCGGAGAGGGGCAGAGTTCTCGAAAGGCCTTCGACGATGAAATTCAGGCGATACCTCCTTTCGCTTCATGTTCTCCTGGTACATCGCTCCAAAATCTGGCCAAAACTTTCTGAACGCTCCAAAATTGAGATTGTAACAGGAGAACATGATGTGGAAAGAGGTGGCACTAAGTTAGCGTCTTCGGAGAGAGAATCCAAGGCGGAGAACTATTCGACGTAGAGGCGCAGCGTCTTCGAAAGGCCTTCGACGATGAAATTCAGAGCATACCTCCTTTCGCTTCATGTTCTCCTGATACATTTGCTAAAATCTGGCCAAAATTTTCTAAACGCTCCAAAATTGAGATTGTAACAGGAGAACATGATGTCGGAAGAGGTGGCACTAAGTTAGCGTCTTCGGAAAGAGAATCTAAGGCGGAGAACTATTCGACGTAGAGGCGCAGCGTCTTCGAAAGGCTTTGACGATGAAATTCAGGGCGTACCTCCTTTCGCTTCATGTTCTCCTGATACATTTGCTAAAATCTGGCCAAAATTTTCTGAACGCTCCAAAATTGAGATTGTAACAGGAGAACATGATGTCGAAAGAGGTGGCACTATGTTAGCGTCTTCGGAGAGAGAATCCAAGGCGGAGAACTATTCGACGTAGAGGCGCAGCGTCTTCGAAAGGCCTTCGACGATGAAATTCAGAGCATACCTCCTTTCGCTTCATGTTCTCCTGATACATTTGCTAAAATCTGGCCAAAATTTTTTGAACGCTCCAAAATTGAGATTGTAACAGGAGAACATGATGTCGAAAGAGGTGGCACTAAGTTAGCGTCTTCGGAAAGAGAATCTAAGGCGGAGAACTAAAATCGGCAATCAAAGGGTACTTTCATTGTACTCTTTGGACGCGGTTTCACGTCCCAAGTACTTTCCTAAGGTGTGAAAAATACCCTACTATACAGGGTGACTGAAAAATCGGCAACGATCGAGGAAAATTGGCAATGAAAGGGTACATTCATTGTACTCTTTGGACGCGGTTTCGCGTCCCGAGTACCTTCCTAAGGAGTGAAAAATACCCTACTGTACAGGGTGACCGAGAAATCGGTAACGATCGAGGAAAATCGGCGATCAAAGGGTACTTGAAAAAAAGATTATTAAGGTGTCCTCGATAAACGAAAAACAATCTGAGCAGGGGCAGATTATCGTTCGACTTCCTCCCGGTGTTGTTAGAAGTCCCCTTTCCGACCCAACAACCCTTAGGTGCCCTAGGAAATATCTGGCAAGTTGACTCGATAAAACTACCCTTCCCTGGCGTCCCCGCTTCCCTCTAATGTAATTCACTCTCCGCCGACGGTACGGTATACACGAGGGTTCCAGTGTAGGTTAGCGATCGAAGGAAGAGCTTGAAGAGCAAGGTTTTGGTCGGAATTAATGAACTGAAGATCGCAAGGGGTGGATCCATGCAGTGTATTGTCTTGTCGTGCTCGTGGGAGGAGGTGCGAGCCGAGGGCTAAAAGAAACCGGGGAATCTTACTCACATTTCTTCTGCCCTTCTTCTTCGGAAATGGATCCAGTAAATGTATCTCCCTCGTTTATTGATTCCCGGTCGCCAAGGTATTGTAAAAGTAGCACGGAACAATTGGGATATGTTCTCCAACTTGCCAGACCCATCCGCGAAGCAAGAAAGGCGAAGAAAAATTGCGGAACGATTTGTCCACATGGGTAAACTATCATTACGCCGCGCAGAGATAGACTTGTTAGTTTCGAATGCAAATAATGTGCTAATTAATTAGATATGATATCATACACTCGTTCTGAACGGTTGGAGTTCGGCTTCCTATCGAATACAGATAATTCCCCATGATAGCTAATTATTTCACAATTTGCTCATACTGTGTGACCTACTTAAATCGATCCATGCGAATATCTTTGAAACCGTTGCTGCTATCGAAAAATATTTTTGATAAAGGTGGAAGTGGGTTGTAGGCACAGATTATATAATATTTTTCCATTGTAAATAAAGAGCTACATTTATTAATGCATTAGGAAGTATATGATTGAAGTTCACGTTCACACCGCTTCTATATTTCGAAGATGCTAAAGTCCCTCCTGCAATCACTCAACTCTTATACGAAACACATTTCGATATCTGCAATGGCTTTTATTTAAATAGTACATCCTGTATATACACATTGGCTTTTACAGTGGCAGTGTGTCGAGGATATTTTTCAGTGTCTTGCTACGTACATGCGATACGAAAGCTTATCAGTATAACATACACTACTCCGTATGAACACCAGAAATACAATTTGCCTCCACAGAAATGTGGTCAACAATTACAGTGCAGAATCCAGGTTATCTGTTTCGCATGAAAAATCTCGACGACTTAGTATGCATGTAGCTTTATTCATGTAGTCTCCATACTCCATTTTTTCTACCAATCAACGACGATTACTTATAAAAAGGAAAGGAAAGGTTTTCATGGATGTGTTAAAATACATGCACGTACAAATGATTTATCGAACAATTGTATTATCAAAACTCAAATACACAATTTTGTTGCAATATTCACACGTGGCACAATACCAATTAAATAGGAATTACCTTACAAAATGAAACGGAAATAGTTTAAGTACAGCAAGTTTCACAAGAATCGTTCCTTGATCCAATTACCCTGACTAGCGGTGAAGGTGGATGTCGATTAGTTTCATATTTCGAGGGGATGTTTTACAAACCCCTGTCTAGAGTAAAGGGGGACTAGAGTAAAGTATTTCTTAATCATCTAAAGTTTGATCTGTGATTGGCCAAAAACAGTGTACACACACCCTTCTCTCCAACGAAACTCACTATTTCAGTCTTTCCCATCCTCATTCGAGTCGTGATCCACTTTTATAATATTTCAATAATATCCCCCTACCCCCCGTACAAGGCAGGGTTACATCATTAATAGAATGTGGCAGTGTACCAGATTAAAATAAATACCACCCACAGATAGGGAAACACTGCACTATTTTTAAGGTGCATACAATAAGTCACCTGTTGCTCCCAAAGCTGTCAGCGACAGATGAACCGAAGGAAGCCCGTCGCCCGTTTACCCGTCCCCTCCTGTCTTGCACGTGCCATTGGTCAGAGGCGTGCGAACCACTGGCTGAGGATTCTTCCTAGCCTGGAACTTCACCCAGAAACCGTCTTTAGGTATCGCGTCGAACGGATTGGGGCCGATCTCCAGTGGTATCTTGGTCCTCGAGCTGCGCTTCACGTCGCAACGGGCCAGAACGTTGCATATCAGGGTCTTCATATTCGTCAGCGCGAACCTGTTGCCGATGCACATCCTCGGGCCGGCTCCGAACGGCATGAACGTGCCGGAGTTCATGATCCTCTTGCCATCGACGACGAACCGTTCCGGGTCGAACTTCTTGGGCTCCTCGAAGTACTTCGGGTCGTTCTGAACCGCGGCGATCGGGAACCACAGATTCGTCCCAGCCTTCACGACGAACGGCTTGGAGCCGGGCAGCGCCGGCGGCAGCTCGAAGTCCTTCACGCACATTCTATCCAAAAACGCCCCTATCGGGTGCAGCCTCATTGACTCGTTGATCACCGCGTCCAGGTACTCGATGCTGTGAACGGCGTCGTAGCTCAGCTGGCCGTCCCTCTCTTCCAACACCTGATCGATCTCATTCTGAAGTTTCTCCTGGACCTCGGGGTTCGTCGCTAGGTCGTGAAAGATGAACGACAGTGCGGTGGAGACTGTGTCGAAGCTGCCGAAGAAGAAGGTGAATGCGTGGGTGGTGATGGTCTTTATGTCGAGCTCCTTGCCAGGCTCGTTCCTGTTCCTGGCCTCTATTAGAAGCTGCAGCATGTCTGCCCTTTGAATGCCCTGCTCGTCCCTGGCTTTGACAGTTGTGGATATCAGCTCCTGGAAGAACTCGGCGACGCTCTTCCTGATCAGCCTGACGCGCAGCAGGGTCGACAGCCTCGTCGCGTGCCTGATGAACAGCAGCTTAACGCCGTTCACGAAGCCGGCGAAGAACATAGCTTTTCGGCCGTTCACGTAGAACGCGTTGTCCGGGTCCTTGATCGAGTCCGTGGTGATGCCGAACGCGCAGCTGGCGATCACGTCCACGGCGTACTTACCCCACAAGCTCTTCAGCTCCGGCTCACGGTTGCCCTCTGACAGGTAGTCGGCGAAATTCTCCGCGCAGCTGGACATCAGCGGGTGCATCCCCTTTATCTTGCTGGACGTGAACGCAGGCGACAGCACGCTCCTCATGTTCTTCCATCTCTCGCCTGTCAGGGAGAATATCATGTTACCGAACAGTGGGTCCGTAGCCTCGTTCGCGAGTATACGATGGTCCTGGAACGAGTCGAAGTTCTTCACGGTCACGGACTTTATCAGCTCGGGGTCGCGCACCACGATCAGCGGTGTGGTGAAGTCGAAGAACCCGAAGTATCTCGCGTCCGAATGAGCATTGTACAAGTCGTCTGTTAGCTCTATCAGGTTCTGCTGTCTGAGGACGATCCGATACATGTTCCCTACGATTGGCCGTGGCTGGGTGTATGGGACCCCATACTTCTTGAAGATGTCCCGATTTCTGGTCAGGTAATAGCCGATGGCGATAAACACCGCTACGATGGAGAGAACAAGCGACAGATGCTCCATCGCGGTGGAGCCGGTCTGCAGGTGGGTAGCGGCTACTGTGTCCCAGTCGGAGTTGCCTCTATCCGATTGCTCGGAAGACTGAGTTACTCGCACGAGTAGCGCTGCTTATAATGCATTATCGTGCATGCGATATATGTATATAGCTACGCAGGAACGGACGTCGACGCTCGACTCCCTCGCATTGTTTTGGATCGTTCAATCGCGGGATGTACCTATATTGTACCAATGGCAATCGAGATTGCGTATTGAGCTTGCTACATTAATTTTTTCTGCATTTCATTAGAATATCTTTTATTTAAAAAATTCAATGCACTCACGTCGAGGTTGAATGATGGAATTTTCGGGGTAGTTGAAATGGAAAGGAAGGAAATGGAATGGAGTTTGTATCTGTGATTCTGAGAATACTCGTTGAGATCTGTATCGAAATAAATCAATATAGCAATATAAATCTCAAAGTGTATTTGTCTGTCTCGGCATCGATGTATCGGTATCAGTTGATACCGTCGTCCCAACGTACGGCGTCAATGCACTGAAACGCCGATACCTCGAGTGTGGCGCCGATACAAACACTTACAATTTTGCTGTTTTTTTTTTTTTTTTTTGATAATATGTTTACGCTTCTGGTGTTTCATGGTTCCGTCTCAACATGTGCCTATGTATTGTGTATGGGGCCCTTTAATTGTATTTTCAACATTCTATCTATTTCTATTTCTAACATTATCCGCTCCACAGGCTCTGCGTCCTAGGCAATTCATTCTTTAGAAACTTGGACTTTTTCTCGGGATCCACTTGCGGGTTTAGGGCCAGTGCATACCGGGAACTCCTGTACTGTAACTAATTTTAAGGCTTTCATTCTGTTCACTTTTCTGTTTCTTCTGTTTTTACTTCCTATCTTCATGTGCTGTGTCATTGTTGTCTCTACTTTACGTCAATGTGTTGAACATGTTGTAATATGAAATGGTTCCGACCGTTAATGTCAAGTAAATAAATAAAAATAAATTATCTGTGTGTGAGCATATAAAATAAATCAGTACTGTAGATAGGGATATTCCCGGAAATTATAAATGCTGTACCGTCAACAAAAATGGTAAACAAATTACGCCCCTGTAAAGTTTATCTTAAGCTTTCCCGATTCACGTATAAATTGGCTATCACCGTGACTGGCGAAATGTGAAATTTCGATAAATGTACTATGTGGAACATATGTTGCTTGATGAGACGTATTGGATACTACTACAAACGATACAGTAGCGGACAAAAAAGTTACCACATTCCTGATTTCTTTATTTTTATTATTTTTAACAGCAACTTAAAACTGTAATATGTGTTTAATATACATGTTCTGGAAGAGAATTAAAAGCTGCGTCAAACTTAGTTAAAGTTGCATTTATTAGTTAACAAACCAAAATTTTATATAACATTATACAGAAGCTATACATTTTTACGACCGACGAAAGAGTTTCCACTTTTGAAGAGTAATAAAAAAGACGCCAGTTATCAGAAGTGATTAGCAAGCAGTTCGAGTTTCTTATCAACCACGAAGGTCATTTGTAACTGGACAGATCTGATTATACCTATTACTTTCTAAATATAATTATACATTCTATTTCCTCTGTGCCTCTGCTGTGTTAAGAAATCGCCTCTATACAATAAGTGAAAAATAAAATGTAAAAAATATAAGTCCAAAGTCTCACGAATTTATTATAAACACCTAAGCACCTAAATTAATAACTAACTACTCCAGACGCAGCCAGGTTTTGATTTTAATCCTCTCCTATCGGTAATCAACCCCCCTGACTTTCGTCCTTTTTTCCTTCTGTTCCCTCCTCGTTCAAGCAGCTGTTCAATCAACCGATACCGTGGCTCCATTCAGATCCTTCCGTAATTCTTCTTCCTCCTCTTCTCTTTTCCCTTTTTCTTTCCTTTCCATGCCCGGCGAAATTAGTCCGCAGTCAATTGCGGCCATAGTCCCCCGCGGGTTATTTGGATGTCTCTCTTAAGCGGCGCAGAACGTCGCCTCAGATCCAGGATATTGCGAACGATGGGATCAACGTACGGAAACAAAGCCGGGCACTTAGCGGCAAATTAGCGATGGCTTGGGGCGCCACTGTCGCTCTTCATTACACCGACACCCTTGCAGCCCACCACCCCCGACATCCCGAACCCCCTCCCAAAATCCTCCGGCTCTAACCCTCTTAATATCCTGCAGACAATGCAACCGCCTATCTTCCTGCCTACATCCACGGATTAAATCTCTCCTCTCTATGACGAAAAATCCCCTCGAACGCTTGGTAATCACTTAATTATTTCCCTCGACAACTTCCCCCCAGCCACCCCTCTTTCTCTCCCCGCTCCACCCCTTCCTTTTCGCCTGTGGGAATCGCGTTACCATCCCCCCCGGCGATAGGCGGAATCTGATTCCGGAGTGACTGGACGTTGGCCGGCTCGTGAGAGGATGATGGAGGCATCGGGATCGATCTTGATTCGCCGCGTTGCTCATGGGGCTTGATTTGGGTTTGCCAGGGGGTTTGGCAATGTTCTGCGGCGATAGTTGCGGGATTTCGTTGAAGGGCTCGGTGATTTGTGGTGGGGAGATGTGCTTATGGAGCCGAAGGAAACTCAGTACTGTTTCTGTTCATGCGAATTTTCCTGGGACACAAGCAGAGGTGTGATGGACTTGGAAGACACTCGATGAGCAGAGCTCTGAGATTAGAAATCCACAGATACTATATAGCTTCTCTAGATTTTATACCGGACAACAAGTGTGTACTTCACGTTGTTTGTTTAAAGTCAGAAGAAATACCTTGATTCTCACTCAAATTCTACTGAAATATAATGAAGATTAAAATAGACTCCAAAGGAATCCGATACAACTCCCTATGTACTGTTCAATGATGCAGTCAAGCAATCCTAATAAATAATCGGTCCAAGCGACCACGCGAGACAGTTAATCCTCCATGAGAAATTCCGTCCACGCCGAGTGTACAGAACAAACGTTTCGCCATCGCTGGTCGACGATCACTTTTACATTTTACATCGATATCGTCGCGATTTATTTCCAATTTCCGAGCCAGCGGGGCGGCTGCACAGACATGGCTTTCCTGTCTCGGAAATTGAAGGAAACCGAAGAATGATGACGGGGGAGGGTGTAGGTGGAAGGGTGGGCGAATGGCGGCCTCGCAGCAAAGAGCCCAAGGTACCAGGTACCGAAAGTGGGATGAAGGGCGCCTTCAGGGTGGCAGAAAGTAGGAAGGCTCGTGTAACAGACTCCATTGTTAGGGCTTATTCAGAATCTGCCAATAGCCTGGGATTCAATTTGACTGGCGAACCATGAACGCCATTTAATATACAGAGGTGGGCGGAGAAGTTGGACGGCGAGCGAGACACCCCGGCGTTGTTGGTTGTCAGACGAGGACGCGGGAAAACATTAACGGGCGAGAATACTGCGAAAGTCGATACCAGTCCAGTCACAGATGCGTTTCTTCTTCTCCTTCGGGGATTTTATTGATTGGGTCGCCGTTAATCGGCCAGTTAATTGCTCTGTGCATGGAGGAGGCGTTCGTTAGTTAAGGGGTGGTTTGGAGGAGGTCAAATTGCGACGTAATCGAATATTCGAAATTGCAGTTCAAAGTTGCTGCGAAGGAAAAATGTCGAAGTGGATGAAAGTAGCTTTTCTTGGCGAAGAGAAGGTGTAAGTGAACGTGCGAAGTATCTCTTGGAAATTCGCACGATTCAAATACGAGGTCTGTATATAAAGGGGATTTCTAGATGGTGGGAATCGTGTGCATCGCTTCAAATTCGTTTGCACTTGCCGAGCAGGGCGCAAACATTCTTTAAAATCACGCGCACCGGTTATTGCCCACGATTTTCTGTACCGCTCGTGCAAATAGCGAGCACCTAGATGGACATCGCGTGACCGCGCAATCATAAAGACAGAGATCCGTTTGATTTTATGCGAAAAATGTAAACGTCCTGCTGCTGGAGAGGCTGCCGCGCCTCCAAATGGGGAAGGAATATCGAATTCTGAATAATTCTGAACGTGCCTCTGCATTGTATCGGGGCAAATAACGAATGCCGAACGTGACGTAATTTATTCGATTGTGTGTCCCTCAGATGGCCGGCCAAATAAGCCGCGGGATCATCGATGATCGAGGGAAATGCACCGACGGGAAATTAATCGGTCGTTAAGATACAACGATGTTCCTCTGTGAATTATTTTACTTTAGCCATCTCGACGCTGCATTGCTCCGCGAATAAAACCTAATAAAAATATACCGACAATTACCATTTTGAAGTCTATGAAATAGTGTTACCAACATCGAAAGAAATCGCAAATTGAAACAAAAGTATAGACACGAGAGACAAATCCCCTTTCAATAATAGCTTCTGGAATTTTATTACTTAAATTACCCAACACTCTCCACTCCTCTGATCAAGCAATAAGCTACGAATACTAAGCGTACGTTTAAAGGTATCGCTACCTGTGTTTCAATATCCAAATTCTACCCATTTAGTTCACCTTGATTAGAAGCTTTCGACAAGGGTCCACTCCGAAGCAAGCCAGCCACGAGAGGTGGGAGGGCGCGGACACGTTGAAATATTAAAAATACGCAGCCCGGTTGGCCAGTTGTTTCGCAGGAACGAGCGCGGCAAAGATTGCAAAGCTTCACCGAGGATTCCTTGCAAAGCGTGACTTATTTAGCCCGGAGCTGCTCGTGCTTTCGCGTTTCCTCCCCTTCGGAACGATCCCCCTCGACCCCGCCAACCTACTTCCACCGCCCCCCTCCACGGGTCGCGATTTGGCCAGGTGGAGGTGGGAGGGGCAGCGGGTGGCTGCAGGAGCGACGCTGAAAGGACGAAATGCTCCTTTGTCGGCGGCCTCCGCACCGCGGAACTTTATTAATTGCGCGTTTTGTTATGCAGATTCCTGCAGAGCGAGCTCCCTCCTCCGCGGCCCATCCTCCTCTTCCTTTCTTCTGTCTTCGACAGCCTACCGAGGCACCGCTGCCGCCCCGCGACTCGCGTGTCCAGGACCTTTAAAAGATTACTCTCGAATTTCGTCGCCTCCAGCCCTCGGGGGCCTCAAACTTTTCCCCATTTACGCGACCGAAACTTTTCGTTCCCGCGGCGACGGATGGGCCGGTTCGAAGACGAATTCGACCTTTCAGCGAGGGAATTAGCGTCTGGGCGGTGGGCCTCGAAGGGCGTTTATGATTTTCGCGGGTGCTCGGCGGGCGTGAAAGGGACGAATATGGGTTGTATCAAGGTTTCACTGGGATACCTATTCAGGTAGAGTAGAGCGAAGTGCATTTTCGGTGTGGCGTATGTAATGAGTTTTGTTTAATTGTACGTAGACAGGGGTTGAGTTTTTTGGTAAAGGATAAGCTGTATTCTGTTGTTTGGCTGCATATTGCAACTTGCAATTGGAAGAATATATATGTTTTCTTGTGACCGAACTTCTTCAGTGAATGCTAACGACACATCTGAGAAGCATGTAGTTGAATCGATTCTTCTCGACGTTGTTACGTGTGAAAATATTAAGGCAAGGAGCAGAGAAATTTCTCTATAATTATATATACTTCGTGAGAGATTTCAAATTGTCAGTAACTTTTCAATCACCTTACCCTAATACTTATCTACGTAAGATATCGAGAGGAATCGATTCACGTAACAAGAGCTATATGTACGCTTGATTTTGTTCATAAGACAACAGATCTCATACCTCATTAAATCACTCTACTATTTTCTTCTACTTGCAATCAAACGAGAGATATATCACTAAGCCCAGCTGCGTGGCCCACTCCGTGCTTACAGAAACGCTAATAGAGCTGCCGGAATATAGGAGGAGTAAGCGCCCCGAGTAATTGGAAAGTACTAATTTTGGCTCAGAGTTTCGCGTGGCTTGAACGTCGATGATGAAACCCGGCGGTCCCAATCTCGTGGATGATTTAGACCGTCTTACATTATGTCAGCGACACGTTCAAGAGGCGAGGAGGAAGGCAAGGAATCCAGGGAGCTTTGTTGAGAAACTTCGCTCCTGGGAATTCCAGGCTCGGAAGGAGCTTTTAATTTCGAGCTAGAAGAAAAAAAGGATAGGTCCTCGCGTCTCCGGGCGCCTATTCATGGAAATTGAACGTTACTCTCGCACCAACCAGACGTTTCGCTTGATTTACTGGCAACTTAGCCGAAGTAAACGAAACAGGGGGACATCTTAGGGTGGAAAATCACGGATGCGCGTGGCTACTAAAGATTATCTTTGGTAAGCCTTCGTCTTCAAACCATTCGAATAATACACATCTATAATTGTATTATAATAACACTTTGGTACTGATTCTTACGTTACGTGGGTTGTAATCGTGTTCTCAATAGAAGAGACGAAAATGTCTAAGTGTATTCTATATTAAAGGCAGTTCGAAATTGACTCAATTGTTCCTAGGAACACCTAAAGTATTCAGTTGAAAATCACCACGAATCTAAACACGATTCAATTTAAATGTAACAGAACACTTTTAAGGTTTATTCGAGACATTTATACTTATAGCAAAGCAGAATAAAAGAAGCAGTGATCACTTTTCACTTTTTTAAATAGAATAGATACCCAATGCATTAATAATCCACGCAGTTCTTTTTTCAGAGTGAGTGGAGAAGCCATCAGTTTAGGAGACAGTCCACTCCATAAAATTAAGATTAAAACATCTGCAAACAGTACAACCTTCAGATCTAATCCACACCTCCACCTACAAAGAAGCTTCGTTAGTTTATACCCCTCTCGAAATCATTAAACTCTCACCCGAAACATATTTGAACACCACAAATAGTTTCGAAGATGTTCTTGTGGCACGATTTAAATGGCACGCCCTGGACAAAGCAGAGGTAGCTGACGGAGAGGGTGGAGCAGTTTATTCGCCCCTTTCGGTCCTCTTTCTTTTCATTAAAAGCCCCGGCGAACTTTCGAATGAAAATTCACCTCAAGGGCGTCTGAATTGAATTGCTCGCGCCCCGCGACCAGGCCGCGCTGTTTTCCCTCTGTCCCCTTTAGCCAGTGCAATCCGAAAGTTTTCCCGCGCAAAATGCCAGCCGCATTATTTATCAAACGGAGTAGCTAGTCGGCCAGGATTTTAACGCAGCCCACCCCACCGCGCGCACCCACGCCCAGGATGTATCCTTCCTGCTGGCGTCTCGCTCTCCAAGGTAAACAGTTTTCAGTCGTCGACCGACGAAGAAGAGCCCGGCCTGCTTAATATTTCAGACGACCCCGAGCTAACTTCATGCATACTTATGTCGCGACGCGTGATTCCCCGCGACGAGCAACCCTCCACCACCCCCTGGCAATATTCTACGCTAGATTCGGCCAGATTCCGGAATTCTCAATTTTTCTATTGTTTTCCTTTCATTTACCACGGCTGTGCGACGCTGCCTCGACAATGTTCCGGTTCATCGTGGCTACCGCGAGTGAAAACGGGCAGAAGTGTATGGGAGAGCTGGGTAATCCTGTGGAGGAATCGAAGAAAGGGGTTGGAAGCTCGCAGTGGACACATTGAATGTGATTGTGGGGGGTAGAAGATTCTTCTCGTGATGTCTACGTTTTGAGGGGTCCACTGATATTGTATATTAAAAGCAGCGTTTAATCATAGAGATTAATAATAGCTACTTCAATGACACACGTTTCAATAGAAGTATCTACTTTTTTTCATAAACAAATTTCCCTTTAACCCTTCTTGTATTTATATCTCCTACAAGAATGAACCATTTCGCCGTTACATCAAGTAGTATTATTATTCACCCAACTACCCCTAAACTGAAATAATAAATCCAACACCTGCGCAGCCACTGGATCCTCAATGAATCGTAATACAGTGAGAGGAGAAACGTCGGTCGCTGGCTTTTAAACAGAGAATTTAAAACCACAAGCCGCACAAGCTCCTCGGAGCTGCATACGACGTTTCCCCTATCAAAAGTTCTCCCTTATCTCCGCAGCAGCGTGTACGAAAAACGCCATCGGTCTCCGGCACGCGCAATCGCCGTCAGGTTAAACCAGCCGCTATAAAAATAGGGGGTTTCTCTTTGCCGGCCTCGCGGGGAAGGGATCCGGTCAACAATATGGCAAGGTGTTTGATGAGTCGATCGATCACCGCTCCCTGTCAGCTTCCCAGTCGGAGATACAGTGTGTATGCTGGGGCTGGGCTGCGTGTGGGTGCTCCGCACGTGTCTGATCTCGTGCAGGGCCGTGTGAACGTCGCTCCATAAGTTACCAACCAACCTCGGAACCCCCGGCTGATGGAATATTCGAGGGTGGCCGTCGCGTTTGGCCAACTATGAATATGCATCCGGCGTCCTTCTTTCCTATTAGCTCCGTTTCTGAGCGCAGCGCGCCGCGCGTCACGTGCGATCCCGCGATACGTGCGTTGTAACTCCAACTCCCGTGTGCCTGCTTGGACCTCGATTAACTCGAGTTCGATTTTGCGGTTCCTCGATGCCCCTGCCGCCCAGGAGTTTCTCCATTACGCGCTCCACGAAGGACCAGGCGCCACCGACTCGCCAACATAGTTGTAACGAAGGACCAGGCAGTATTACAGTGGTCAGAGGGCTGGGGATGCTCGTGCGACTTTTTCGGACCATTAATTGGCAAGATTATTTTTAATAATGGAAGGTGCTTCTCCAGCTGGGGAAAGTGGTGTGAATCTTGAAATAGTTTGATTCTTATTTAAATTGCTTGAGGATATCAGTAGTAGGGTAGGCTAAAAGTCCGGCGGGTAAAAAGTCCCGAATTCAAAATCTCTGTTCCTATTGTTTAATTTATTGAGCTTCGCAGTGTACTATGTAAATGGCGAGAAGAAACGGAGGTGACCACAGAGTCGCCAGTCTCTCGTGAGGCCTTCGTTATTTCATGTATCGGAAACTAAAAGAAATGCGTCGTCTTTATTGTTTTATACGGAAGTAAACCACAGTTTAAAAGCGTATCAGCCAAGTGCGTTTGGATGTATCCAAGTGGAGGCGTTTTGTAGATTTTTATGCTTCAATTCCCAATGGCTGCGTTCTACTTTCTGCCCTCGATAATTCATATTTCGCGTACGATAAGTGGTAATTCGACCTCTGAACCCATCACTGAACTCACACCGTTCCCAACAGCGACACGGGGCAATTGAAAACAGTTGATGAAAGGGGAAACAAGAAGCCCGTGGCTTTACTGCGCTGCATTTACATGACGAGTCACTTTTGACGCGAGAGCCAGACTCGTCACCTAGACCAGACGCGCTCTCTGGAGATTGATTTGTATTCTGTTAATTCTCGAGAGTCCACAGGCATGCACGGCACGCTATAAATCAATGAAAACACTATCTATCATAGGCGATTGTGTCCTCTCTCTTCCACCAGCGGTGCGGTTGAAATGCGACGTAGAAACGCCTACGGTTTGCTAATCGTCGCGATTATACAGTTCCCACGGCCGATCTCCGCGCAACGCTGTTATTAACAATGTAAATCAATCCTGGCTACGACCAAAGAACGAGAGACGGAGCACAGATTGTAAACAAAATGCAGAAAAATTGCTCAATTCCAGCGGCTGGCGATGCCTCCGGCGACTTCCATGACGACACGCGTTTAATAAATAATTTATTCCTTTACTCTTGGCTCTGGCTGGGGTTACGAAACACGCTGAATTTGCCAAGCGTATAAACGGAACGCTGGAAGAATATTTCCTCCTCCTATTTCTCCATTCAAGATATTTTTCACTTACTGTATGTGATCAGTTTACTCGTCAAACAGTGGGCTGCAGATATGGCTGTTTAATCTTCTATGACACTGTGTGATTTTCAGGTAAGATACAATATTATGCGTGTTTTATATCTAAGGTACTAAGTTCACGAAGCTTCTATATTCCACCATTGTAATATAGGAATGATAAGCTTTCATTGTACCATAAAGTGTTTGTAAAACGAAATTAATACGCGCCTGTTAATTTATATACAATCATTAGTGTCTGCCAATGTCATAAAAAAGAATTGTTATGCAGGATTAAAGGAACGTGTTGATAGTTGAGAAATTTTATATGAAGATTGTATAGTCTGTATGCTTGGAATTAGAGAGAATTGGTTGTATATTGTACTTGTTGGAATAAATGTTTGTTGAAAACAAGAAAATTTGACTTTCTGCTTAAATAGCTTGAAATTAGAGGCGAGAGGTTTGCAGTTCGAGGTTTAGTTTTCAGTTTCTCTTCGTTTCTTGCATTTAGATAAATTAACGTGTATCCTTACTAAGTGATTGTGAAAGCAATTCGAGGAAATCGAAGAGGTGTATGAATTGCGCCGCGAATATAATCACGTGTGTTCTTATCGTATTTTTGTAAGAACAAACGCAACTTTTATCAGCTCCAGACTATATAGGTACTGCTTCATCTGCGGCATACAAACACCTGAAGAAACCAACACGTACTTAATATACCAACATGCTGATCACGATAAATTCTGGGATGCCAATTAAGAATGTGAACGCCTTAATATGCTTCGTCACGGTCCCCAACAGCGAGTGGAAGTATGGATTACCATTTACTTATCATATTCTTACGTATCAGCTACCGCAATTTGTAACTACGCATTTGTAATATTCATTCGATTTTTATCTGGGCACTGCCATTCGGAACCAGATTATCTAAAATCAGAAAACAAAAAACATTTCGTTAGTATATTAATGTATCTTCCGATTAACGAAGGGAATTTCCGAAATATTAATTTAAAATAAAATGGCGGCTACTTAAATTTGAAATCTTGATTTCTTCGCTTCATTTTTGCACGTAAAAATCAGGATTTCACCTTTAAATAGCCGCCATTGTATTTTTAATTAATATTTCGGAAATTCCCTCCGCTAATCTGAGGATACATTAATATACTAACGAAATCATTTTTGTTTTTTGATTTTAGATAATCTGATTTCGAATGGCAGTGCTCACCGCAAAACCAAATTTTTAAAAAGGCTTCTTGGATGCCGGTTGTTACTTTATTATGAACGTGAATATTTTTCCACGAAAAAATTACCAAATGTTCTTTAAATGTTGTTCTTTTAAGTACAAATACTTCTGTTAAAATATATGCTTCCGCTTTTTCAAAAAAAAAATCACAAACATTCGCCTCTTTTCGGCCGCCTGACTAGGTATAACCCCTTAATTAAGTAGTAACTGAAGAGTGGTACCAAAATTACAATTGCAATCGGAGTTCGTAGCACGGTAGACTGTAACTAGGTTTTACCTTAGTTGTTTCCCGCAGCTCGTGACAAAGCTCAGCCGTGACAATTAAAAATGTTAACGCGTTAATATCCCCCGTGACGGTGGTCGCAGCGCATGGAATTATCGATTGCCGTTCGAGTCATCCTACCCTGATGTATGTCTGGTGATACGTGTGGTCCACGTGAGCGCCGAGATTCTATCTGCACCGCATCAAATATTACGGCTCGTGTAAACACCGCAGGGTGGTAATTAAAGCGGCACCCTTGTCGAATTATAGACGCTGGACGAGGGGTGGATTCGCCACGGCTGAGGACCCGTGGCGGGGTTTCCAAAATTTCGTTCAACGACGGTATTACGAAATTCCCGCGTACACGCCCCTACGGAAGCCCGATCCCCTGCACGCGATCGTGTTGCTTGCAATCGAACCCACGTGTGCATCAATTTCTGATTATGCACGCGTAGATACGAAGGCGAGATTATTCTGGGCTAAAAATATTCATTATCGACGAATGGCATTGACATTCTTAGCGAGCCAGGAGACGGGTGAAGGGGGTGGAAGGAAAATCTGTTTGGACCTTCAAAGTGAGTGGTAAGATCGAATATCAATCTGGGAATAAGATTATATTCTTTTTATCAATAACGTTACTTGGGTGATTGAAAAGGAGTATTAAAATAAATTGTTAGGTACCAGTGGTCAAAATTTTGAAAATGGACACTGAGAAATCAGATTTGCTAGAAGCTCGGCTTTGTAAGAAGAAAGAAAAGCTGGATGTTATTCTTTAAATAAACTTTTATAATCACCTAATGAATTTTTGCAGGAAATTCAATACTTTTCAAAATACCGAATAAAGTATAATTTCTTAGAGTTCTTCAATAATTTTTAAAAAATTTTCACAAGTATCCCACACTGGGTAGGTGTTCTAATTTTTATGAACGATAGTGTATGTATCTAAGTAGCTCGAGATACCACCGCGCAGTGGCATTCGTCTTATCAGTCTTCTCAGTTATTGCACCATTACAATTTAAAAATACTTTCCTACAAGTATTATATCACTCAGTTATCCGACAATATATCACAAATACTACCCATTATCTAATTGCTGTGAATCGAAAAATTGGCGACCGCGCAGCAAGTAAACGCAGAAGCGTCCATTTGAATCGTCAATTTCTCTATTCGGCCCAATCTCCGCCGTCTTGTTGCGCAACGAGCGAGTTTGAGAATCGTCAATTGTGGCCAATTCCCATCGACCAACGTTGCGATCCATTTATCACAAGACGTATCACGGTGTTATCGTTGTTGGGTCGTTTCCATTGGCGATCGTGGAAGATGTCGCGAGAGGTGGCCCGGAAGACAAGTTCAAGGCTTAATTCGACGAGATTTGACAAATGGTAATGCAAGGGACGTGCTCCGAGGGAAAGGGGTGGAGGATGCCGCCGTACGAAATTGCTATTACATATTTATACGGGTGACTCTGCATTGTCTGCTAAAAAATGTCCCGCCGTTTCGCGACGCGCTCGCTCGATTCGTCGTTTCTCAGCGGGTGGACGAAACGCGACCTGGCTTCGCTGCTTTTCCGCGTCCCCTGACAAATGATCGCACTGTCAAAAACGCCGTCTACCGTCGCCGTCACCTGCGTCTCCCCTTATAATTCTCTTTTACGTGGAAAATTATTGCCGACCCCGCTCCCTCTCATGCATCCTCGATCATTTTACTGCAGCTAGGAACCCTGTGGTGCGAGGCGTGTAGTGTGTTTGTCCTTGTTAGGTTAAAGGGTTCTTATTGAACAGGCGTTCCTAGACCTTTCTCAGAACTCTAAACCATATTTGCTGATATCCCCTATTTCAGGTAAATTTTTTACCTTAGGAAACCGTTTTGATACTTTAGACACCAAGTTACTGTAGTCCTGCACTTTTCTGGTTATTCGTTCTTTTTTTTTTTACAGAATGTTGTAGACGAACCCCTTCTATTAATTCAAATAATTATTAATAATTCAAATTTGTCCATATTCTATGGGATTCTTGTACAGTTATAAGGGTGCCAGTGTATTTGCTCATATTTTACTTAAAATTAGAAGAATCTCTAAAGAAATGAAAACGACAGTGGGTCTTAAAGGCTTCAGGGATGAATTTGGGTTAAAATTAGCATCCACTGCAAACGTATTAATAAACTATCGCTAGTGATGTCTATTACTATAGTTATGCTTGTTTTGGTAGCACATTCCAACTGCCTGAACGTACCCACGAATTCCTATTTAAAAGACAGCAATGCTAGCGAAACGATAGGGTGCATTCTTTCACTTCGACCATTCATCGTCGCCAGTTGTCGAGAAATTAATTTCTCACTTCCCCACAATCGAATATCATGGAAAATTGAATTGTCACCTCCCGCTCCCGTAGGAATATTATTTTATACCACGATCAACCGGGTCGGATCATTAATACGCTCCGAATTATCCGGAGAAATTAATAACGCCCGCGCCGGTGCGGTACTAATTAATTAACGTTAATCAAGCCTTGAATGGGAGCGGCCGCTAAAGTTCGCCGCAAATTCGCGAGCTCCACTCGCAAGGAACATTTCCTTCCGCCACGAAGGCAACAGGTTGTACAAGTAGAGGAGGTCGCCAACTTGGCGAAGGCTGAATACGGCGACATAAGCTCGCTAAATTGTCTTCATTTCCCTGCAAAAAGCCCGGGGGCGAATTTCCAGCTTCTCGTCTACATTTTCGCCAGCAACGCGGCCGACAAAACTACCAACATCCCCCCATACACCGCCGAGGAACCTTCGAATCCCTTCGGAATTACAACTTCCTATTCATCCTAATAACCGCACAAACAATTAAGATTAACTGGGGGGAAAATCCCTCCCCGCCATATGAAATCCTTCATCAACGATATCTGTCGCAATTGAATTCCAACCTCTATGTTTCCCCTGTCGCCAATATTTAGCGAGCGCTGTGCAATCACGCGACAGCAGCAAAAATCCGGCGTCGCAATTATTTCGCGTTCCATGTATCTCCGATTCCGCCCCGGCGAGCAGAATTCAAAGGGAGGAAAGAGGTCGAATGGAAATAATGGTAAGCCTGTAAAATTTAATCCCGCGGCGTCCAGTGTTTAAACAACACGCGACCCGCGGCCTCGTAGAACGGAACGTACCGAGGTTTTAAAAATAATACGTCAAGCGGACGTCGTTTCGCGGTTTATCACGCCGCGATGCTTTTTAAGCCGCGGTGGGTAAGTATTTGGTCGAGATGCGGGAGGAAAATCGCGGGGCAAATTGACAAATTAATGTAAACCGGAGAGTTAACGAAAAGTGTGGGGGAGCGCGGTGTGTTGAGGGGCGGGGGGGGGGGGGAGGGGAGGGATGTTTACCGTCTGCATACATTGAAAGAATTACGCGCTTCCGCGTCCCTCTTATCGTTCGCTGCCTGATTCCAGCGAATCGTTCGACTCGCCTCCATTAACTGTACAAGTGAATAAACAACCACGGGCCCTATCAGCGTTAACGACACACGGGGTTGATAGCATTTTTTCCATTTAACTGCGCCCCATCGTCGGTGACGGGCTCGCGACGATATTACCCGAATTATGCCCACGTGGGCATGAGTACGATTCGTCGGGGCTGGGAGGGGGCGGTGGGGACGTTTTTAAATTATTCATTGCTCCCTGCCGCCGGTCGCGTCGCTGGAAATCGTTCGATAAAACTTCTGGATGAAATAATACGAGGCGAACTTGTCGCGGCGGGTAAACAAAAACTGGCCCGCGACAGCGTAGGTAATCAGAGTGGGAAACTTCGGTCAATTTAACTTTGTTAATAAACAGCTTTTCGTCTTCGTCGCGGGAATGGAAGTATCAAGTGCCAGTCGATGTTTGACTGGGCGTTGATGAATGAATTGCTTGGTCTGCATGGGGAAATTTTCTTCGACGGAAGTACACTCCGATTGCTGTTTATCGGACCTGTTGGGGGGATCTTGTTTTTCTCGCTTAGTGCTTCCACGATGTTGTAATGGGAATTAATTCTGATACCACGTCTGCTGCGATGTGGGGCTGGTTATCATTCTTTTTTAATTGCTTGCCTGGCTTGTTTGTTTAAAATTCTGCGCTTTCTGCTGGAGGGCATTCGCAAAGCAATTTCAGGATTTCTTCTGAGACACATTGGTAATGGTTGAAGTACAAAACAGGCTGCTCATCTCTGTTTTCGTTTACACGTTTTACGCCACTGTCTTCACAAACTCCGAAATCTCAGAGAAAGCTGAATTAAATAATCATCCTGGAACTATAAGGGCTACAATCATTTTCTCCCAAAATAGTTAGTATTATAGAAGCCTTTTTAAAACTGTAAGTTTGTACTATGCGCTTGCCTCGCGTTACCTCCAAGTCTAAGTTCCAAAATATATTCGCCTAAATATATTTATTGTTATTCTCGGTGTAAGAAGGTATATATTGTATGCAACGATACTAACAATAAATATTCTGAAGATTAAGCGTGGAAATGTGCTTAATACAAGATGATCGAAGGCTTGCCCAAACTGATCGGGTATTCGTGTCTTGGAATCAACAGTATTAGCAATTAGAGCAGCAGAACGACTTGGTATTTCAAGATTATAGGGCGATATCTCGTCAACGATGTCGATGGGAGAGCGCCGTAAGCGGATCAGGCAAAGTGAACTATGAGCTCTGAGCGTAAGTACTTCGTCCCAATACCGTAAATTGATGACTACTGCGTTTGCAGTACCCGCGATACGCCGCGCATAAACCAAATCCCCTGGGCTGTTGATGGAAAGCCAAACAGAATTTCATTACCAGCCAAACGAATCGTAATGCACGGGCTTATATGCATGCCCAAACATTATCGGGCTTCCTTTCTTCCTCCGCTGGCGCAGCGTCGTTTAAGCAATTGCTTTGCTTGCACAATAATTAGCACTTTAATCCCTTGGCAATAATAATCTGCCTCTGCGACATATACAGAGGGATTAACCCTTTCAAACCCAACTGTTTCCGAGACTTTTGTAGCTCTAGCTATTTATGTACTAAGCCATATTTTCTAAAGCGCTTCTATCTCTCTCCGCTGAATATACCTGAGCGATTTTTCGATTACTTTAAAGAGCTAAAGCTCGAAGGCTCCTACTCGAAGCAAGGCGCAGGAATAATAAAAGGGCTTTAAAAAATCCCTAAGTCACAACACAGTCAGATTCGACGTATCACCGTACGCTGAATTCTCTATTCCTAGCCGAAAGGCAGAGAGGAGTAAAAATAATGAAGCCGCGACGAACGGGCTCGCAGCGAATCAGGGTCCAGCGGCCGGCTTGGATGGGGAGCTACCGGTTGCATCATCGCGATGCTAATTTGCATAAATCGCGTCGACAGAGCAGCACCCAACACCCCGCTAACTACGCCAGCCTACAGGGCGAAACGAGGCAGCGAAGAGACCCGTGGTCGTCCGAGGAAGCCGAGATCTTTATGGTAGCAATAAAGCCAGCCAGGCTGGCTTCCAGTTACAAATGACTACTGGTAGCTGAAAACTATTGCCCCCTGGTATACGGGCGTGCTACTTCCCCCCCCCCCCCGACGTCCCCCGTGTAACCCCTGCACAGCCGCTGCTCCACCCCCGGTGGCTGCTGACCCCACGGAGCCAGTCCCCGCGGCTGGTTAGACGCGTGAAATAGGACCTCTCGTAAATCCTCGTAACGCCTAACTAACTCCCACGCCTCGGCTTTCTTTACGCCACCGCGCACCCTGTCCCGATCTAAGGATTACCTTCGTTAATAATTGTTATTAAGCGAGCGACGGGAGTCCACTCAGCTGGGCTGCAACTGGCTGGTCAATTGGCGCCGACATGGATGGTTCGTCGGTTTCAGAGACGACAGAGCTTTTGTTAGTGATCTTGATTCAATGAGACTATATTCAATACCGATTTCGAGGGTTCGTATGTTTCTCGAGGTTTCCTGGGTGAGGTGGTTGTTTTGGTTTTGCGAATAGTTGAAGATGTTGGATGAAGCTTGAAAGGAAATTGGAGGGTCTTCTATAGTAGAGGTATTTAAATTGGAAAACTTTGGGAGATATGAAGGTGTGTCTGGTAGGCCCTATCTGTCTTTAAATATTTTAGTGTTAGTTGATTGATGTTGGTGGAGTTGGGATGAATAGGGAAGAAAGGGATTGAATATGATTTTCGATTCCCAGCGTGGACGAACTTAATATTACGCAATGATTTGTAGCGAATCTTCACCGTGCGCTCATCGCGGAGAATTACTTATCCATATGAGAGATCCAGTCACGTAGGCTACTTGGTTAAAAAGATGAAAGAGCGCCAGCCGTGATGTAATTAAAAACTTCGTCAACACGCGAGGGGTGAATAAACCCCTACACGCTGCAACACGGCCTCAGGACTTGTAAAATGTTTGTAAATAAGCCGTGAAAGGTGTTCATCAGTCTTCTTTAATATTCAAAGTTCGGAGCCCTGGCTGTGGGTTTTACAGTTAATTTATCGCGGAAAATATACGCGTCTGTTGTACGAATAAAATCTATCATCGTACGTCTTACCCTAAATAATTAAGAATTCCGCAATGAACGTAATTGATCACCTTGCCCGGCGAATCCTTCCATACCTTTCAACCACGTAATATCCATAAATTTCGAAACGCTCCACAACCATTATTAACAGACGGAAATTCGCGACAAGCTACTGTGACTAATCCTAAGTACTTAACAAGTGATCCCGCGATTTCCCCATCTTCCCAGAGGCATTATTCCGAATCGCCGATTAAAAACGCGGCGTTACGGTTGCAGGCAGCTTCGAGTCTGAATAGAAATCAGTTCTAGCCAAATATAAGCAGATTTCACAGTGCCAAGCATCCGTCGCTGTATAAAACCGCCCTCGACCTCGCGGAGCATTAAAAACAATCGTAAAAAAAAAAAAAAGATATCAAAACATCCTCCCCCGTGCTGCCACATTTTCAGACGCGACTCTAATCCTTCAGTAAAATCCGCGCTCGCGCAAATCCTCTTGCCCTTATAATCGCGTTCCGATGGATGAAGTTAAGTCACCGCGAAAATTTCAACAACACTGCTCGCCTAGAAACCACCGTCGCGGTTAAATGCATCCACATTGCTAGTATTCGACGCGGTTCTCTGTTCGGACCTTCCCTGGATGGTGCTCCACGAACTCGACTTGAACAGCTCGAGACTAGTTTGGAAGGAGGGTCGTTGATTTGAAGAATCGTTGATCAACTTTGCTGGTATTTGCAGAGTACTCAGGGCTGGGGGGAACTTGTATCGAACTGGTCGCGGAGGTTCGCGAGGCTGTCTGTTCTCTGCTGGCACAAAAATGTATGGAATTGTACGCGCCGGGGATTTCTGGCTCGCCGAGTGTTTAATTCGTCACTGATTTGGGAGAGGTAACGAGGATGGAGTGATTGGGATGCGGAATAGAGATTGAAGGGTTGAAGGATGCCTGGAACTGAGTTCTATCAAATGTACCAGCAAGCGGCAGTTAGTTTTTTTTTTTAAGGATTTTCGATGAAGGTGTTACAGTTGAGCTGAAAATACTCGAATACTGGCGATTCCCTTATCCTTGATGTATCGAGGGTGGAAAGGACATAGGGAGCTATTGTCACTCTGGTGGTATAGTCGCTATATTTCAGACTCTCTACGTAATAATGCGTTAGAGGGCAGACCAATTATTTCTCTAGAAGCCAAACAGTTGAATGAATAACGTCATTTCGCTTCCTTCTGTGTTTTTCTGGATTTATAAGGTAAATTGAGATTACATTTAACCTCTTTTGTCAAACAGCGGTGTACAGAATCGTATTTAAAATATACTTCTAAGTTTATTTTCGTTTAATGTTTGGGATAATAAGATAGTAGATATATTGAGGAACAATGTAGTCAAAGTATTTGGCCATATTAACTGTTCCTCTCAAAGCTAACGAGAAGACCATCTCTCGCTGCAGAAAGGTGGTTTTATTATTATTTTTGTTTATTTAGTTTATTCATTCACTTTTGTATTCATTTGCCTTTACTCATTGCCTTTCTTTGATCTGTTCTTCACTTGTTTAGCGTAAACAAATTAAATATCAATGAACCTGTAGTTGTATTCACTCATAAATAATTTTGCTTTATCCTTTGTTAATTTTCCATGAATAATTATGTGAGTGGTCTCTGTTAACGACAAAAACCATTTCCCCGGCACCTCGGGAGAGGTGGTCAAATATCATAACTTCAGTTTTCAACCCGATTTACAGTAAATATTGTCTTAAAACAAATATCGACCAGTTTTTCCGAATAAGCATAAAATTTTAAACACATAGGTATGTTCTGATAAAATAAGTAATTTCTATATTAGTTTTAATAGCCATTTTATATTAGAACGACCGCATCTCCCGGATTTACTCTACAAGGTATTGATCTTGAAAATATAAGCCACCAAATGTGTTTCATCCACTCATCACAGATCCCACCTGCCCAAGAACCTACCAGCCTCTTGACTCTCGATCGCTGAATGTACCTTTTGCATCCCCCATTGCTTCACACCCTCGCACACCCCTTCCACTCACAACACACAAATGATTCTAGGAATCAAACTCCCCAACCGCCACAGTGAACCGCAGGATTCCCACTAACAACAGCCACTGTCATACCCAATTCTGCCACCTGCCACCTCGAAAAGCAGTACACCTGATTCCGAGCCCGGAAGAATAACACAGCCGAAGCAACAGCCGAAGCAATAGCGAGGCAATAGCGAAGCAGCGGCTCGACTGAAGCCTGGATCGCAAGCTCCAGGTGTGCTGCCTGAAACGATCGCTGCACGAAAACCAGCCCCGTCGCAGTCCAGCCACACACAATTACCAACAATCCGTCGGAGCGGCGCGAGCGGCGGGCGCGGGCACGCGTTTAATGAACGTGAAATGGAATTCGTCGCGACTGCGAGGCACCGTTCGGAACGCAAGAACCAGCGGCACAGGGGGAGGGGGGGAGGGGGGAAAGGGAGGGGAGAGGGCAGAGGGACGGATTCCAGCGAGTGTTTGACGTGTATCGCGACGAGGCGCGGCAGGACGGGGGTGGCTTTAGCCGCGGGGTTAGGTTCCTCGGTGCCGTGAAAAGCGAGGCGTCGCATATTAATCACGGTATTAACACTTGAACCGAGCAAAAGCCTAAACCGCCGTGCCCAAACGGCGGTGAAAAGCGTCACGCCGCCTCCTTGCCATCCCTACCTTCCTGTACTTGTATTTTCGTCGCTGGTGGAACGGGCAACGGAGATACAGGGTCGTGGCTAGCAGGAGACGGGAAGGCGGGGGGGAGGGGGGGAGGGTGGTTGTGTGCAGGCACACAGGACGAAGAGGGGGATGGGACTGTAAACTGAAACGGTGCGAAAATTAATTGCCAGGAACGCTTCGCCCACTCTCGTCCTGCCTACCCTTCACCCTTAATTACTAGCCACCCTTCGCTCTCCCGTCCCCCTCCCTTTTCCCCTCCCCTCCCCCCCCCACCCCCCTACAACCCCACCGAAAGCTCTGTCGCTGTTGCTGGTCGCGACCGCTAAACGGTCAGGTGAGGGGGATGGAAAAAAAAGTCTACGTTTCGAAGCGAGAGATAATATAAAACGGTACAATGATCAGATATAACACGGTCCGCTTAATTTCCAGCGTATCGAGTAAAAAACAGAGCCGGCAGCGGCGTCTGGCTGGGGAAAAATTCGGGCCAATTTTCCGGGGACCCGTTTGGTAAACAGAGTACTGATTGAATTGTAGCTGGCCCCTCCCCCCCGCCCCCCCCCCCCCCCGAACCCCCGCGACCCGTGGAATTTTCGCTCTTTGAAAATGTTGTATGGCCGGTGTTGGCCGCGCCGCGCGCGCCCCTGTACGCGGCGGTGTTTAAAGGAGGGATGAATCGCGTAGAATTGGAACGGGGGCGCGGAAGGACCCGTGTTCTTTGTCACTGGAAACGTGGAGCAGGAACGAAGTGGGGCGGGGGTGGTGGCTGGAAAAGGGCAAGGGATGATTTGTTAAGTTGCTAAGTAGAATCTTTGCGAAACGCGGGAGAGTAGTTGCTGGGGGTGTGGGAGAACTTTGGGAGAAATTATTTGTTCGTTTAGTGGTATCGTGAAACAGGGTTAAGTCGTCTGGGAGTTGATATAGATTTAATATGAATTCTGCTATATTTAATACTTTGAATTCTGCTACACTCAGAATAGGGAGGCAGGGAAATATTAAGTATCGCAGCGTTCTACAGTGAATCGAAGACTTTGCTTTTGATTAGATAGGAAAAATCTGAATGACGGGAAGGGGCACACGAAGTCCTAGATTCAATCCAGTCATCTTGCTCTCCCTTTTGTAGATTCCACTGTGAAAGATATCATTCTCCTGCAATTACTGACATCGGCCGACTAAAAATTCAAGCAACTCGCCTCGAACAGAAGAGCAACCCCTAGGAGCTTCGAAGCAACGAGGCTCCGTGCCCCGTTACGGGCAGAGAATTGCATAAAGGTATCTATCGATTTGAAACACAAGATTCTGAGGATGCCGAGGAGCAAAAGGAAAAGTAAAGGACACGGGCGGGTGGAGGTGAGAGAACGGAGGTGTCGCTGCGTCGTGCGAATCGCGGGACAAGAGGAAGGCGATGTAATAAAGCGACTCGTGAGCGAAGCACGCCCCGAAGGCAACAGCTACCCCCTAGAGTTACAATCTTCTTCGATTTCAAGGGGTCGACAGATCAAGCTGCTTACGCAATACCCCTTGTATTCTTACAATAAGGACCGGAGGATGACCCTCCGAGTTCTTATAACCATCGGCTACAGACTCTGTAGCCGTCAGCCTCCCCTTTTCGTTTCCGACTTCTGAGGCGACGGGAGCGCTCTGCTTCACGGCACTCACGATTTAATACACCTAGGACGATTAACTGAATCCTGTAATTTATGAAAAAAATCTGTGGGGGATGCTGATCTAGTTTAAATTTTCCAAGCACTGCTAAACTTTTTGGGGGAAAAATGAACGAAAATAAAATACCGTTTAATTTTATTTTCTAAGTAATTATTTCTATTATTAATTATTTAAATCTATATCGTTCCTGGATATAAGTGTTAAATGACATACATTTGGACTTGATTTTTCCAAAAAAAATTTCGAAATAGGCTCTAAACATGCGTTTACTACGTAAATAAACACAGCGTGCACTAACATCTCATACACGCTCCCTTGTCAACTGTAAACATTTCGAATCCGTTTGAAAAACGATTGCAAATTCTGTGAATGAAACCACATCACCCATGACTTGGTTTTCGACGCGAATAACTTCGGACCTGTCGTTCCAATTCAGGGAACACCACTCTGCCCCGAAATTTACTTAAATTTCTCAAACGTTACGCCGTCATATCTTTTAGTTCCCCGTTTCATGTGCCTAGGTAAATCAATTCCCTTCGACGACCACGCGATGCTCAATTTTTCGGAAAAAGGAAGTCACGGGCGCGCGTCCACGGAAAAAATCAGATAAAAGTTCGCTCCGCCCCGTTGAAAAATACTAAAATCAGCAGCTGCCAGTTGCCGGGGGTCGAAAGTTCCGCCACCCCAATGTATCGGGGCTTGTTTATGGGCGCCGTTCGACACGAAAGGGCCGGGCAACGAGCTTTTGTCAGGGAAGATACCGATGATATTGAATTTCCTCCATACGCGAAGCTAAAACACGCCGCCGGAGCGCGCGCATCAATTGCCAAGCGCACCGAAGAAAACGGTGGCTTTTACGCGGCCTCTAAAGTGCACAACGCGGCAAAACGCACCGAGAAGACGGTGGCCAGAGTGTGTGTCGGCCAGTTAGGCCTCGGCCAGACCGCTGGCCGGCCAAACGTCTCGTTCGTAATAGCCCAGTAATTGTGTTTGCTAATTGAAATTATGTCCTCACTGGGTCGACGCGGGGCCGTTGCGTTTTACCGTGCGAGGTGCATTTTCCGCTGTATGCTACGTAAAATGAAGAAAATAATACACGCCGGCACTCAGCCTTTTACCGCGTGGCAGACATTTTGTCGAATAAAATCGTTGTAACGATTGGCAGCTGGACTGAAAATGTTTCGCTTGCTGAAGTAAATGGGTCCTGCGCTTGCAGTTTAGATTGGAGGGATCGCGTGGATTTTCTTCTGTTGCGAGGTGAAATTTGTAGGCGTATAATTGTTATGTTTCAGGCGATAGCTCTACTATTTCGCGTGCAGGACCGGAGTGCAACGATTTCCCATTCGCGTCACGTAGAACGGTACGACCAATAAAACTTTGTCGACTTTCAGCGATCACGCAAACGACTTCTACGTTCCTCAGAGGGAATAAGAGATCCCTGAATAGAAATCGCGGCTGATCAATAGGGAAGACGTCGAAACTCATTTTATCGCGCTGGGAGAGCATTCGCGTTTGTCTCGTCCACTTCTATTTACTGTTTCGTTATTTACTACCCCCGATACCTGTGCGAAAGCAATTCCTTTCGAAATATGATCACGTTTTAATAGGAATTTGCAGTTTCCGAAGATACAGCTTGGTAGGATTACTTTGCTTTTACTAAACGCTACTTCTTCCATCCTTTTTCCATCTTTAACCAATTTCAAAATATTTCCCTAAGTATTAACTTGAAATCTCATCCAAACCTTTGGAAAAGAAATAACGTCCACTCGCTTATCTCCAGACCCACAACCTGAATTAACAAACGTCACCCACCGATTACTTCATATATAAACACTTAATCATCGAGAGCGACGTAGCCGACGAGCCAAAAGCCACGGAACGTCGGAGACTCTGAAAGAAAGAAGTCTCGAAGGTCGGGAAATGCCAGCCGGCGCAGTGACTCGATCGTCTGGCAGCGGTAGCCCTTCTCGAATAAAGAAGGAAGCGTGGCCAATAGTCTATGTATCGTTCCAGGATGCAATTGGGTTATTAATTAAGGGTATAAGCTGCCGTCGGGAGTGGCTCGCGAGCAGAGGATCCCTTTCATCGAGTTTTAATGCCCACGGAAAGAGGAGTGGGCGGAGGGAGACAGGGATAGACGATGGAAGAGGAGATATTCGATGGGGCAAGTGTGGGGGCGGAAGGCATAAGAGAATCGCCGCAATTATGCCGATGTTGTTAGGGATAGACTTTTAATTTCGCGAATCCTTAATTATTGCCAGGGCTAGTTTTAAAGCCCAGACTGGTTCGGCCGATATCAATCTGCAACGCAACTTTGTGTCTGTAATTGAAAAAGCTTGGAAACCCTCGCCTCGCCATCCCACCTCCTCCTTTCTCTGTCTCTGTTTCGAAGGAAAGAAGGAAATGGAGGGCAGTCTCCCTATCTACGAATCGTTCCCCGTAAATAAAATTCTGTTGCCCGTGCTTATTCCTCTCCTTTCTACTCTTTTTCCTGGCTTCCGCTCCGCTGTGCCACCCCCGTCACTCCCTATTCCCCATTCTTCCTTTAATCCATCGGTTCACCGATTTCTTTATTGTAAACGCGACAACGGTCGCTGGTTGCCTACCTGGTAATAGAATCCCTCCCCCCCCCCTTCTCGTTTCACGATTGCAAATCGTTCGTTAACGTCTGCACACGATTCTATGAATATCAAGCTTTTGGAAACACGTAAGTCGTACTTGCGCCAAGATTTACCGGCGCACCTCGTGCGAATAGAAAGCATGAAATGTGACTCACCGATCGTTGAATATGTGCTTAGTGCTCCTGTTTCTGAGTCTGAAACAGAGAATGAATGTGCGATTAGTTAAATTAATTAGGTAGTGGGTATAGCGGAAGTAACATTTTCTGTTTGCATCTGAAAAATACTGGCACGCGGAAAATCACAGTCTTTCCCTGAAATCTGTGAGACTTTGAAAATCCATTTGAGGACGGGTATCATTTCAAACAACATTATTAGCGACAAAGGACTGAAGTTTTATTTCAACCCCTCTCTTCCGCTACTAATGCTGGATAATGAAAGTGGAAGGCTTTCTCGATGACGCTTCAAAGGGTTTTAAAAATTCATTTCGCAGTGCTCTTCGCTGCAATATATTATTACATTCTCCACTAGAATAGATTATTACACTCATTCCCTGCGACTCCAATTTGTAACGTTACCAGTCATTTGTTGGCAAGAGAAATCACTAGAAGTACATGGAACTAATGAAGACCTAAAAAATTGTAGTATTATTAAATCTACATCGCGAATGCTTCTGTGCTGGTCGATCTGAAATACAGTTCCTCAAGCGTTGATAATATACTGCTGGGAATAATGATCACGTTTCGTTGAAATTGATTCTCCAACGGTCGTTCCATTCACAAATTCCACAGATAAAATCTTGGGGTTGGTGCTTCGGCTGTGGCGGTAGCTCATGGTCTTTCATCGACGATGCAAACCCTTTGCGGTGAAACATGATAAATTTCGGGGTGGGCGGAGGGTGGTATCCGTAATACGTGTCCCGTTCCGATGTTATGTCGTTGATCCAGGCGCATATGTGCGCGTGAAAACGATATTTCACAGGCAGTTTGATGAGCTTCCCACATTAAGCCGGGGGTAAGTAATTATCGACTGAGCAATGACCAGAATGGCCGGGTCGGGCCACTCCCTTCTGGGGTGTCCCAGTGCGTGTCACCGCATTAACCACCCCTATACGGACATCGTTCTCATCAAAGTTCAAACGCTGGATATCTCCGATATGTCATTGTAACCTCTGCACGGCTTAATTAACGAGACTTGGCGCGGTTGGAGAGACACTTTCCACGCGGAGAGTTATAATACTTTATTTCATCCCGCATTTCATCTGTCAGAAAGATGAGAAACTAGCTTTGACAATCTGTGTGGTATTAGTAAAAATCGGTGTGTTCTGTGTGGCAAAATTTCAAACCTGAATCGTTTCAGTAGTGAAAGCAAACAATTTCGTCGCCAAGGAAGATAAGTGGTGAATATGAAATATATATTTTTGAGGGTCGTTCGATGGGCAGAGATTCCTAAACACAGGGAAATTACTTTACAGCTGTTCAAGTTTAGTTCACAGTGTGGTAGAATATGTAATATATAGAACGAAGTGATGAATTTCAAGATGTGTTTCTATTTTAGAAATTTAAGCGAAGACTTGATTCCTGACTTTGCCAAGGGGTGTGTAAGTTCAGAGTGTATGATCTATTTAGAGGAACCGCGCATTCGATTTTCGATGACGAATTGTTGGGGGATGGAACTAAGGAAATAGCAATCTCAACCTATTCCAGGAGGAATATCGTTTCGCGAACAACGTTTCTTCCTTCGATTCACCTCGTCGATATCGAGTTACAGTGAGTCCGGGAGAGAACGGGCTGCAGTTTCGAGTACAACCTGTACACTTTTGACTAATGAAAAACTATAGCAGAACGTGATTGCAAAGTTACATTCATCCCCTTCCCCAAAAGGTTCATTCAAAGTGCAGTATTCTATCTGCGGATCCTTGGAATTTCCTTCTCATTCAGCTTCCTGCATGTCAAGGCTGCACAAATTACATATAATATATCAATTTTATGATAGCGTTCACTTGGTGAAATTTTATTATGGCGTTTTATCAGCAGAGTATAATAGTGCAGAGATGTTGAAACGCGTCTGATTAAAATCCGGTTACATTGCATCAACGTTTTCGCCTGAAAGATACTTTAGTTAATTAAATTCGCGACCTTCATATAATTAATGGCTTTAATTAGCGTAATTCACGGATACACCGGGACAGGGAATAATGGAAACCTCAGGAACAGTTTTATCCCTGCAACCTCGGATTTAATATATTCCTATCCACATATTTAACATTCGCGTTTCGTACTCTCAATTCTTTCATTAGAAAGATATTAAAAAAGTTTCCCCGTGACATCGTGTTCTCTGCTTTGAGTATCGAACGCTGTGCTCGTTGCCAATCGATGCGGGTGATTTTTGATCCAGGGAAAAAAGAAACAACCCTTACGTTTTCGAACTACTTAAGTAATTAAAATCGCTGTGTATAGAATCTCTATTCTTTGTATCATTAAGAAATTGAATGTGAACAGATCTGCAAGTTATGGTTAATATGCTTCGCAGACATAAAAATGTAGAATTACAGCTATTATTGCTGTGAAAGGTATTATGCTATTTCTTTTTATATTCCAATGTTCTGTGTTTGATAAGTGCAGAATTGAGTAACAGACTGCTGCTATATATTTATCTATATTTATACCTTTCCTTTTTGATAGATCAATATGGGCACTTTTAAATAATTACACACAGCTAAGAAATCGATAACTACAAGATGGATAATGATTCTCCGGCGGAAACCGTATCCCTCGACTTGTTTCGCCGATTTCGTTGGTAACCTCGTTAAACTATGAGATAGAGGAGCAAGCTCTTTCTCCCCCGTGACTCGCAATCAGTCGACTCTCATCGGCGTTCGGAGCTTCCTCTCGAATTACCACAGAGGATGGCCGAGGCTGGTAAAGTCAACGGATCCAGGCTTGGTCTCTGCTTCCACCAAGAAATGGAGTGGCTTGATTCCAGGGAAATACGAAAAACCGAATCGACAGTGTCTGGTGAACAAAATAATTCCGTCTTGGTAGGAAACAGTTCTGTGACGAATCTCAGTGAAAAATTATATCTTCCTTCAGATTATTATTCTTGAAATAGATCATATTATAAATATGCAATCTATTTGGGTCCATCCTAAATATCAAACTGTTGGCATTTACTTCTCAAAAAAATTAACGGTTATACTAAGATTAGATTGTCATATAAAATCTTGACCCTGCATGCCACGTGTGGTGAATGTATCCACCACACAAGGATTAAATTGGTTAATAGTACTCATGAATAGAACCGAAAAATGTTCTGATAAATGTAGGTGGAACGGAACGGGCATCGTTTCAGATACGCAATTGGTTAACCCAGCAGAAAGGGTTTTGAAATTTTCGATATTTGACTTCGTTCTACGAGAGAGCAACATCGATTCCTCAGCAGGGAATATTTGCCCGCCAGCTTCAAACGGCAACACGGGCATACAAGCCATCCAAAAAATTCCCTTTGTATCGTGACAGAGAGCCATGATATTAGCTCCCGCTGGTAAACGCAACGAACGCGACCACTGGGGGGGGGGGGTTGCGTGGGGCCGAGGGGGTGTCATCTCGGTTCACCCACCGCCCTGCAAGGTTCCCTTTATTACTTTATTCCTCGTCCCTTCCCTGGCAGGCAGTGGGGAAAGGAACCGTGCTCCTCAAGGAACAAAGACCGAGAAGAAGGAGGAATGGGTGCTCGGTGCGTGGGCGGGAGCAAGTATTATGAAAGTATTTTCCTAACCGACTGGCAAAGCCCCGAAGACATTTATTCCGCGAAAAATGAAGTAAAATAAATGTAATGTAAAGGGCAAACTGGCTCTCGGTGCCCGAGGAGGGCGTTGGTTCCACCCCCTTTCTCAGCCCCCCTTCTTTACAGCCCTCTACGACTTCCTTGTGGTTCTTCAGAGCCGAGGAGGAAGGATGAAAAAAACGTGGAGAACGGGATCGAGAGTTGATGCAACGGGGGGGGGGGGGGGGGCAACGAAGGAGGGAGAGGCAGAGGTGAACGGAGAGAGCGGAGGTGGAGTGTAAGAAGTCGATGGAGGAGATAGCTGCAACAAGCTGTTCTTTCTTTTCAACCGCGGCGCGGCAACGATGCCTGTTCCACGCCCGAAGGGATCCTTCCTCCTTTAACGTTCGCCCTTCTTTATGCCTCTTTCAATACGTTCTTTTACCGAATCTCCGTCTTCCTCTCCGCCAGAACGTTTGCCTCGTACGCCGGAGCTCCACTTTTCAACTCGACATCTTAATTCTTTTTTCTGACATAATCGTCTTAGAAAGCGGGGAACAATCGCGGCGTCCCACGACGCTGGAATTCCCTCTACCCCCTATCGTCCGCCATTTTCAATCACCGTTAGCAAAGGGGACCTTGAAATCGTGTCTGTGTCTTTGGGGTGACTGGCGGGTGACTGGACTGAATCGTTTTAAGAACTATGCTCTGTGTAATTATTGCCAGTAATACAGATCTATTTTCATCTGTGTGAATGTACAAAGAAAGGAGCCACTTGTGAACGACTAGCTTCTTCAATATTTCGATCCTTTGGAGCGCGATTGAATACTTCTGGGGTCGTCCACCTTGTCCACTTAATCATTGCAATGCGAATGTTCTAACATTGCCGATTTACAATGATAAAGTACCTTTTTTGGGGGCTCTCATTGTCAGAGCCGACCGATTCGGTTGGAATTACGGTGGAGCCGTGGCGAGTCATCAGGGGCAGGCTGTCGTCGGGGTCGCATGCAAGCGGCAACGGGCAACTATCGATTCGTGAGTTCGCCCAAGTAGAATGAGACTCGAAACGAACACGCCGGGCGGAAGACGACGGGAAGGTAAGGAAGATATTTACCAGCGTCTCCTCTTACAACCTCGGCAAACTTCCATTCCTCCCTTTTCCGCGTCTTCGCGACTCCCCGCCGCGTGTTTACAATCGGTTACTCGATGCTTAATCCGATGAGAGAGGCGAACGATAGAGAGCAGCGGATGAAAGAAAGAGGGAAAGCGGAGAACGGGTTGCCGCGTCGTAATTTAAGGTGAACGCATCGCGACTCGAGGAGAGCCGAGCAGAGAGGAGGGGCAGAGTGGATGTTTTCTCGGAGAGTTTCCAGCGCGGAAGCTGTAACTGGAGACGGGGCCGGAGGTATCGAGAATCGGGTGAATCGAAATTCACTGTTTCCGAGGCTCACTTGGAACCTCTGCGGACAAGAGTCCACAGATTCATTCTCGTCCACGAGGATTTTTTCGTGAACCGTATCAGGGCAAGAAACTTGGTAACATCTAGAGTTTCAATTGTGGGGCTTGCCGATGATATCAGTATGATAAGCGTACGAGTATCTTACGCATTCAGTGGCACGTGTTTCGTGGGTAAACAAGAGTTTCAAGCATCGAGAGATGCCTCGGAGATGCATCGATAAACGTTGAAAGATTAAATTGCGATAATTAATCGCACGGAACAGAGCAGGCTGGCATATGTCAATCTCTCATAACTTGAGCGAATCAATATCGTTATAGTATTTAAAGAAGGTGACTAACGATCAACAGAATTAACGTCTGACTTACGGTGAATTACGTGTTGTTTAGATAATGATTGATAGAGATATCTCAAGAAACACGATCGCAATCGAGGAACGTTTGATAGCCCAAGCAGTAAACATTGGAGTATCAATATTAATTTTATAGATTACTCATATCTGCACACCCCCTTCAATTCTTCCTTCAAATCCACTTTATGCTTCTCCAGGCTTCAACAATTTACGCCCGAATAATATGCATCGAATTGGACAGAATTATTATTCCCCTCGCATGTCGCTCCCGAAGCGCAGCTGTAACGAGTGAAAATGTACCGGCAACAGTCAAAAGGGACCCAATGAAAACCGACGAAATTACGAGGCGAACTTTTTGCAACGAAACCAGCGGTGCACGATCGTTTCAACGTTTCCCCCGTGAAACGGCTTTGTGGCGTCGAAAGTATGAAAAATCTCTCGTTTCGTCTCGTTAGGCGACAAATACGCTGTAAAAAAGGGGCGGAATAACGAGACGGTATTACAGCGAGAGGATGATAATATGGGGAAAAGAGGCGTTTAATTGGAAACTCGTCTTCGTTAGTGTTTTCATCGTGAACGTGACGTTTCGCGTTTCGCGTGGCGGTTTAAAGGGCGCTGGGGGGGGGGGGGGGGAGGGGCGGCGCGCGGGGGAGGGAGCGTGGAAATAATAATCGCGAAAAGGAAAATTGAAACGAGCATCACGTGAACCGATTAACGGAACGAAACACCGGGATCGGTCGATGGATACGTGAATTTTCAGGGAATAACAGGTAAACCGCGGGCACGCAGATTTATTTTCCAACAGATGCGCGCAATTAACGAGCGATCTGGATATCAATTCCCGATTCAAGCCCAGCGATAAACAAATGGACAAAATGGGTTTAGTTCCCTCCCTCCCCGTGAATCATCTCATTCATCACGCCGATTATTCGCAGTAAACTTGATGCGTGCAGGGTGCAGGCGTTTCACGCTGACACGGGCCGTGTGAATTGGCTCCGTTCAAATTAGACGCGTTCATAGGAATCGGACAAAGTGGTGGAATGTTTTGTGGGAATTTTTGCATTTCACGAAATGGGCGGGGATTATCCAGGATAGGTCTACACATCAGCTTGAAGCGACACGGAGTGAAGAGAAATTTCGAGCGACTATGTGCTGAATTCAATACACTATAGTAATCAATAATAAGTTTGGTTTTCGGATTGTAGTTGTTGCTGTGTAGCACCAATTGTTCTCAGAAAGTGAGTTTGAATTCACCATCTGCATTCAGGCTTAACGTTGCTTTTTTTTAAAAATAAATTTTTATGACAACCATAGTTTGATGATTTGAAGAGATGAAGAAATCGAAGTTAGATTTAAGGGTCACTGTGTACCTGTGTGGTAACGTTAACCCTCGCACCAATTAAATACCGAATGAGTCGAGTTCTATAAACGTATTCAAAGGCTAGCCGAATCGACGATATCTGTAAACCTACTTGGAAATTTCACGAGGCCTCCTTATAAATATTCAAATTGCCTGGAACCCCTTTTCACGGCCCAAGGGGGAGAGATCGTGCGCTTGAATTTTTGAGACCTAATCGAGATGAAATTTATCAGCAGCTGTTATTTAAATGAGTGCCATTCGCGGTGCGACTTTCGTCGCGGGCGTGTGCCGTTTTCGAATAACTATTTTATGAAAAGCCAACATTACCTCGCCCTGTCTGAAATTGTCGCGAGGTTCCCTTTTGAATTTTTCCTGAAGACAGAGCGGGCGTAGAGGAATTTCTAACTGCGCCACTCTCTCGAGCAAAACACGGTAATCTGTTGGTGCAAAAGGAGGAGCTTGGAGAAGTTTGTTAATTTTCTTCGTTACTCCATGCTTCGGAAACTAGAATCAAGAAGAACTTCCCGTCAATTCGCATTGGCTACGACGAGTCTCATTAAACATTCCAACCGGTTATTTAAACAACAAATTCCAGCAGGCTGGGCTGCTGCTTCGAATTATTTTCTCGACGAGCCGCTCGCTATTTAATATTATAATTGCATTGTTCATTAATTCATCAATCCACCGCTAATATTAGATCCATCCCTGCATCGATTACCTGCCAAACGGTATTACACATTTCAAGTTATGTAATTATTTTTTGAACGCGACCGTTATGAAAGTTGGAGCAACGGACATCCAGGTGTGGCTCGATCGCGGAATATTTCGATCGAAATTGTTGAGCGGCTTGTGAGTTTAATTAAAAATTTGCGCGGGATACGCCTAGCAGAAGGTGTAGCACCGTGTTTGCGAGTTGACATATTACAATTTCCATGGAGTAGTTGGAAATTTTAAGAGCACCGAAACTCCAGAAAAATGTCATAGGTACACCGTTCATTACTGGAAAACTTGCAACGTTCGATCAAATTATTAACTTATTTTTCGTTGGACGTTAATATATATTGGTATTGCACAAGGTCCACCTCATTCGGCAAGTTATTAAACAAGTAAATACATCGATAAATTTCCTACCCAATTTGGGGATTTTAAAAATCAACTTCAACGGATTTCGACATTTATCAACACCTTCAATCTTTCGTCACAGAACGTAGATTCTCTTAAAAGTCTTTCTCGCAAAACAGTGCGAAATTACGAACCTATTCAAATAAACTCTCTAGTTCAACCGACGTTGAACGCAATAAACGCGACGCCGGATTTAATAAATCCGTGAAGTAGATTGATCTTGATAGAAAAATAAAAACAGAGCGGCATTCGATATTGCATTCGAAATGTAATCGTTTCTCTTTCCCGTCTGCGGGAAAAAACAGTCAGCCAGACACGAAGTGTGGAATTCGATGTTTCCCGGCACAGGATAAAAGCGCCTCCCTCTATTGTGTTAAAAAAGCACGAGTGCCCTACGCAGTACTATGACCTACAATTTTTCAACGAGCCCTTTCTCTCGCGGTTGAATCGTCAAGTGTGTGTACCTACGTCACGTCGGAAGGATAAACGCTTAACAGTGACATTTCCCTAAATACTGAAACCTGCCGGTGACAGCCAGCGTTCGGCGTGTTCATAACAGAGATTCTATGATCCAATCTCATCCCCCTGAATCCTCGCCAGAAACCGTTTTCGCGGGACGTTTCGCTTTGCCTGGCCGACGATCGCCAAGAATGGGACGCTCGTGTTTACCGGAAGTCGACAAGACCCCGAGTGGATTGCCTCGCACATCGAATCGCGATATTCGGTAGCCCGTGAAACAGTCGACGTCCTGGAGGGCGCGATTCCACCCCATCGACTCCCCCAACGCCCCAAAGTTCACCACGGAACGATATACGTTCGGTGTCGTTCCACTCTTCCCTCGAGCGTCTCTCCACCCCTCGCGAGGCGTTCCCCACACCCTCCATCCGGTAGCCTGTATCTGTTGCTTCTTCTTTGGATGCTCGTGGCGACCTGGGGAGGAGTGTGGGGTCGTGTACGACAGAAAGGGTTTTGCGGGATCGGTGAGCACACCGCAACAGGCTTGTAAAGATCCCTTCGGGGCGGCTGTAATTTACTGCGCGGCTCCTTGCGGCAACGGCGGATACACGCAAATGCGCAGAAAATTTGGAATTGGAAATGATGAACAGTTGGCTCTTTTTTCTGCTAAATATTGTATTTTTTGGCGTGTAGAGTGATTGAGAGTTCGCGATTATTGAAGGTTGGTAATGGGGATCTTTGAGGGGTGGTTTCGAGGTTAGCGAGATGGGGAATTACGACGGCCTGGTATTCGTAAGGAACGCTCTAAGAATACACTAAACCTTACAAAAACAGAAATAAGAGCAGAACGCCAATACTGAACTTGAAGGTCTAAACAGCTTTCAACAAAACATTCAAAATTTTGCCTTAGTTATCTTGACACCTAAGTAGAAGTATGAGTGGAGGAGCATGTGTACACATGTGTACATTAATAAACAAACGCGTAAGAAAGCACAGAACAGCCCAAAACGCGGCAAGAACGAGACGCAGTAGTATAAGTCAACCATTGCTGCTACAACATCTTTTACAACGTATTCACATCACTATCGCCTAGTGTGGTTAAAATGAGCTTCGAGCCGTGAACTTCAAGAGCTCGAGTCGCGGTTCAAACCCTAAAAGCTCGAACCTTATAGTCGTGAGAGCTCGAGTCTTGAAAATATTAGGTCGACCTTCACGTAAATAACGAAAAAAGTGGCCGAGCTTTGTCTCTCAGATTAAATAAACTTAGAAAATCGAGAAACCCTTGTTTGTTCGGCCTATAACACTATAAAGTGACTTCTATATTTTGCTTAAAAAATATCTGTATGTATTTTGTAATAAAGAAAAGTTTCACACATTGCTTAAAATAGACACATATATTTGATCATCCTATCAGTAATAGTTTAAAACACGGATCCAACCAATTGGTGGAACCATCAAAAAGCATCTTTCTATGCGTTTAAGTTTAACATTTTACAATAGTGATTGCACAAAATAAGATATAATATCAAGGACTTGGAGTTAACTTCATTACTATTAAAGACAAGAACCTCCAGCTTCGAGAGCTCGAGCTTCGTATGACATTAGCCTTAAAGGCTGGGTCTTTAAGGTTAAGGTTTAAAGCTTTGAAGACTCGAGCTTTATACAAGTATCGCCTAACCTGAAAAGATCTAAGCATCTCCTGAACCAGATTCAGAACTCTAGCCCTGCAATTCTGTTATTAAATCGAGCAAATCAAAAGAGTTGCCCCCCGAACGTGCCCGTGAATACTGAAAAACGTCGAAGCCCTAATCCTCGGCGTGGAAAACAGCAATATTGCAGTGGTCCCGTCGCGGACTTACTTTCCAAACAGCGGCGATGTTTGATTTCCAATGGGAACATGCACAACAAATGTTTGAGCGGAATTTTACAAACAAGTACCGCGCGGAGGACGCGCTGTATTACGGGCCGCGGGTTCACCGTTCCCGACCAGAGGTGTTTCGTGCCGTTGCGTACGCGATGTCGCAATAATATCGCATCCGGTTAACGGCAGCAAATCCTCGCCGTCGGACAAAAAGCACGGCTGACAAAGCTCGCGGGATACCCGCCGTTTATTTGTATTAAACAACAACAACCGAAGTGGGTTGCCGCGATCGAGCCTGAAACTGGCGGGGGATGGTTTGGACGTGACAATTGACTCACGGGGGAACGTGACGCGTAGCATTAAAGCTGATTTAAGTGCGCGAGCGAATAATGTGCAGACGGGGTGTTCGGTGAGGGGTGAGTGTTTGGTTCTTGGAGTATTTGATGTTGTGGAAGTTTCTGTGTATAAGGAGATTGGGTAACTGTCTTGAACGGAATGTTTCAGATTTTTGGGGCAAGTATGCGGTGGAGTCGATAGAGATCGAGGAGGGGTTGGAAATGAATTGTGGAAGAAGGGTGGTTTCTTTGGTGTTTAACCTTTAGAGGACCGTTTTTTTTTTAAAAATAGTGGTTTTCTTTTTTCAAATTTTTATATATATATATAACGTATATGTTGTGCAGAATTAGCGGACTTGCACAGAGCCCCAAAAAGGATTTTGCCGGTCCGGAACGGTAATAAAAGTTTTGACATTTTTTAATTTAAAAAATACAGTATGTCTGGGGGTTTTGATACCGTTGATTACGAATCTGTAGTCGCATTGTAAAAATGTTTTATCTACGTGGCAGTTTTACTGACATAAAGGAATGAAGATACCAAAATTTAGAGAATTTTCTTTTAGCGTTACCCATAGCTAACGACGTAGACGTAGAAAGTTTTGGTACCACCTTTTCCTTTTTGTTTTTCTTCTTTTTTTATTTATCATTTTTGGTATAAAATTGTAGTCTCAGTGATTACAACAATATCATACAATAATCTCAGAGATAGCGAAAATATCAAATTCTAATTTCAAAGACGGCGACAATATCATCAAATCAAATTATAGTATCCGAAATGCATATGCCGAAATTCTGCAAAGATAAGAGTGTCTAGGAATTACTTTAAATGATTTTTAAGCAGTGTGCTTACTCAAAGGCCCAAAAAGGTCTCTGCCGGTCCTCCAAAGGTTAAATTGGAGATCAAGTGGACAGAGGTTCGATTGAATTTAGTACTGGGGTACTATAGAAAAGTTAGTTGATAGTATTAAAAGATAATTCGCAACTGTAACCTAATTTTCCTGAATATGACACAAGAAATAAATTGAAATAAGGGAGTATGATACCCTTACTCAAAGAAATCCTAAGAAATTGACTTATCGACACACGAACTTGTTGAAATTCATGTCGAAATATTTTTCAAGCTAAAACTCGTGAAAGAAATTTCCAAGTTTTATATTACGGAGATTATTCGCAGCGTCCCTGATACATATCATCACCAATCATCGAGCATCGATTCAGCGTGGGGCATTTGTTTCGCGGACCGCCTGGCCGAATATAAGTGAGCTGGCGAATAAGGTGGCGGCTGTCAACCCTTGAGCAATTTTAAATGCAAATTAAAGTATTGGTCCCGTTGCTCTCCGCCTGCTTCGGTTACAGTGAACAGCGGCAGTAGCAAGCCGCCCCTCTACGATGCATTTGCATATTAAGTGGCCGCGACCCAATAACACCCCCATACCACTCAACCCCCGTGGAGCGCCACGATGGAATTTCACGAGCTTCGCTGGCTTCCCGTCTGCCGTTGGTAACTGGGATACCCTGGTCCGTCGTTTCGGCGATACCGTGCAGCGAAACACAAAATAAGGATTCCTCGGTGTGCAAAAGGTAATAATTAACTGCTAGTTTAAACACCCACTCGGAGATTGCGGTAATTTCAGAAAATCGTAGGGAAAATGTGTAAAATTCTGTGAACTGCATGTTTCGATTGCTTCAACGTGCCGTGCAAGGTGAATTAATAAGTGAATGGGTAAATTCCTGATATCCGTGGAAAGTTTGGAAAAATATCAAGAAGTTCGATGAGTCATGAAGAGTACTTCCCGATTCTTCAAATCCAGTTTGATTTACATTAACTTCTATTTACAACACGTGATCGATACAGCATTGCCCCACACCGAGCAATAAGAAACACGAAAAATATATCTACTCGACTTCTCGAGCAATTGCAAGGTTCCCGACGACCCTAGGTTTCGGGCCAACGAAGACAAGGAGAAGCTAGCAGAATTTCCGTCGGGTCTAGCTGCGGAACAATAGCTTTCAGAATTCGAGGAAATCGTTCCCCGTTAATTACTCGGTACATTATCCGTGGATAACGGTGCCGAGCCCGATTCCCGGGGCAGACAGTCCCTCTCGTCTCGTCTCGCCCTTCTAAATCCCCATTCACCGATCGCCGGTCGATTCCAAAAATTCCGCCGAGCAGAAACAATCATAGACAGTTCATTCCGCTCCGCTTAAAAAGTCCCCGACGGCGCGTCCCCTCCGGAGACGATCCTCCTTTAATTAAAACAAGATCCAAATTAATTCCCATCAAAAACAAAGAGCGCCCCGCTTTGATGCCGCTCGCTACACGGATTATCTTTGTCCTAGGGGGTAACTTTCTTGGTTTTGCCACCAAAGGAGGAGGACAAAAAAGGGAGACAGAAAAAAGACGGAGCGTAGGGCCGTGGGGACGGGTGGCCTGATGGTAGAGGAGGGAGGTGAAAGGGTGGAGGCAAAAGAATCCAGAACATTTTACACCGCCCCGGGGCGAGTTTCGTCGCTTACGCAAAATAAACTTCGACGAATGGCCGTGACGGTACTAGCGAGGTGAACCTACACGCGCGCGTGGATAGAAGAGAGGTCCAGTGAAATAGAGGGAGAGGGAAAGAGGGATGGAGGGCTGGCAAGAAAGTGGCAGCGAACTGTGGCGGAGGGGTGGTGGGCAAAAATGGCCTAGTACGAAGGGGGTAGCAAAAGAGTCTCTTGCGGTACATTTGGGTTTTATTGAATATAACGCGTGGCGGAGCCCCAACTGGCTTTCCAAGACTATCCCACTTCCCTTTGTCACCGTTTCGACTCTTTTCCCTCCCTGCTGCTTCCACCCCTATATCTCGCTCTCCTTCCATCCACCTTTTCCCAGTCTTATTCCCCCTTTTCCCTCTTTGCCCGGTATAGGCACCACGGTTATTACGCCATACTGGTTTATGGCATTTTTGCGTGCATTTAGACAGTTTTTTCCCGTTACCTTCATCCCCCCCCCCCCCCCCCCCCCACGCCTCCCCACTTTGTCTCTGCTGTTCCAGTGTGTCCCCCTTGCAACGGCGACTCACCTGCTTCGCTTAGCCACGACCGCAGGAGGGGTTAATGGCACCGAGCAGCAAGTCTAAAACGCGTGTCTCTGGAGCAAGCTTGAAAATCGAGAAAGTACCTCTCGGTCTCGTTATCGAACTACGGGACGAGAGGGTTTTCATGGCCCTTTGCCGCGGAAACTTTCATTAGAAGGGGCGGAACGTGGCGAAGAGCATTTCGTTTGATGGGTCAAAGGCCGGGGTGCTTTGCTACGGGACTGTTGATTTGGAAAAATAATTCAGCAACTTTGACCAGTCGCGGTACTGAAGATAATGCTAATGCTTGCGAATTCACCCTCACGTCACTTATATAAAAATAAAGTGATAAACAGTGAGTCACACGTTTCTTTATAAATGCACAACTGGCCTTATTTAATTGCAACGTAATCTATCACCAATCACAGAACTTCGCTGCAGAAAGCTGCAGCGCTTCGTAGAAATCATTATCGAGCAGTTCAAGGCGAATAATCTGTGCCGCCTACTTTGCAATCAATTCTGGCTTTAATAAAGGCAGCCCATCGTTTCCTTTCCCATGGCGCGCAACGTGCACAGAAATAATTCTAAATAAGTCTCAAGCGTAAAGAAGAATCCTTCCCCTTTCCCTCTGAGCGTTCCTTAGCGCAGCGAGGCAATCGCTGGGCGAATCCCGTAACAATAAAATTACAGCCATCTGAAAATTAATAAGCCCCCGCCGAAGCAGTTCAACCGTCCCCGGCGCACGCACGGAAAACTTAAAATAATAACGCGACCGTGGGCGCGCGAGTATTCTTCTCCATTCTCTCGGCTTCTGCTTTTATATTCCGTCCAGCCACGTTTCTCCCTGCGGCGCCTTATTATTCATGCGCCTTTAAACGCTCCCGCATGGCGGAGTGTACGGAGAAATGCTAAACGGCTTCATCGACCGCGGACGATGAATTTCAGTGGCTTCATCAGCGGCCTGGATCAACGAAAATTAACTATAAACATAGCCGGGACCGTCTACCAGATCATCGACTAAGGCAGGAAAAACCGTGGCTCGATTCGTCGGGCTGGCGTCACTGTCACACAGATCTTGCGCGCCCGGCAAGCAACGCAGGTAACAATTAATAGACATTAACGCGAAATAGCGCAAAGCCAGTCATGAAAGCATAAGATTTCAGACACAGATAACAGAAACGGAGGTGAAGCGAAGAGTTTTCAACACAGGCTGTCCCAGGCCAGCGTGACGCAGGTACGAGTAAAAATAAGAAATAAATATTACATAAGCATGGAGTGAGTAAATGTTTTATTAAAAATATGGAATGTATAACTGACTTGTTCTTCCTACGATATCTATAACGTGAAAATAAATTGTGGATATTTATCTACTCTGTTTGCGCGAGCTCTGTTTACTATTATACTCGAGGATCGTCCAAGATGACAAACATTTTCTATTGCTAACAATAATTAGAAATAAGTTTTCAGGAAAAACCTGGGACAGCCTGTAGAATTTTTGCAGCACGTGTTGCAATGTGTTTCGTTCCCCATGGCGTATGGAATATAAATAACACCAGGGGCCCGTGCATTGCGCGTGACATTCTTGTAAATTCGTCGACGCGTTGCAAAGTCGCCGCAAGCTTCGACCGCTGCTGTTTTCCACCGTTCTATTATACCGAGCAGCTCGCGTTTCTCGGGCAAAGACCGTTCCGTTGCTCTCTGTTATGAAAATGATCCGCGAGAAGGATCGCGGAGAGTGATCAGAGATCAGACGTGACATAATTGCCTGCAACTTTTATTAAGTATATTGGCCAAAGGTGCAATCATCGTTGGCTGACTTCCCGTTCCTCTCAGGCGCTGGGAAATTAATATTTCCCTTACCAGAACTCGCACAAGTAGACTAATAAAGTAACTTCCTTCGAACTGTCTTCCCTTTGCGACGGTGCAATGAATTCTGTTATAGAAAGCGGGCAAGTGTTGCGTGATCAACGTCTTATTGTTATTAGTGTCGAAACCTAGGATTTCTTGGTATCAAACAGATATTTCCTGTATATCACGCTTTCGGGAGGCATTAAGTAGTAGCACCTATAATAATAGAAACCTATAAGTCTGGGTTAGGGCAAATGTCCGGTGAACATCTTCACTTCGATATTCCTCAAACATTCCCTGACTTCACCCAACGGCTACAATCAAATCTCCGCCCAAAACCACCCAAATGTCGCTGGAAAATCTTCATAAAGACACGTCGAACGAAATTGTCTCAAGTCACGGAAAGAAACAAGCCTCGTCATATCGCGCCGCCAAGGACCTGCGCGTTTTGACTCCCGTTAAACGAACCGGAGCCGCCCTCGACGAGACGTTTCTCCCAGCCGAACTCTCGTTTCACCGCCACGGCCAGTTCCTTTCGTGGCTTACGCAAGCGTCGCTTTTTACCCTCGAATCGGCACGTATCGGTCGGAGTCCTCGAGTTTCTGCGCCATAGAGGCGAGCAGTCGAACGAGGGTAACAAGAGAAACGTCGTCTCGTGTTTTTTCTCCTGCCCCCTCCCCCTCCCCCTCCCCCTCCCCCCCCACCGTTTCGCGCCACTTGCTCGCCTGGTTTTCTGGGGCAGAGCTTGAATTCTCGCGCGTTTCGCCCTCCGTGGTTGCATACGATGGACGAGGGAGGAGAAGTGGTGAAAAAAAAAAAAGGGTGGAGAGAACGTGGACGCAGACGGGGCCGAGGGGAAGCATCTGCAGATCGCGTCGAAGGGGGCCAGACGGGGGTGGAAACTGTACGCACAAACAAGTGTAATGGCATCAGGTTTTCGAGGCGTGCTGGAATGCCCAGGAAAATGCCAACGACTGCGGGCCTCGCGTTTGGAGATCGCGGCGCGCCGATGCATTTCAGGCTGAAAGGGTAATTGACGTTTAGGCTGGATACCGATACGTTCAGCGCACTGTTTTATCCCCTATCTGATCGGTGTCTGATAGCCAGCTCGCGTGTGCTACTGTGCTCCCGACACCGCGCACATTATGCAATACGCGAGCGTCGTTTCGCTACCTACCATTCGGGGTGTTAATTAATTTATTCAACCACTCGCGAGGTCTGCCCCTTCTTTCAAATTTTTATATTCACGGGCTTGTCATTGCTGGTTGGTGGATAATTGAGTGGACCTTGGTGCTACATGTATTTCGTACTTATTTATTTATTTATTTATTTTTGCACTCAACGTTGCTGTCATCAACGTGATTTTCAAGTTTATAAATTTCTTTTCATTGTGGTAGGAAAGGTTTAACAATGTGATCGTTAGTAATATTGAATTATATAGATCATATATGTGGATTTAAAATAGCCCATGAAGATTATGATGTTATTTCTCTATTCGTCTTTTAGATTTCTGTTTAATGGCCTTCACTCGCAGATGCAGCGAGCGTCGAGGCAGATATTCCATCGTGAAGATGGAATGGCGATGAGGAAACGAAACCGCCGCGCCCGTGCTCCTCAATGCGGCTGGATCGAATAAAGGAAGTTACACGGAAACGTATGGGCATAACAGTATCGAGTTTTTGCTGGTGTTTTCTGATCAGAATGCAGCCTGAGAGCTGCAGTTCAGCGTTTGCACATACTTGCATTGCCGTATGAGGATCGAAAACCATGGTCGAACAGAGTCTCTCAACCTTAATATAACCAACGGATCCTCCAGAACGGTTAATAAAACCCTCAGCAACCACCTAACCACCCTTCCAACATAATTGCACCGATGCCCTTTCTGCACCACGAAAGTTTTTACATAAAACGTATAAAAAGAACAAATAATTCAAGCCCCCTCTAGCGTATCCCAACAAATTAAAAAACTTTCCATAAGCGATGTAAACATTTTACTCATCTGTATACATATTTTACGATAAGATTTCAATCAATGAATTTAAGAAAGATATTTCGTCAGGAACTCGTCCGGACTAATGCAGAACGAGGAAGTATTCCGAGGGTGGTGCAGCTGAATTTCGAATGAATTTGACGCGATCAGGAATCGTGGATAAAAAAAAAAGGGGAGAAAGGAGGTGGGAAGCAACGGGGGCGACGAAGCAAAGTCCATCGTCGCCGAGACAGCACGTGATAACCACTGATCGCTGGACAGCCAAACAATAAAGGCTTTCGTACAAAGCCCAACGGCATTCCTATTCATTCACACATGCAGCAAAGTCCCCCTGGACAATGCCGGGGCTCGAAAGTCCTGCACAGTCGGCAGGCTCAATATTAAAATACTTGAGCATATTCTCGGCGAGTGGCGCTAAACGCCCGAAAAGCTCAAGACGCCTCTTTCAAAGAAGACAGAGCTCCGAGGGAAGGATCCTTTCGCTACTGATACAAGAAATTCCACGGATTCTGCAGGAGCGTTGTCGCCGGCTGTTCCCTTTGTGATCGATCTCCCTTTGATACTTTGCTTTCCTTATCCTTATCGTTTGTTAAATCTCCCTTCCACAGCTTCCAGCGACTTGCACTGGTAACGAGGCGTTCCCCCAGCTCGAATTAATTAATTGTTATTTTTTTTCATATCGACAGAACAGAGTGATGGGGCTGCATAAACGATTTTCATTGCTATCTGAAAATATTTGTTTCGTGTATTTTTACGTTCGTTTGGTTTACTTTTGTTTTTCACCTTTTTCCCCACTATATCCTCTTTTTTAAAATGAGTTTTGGGTAATATTCGTACAAAACAGAGTATCGTTAAGTGAGTGTGCACACCGATAACGCCGGCGTAAAAAAACATCGTATTGGGGGCAATCTTGTAGCGTACAATCGACGCTTTTCAATATGCTGAATAAAGCTGTGAAACTACGATAACAAACCGGCCACTGTATACCGTGTACCGTGCTGTACTGACCGAACAAAAGCAGGAAGGATCAAGAAAGACCTTTTCCAATATTTTGGAAGCTTTTGTTTCTTCCTTTTTTTTCTCGTAAATCTTTTCCCAGTTTATCTGCAGTGTGTTATTTGTCGCAGAAAGGGGATAAATACAATAGTTGCACGCGGCGGATGAATGCAAGCTATGGGGTTCTGTAATTTTTTCAAATATTTTGTTAAAGGGCGACCAGAAAGCCTGTTTTTAGAATGGACGTGAACTAAATGGGAACGTGCAGTGGATAATCTTTCCAGGGATGGCAAAATAGAAGGGGGAAATAAGCGAGTCTCATTCTCGAGTAAGTTGTTCTGCAAATAAAATGGGAGTGTCGTGAATATTCATTGCTTCCTTCGAATCAATTTAAATTCCTTTTAAATTACCTCTGTATCTGTAAATTGTGATTTAACAAATTCAACTCTCGCGTTTTATGTTTTATAACACTTGCATGAATTATTTTATTTTCTAATGAAAGATCCTGCTACTTGATTATACTAGTATCCAATGTGTGATGCAGCAACTATTTAATGAACCGAAGAAGTTTACAGATTTCACCTTTTTTCTAACGTGAACATTGAATTTTTTAATAAAAATCATTCGAGCCACATAACGTTCTTATGGTAACATCTCACAGAATAACACATAACGCCATGTCGAAAATGCTATGCTACAAAACAGTTATGGCATACTTTCACAGTATTATAGTGCAAATAAGCTGCACCATTTCAGAGCCTACAGTTTTTATGCACTCTATTATTACATATGAAAGTGTAAAAGCATAAACATTACTTTCCGTCGTGGTTTCAAGATTTCTCTACGATTGAACATCATTTTTACAGGGAAGCAATTAATTCGAGAGTTCGGATTACCCAAGTCGCTAATAGGATGAAACATATACCTGTACCATAGAAAATGATAACAAATTTGTAATGGATCGATAAGCTTAGCAGCGATAAAGTTTAAAATAGACGAGACGAGCAGCTTCAATCCACTTTCCAACTCGAAATTTTGCTTCCCCTTTGGAGTCATACAACGGTGGTTAAGTAAATGTTGAAAACTTACATTCTTATAGATACACATAAATTTCGCTGCTAGAATTATTTAATTACTATCATTAGACTATTCCAGGAAATTCCGCCTTGTCACCAGGAGTTCTGCCTCGCCAAACCACAATACTTTCGTCATCGTTCACTTTACAAACGTCCACGAACCACAGACCCAGGAATTTTCAAAGGAGGAAGCCCGAGCTCAGTCGCCCAGCTATTTCCAACCCTCGGTACACGAGCGAAATGCAATCTTAGAGAACGACAAATCGAGCCCCTTATTTACCATTTCAGTTCCCAATTGTCCATCGTGGATTCGATACACCGCTCGAGGTCGAACTCGAAGCTCCAGGGTATTCCCTCCAATATGCTCACAGACGCAGCGCATACACGCGCGCCCGTTTGATATGTTTTAATTCGTATCGGGGAGCACGAGTGGCGGCCAGCGTGGTGTGGGTATAATCAGTGCCTCTGTGCCCTCCGATCCTTCCACGGAACCACCCCCCTTCCGCCCAACAGCTGTCCCACAGGGATGCGTCCTCCTTTTTTCCTTCAGCTTCTCTCGTGGAAGAAAATTCACGGGGCCATCTTCGACAGCCCGGCTTCGTGTGCCGACTCTGTACACACAGGTACACGCATAGGTGGCGGTGGGCGGGTGATGGAGTGCAGAAACGACAGACGAAACGCCAAAAAGACACTCGGCACCATTACAGGGGGTGACGAGCGTATAACGGCGTTCCTCTGAATAATTGAACTTCGATCCTCGCTGCTCGAGAATATTAATGGAGGCTGCCTTCTGACCTCCCCTCCCCTCTCTGAGCCCCGTTTCTCTGTGCTCACCCTCTTAGATCGAAACACCCACCCCCTCTCCCCCCATTCTCCCTGTATATTTCACATCTTCGTTCTATGAGAAGCTGGCCGCGTTTAATGCAGGTTATTGCGAGCTTTATAATTTATGTCGGATTAACTGTATCAAGATTTTCCATTGCCTCGTTGGTTAAGGTATATTGCAGAATATCTGGTGGTTGTAGAGTTTGGAAATTTGAGATGTTTTGTTGTTCAGTCTGTTTTGTCTGCTTTTACAGAAAGAAGAGTTAGAACTTTGTTATAATAAGTTTATTATTCTCTGTTTGGTGGTGGAGGGTTATATGAGTTTGATAATATTTATATATTTTTCTGTAATTTAATTCTGTCGATGTGGATTACGGAGAAACAGGAAAAAGACCTGACGTTTTCATGCAGAATATTAAAAACTTCCTTCAAAGTGGTTAAATGTTATAAGAGATTGTTCGAAATTGGAAAGAATGATTATTTATATTTTTGGGTTGAGTCTGATAGAAGTGTATTGTGCGTTGTGCTTGTATAGGTCTGGGTAGCAGATATCAGCTCCATCAGACTCTTCTTTCGCTGTCTTCAATTTCCATTTACCCAATATCTAATTACAACTCCCGCCTCGCTGGGTTTTGACATTCTCATTAGCATCGAAACTCTGATACCCTTCTCCCCCTCCGTAATTTCTCCGAGGATGAGATTGTCGAAGAAGTGAATGGTCATTACCGAACGACCGATAAATCACTCCCCATGCAACCTAAGTCGAACGATTTAAGCGACTTCCGAAGATTTTAACCTACCAGCCATGAAGATCCACTGTCAAGTGAACTGAACACGTAGCTATATTTGAGTAACGATTCAAGTTCGCGTCAAGATTTTTAAGTGGGCATTCCCACTTGGATGGAGAAAAAGATCCTACAGTCTAATATTTCGAAAATCTGTTCCTACTCTTTAATCTGGCTACCACGATATTCCAAGAATGAATTAACCGATGCCCTTCAAATTTAACAGACATATAAATTAGGTGTTTGTCTATCACCACTGTCAGAATTAAATCGATGTATGGAGTAGATTTTTTTTCACGAGCTATAGAAGACGAAAAATTTGTGAAAAATCATCGAAACTTTCAATACTCGAGGAACCTCGAAAGAGTTATTCTTAAAACAATGTAGCTGGTTTGCAACGTTCGCTGCGTTTCACCAGGGAGTCAGGTCGGGCAAAGAAGAACGAGACAGGAGGAAAGTTCTAGTGGAGAAAGAAGCCTCTTCATCTGGAGTAGGAAGACTGGCAGTTGAAAAGACAGGACACGGGGGTGGCATCGAGGAGGATATTAGGGGACCTGGAGGTCCAGAGCAAGGGGGGTCTGAATGTACACCAGCAGGGCCAGTACCATTGCAGACATAACCGCACTTTGCTACATTAGCTTTTATGTTAGTACATTCGACCATACGGCTTACCTGCCTCTTAGTAACGTCCATCTCCGCGTTAGGCGCGCGTGTACACGCGCGTGTGTGTGTACACATTTCGTCCAGAGCATTTCTACTTGTAACGTTGTAAACGCCGGGCAGCAGTAACCATCGTCGTTTCACGGTGTTCATGGGTACAACCATTACTTGCAAGCTACCCACTGTTTTAAGGCTTATCTAACGGCTTCCTGATGGGTGGGAAGCTCGACTAGCTTAAACACTCATTACCAGACCAGCTGACCTTCGTTTCAGCAACTTAACGTTCTCAGCTTCGTGTCTTTGCTTGCTGGTTCTTTCCACGCATCCGAGTGGAACTGCGACGAACGTTCACTTCGCGACAGTCTTCGTGGGCGTGAATCGATAATCGAATATGGTTCGGGAAGCTGTGCTTTCGAGGGACTTGTGTATTAACGTAGTAGTAGCGGTGAAACGGGCTACTGATTGGTCTCTTCCAGATTAAGAAGAAATTTCAGGAAGAATAGAGTGTTTCGGTACAAATGTGATGAAGTAATGAAGATTATAGAAGGATATAAAAATGTTTTTTTTTGGAGCACATGAGTCTGCAAAGTAATTGTTGCAGAAATATATTTTAATGTTTTCTTAAACGTAGATATTAAGAAATGAATTATTTAATGTTTGGCATACTTTTGCGTGTGACAAGAAGCTAGATCCCATTCAAAAGTGTAATAATAGTGGCTGAGTGTTTTATTTCTCCGCCCATGAACTACCCCCGAGGAATTAATTTACCGGTTAAATGAAAATGAAAGAACATGAGCGTCAACCGTGCACCGTCGACGTGCCACGAAAAGCCGTGGCGATAAATTTCGATTATTTTGTAATGAAAGGGAATTGGAGGGGGAAAAAAGCAGCGGGCGCAGATAGTGGTCTTAACGATTTCTCGTAGTGTTCGATCCACAATGAATAGTCCAACTGGGCGCAAACCGTCCCGGAACAATCCCCTGGCAGACGCATTCAATAAAATCCAATTTGGCGGTGGCTCGTGCTCTCACCAGCGAAATTAGGAGCGTGTGTACGCGGTTTCGCTCGGGATATACGAAGGCCACCCTTAGGCCAGCAGTTCTGGGCATTCCTGCAAATAATTTCGGGTCACCTACAGCCGGGAACGTCCGCCAGACTGGGCAATACAAGTGAGAAGCTGATTTCCACTGGAATGAAATGGTGAAAGTGGAACTCATGAAGCTCTTCTTGTGTTGTGTGCGAAGAAAGGGAAGGGGGAGGAAAAAAGAGGTCAGGATGGAAGTTCGAGGGGCAAGGAAGAATTGAAATATCTCCGGCGTACGAACAGCCACGGGGAATTGAGAAATTGCACCTCTGTTCCAGTTTGATCACCCAACAAGTAGGAGTTAATGGCGAGCCATGCCATTTTTCAGTGATATAGATAGGGAACCCTAATGAAATTCTATTAATCATCGAATTATGATTCGAAATTCCACTGGGCAGTGGGAGAAGAATTCTGTAAATGAAAATTCAAGGTGTAGGTAAAGGAGAATTGAGAAATCTTCAACGAGCAAGTACGAAGAATTGTAAAATTAAACCTTTGTCCCAGTTCGTGGTGATCTTTGAAATTTTCTCAATAATAAAGCCAGGTTAACGCAATGAAGTTGTGCGAATCATCGAAACATGATTTCCGCTGATAGGCAGGTTTATTAACGCAAACGGAAGTTAAACAACGTTCTCTCCGAGGAAGCGGAATATTTTATGGGAACGGGAAGAACATTTTCCTCCACATATTGCTACCGACTGAATATCGAGGATGCATTAAAATTTTTTGCACGCGAGAGATGCCTGGCTGCTTAAAACACGACGTTTCGCCGCTGTGCAAATTTATAACAAGGTACGAAACGATTCCACCCGAATCCAGAGATATGCAGTCGTGTAATTAAAGGAGGCCCGAGAACGCTGTCGAATGTTTTATTTTTCAAATACGTTCTCTCGTTTCTTTTCGCGGAGCAGCGTATTATTAGAGTATAATTACACTGGCTATTTTTCCCTCTGTTCTCGAGAAACTTTTACTTAAATGTGGAACTTAATTAAATTCAAATTTAAAATTGCTGGTACGTAGCACGGGATGTTCCTCGCGCAGAGCGTGATCGTGCGTTTCATACTGAAATAATTATACCTACTTCCACGGGGCAAAACGAGCATCCTCCGATTCAGAAATCTTGATCCAGTAGAAGGGTGTCATTCATTAAAATATCCAAAGAAGTAATCCATCAACATTTCGTACAGAACTGTTCGTTTCTAAAGATAAGACTAAATACCGAAAGTCTTCGCATACATTTGAAAATACACAGTAAGGGCCAGAGAGATACAACTACCACGAACTGCTTCATTTGAATGAAATTATTTAAGTAACCTACTTAGTTCCTCGTATCCTTCAATTTCCCTAAAACTTCTGTCCGAAAATTCTTTTACCAGAATAGCAAAAAATGGCCTGCAACTTTAATAGAAGAGCACACGAAGCTGCCCGAGAAAGAATCACAATCGACGCTGTTTCCAAATACTAATGAGGATGCGCGCGTGTGTATAGGAGCGACCGTGTTTGTACCCTTGGGGGCCAGCGCGGTATGCCAAGAATTACTTCCGACATTTAGCATGATCAGTGCCTTTTTCCTTTGACGAGCTTCAACAAAGCCCTTTGGGCGAGGGATGCAAAACGGGCTTGCCAGGCAAACCGGCGGTGTTGTTTCGGTAACGGTGGCACGGCCTATAATACAACACGAGCACGACCTCGACGAGTATATACGAGTACCGGGGGATAATTAAGGTTCGGGACAACCTACGAGGCTTTTGTACTCGGTCGAGGTGCGTTCGGCCCTGGAGAGAGCGAGGCTCCTGTTGGATAGAACAGAAGGTTGCCCAGAGGAAGGAGGGGCGGGAGGAGAGGGCGTCAGAGAGAAAGGGATGGGTGCCGGATCCTGATTTACTATACGAACGAATTTATAGCAGACTTCTGCCGTTAATTAAGCAATCTACGAAAGATTCTAACGAAGCTGCACTTCATTCTCTTGCTACCTTTCACCCTGCCTCTCCTTAGCCGCCACCTACTCCCCTGTCTTCCAGCCTGCTTATTTTCCTATTCATCGTCCTTTTTCCTTTACGAAACATTTCAGCCTCGGTTCCTCCTCCAATGTCACTAGTTCCAAAACAGAGTTTTCGCTCACTTAACCCCTCCCCCCTCCATCTCGTTTCCCGCTCTTCGGGTTTCGCTCAACCCCCCAATCGCCCACGCCCCCTCCCTTCCCAGTCGTCGGTCTAAGAACGACTTCTACGTCACTTCCATTCCAGCCTTTCCCCTTCCAAGCCCCGTTAGTCGTCTCCGTTTTGCTCGAGTTCGTTTTCCTACCGCCTCCACCGGGTCGAAATTACACGCGAGTAATTTATAATTTAGACGCCGAGGAGCTGCGAGACGGCGGCGAGGAGCTACCGGGGGCGAGGAAGCGGGGCGACCAAGACGAGGTCGACGTCACGACATCAGAAGCAAGTTGGAGACGTACGCGTGCCCCACGGTTGTCAGTTTCGTTTAATGTTTCTTTCGACCCACGGCTGGTTACTTTCGCAGATTCGCCAGATTGCCGTTAGTCGGGACGCGACAGATAGAAATGTGAGGCTGGCATTAAGCACAAGCAGGGAAATCTGTAGCCAACTCTGTTCTACTTATGCATCTGTGCTTCCTTCTATTGCAGGGCTTGCGCATATGTCAGCTTACTTTCGTTCCTGTGACTTTATTTCGTGACTCTGCCTCTACTGGTTCGTTCAGAGAAAACTTCAACCGGGAATTTGATACAAGAAGCAATTTATCATGTATTAAATGTAATGTTTCCGGGGTAGTGAGGCATGCAATTCGATTGGAATGTCTCTTTTTTATTTATGGTGAACGTTAGAGGGAATGGAATGTCTGAGCTTATTTTTTAATGAAAGACACTCTTAATTGAAGGAATTTAAATATGATTTAATATAAAAAATATGATTGTGCATCGTTCCGGTTTGTTCATTGTGAAGAATGGAACAGGTTGCGGCCCAATGAAATCCCGTGACTCGCCCACTGTGCAGTGCGGAAATACGCGCGTGAATATTTGAAGGCAGAGGCGAGGTGGCTGGTTTCGAATCGCATATGCGAAGGGAAGATGATTCTTTCTCGGCCGACGAGAGCGTCAAACACGAGTCAAATATAATTCCGAACTTTAAATTGAGAAGCTAACTTCCGCCCATCGTGTCCCAGCGTGAAAGGCCACGGGCATATGTATAACGGGCGCGTCTAACTGATATAGACGCTAAAAATCCCTTCAATTTCCAGCGCGCGCGACGGCGAAACTTGCACGAATTCCCTCTTTATGGATTAAAGCGAAACTTTGTCATTATTCTAATTGCTTACGAAGCTGCGTTATCCGTCGACGCGCCCCGTCAGGGGAACTTTCACAATAATTTACCCTATGAGTTACTGCTGCACGATAATCTTCCATGTAAGTCCCTCTAACGCGAGTTACCTGCCGCGAGCTTCTGTCCCTGCCGACTCTGTCGCTGCACACAGGCATTCAATTCGCTCGATACAATTGTCCTGGTCCACGTTTCATTCGTTTAGCAATGTCTAATAGCAGTGACATTGCATCAAAGGGGGCTGAAATTCTTAATGGAAGAAGTTGCTCGCGATGGCTTTAGGCAAAACTAGAGTATGATTTTAATGAAATGGAATGTAGAAATATTCGATCACTCAGAAAGCCTTCTAGTCCGTTTTTCAACGTGAAGTTTCGGTTGCAATACGCGAGAACACTTTCCTCCAGCTTTACGCAAGGTAATGAAATTTGCATGTCAAATTTGCAGCTTTGCTTTTACATATAAATTTTATAATCGTTTACTGGATTAATCCTCGTTTATACACTTTTATCGCTGATGAGTATGAAGTAAGATTAAGTGTGCTCGATAGTTTGCTAAAGGCAAGGTGAAAGAATGCATCGCGGGTGGTTGGATAAATTTTTATGAAACACTTCTTCTACCACGGTACGTTCAGCGATGGAAACTGCAAGCAGCGGTGTTGAAGGCAATCGTCTGAGGCAGACCCAAAAAGAAGCATCAATCTTAAACGTAACTGATTATTTCCTATGGAGTTCTCGGTAATGCAAGCCAAGGGCTCTACGAAATTATCCACCCTCCCGCCTCGATAGGACACGAGGAAACAGGACGAGATTCCGAAGGGCGAGGAAGCATCGATCGCGACGAAAATTGCATCACCGACTCTTCTCTGCCCTCGCCAACCTCTTTACCTTCGGGAAAATATTCAGACCGGACCGACCTATATCCAGATGCTGTCACGTACAAGGTGTCCTTACGAAGCCACCTTCGGAAATCGTTAAAATCGTTAACAATACCATCGCAAAAAATCAACGTGGAATAACATATATTTAATCATCTCTCTCTCTCTCTCTCTCTCTCTCTCTCTCTCTCTCTCTCTCTCTCTCTCTCTTTCTCTCTCTCTCTCTATTGGTAAATTATTCCTATGTCCCCATATCAAGAAGAAACAGAAGGATAAAACGGGGAAAACTATCCAAACCAAATAAAATCTCACGATAAGGAAGTTGCCTATTTGTTTCCAGCGAAATCTCGCGGATACACCCCACAGGAGCGTACAATTTCAAACGGGGACGTGGTGCGGCACGTGTGCCCACCTACAGCGACTTGTAAAATATTCAAAATCCATACTCTGGTATTTACAGGGGCGAGCGAGCCCGTATGTCGTAACGTTGCCGAGGTTTATTATATTTTAGACGTGCCCGCTCCGCTTGAGGGCGAGGAGGGAAGACAGGCGAGAACGGGAAGAGGAGGCAAATCGAATCGAATGCAGGGAAAGGAGGATACGGTTGATCGATCCGAGGAAAATCCCGCTTCGAACGCAATCTCCTTTCCTTAAGCGTTTTCATCGATCTGCGTTTCGTCCTCTATCGTAACGAGTAATTCGTATTTTCCTCCGCCAGTAATTAAGAGATTTAGCAGTGTTTTTAGGTGCTTGTGAAGTTGAAGTATCCTCAGTTATTAGTGTGTAACAACTGTCAATCGACAGTGAAATTATTACCAAACACAGTAAAGTTTCTATAGAATATTCCAGGTCTTATTTGCTAAGATAAACTAGGACAGTGATTGTGCAGAGTTTTCTTCAAAAAAAGGAACGTGCAACGGACAGAAGTGAGTTAGAAATGGAGATAGAGAAGGGGCGGGGGGGGGGGGGGGGAGAAGGAACCAATGCAGTGGAAAAGGGAGGGTAAGAACGAAGGGATAGACACCATTTTTCAGTCTGGCATCCATGAATCTGAAATTGAGTGGATCAGCCATCTGCGCCACTGTTCCCTCTTACCAGATCCCTGAATGCACCGAACGCTTCCTCCCCTTTACATGTTGCATACGTAGTCACTGTTACCCACCCACCCCTTTGTCTGTATTCTTCCTCTGTTCTCGCCGGCCCCTTGTTTCTTACAGCCGGTGGCGTATATTTAACACGAAACGCGCAGTAAAAGAATTCGACGAACCATCTGGTTGCAGCTCGTTAAAGCAGCTGTGATTGTTCACTGTCAATTCGACATCTCACCCTTTGAAATGCAGGAACATACTTGGAATTACCTTTGAGCCCCAGGCAACTGAAGACAGATCAAGAATCAGTGGCGTTTCGAGTATAAAGGAAGCAGAGCATTGTCTTCCAAAGTACATGTATCGTTTCGTACGGCAAAGTCGCCTTGATCGTTGAGCTATACTACTTTCATCTTGCAAAGTACAGAAACTGGAAGTTTCCTCCGAGCCCCATGTCCCGTTTACCAGGCGAGATTTTGCAAGCATAGACACTCAGCCTGCGCATTGCCTTTTTTATGGCTACTTGTTTACGAGTTGCTCGTATTAAAAATAAATCCCGCGCAAAGAAAGGCGTCTTGCGAGCTGCAACAACTGTGCCCCGGCGTTTAAAGAAGGCAGCGTAAAACAGAGGTTGCTTCCTTTCAATAAAAGGGTCCCCCTTCTGTGGCAGGAAAATATCTTGGAAATTTCACGGGGAAACGTGGAGGAGACGAGGCGGTTTCTCTTGTTGGGAAACAGGCGAACCTTCTGACTGTTTGAACCACCAGCTTTGGAGAATAACGTAATGTGATTAAATTTGCGATTTTTGGAGGTGCTCCTTGGAGTCGACGTTCGTAGTTCTACCGTCCGGGAATCGTCCTGAAAGGTCACTCCACCCCGAAAAATGGTTACCGTGCAATAGGATGGATGGATCCACCCTCAGGATGGGCAGGGTGTGGCGCTGCAAGATAGTAACACAACGACAAACAAGCTTTGTCGCAGTTTGTCGCCTCATTTCTCCGGTCACCTTCCGTCTTTCTCCTTCCCTTTAATATCGTTGACTCTCCAAGAACGCAGAATATCTTCCAGCTTTCTGCTTTCTCGCCCCCCCCCCCCCCCCTCGTTTCCTCCAAAGCTTCTTTTCCATCCCTCGCCCTTTCCCTCCGTCTCTTTCTCCACGGTGAACTCCTTGCTTTTTCAACGCCACGACTTGTGTATTTCTTCTTTATCCCGACGCCTTTCGTCCTTCTTCGTGGCCCACCGTTTGTTTGCCTTTTCCCTGGGAACACCTAGACGCGCGCGTGAATACGGGCGGAGGAAAATTCAGTGCCTTTCCACGGTCCTTTTTAAGGAAACGAAAATGTTTCGCGGCACTCCGGGGCTCTTTCGTTGGGAAGAAAAATTGGCGCTGCGCTGCGAGTGAATTTCATTGGCTTAAGTACACGGTGTTTCTCTTCGAAGACGAATTACGCTTTCTAATATCAAAAAGCGTGGCTGCCCTTATCGACTCGAGCTTAGAGCTTAGCCTTCCCTCCATGTAACCTCTATGTGGCTCTAAGTAGACTGGATTTCGTTTGTCGAATTAAGCCCCTCCGTGGAAATTACGCAGCAAAGCGAATTGATCGTGATTGAAATTTCTTGAGTAATTTCATTCGTATTACTATGTATTTTTAGGAGAGCGTACGCAGTTCTGCTAATTATACAAAGTAACTGGAAGGAATACTATGTTAAATGTTCCGGCGTAATCTTTTCCCTCCGCGGCGGAGCATCGCTCTTTCCGCAGAATTCATCCCAGCTCTGCTTCGACATCCGGGAAATGAGAATAAACGCGGCGAAGAGCGTTTTGAATGCGTTTCCGCAGTACTGTCGACAGGAAGATAAGTATTCGTTCCGGCGTCTTCTGCAGCGAAATCGCGGGGGGCTTATCCTACCACACGTCACGTCAATGAGGCTTCTCTATCTCTAAAATAATTCCGCCTGCGTAATGACAGGAGCAATAATTAACCAGGGAATCTAAGCATCCCTTTATTATGGAACGGAACTTTTAAAAGGACGGATAGACAAGTGTCAGGATGTCAGAGCTAATTATTGACCATATCTTCGTGGGACAAATTAATTAATACTTTGAGAAAAAGATTGCATGATTTGTTATGAATGTAGCAAATAATTCTTTATATTACACACGTAGATTTAAAGCCGAGATTTTGTCGTGACGTGTAGAAACTGATTGTTACTTACTTCTTACAAGATTTCTTAAAATAAAGTGTAGCTGTTGAGCTAAAGATTCTATTTCGTACAATATTCCCCTTCCAGTTCTGTTCCTCAATTAAAATGATTCCTGTATTCCATAGCTCCCGCGTACCTAACTCTCTCCCAAAACTAAATAAAAATTCCCGACTGCGCATAAACTTCTACCCACAAATGAACTTATCCAGATTCTGATGGCTGGTTCACAGAGCAAAGGAATGCATCAAGAAGTATTTTGAATACATTGGGGTAGCAGCGCTGACAGCAAGATAAGTATCCCTCCGCCCCCTTTTCTCGCCACCCTTCATCCAGCGCCGACCGAAATCCATGGAAGCGCGATAAAGTAATTGCGGTACAAAGTATGAAATATGCAGGAGGCCATACGGGGAAGCGCCGAGGCCGTTGGGAAGATGAAGATGAAGACGCCGACGGAGGGGCAAGTAAGAAGAAGCGGACGAAAGATAAGACAAGGGCTGAGCGGGGTGGAAGCAGCGACGAGAGGGAGAGGGTGGGGGTGGGGGGGGCGGGAGGGGTGCCACGAATTATAAGTTTTAATTACTGGAAGATGAGCAGATGGATTACTTTCGTACCTTTTTCTGAAACTCGCTTTTAACGAATTGCTCGAGCTACACTGGCTAGGGGAGCGGCTACGATTTATACGGGGCACTAAAAACCGAACCGAAAGACTTCGGTGAAATTGAAAAAGAAAGAAACATCGTATAAATCTGGGCCTGAGGATCGCCTCTGACCGAAGTGAAATGTAATTTTCTGGTTCCTCGGCTTGTAACTGTGAAACGTTTGCCTTTTTCTTTCGAATGAAAACAAGGAGTGTGGGCAGGGAACCTTGTTAAACACTGTAATTGACATGTACAATTACGAGAATTTGAATTTCTGTAGAAATGCGAGACCTTTAAATTTCATTTTAAAACATATCGCAGTGATGATTGATGACGGAGGAGATTGGTAATGCTTTAGTGGAGCACAGAAGAAATGTGCGGATGGAAATTTAGTTTCGTGGATTCGATGTATTGATCGAAATGCTCCGGGAGCATCTATATTTTCTTTGGTTATTGGCGTTCGCGTCTGAGACTTCTAAAAATCGATCGGATTCCAGGGAGCGGCGCGTTCGCGATAATTTATCATCTCGGAACTGGCTGCCATTTTGCGTAATTGAGGGACCGACGGCGGATGAAGACTTCGGCGCGAGAAATTGGCCGTTCGTGAAATTGATTGCCGAATGGATCAGCTGTGCGGGGCTCAGGCTTTAAGTATTCAAGCGAACCGGCATTTTAGAGCCGCTTCTCTGTCATTTTTAGCTCGCTTTCTTCTGAAGTTTCTCATCCCCGTCGGGGAGAATAAATTTCGCTACTTTGTCAATAACGGGGCATCGTGCGAGGGATAATTTTCATCAACGAAGTTAATAATATGTTAGTTATCGATCCTGCTGGGACTGGAATTAAAATGCAAATGATTTCATTGGCAATTCTTATCGCTCTTTCATCCATGGATCGTGAATATACTAGGGAAATAGATTGTAAACGTGGAGGTTTAAAAATAGTTGCATTCTGTCATCTAGATTTTTACGCAATATTGCGGCAGCGATGTGTCTGGGAATTTGTGGTTGAAATTTTCGCAGGCGGCGCGTCAAAAGCCATCACGAGGTGGGAGATGCTTTTACCAGCGTGGAAAAGGATTAGTTCATATCAGTCCTCGTTACTCCTGATATATTAACAGTCTTCATACGGTAACGTCTCTGAAATCTGGATGATACTTTGAACATCATCATACATAACGTACAAACCTCTTCCATATTCATCGGCTCATAAATGTCGAAGCCGCCTTAGCACGGGGTCGTATTAATGAATAATAGTAACGTTTCCTGTGAATTACGTTCACCGGTGAATCAGTAGACGAGGTCCGCATTAGCCAGACGATTAACGCTCATGAGAAGGAAAACAATGAATACAAAATAGTAATCTTCAGTTGAAATTGAAGAATATCAGATTTTCTATGGTCCAAGGTTTTTGTTACATTAGAAACATTCCTATTATACCATAGTGCATGCTAATGGTATGAAAATAGACGAAATTAGACAACTATATTTTCATAAAATGAATTGAAATTCCAAAGAAAACGATTGTAACTTGTATTTCATATAAATATAGGTTAAAATTGAAAAGTCTATTAATGGCAGAGGCTTGCAAGCTCATATTACGCCAGATAACAAATCAAGCAACCATATGAAACATTTTAAATAACCTAACCAATGGAAATAAATGATCTCCTGCACGCGAGCCTCGCCTGTCTGACCAACACTGCCCTTTACTACTGACTCGCGCTAATCCACGAGGCACTCGTTTACCTTCAGCTTTCATTTAACACGGAAATATGTACATCCCACGCAGAAAAAGGCTCGCGCAATAACTCTGAGCAGAAGAATTCGTCAATCTTTCGTTAATCGAGCTAACAACAAACTATTATCTCCACACCCAAGCAACCTACGATTCCAACACTCTGATTACACAAATTTCAATTTGTTACACCCACGGTCGATAGCTTAATGATTCGTTTAATCCGCAGAATGCAAGCGATCTGATGATGTATGGAAAAAAAATACGCTCGGGGAAGGCACGAGGACGACCGTTAATTAAATTTCGCCGAAAAATTCGGCAATTCCAGGCAACAGAAATCCGTTCTATGGGCAGGGTGTGTGTAACAAACGTGAGAAATTTTTCAGTTCATCGAATAGGAATTCGCGCACGAATTCCTCGTCGGCGCGACATGACAGAAAGGATGCTGATTGGTGTAATAGTGCTGTGGAAATGGGTTTGATGGACCAGTGCTGGGGGTATGTACAGACCGTCACAGTGGCACAGTACCGTGGATGAAACGACACTCTTCGGCTGCCTCTGTACTGTGTAACACATAGAAGCAAGTCCGTGTACGCGAAGAGGACTATCGATGCCCTGCTGTCACTTTCTCGATGCACGCAGTAACAGAAAATCTCTAGTACTTGAACCGTGCCGCGATACAGGACACAGTTGCGGCGTAAAATATCGTATTCCACCATCCAACATCCTTTTCCGCGCCTCTGTCGCGTGGATACCGGAATCTGGCTGCATCAGGTTTATAATAAAATTTCTCTTCTATTTCGAACATTGGAGCCAGTAGGTTTAAATGCGGAACAATGACGAATTGTGAAAGATACTTATTTTAACTGATGAATAATTTCGTTACTTCGAATGGGAGAAGTTTCTAAGACTATTTTTCTAATTGCCGTATTTCAAATACATAGTGCTGATGTGTAGGGGAGTTCAGTTGCAGGGGGCTTCTATTTAAGGGGAAATAAATATCCCCATCAATGCGTTTGGACATCGATAATCAGGGTATATAAAAAATTAAACAAAGATAAAAGGAAAGGGGTGATTATTGAAAAGATGCTTTTAATTTCTCCTGTCTCCGGTGCTCCAAGCGTAAAAATTCAGTGCACTTTTTACCATTATTTCAGATATCCGGTAGAGTTGAACCGGAGTAGAATATTCTGACGATTACCATGCATCAATATTCGTGCAAATGCAGGTGGATAAAAATCTGTGTCGTATGGGGTGACCGTTCACCGCTCTACATCATACTCGTCGATCCTGTGCCAAAAGGCTATAATCCAAGCCATTTCTCGAAATCGCTCGACTGACGGATGTACGTAACTCATCAATCAACGGTTCAATGGAAGCCACGAGCTGCGACGTGAATACGTAGCAGTTCATTAGCTAAATGATTTCTAAGTCTTCAACGGTATTAATTATTACCCTTCAGAATTAGTCTACTGTGATCTGACAATTCCATTGATTGTAGAGGGTTGCCGATTCAGGATTTCCTATTCATTTAAGCTCGCGTATTTCTCAGAGGAAATAACATGATTCGAGGATGTTGAAATTTTACTGTTTAAAACGACTCTTTTTATAGACATCTTCATACTTCATAAGCTAAATGAGATTCACCTGGTACTTCCCTAGCAAGACTACACAAATCTTGAGAAATGGAGTAGTAAATATTAAACCTTAAAGTGTCAAACTAAGAATTTGCATATTTTCGATATTATACAAAATTGCTATATGTATATCTGCAGAAACAAGTTTCTGCAGATATTCTGTTTCCAATGGAATCGGTAATTATGATAGCTGCATAGGTCCACGACGATCCACGATAATTCCCTGGTTGTTGGGGCTGGAAATTTAGGATCGGGGACAGATCGACGGGTTTATACAACCACTTTCAAATCGCTCATCAGGTTAATTACCCGTTCCGTCGCATAATTAGCCGCGTGACGCCGGAAGGGAGAAAAATCGGCGGTTTCACTCGTTATAGAGCGAATGAAACTCGATCACGGCCGACACACATGCGGCCACGTATTAACCAGGCACGTATTTTCCCAGTGCTGAGCCAATGCGTATAGGATCGGCAAACAATGTTGATCCCCCTATTATTCGACCAGCGAATGGCTAATGACGATTAACGCAATGTTTAGAGCATTAATCCGTGGCATTAATATTTTCAGCCCCCACTCCCCATCACTTCTGCGCCCTCTATGCGTGCAAAATTTGCGCGCGCGATCGGATTAATGCGCCACGTTCGCGTTCAGAGCCTGGCGCATCGGGCAGTATTACTCGATGGGGAAATTACTTGGCGATCGTTTAGATGATTTTGATAATAAATGCCTTTCGGTTATCTTGTTCTACCGATTTTCGTGATACCGAAAATTTAGGAAGTTTGGGAGCATCAAAAGTGAAGGTATGGAAGTGGAAGCTATTTAAAAGTGAACAGATGTTATTTGTATTTCAAATTATTACGTGGAAGGTAGACGAAATTTTGAGATTTTGGGAAAGGGGGGTTTAATATTAGGAAGGTATTAGAATTTACAATTCAAGAGGTTTATAATGAAAATTCAATTGTCAGGGGAGATCGTGAAAGCATTGAACGATACGGAGGCGCTAAAGATTACGCCAATAACATAAACCCGAGGGCATAAATTTCAACGGTCGCGAACATCGATAAAAAAGCGATTCGATGGTCAGCACGGTACTATTAATTATACGTAATGGCGTCGTGCGGCACGAAACTAGCCCTCTTTTATCAAATATTCATGTCCGTTTTAGATCGTGAGCACTCGTAAAAGGTGCGCTCCTTGTTAAACAATGACTCGTGTATTCACCGTCGGAATCCCGTGAAATTTTAGTACAAAGTCGTGCAACTTCCCTCTCGTTAATTAAACATGTGAGACCGTAAAAATTTCCAAAGAATAATTAAATCCCTCGGTTAACGCTGAAAAGTTACGTGATGCGCCCCGCCTGACACTAAATCTCTCATTTCATTCCGCCAGAAATATTACAGACGTGCAGCTTTTTAGCAAGCTATCCATTCACTGGAAGAAAGGAAGTCGTATTACTATTCGGTAATGACTCTTTAAAAAGCAACTAGACCTCAATGGGTTAATGCTCGACTAAACGAATCGCGGGAAGTGCATCATTCGATGTTCCGGCGGATGCGCGAAAAGAGGGCCAAAGTATGATTAATAGTTAAGGCGAATTCGCGTATTCCCTGGTAAGTGAAACTTGCACGAATCGGAAAAGTTTGCCAGGGGAATGGCAGCGGGCGTTCGCCATCGACTTGCGTGCAAAGTCACGATAAATCCTGCGAAGACATTGATAGCGGACAGCCAGCCGGGGATATTGCGCATTTACACAACGACCAAGCACAGGTTGGGTCGAAAAACAGGGGGGTATCAATTACAGATTCATCTATCGGGACAAGTCTCACAGATAGCGAGGTAAGTTGGAAAAAGAAACGGTATCTAAATCGACAAGTTGTAAAATATTCTACGTCACTTTACCTTCGTTGTTACTTCTACGAATTTGTTGACTAAAACGAGGATAAAAAAATTGAACGTGATGTCTGACCAATTTTATATGACGAATATGAGACGCGTAATTAATTGAATTGATCGGCCATTCGGCGATTAAGTATTAAGGGTGTATTAATTCTGGACACTCGGGGCGCGTGTGCCATGGAACGTGATTTTTTAAATATCAGACTGTGATCGCAATTACCCAATTCGCGTGTTAATGCAAATTTTGGTGGCGCAGCATTGTAAATCTTACAAGCATGGCGACATCCACGTTCAATATCGAAATTGCACCGGTACTGGGATTAATGTAGATTATCTTCAACTGTATCATTAGCCCTCTGTAATGGGACCTCAGACTGGCAAACCGTTACGAACAATTGACGACATAGAGAGCGAAATGATATTGTACCGCGCGTAATTGTTCGTTGAAACAATGGTAACAAAGACAAATCTCTGTTTTCTATGTAATTTGTCCGTACTAGATGTAACACGATGTAATTAACTTTGGCGTTTGAAAATACTCGGTATTTTTGGTATTTACGAATCTGATAGCAGTGTTATTAATAATTACAGATATTAATGGACCTGACGTTTCATCACCAGTCGTTGAATATCACGTTAGTAGCAGGCATGAAACTTGAATTGAATATTTCGCGAACACCTTGCATTCAGAGTTAAAATATACAAAGTGAGCCACAGAAAAAGTTTTATAGGTTACTATCACTTAGTCTTTACTTTGTAATGAACAGAGATGGCCAAGATTTGTATTCGTCCAATGAAGAATGAATAAAACTAACAGACAGTATATTTTTATCCAACGAATAAATTCTCATACAAAGAAATATCGTTCGAATATTATTTAACAAAAAATCAATGATCAACAAACATACTTTTATTGCAATCAAATGTTTACCCGATTAAAGAATAATTGTTTACCTCCAACTGAGCAATAGTTCGTTCAATATACCAGGCTTGTCAAACATCATACAATAAACAATTAATTTCATTTCCAAATCCGATCGCAAAATATTCGAATAAAATGCCACTTCAGTGTCCGAAATAACAATCGAAACAGATACCACCCATTACGTGGGTACTTACATAATTTATCGAATGAACGAGTGCAATGTTTTCCCATCCTGTTTCGCCAGTGTCACTGTTACCAAATAAAATTTACTTTAAACAATAACTCCAGCGAATATTCAAGCATATAACACCCCGCCCATCTGATGGCCAGCGAGAACTCGAGGACCAGAGGAAATCGTAGAATAGTATACCTACCCGCGATACCTCGGGTGATGAATATTCAATAACTGGTGATGGACGACAGATTATTTTCTGTCAACGGTCGTGATCGTATTTTTCGTGCGGGAAAACTCACCGAGTACGTGCGCCAAAGAAAACAGAGGCGGCACACACACAGCCCCGGCCGCCGTCGTCGATCTTATTCTTCAGTGCGCCTTGAAGGGTTTTCTGCAATAGCAAGAGAACAGAAATCTTGATACGGGTACGATATATGTATATATAACCATGCAATAATATACTCGATCGCGGTTTCCCGCTCGCAAAAGGAGGAAGTAAAACTCGGTATGCGACGGGGCGGTCGTAGACGTCGTCGTCGTCGACGTACGGCGACGCTGCCGTAGTTTTATCGTGCACCCGCGCTTATATCGTGGTAATATCTTGCCCGGTAAATGAAAAAGTTATTGTTTTCCATTCTACCTCCCTTCCGCTCTCCCCCCCTTTCGCTCGTTCCCCGCCATCGCCGGGCCGAAGTTCTTAGCCGAGAGCACACGAAAATCTCGCGAACCCTTCGGGAGCTCCTTTCCTCCGTGAAAACATTCTTCCACCCGAGGAATACGCATTACAAGCAAGGCAGACGTTTTAGAGAAGTAATATCTTTGTGGTGCACTCGTGTCCGACTGGAAATACTTCAGGGAGTCTGTTTCTTTTGAACAGTGGCCCATGGGCCGAAATTGAAGGATTTCGAACGAATTAATTAAACAATAATTGCGGAATTTCTGTGTGGTTGTTTATCTGTTATTTCGAATATAAATGATCTGAGTAGTTCTACTAATACACGCTTCTGGACCACTGTATCCAGTTATTTTCTCTCTCATCCTCATTTATTTTTGAAACGCGATACAATTGAGTCTTATAGATGTTGACTTTTTAAAGAAGATATGAGGCCGGACTCGATTTTCTATATTTTCACGTGGAAAAGTGTTAGGACTCAAGTCAGCTTTTAAAATCACCTTACAGTTTCCAGGAACAGATGTCCCGCGACTTTGAAAATCAGTGCGCGTAAATTACCGACGTAAACGCAAGAGATTGATAGACGCTGAAGAATTATTTCCGCTTAAGGGCAAGGAGACAGCCTCTGCAGCATTGTTTCGTTCGATTCGGGTGTCTTTATCATAACCCGCAGTCAGTGGTGGCGAGGACTTGACAGCCCTGAACCCCCATGATTGATATCAATCTCCTCCTCCGCCTCGCCCTCCTTTCGAGTAAACTACCACGCTGCATATCCCCTTTTCGATTATATCGTCCCACCTCTGCACACACACGTTACACGCCCGCAGACACAGACGCCAGGCCTGGTGTTCCACGCTCGTTCGAGATAGGCCGGTCGATACGGCTATTATGAAAATTGAAAATAAAGGCACTTTTGCGCCCGGCGAGGAGACCGAGTCGATCGCTCGTTGTCTTTTTACTCCACGGGACTTTGTTAATTATTTCTTTCAGTTAGCGATCGCGTGCACCGCCCCAGAAGCTTTCTACGTCCCTCGGAAATATTCTTCCCGCGAGTGGCAATAGGAGATTGGCCAGCAGGATCGTAATTTCCTTTGTCCTGCCCGTGCCCGATGTTATTATCTTTGTTTCTCTTTAATTCGGGACTCGAGCCGCGCTGAATATCATATTAAACCTGATTTTTAAAGGGGGACCAACGTCGTTAGAGCTAAATATGGGGATCGTTCGTTCGACTGTTATATCCCGTGGCTTTGACCGAAAATTACTTTCGCTAAACTCGACGGTGAGCCCAGCAAGATATTAAAAACGGCGGCAAGTAAATGTGAAAACTATACACGACGCTTGGAATAAATTATTAATAATAAACATGTGATGACGCTGCTCTAGGTGAATCAAGATAGATTCTATTATACTTGAGCAAACTTCCTTCAACCATTTCTTTCCCCGCTGGCTAGGACACTGTTTGATTGCCGAAGTACAGTTACTCAGACTCAGAATTTTATGGGGATGGTGGAAAAATGGGAGGCAGGCAGTTCCATTCGCGAATGCCAATATTCCGAAGTCAATCACGTACCCAGTTCTATTACAAATATATTCTCCCAAATGCGCCAAAAATGGCGATTCTCCCTTCATCACAAACCCAGCAGATTCTTCCTACCAACGCCCGTTCCAACAGAAAACTTACTCGAACCGCGGCTGCACCTTCGGACGCGAACGAGCCATCGGAAAACGCAGCGCGGAAGCGAAAGTTACGGTCGTAATAAAACGTCTCGTTGGTCGCGCGCGCGAACCAGCCAATAAAACGGAACGATAATGACGCGAAATATGAAGCAGACTCGATGGAATCTTACCGTGGATTCCGGGGGGGGGTAGCAATAACCCCTCTTCAGGAACTGCGGCGGGCGCAGATGAATGGATGCGCTCGCTTGTAAATACATATAGCCCGCGAACAATTCGTGCAAAGGGCGGCCCGAATCGTACTACGTATTCGACAATATTGGACAATATTGGAAACTGTACTGCGGGACTATCTGCATGTGCGTATGTGCCTTCTGCGCCAGCCGCGATACAACGCAAGTTTATTTATTGATGTGCATGCATGCGAGCACGTGCGACCGCGTACACACGCCAGTGTTCAATTTCGCGGCTTCGTCACGGCTCGTACAAGCTTTTGGCCATCAGCAGGGAGGGACATGATGAACGAACACGAATGGGGTGGAATGGTAGCATGCTTCCTTCAAGAATATACCGGCGAAGTGAGGCGAGGTGTATTAAGCTTCGTTACATGAAGATTTCTACTTCCTCGGTTATAATTGATGCAAGCACGAATTGAGGAAATGGTTGGTCGTGGATTTAATAAAAATTGCAGGGTTATATGTGAACTTAAGTATAGTAACTTATAGAAGGTTGCAGTGGATTCCTTCGAGTTTCTATGGTTTTTCGAAGCAGAAGACAGCGGTGGTAAGCCAGTGCAGGATTTAAGAAATTTTGAGACTCAGGGGGAAGGTAATACAAGGTTGGGAAGATAAAATGTTTGGATCTACTATTCAGTGGAAGTGTTTTATTATAATGAAGCATGTTGCGCAGAATTTCAACGGAATTTTCTGTCGGATGTTGTACCTATAGTAATCGCAGTGCAAGCTCGCGAGTGGCACGAGGCTTGCTGCGATAAAAAAGTGTCGGGGAAACGAGGAAAATACGCCGAAGAACGTATTTTTATACGGTTAACATGCAATGATAGCCGTGGCCGTCTGTTGCGCGACTCTTGCGTCTCCCAATGACAGGTTTAATTACCGCCCCTGGTCGCGGATACATGAATTCCTCGCCGTTCTCGCGCGTATCGATTTTAAACGATGTTTAAAGGTCTCACTTATGAACGTGGCTCCATTCAGACCGCGTAATACGAGGCGACGACTGAAAGAACTTCAAAGAAACAGTCGCTTGACATTACGCTACGGCCAGTATAATTCAATGCCTCTACTGTGCGAATAATTAAAAAGTTTCTCTGTATTCCCTGTCGTTTAATTTTTTATAGCTCAAGTTGTCAGATACACTCGAGCGTGAGTGGCGGTATTTGGTGAACAATTGAAGCGTTCAGTTCGTATTGAAGACCCGAAGTATGTATTTCTCACAGAAAATTAGAAGGACTGCGACTCGAACGATGCGAAAGTGATTAATCCCTTAGTCAAGGAACTTTCCCACGAAGTGTAACGAATTTTTGGGTATTGCGGATAGAAATATCCATGCTTCGTGCTTTCGTGAAACTCGATTCGGCATTCCCTCATTTGAAATTCTCTGTACATTCTAGTTCGAACCACCTTTAGAGGCGATAAAACGCGAGATACGGTCCTCCTAACAGTGTCATAAGGAACTGATTTCACGAGCAACGGAATATTAACCAGCGACGCAGCCACAGATTGTCTGAATCACCGTCACAATTTCCACCATAGGGACGTGCCGCACGTGCACGATATAGCCGCATCAGCGATCATGGTCGTGGGTGTTGCATTGTCACTTTTCAGCCCTTCCTAAGCCCCTGTTGGCAGAAATGCACGTGTGACAACAACAGGCTCACAGAGGCAAGCTACTTGCTCCTAATTATTCAAAGTGGATTACAAATATAATCATACTCAACCGCACAGTCTTTTCCAATTATCTGAAGCGAAAGAATATCTAAGTGGACATCAGCTTTCGATCGGAGTTTCGATCAGAAATCACTTTCAAAGAGATAAGACACTTGCAATTTGCACTGCACTTAGAAACTTACTTTCAGCAAAACATTCGAATAATATCTCGCCAAAGGCTAGAAAGAACCAGTTGTTAAATACTGTAATAGAAAAAGGCAAGTGTTATAGTAACAGGAACACCGTGGGGTCCTAATTTTTCGCAATAGAAAAGGAAGCAGAGCTTCGAAAAGAGGCTGATAGGTATCGCGAAACACGAGAACTAAAGTCTGTCAAGTGAAACTGTCTTTGAACCAGCCCCAGTCCTCTTCTTCCGCCTACGATGACGCGACGAAGTTGCCCGCCTTCGTATTTACAGGGGGGGAGGGGGGGGGGGGGGGGGAGGTAGGCGATACCCGCCAAAGTCCGTCGCAAGTTTTGGAATTTGGAAAATGCATTTAATCTAAGTGTAAGCGACGAAGACGGGGCCGCGCCACCTTTTCATCGGGACAGGGACATTCCGTAGAGGAATTGAAATTGCAAACCGGCCAGAGTCGAGGGCAGCCATTTCAGGTTAATTCCATTAATTAAATTTCCTTTGTGCCAGCCCAGGTATATTGCGAACCGCCAATTTCCGACGTAGCATGATAATTCGAGGGATATTCGTCGGCCAGGGAACCCGACACGCAATACGATTCTTTCTGCAATCGGCTAAGCAACGATACGGCCAAACGCCGAACGGATAAAGGGCTTTGAATTACGCCTCCCCCATATCAATTTGCCAAACACCGTGCGATAAGGACGCTTCTTTCCCCGTGGACGAGCGTTCTGTCGCCGATGAAACGGGTTTCGAGCGCCGTGTATAACTGCTGACACGTTTACCCCGGTCTCGAGACGCGATTAATCAGTGGAAAAAAGCGAAAATTAGGGACACGTCCTCCGAGGGCCCCGGGTTCCTTGAGGTCCAATTATTTGATGGCAGAGATGGAACGTGTCGTTAAGGACAGTATCGAGGATTGGGGAATAGTAATTTTAAACGACTTCCTCGCGATAAAGTGACGAACGACCAAGGTTCTGGCTACAGTTTCAATTAATATCATCTTCAACAGAGGCTATACAGAATTTCCGTACGCTATTCGTATCCACAGAGAGTCTCCACAGTCTTTTGACGTGACTTAAAATAGAACAGAAGTTTAATCAGATTCTTATTAGGACTCACGATGACCAAGCCACTATAGAAGATTGCTACCAACGTGTCCCTTAGTCCACATTACTGTCGCTAAATTGCAATACAAAATAGCTAACTATCACCACCATCGCACAATCCTATTTAAAAATCCAACCCCTCCGACTGCACACTCTGCTTCAACCAAAAACTTGATTCGTTTCCATTCATCTATCACTGATATTCCTCAAAGGGAGAACCCTTTGGCACGGCTCCACGAATTATTCAATTTTACAGCGGATTTCTCTGCAACAGGCACCTTTATCCTCGCGTTAAAAAGAGGCACTAAAAGCTAAACTCCCAACGAATACCCGAGGGCCGTTAAAGCGCCCTTAAACGGAAGAATCTGCTCCGATCACCCGATTATTTATGAAACCGGAGGAAAATCAGGACTCCTCGGATTCCCCGCGGAAGTATCGCGAATAAAATTCGACACGGCGACGGCGCGCAGAGTTTGGCGTCGTCTCGAAGACTGTGCCGTATAACCTGGCCGCCGTCGGCTTCGCGGGGGGGGGGGGGTGGCATTATAAAATATAAAATATCCGTCAGTCTGGCCGTCGTAAACGTTAAACGGGACGCAATGACCGCGTTAAAGATGCCACCAAGCCGTATGACAGTAGTTGGAGGTGCTCCTTTAGTGGCACCGTTAAAGGAGGCCGCCTTTAACTCTTAGCCCCCCCCCCCCTCCGCCGCCCTTTCCCTTCCGCCATCGTTTTTCCAGCCCCTCGGCGGAATCCCTTTGCGCCGACTCGTTCTGCTGATAGCTGCACGGGATACCGAACATGTCGCGTAAATATTTTAATAGGCGATCTAAATGCGCCATTTCGGAGTAAAAGCTTGCAAAAAGACCAGCGACGTTGGGTCGGATGTTGCTCTTATTAGCCGGCGGGCAACGGGACTGTGTGTAAGAAGGGACGAAGGTGAAAGTGTGCACCATGGTGTATTGACGTTAATGAAATGATTATTTAGGCGCGACGGGGTTAGATAGCTGTGGTGAAATGTGAGGCGCACCGAGCGACTGGTGATTTCGCGACGATTCGGGGAATTTATCGAACAGAACTCGGACATAAAAGGCCACAGGAGTCGGGAGGCTGTGCCCCCTCGCGAATTAATTGCTCCCCCGGCGAAACGTTCGATTCTCCGCGAAGCGGCAAGGCTTGCCCGCGCGGGCAGCCATCGTAACGCTTCGACGTTTCATCGTATGGTGTTCCAATGTTATACGACCACCCGTGAAAAGTGGCCGTTAAAGAAGAAGCGGAATGGAGGGAAGCAACGAAGTACAGTGATGGAGGAAACGACCCGGGACGGTCGTTGGTTTTCAAGCGAGGCGAATTAAATGCAACCCACCTCGGCTCACCGCTGGATAGTCAAAGTCTGCGGGAAGAAGGAGGGCCCCGATTTCCCTGTTACCCCCGCGATCCATCGGTTTAATCCCATCGTGAGGAGCCGAGCGAATATCAAGCTCATCGATCATCCTCGCAGCCACCAAGTATCAATCACGGCGTATCGACTTCAAGGGACGAATATTTCCCAGCAATCTCTGCCGAAGACCTACATTCTCCCGGCGAATCGATCGGGGCGCAATTTCGCGTCCCCAGGAGCGAGCAAAAATTCGCGCAAAACCGCCACGGACTCGCCGATATCGCGTAGATAATTGCGTTTACTTATCGGAAGGGCGTCGCGAGTGTCGACGTTGGGAGGGAGAAAAATGAAAAGGGAGGAGGAGAAGGTGGCGGGGAAAGGTTCGACGATATTCCTTCAAAGGGACGAAGAGCTTATTAGGTCCCAAAAGAACAGGGTAATTCGATTTGATCTCCACAGGCTGCATTTCCGTTCGACGCCGACCAGACGAGGCAATTACTACTTCTCCGCGTCTTTCTGCGGGCCGTAAGAGCAGAGTGGTGTACGTACGTAAGGAGCAGACGCACTTTTAAGCATAAAAAGTTACGATCTGCGACGCAGCAAAGGGATGGCAGAGGCAAGTCGCCTACAGGAGAGACCGTTCACATCAAAAGGAATCGCGCGCTGCGAAGATCGAATCGAATGACGACGCGCGGTTCTTTTGGGGTTTAATAAAGTCCTCCTCCTTTTCAGAACACTGCACCCCCCTCCTCTCCCCCCCCCCCCCCCTCCCCCCCGTCATCCGTCCCCAAGCCCCCGCCCGCGATGCCGGCCTTGCCACGGCGCCCCGGCTGTCTTTCTTCTTCTCATACGCGTCACGGAATGTTTGGTGCCTGGCGGAGATTCGCAGAAATCCCCGGGGCGAGTCGAGCGAGAAAATAAGTTGGACATATAATTTGAGAAGCCGCAGGAAAATAAGCAACAGCGGAACTTCTTCATCCCCGACACCGTCAAAAGGCAAAGAAAGCAGGAGACGAAGCTAGCAGACCGGAGATGAAAGGGGCCCTCTCGTCTTCCTCCCTCTGTTATCGGCTGCGCAAGGGACGAGGAAGGAAAAAACAGATTGAAGGCCGCCGGTGGAAGCAAGGGTTAAGTTAATCCGGCCGGCCCGATGAACTCGAAAAAGAAACCCGCCGCTGGGAGACCCTTAATTGGAATTACATTCTAATTATTCTCGGACGAGGACGTGGACCAAATCGCGTTATTGGTGTGCCTTTCGCGGTGCGGTCGGGAAATCTTCTCTCAGTGCCTCGCACTGAGGGGATTCTGCTTTTTTTTTTCTGAAGGCCAAGGGTTGGACTGATTGTTCGCGGTGTGCGGCGCGCGCAATCAACACTCTTGCGACAGTTTAGGACCGCAAAAGTCCACTGGATAGAGTTTCTTGGTGTTTATAGAAGAACACTGTTGTTTTACAATCTGTGCGTTTGCTCAGGGTTTTCAGTGAGTTAAAGTGTGTGTTATGAAGGTTAAATGTGTTCTGTACGAGGTATCACTAATTGTAAGTTCTTAGCATAACGCTGTGATAATTTATTATTTTTAGAGACTGGATGATCGATTAAATGAAAACTATGGATCCCCTCTCAGTCGTTCTCTCTCCGAGGAATGTGTTTCTCTCCTTAAGAGGATGTCGTAGCTGTTGGAAGTCGACGTCTGACTAACCGTAGGTTACACTACTGAAATTCTTCCAACTGTATGCGCGCCTGTTACAATTATTTCGTCACGAATTGCACCGGTTTTTTTAAATCGTTCTCGACAATCAGAACACCACCGTTTTTATGCCCTTTCGAGCTTTGAACCGGTGAATCTTGGCGCTGTAGGCTGGAATCATGTATTTCGAGCCACGGTCGAACCGTATCGCTGGAAAGTTCCCTTTCGGCGGGTGCTGTTTCATATTCCAGAAGTACGAAACACTCGGGCGTTCAAGCACGGAATTTTAAAAGCTTCCGAATGTCGTTTTGCTCCCGCTCTATTTGCCAGGCGTGGGCGGTGGGGTAGGGGGCGGTCGTTTATTCCGTCCTGCTCGCTAAAAAGAACGAAAAACTTTGATGCACGCGTTGGACAAAGCGGGCCAGGAAGCAGCCGGAAAAAAGTACAATCCGCGGGGCCAGGACGCGTCGGCATTAACCGTTTCTGCGTCAAAATTTCTCTGCCCAGGGGTAGGCTCTTTTAAACAGCCCCCGTAAAGGAGCTTTTGCTTTCGACTTTGAGACGGTAAAAACAATTAGGCGCTGCGCCACGGCTAAATAATGGCTATTAACGGCGCAGAGGACAGGCGGAATCCATCAAAAGATACCTTTCTAGAGGATGATACGCCGTTCAACTAATTTCATCGTTGGACAGCCGGCTAAAGTTCGTTCTGCCGATGATAATAATAAAGACGACCAACTGGAGTAATTCCATAAATACCCGGAGCTGGGGCAAACTTAACGACCCTGTCTTTATGCAGTTGATGCATTGAGGGGAACCAGAGAGGAACTGGCTCAGATACGTCCATGCAACTGGACACTGGCACCGGCACACAAGCGCGCAGCAATCTTTATCCGGTCGGCGTGCACATAAGCGCACGTACACGTGCAATATGCAACCAGCCCACCCAGCATGGAGCCGGGCTTTGGGGCCGACAGCGGACAATGCTGATTCGCCCATCCCAGGAAACTCTGGAATCCGAGATGTCAGCCGGCTCATCTAATTCTGAATTTAATAAACACATACCTGTCTACGTGAGAGGCATTGAGCGCCGCAGATGTTTAACCCCGAGCGCGACGTCACCGCGCAGCCCAGCCATTGTTCCAGCGATAATAAACAATAAACAGAGCTAGCGGTAATTGCGACGATAGTGGTGCAATTCCTTGCGCCATATCAATCGGCAGAGAGGTGCAAAGGGTTTATTAATGAAAGCTGGATTCGACGTTTATACGGTGCGCGAGGTGTTTTACGGGTAAACAGGCGGAGTTGGCGGGATTGTTTTGCGAGCCTTGGGGGTTGGAGGGAGAAATCTGAGGAGGTGCTGCGTCACGAACTTGTGCTTCGGTGGAAGGTGAATATTTGGGGCGGAAACTGTATTAATGGATAGATTTTTGCTAGAATTATGTGCAATGTTATTTGCAACTTCTTCTGCGCTCTAAATTTCTGTTACGAAGACTTTACTTATTCGCAAAAAAAAAAAAAAAATGGAAAATCGGAGGATTCAATAACATTGGATTGTTTTATAATCATGATCCTGCAGCACACCGAGTTCCTTCGCATGTCAGCGGCAGGAATGAAGGAAAACACTGTAGCTAATTCAAGGTGGCTTCGATGTAACTTCCCTTATTAATTTTATATTAAAAATCTGTGATTCGTTTACCTTGACACATTTGATTTGAAAATCGTTTGAGAAATAGTGATTTCGTGGCAGACTTCGCGGAGCCTGGCGCGAGCAACGGTTCCACGCCAGAGGCGTTTAACGAAAGACGTTGGTGAGCAGGCGAGGACGACGAGTCGTATCCAGGGAAGCAGGATGGAAACGAGCTTAAGGGAATAAGTAAGGTACTAGCCGCGGAGCGCGCGGGGCGCAAAGAAATAAGTAAGGGACAAGCGTGAACGTGGACTACGGGACGTTCAGCCACGGAACTAGGGGAATTGGAACAGATTTACTTGGCTTTCGGCCTTCCCCGTCCCTTCGAACCGTCGAGGGATCGACGTCGGGGGGTTTTCGAGGGTGAGCCAGTGGTAGGGTGGAAAAGAGGGTTGCTTCTTTCACGAGCTCCTCGTTCCTCGGTTACGCTCGTGTCCGTGCCTATCGCTACACCGATACGCTTAGTTATATTCCACCGAATTCAGCGATAATTGGATGAATTTCGATCTGAACTCGAGTTACTCCGTAGGGTTCAAGCATCATGGGTTTGGGAGCAGGTGATCTGTATGGTGATGTATCTGCGCGTATCAGCTGACTTTGATTCTCACTTGATCGATAACCGCATCATAGTATCATTTCTTAACGAAACTGGGTATTTCAGACTACATTAGGGGTGGAAATGGACACTATAGTCACTGTGGGATTAACTTTCCAGCTCTCTAAAATCATCTAAAATTTAACAAACTACTTTCGGTGGATAATAAATAAATTTCAGACACAAACAACTTGCTTTGATTTCCACCTTCTAATACCACGTTACTGTTGATAGCTGATTCATTTACCAGAAACGTTATCCTACAAAATGAGGCGAGAGGACAATCGAGCAATCATTCAGTCGGCTTGGGACGTGTCTGGTGGATGGATTCCCAACGTCTACGGCAAACCCCAGGCTTGATTCCAGCTTAACGGAGATTTTGCAGCAATGTTCAGGAAGCCAGGGCTGGGTTAAATTCGCCCGGTTTCGGGAAGGTAGGTGTAGACAGCGGCGGTAGGTGGGAAGAAGTTAGGGGTTGGCCTGGTCGAATCCGAAGGAGAGTGAACGAGCGGCAGAGGAGGAGCGACAAGAGCTGGTAGCAGGGAGTGAAATCGCTCGGATCTCATGGATTTTCGGATTTTATGCTTCTTAGGCATTCCCTCCGATACGTCTGCTCGCGAGTACAGTTTTCCTTCTTGCTGTGCCGACCAACATACACGAGCCAGTCCCTGCTTCCTGTCCTACACTGGCTTCCTTATCACCGAAGTCCCTCCAGACTGCCGTTGAAAGACGATTTATGAACCGATCAAGCTCGGCGGCAAGAATACCCAGCCGAAACTCCTATCCACCTCGACAATTTATCGCTCGTAAGTTTCCCGGCGTTGTGCGAAATTTCGAATGGATACTGATTGACGGACGTCCCATTCGCATTTTACGCGGGGGATCGTTTGGAGATCGATAGTCGTCTCCCTCTTTCAATATCATTTGATGGCTTACAGGCGCAATGGTAGTTTCTACTTTATTATAACCGAATATTTATCTAGCTCCCTGTTTGAAGAATACTTACAATTAATGTTAAGTTCTGTAGAGTACTTAGGAGTTGCTACGTGGCCTGGGGCCGTCCTTAAATTACGTAAGGCTTATTTTGGCGAATTCTTACCCCCTCCCACCCCCAGTATAAGAATTCGTAAGATTTGATTTCCAACCCTCTCTGTATGTAATATTTTTTGCATTTAATTTTTTCAGTTTCGGGAAATATAAACTAAAGCTACTTTTCTGGAACATTAATAATAAACTTTGTATTTATTGAAAATTAGTTTAAAAAATATTACGCAAGACGCTACCTGACTCCCCCCGCCCTTGTAAGAAAACGTAAGAAATTCGCGACCCCCTCCCCCCCCCCCCCCTCCCAGAAAGCCTTACGTAATTTAAGGACGACCCCCATGCGAGTCAGAAAGGAGACTTCTAAATAGCGCTAGAGCTGTGTAATTATGTATCCTTTGAAAAGTCTAAAGTATACGTAACAATGTTAGCATATTAAGGAGTTCGACACCATAAATGACTTCCAAAAATCCAGCGTAACGAGAAGACGAGCAGAACCGATGAAAATGGAATCAGATTCAAAAAAGAAAAAGATGGAGAAGAAGGGTGCAGGGGAACAGCAAAAAAGAAAGAGGTAATACCTGGATGCTACCGGGATTTGGATCGAGCCCAATTAATTCCTAGGGCTGGCAACGGTAATACTGTTGGTGTGACAGGGAGCATGAGCAAAGAAGACCAGCAGACTCGCCAGCGCTATCAACGAAATTGAAATAATCGCATAAAGGCAGCAGTCTGAACATTCATTGGCCACCCAAATATAATACCAGATAATGAATGGCAAACAAGGATACGCTTGCAGGTAATGCAGCCGTCTCTATGATTAAAGAACCCACAATCCCATTGTGCACAATGACAAACGAGCCACTGCCACGAAAGAGATTGAAGAAACGAAATCCCGAGCAAATGCTATGCAAGCCTTCATCGACTATCAAATCCAGAATCGCCGAGGCTATTTAACGTAGGCGGGTACACGCGAGGAGCAAAAGTGGTCCTCGCATCAAGCTCCCCGAATTCTAATTAATTTAAAACACTTCACTGAAAAGCTTCAACAACTTGCTCACATTTACACTGCACGCTCTGGCGTATTTGCTTTACAAGAGCATTGAAAGACACTTCATCCAACGTTAGCAATAAACTCCTCGAAGCCTGTGGATTTCGACGACGTTTGTTTGCCTTCAACTCGAAGACACCGTTTTCAATGGAATTTTCAAAGCGCGATTTCGCGAGATTCGCCCGCAGGAACCGGGCGAAAGTGCCGACACTCCGGTGCCACGAGAATTCACCCCTAAATGCGTATCGCTTTTGAAACGGACCGAGAAAACGCGAAAATCCCGGCCAACGGTGAATACATCAGGCACGACTCGGTCCAGCAACGGTGCACGCGCACTTGAGCAGTAAATTGTGCGAGTTATATGATATTCCATGGAGAAACGTGAACCCACGTGCGTACGTGGCGCGCAACACACGACGAGGCAAACCGCAGGAAAGCACGGGAGGGTAAGAGAAGTTTTGAGAGCACTACGCAGGTATAGAAGCTCATCGACGCGTCAAAGTGGTCCCCGCCAATTTCATAGGGAGGTGAGCAAACAGGGGCTCTCAAACCACTCCAGCGTTGGCTCGCGAGAAGCCCGGAATCGCTAGTTCCCGCCTGTGTCCTCGAGCCGGTGAATCGTTTTTCACAGCGCCCTTTCGGTCGGCCGGAACGATGGAATCCGGTGGGATCGGTTACAGGCCAGCCGGGAAGCATTTGAAAATTTGTTTAACCACCAGCGAGACGGCCGCGGAGCATGCGCGGGAACGCGTAACGATAGGTAGCTACTAGCAGGAAATTATCGACGTTCGTCATAATCGAAAGGTTATACAACTGTTGCATTACACGCGTGCATTGCGCAACGGCATTATTTGCGTACGAGCCCCCCTTCTCATAAATCCCATTAGCCTTCATTAACATTCGTCTGTAATCTGCATTAAACGAGCACAGCCCATGGCAAAAAGTTATCGAAACGCCGCGCCGCCAAGGCAATTGCCAATTAACGATGGATTCGCGTGATCGATAACCTCCCCGCCCGTTTACTTTCAACTCTGCCGGGCGCCGCCGGTGCTTGCCGTTTTCTCGGCCCGAAGATGATCGCCGAGTTAATGTCACGTTACTGTTTGCCGCGGCTGCACAATTAGTTCGATGCGATGAGACAATGCATCAGGCAAATCGAATCTCGTATGCAAGTGCATGCAGTTCTATTGAATTTCAATTACAGTTACAAATGACCCTGTGGCAGGTTCACCGGCGTGTCCCGGGGCTAGAATTGCGCAACGGTCGATGGAAAAACCGGAGGTACCGAAACGGACGGCGGGAAACCTAGCGGCAGAAATATTTCCCACTGTCCTCTCGACTCGTATCGATTTCGCTATTTACGTACAAGGGTCCCCGAGCGGGTCTCCCGAAATCTAGACCTGCCGACCCAGAGGCGCAAGCACCTCGAAACTGATCGAGAGATACACGCACGGGCGTCGTTCGTAAACACGAGAATTTCGGTGGCTGGAAGTACAGCGTCGCGTATTGCTGATCCACGCGGCTCTCTTAAATATATATTATGTCCCCGAATTATAACAAGCGTCCCGAGATTATGCAAATGTTTAATCGCGAAGGAGCCCGCTAATGGGAAGAAATTGCAGCGCTGGCTTCAGATTAAGAGTCGCCTGCCCCCCCCCTCCACCCCCGCCCCCCCCCCCCCCCGCCACCGCCACCGCGTCTCAAGGAAGCAACCCTGCGGAGACAGCGACCGCCCTAAGAACTCCTTCTTCCCTTAACCGCTCGCAACCCCTTTCACTCCACCCTGCTTGTCGGCTCTGCCGAGATAAGGATTTAATTTTTGGCCACCTTTAATCCTAATTCCGAGTTACTTGGAAAACGGCCACCGCCACCTCGCCGCGCTCCCCCGCCCCCCGTCTCTGATCTTAACCACGAGCAATGATGAGTCGTACCGCCAGCCAGAGATGATCATTAGTTTCCAGCACTCGCGTCCAACGACTTTTTTCGTACATTACTTTTTACGGCTGCTCCTCCTCTGGCCGTGGCTCCAATAATCGCGGATTTGGGGTATTAAAATAGTGCGATGTAACTGCGCGGGAACATTTATAGCTGCGATGAAAGAGTGATATTCGCTGTTGCTGGAGGATTTATAGAGGGAGAATGCAACAGCCGGATCTACGTGCATTCTTTGGACCAGCAACTATGAGGTGGTCACTTAATCTACCGAATTTTTACCGCGTAATCGACTGAAATAGGGAAATGGAAATTCCCACGTAAAATGTACTAAGTAGGTTGAGTTAATTTTCAGAACTTGTAACAGATCTGCACACAGTCGACTTCTACGATGATTTTTTAATGGGAAGTGATGGTCGCTTTTTATGAGATAGCTTATAAAACACGAATCTTAACCGTCGGTGATGTAAAACTTTGAAACTTGTGGATTATCGTATAATCTTTTTAAAATACTTGGAAAGGAAGACTCGGGAGACGTGTCGTTTCATTCGATCAAGGATCACAACCGACGAAAGGGACAAGGTAAAGCATGGCGCGACGAGAACGTTCCGACGGGCTAATTGAAAATGTTTCATCGCCCAAATTAATGTAAATATTATTATTCCGTTCCACTCTCGGGCGGCGCTTTTTCGGATAATCGCTCGGATGATAATAAGAACCTTTCCCCCGCTGTTTTAATACGTCGCCGACCGTCGAGGGACAAAATTTCTTGCAGGAAAGGCCCTTTAGTTTTAATCTCGTTACTTGAATTCTATCAAGGGGATAACACCTATTAATTCGTTCCTAGAATGAACTCGTTAAAGGAGCTCAACTTGGTCGCGATATAACTTTGTTAGGTGGACGGGGGCGGGTAGGGTGGGTGCGTAAAAACATTCCACCTGCCTTTGAATGTAGGCCGAGGGAAATAATGGAAATAATGAGCAGTGTAATAGCCACGAAAGAACGCGGCTCAGTCGCGGCAAAGTGCCCGTGCAATCGATGGATCTCGTGTCCAGGCTTCAAACTAGCATCGGGGCTCGTTGAAACTTTTTTTAAATGGCATTTCGCCTGGCGATAACGTTGCGATATTCCATGAAGGATAATATTCCAGGAGATAATATTCGTCTACTTAGGCACAACGTCGAATTACAAATTGCCCTATCAAAACTACAAGGGATATAAATGTTCTTATGGACTCAATGAATCCGTAAGTGTTCCGCAGTTTTGTAAAGACTAACAAGCAGCAAACTGTGCCGCGAAGCGTGCCGGCGTGCTCGTGGGTTAAAAAACATCGGCGAATTGTAAAAAAATATTTCCCGAGCCAGAACAAACCGAAACGGCGCGTCTGACAACGGTAAATTTTTTCGGCAGGGGAATTCCTGTTTGAACGGGCCCGTGTTATCAGTTACATACCTTCCAGGGCACGATATCGTATTGTTAGAAGTGTGGCGTCGCGTGCATGCCGTAAAAACAAGTTACGCTCCACCGAAAAAATACGATTTAACGGGAGGAAGTATTGATTTATCGGATTTACCTCTCGCACCTGTTTGTATCTACGACCGTGGGGAGCAGCGAGCATTCTGGTAACAGCGAGGGATATAAGCGCCAACTACAACGGACCCCCAAGAATTTCAGAGAAAACACCAGGCGCCCCTTCGACGAAACACGCCCCGCAGATTATTCGCGATTTCAAGGGGAACGACGGAAACGACGGAGCGAAAATTAATCGCCGCAAAAATCACGAGATCTGTGTGGCAAAGTGATTACGGAACGCGGGCCGGCATAAAAGTTGCAAATTAATCCTATGAAAATGTTACGTATGAAAACACGATAGAGGCGTAGCAACAAGTACGGAAATCTCGTCACTGCGGGTTCAAGGAGGCATTACACGCCGCGCTCGTGTCGTGTAAGCAGATTAATAAACTTCGTGCACGTGTTAGTGGAGTTTTCATCCTCATTTTGTCACGCTATAGCGGAGGGGCGGGCTCCTCTCGCCGGAGCGCTCCCTGCGAACGAGCGTTACCCAGTTGTACAAACAATTACACTAATTGTTAAAGTGATAAATACATACGCGCGCACGGTATATTCCCCGGGGATCGATACACTCGGTGTACACGGGGTGTAGCCGCGTACCGTGCTCAAACTGTACAGGAAACACGATGTTACAAGAGCTCCTCTGAGTGGCACGTGTTGTTCTTACTCGTAACGTGAACATACACAGAGTGAACGAGACAGAGACAGAGGGAGAGAGAGAGAGAGAGAGAGAGAGGGGGGGGGGAGAGAGAGACTGGTTGAAGGTAGACGGAGATGCGGAAAGGGACGTGTCCGCGGAAAGAAGACAGAAAGTCGCAAAGGGACAGACCGCCGCGTATTATATCACAATCCATTGCAAGCAAATAATTACACGGGCGACCAAATAATCTAGGGTAGTTCAGACACACTGAAGAAGCCTTTCTGGGAGTTTCAAACATCTATTAAATCTATGTTACCCCATGGTTGCGCCGCAAACTAAGTTACAAACGCGACAGCGGCCATGCCGGCTGGATCTAGCGAAATTGTGTTTCCATGAATGCCGTTTTCAACGTTTCTGCGTTGAAAGAAAGGACTGTCGTAATGAAATTTTGAAGTGGCGAGGTTATTGGAGTTCTGGCGGAAGGGTGGGGAATTACGGGGCGAGGGATGACGAAGTGAATCTGTGTTTATAGGCTGGGGATTATCTTTTTAGGATTGGCACTTTTTATCGCCCCTACGGCTGCCGATGGTTCGGCAACGTGGTTTAAGATGGACGGGCATGGGAAAGGTAATAGGTTCCCGCTGGCACCAGCTCGCCCGTTAAAAATACCGAAACGCTTCTCGGTTGATCGATGAAATGACGATGGCGGTGCCGTCATTTTCACGGAAAATGCATACCTCATTACTCTCGGCAGCCGTGCCCTCTGCGCTGCATTACGTGTAAATTGAAACGGAAAATAGTCGATGCGGCAGCGCGGATGTTTATTTGCCCTGCACATTTAGTTCCGCCGGAAACCGTGTTCACCCTCTGTGCCCCGTGTCAGGGGCAGCATTGATTATTCCTCAAACGGAAAGAAGCGAGCAGCATAATTGTTTAACCTTAGGGGACTAACGAAGGTAAAGGGAAAATTAGAATACTGCCGCTCGGATTCGGGCGACGCGACAAATTCCGCTTCCCTTTAAAATCCCGATGTATTTTTAAATAACTCTTAGCATTGCCCGCCGACAGATTTATACCGCGAATAAATGTTCTGGTGGAGCGGCGCGTCAGACACAGAACCGCTCAAAGGAGGCAATTAAACGTAATCCAATTTGATCTATTATAACTGTATCTGTGCCGCTCGGAAGCTTCCATCATACATGCTTTTTATCGCTCACAACAACCATATTATTCGGCAAGCGTGCTGCAGCGGCCGGGCACGGTCTGCTGGCGCGTCCGACAATTAATTTTTTAACGAAGCAGGTAAATTCTCCAGCTCGATCCGCGTTGTTGTTAATTCGTCGAAATGTTTACCCAACGTTCTGCGCGCACTTTACACACGCCTGTAAATACACCACGGTGGAGAGCATCAATGATAACGAATTTGTCGGGCATTCTTCGTCCAACTGGAAACACGATTACATGCGCCCGACACCGGGCGGGCATAATGATTTCGAACAAATTAAAAACATACACTGCTACGTATTATTTGCCCCGCCGAAAACTTATACACGCGCCTACCAGCCTGCAATCGGGCCACAGAGCCCTTCGATTTTATTCCATCCTGCCATCGTTGCGGAGGGAGAGAAATAAATTTAACCCTGCCCGTGGTAACGAACCTCGGTGCAGGAAAAATTATGGGATAGCGAATCGAAGATCAATCGCGCACTTTATTCTGCGAATCATCGATTCTTCCATTTTTACTTATAAAAATGTAGAGGACACCGAAGAGTTCGTCACGAAATATTTATCTATTTAGGATCGCGAATTAGAAACCTGAGCTTCAGCAATTATTCAGAACAGAAACTCGCAAACTTGTCAATGGAGACTAACAATTTCAATAGTGGACAGCGTTTCTACAAATTCGCGTGGCAACTGTGCCAACAATATCGCGAATGATTGTCAGTGCGCGTGCACACTGCACACACGCGGCACATACAACCCCGCGTACGATTGACCGAGCATTAAGTAGTATCGCACTCTTCCACGAGCGAAGCTTTATTGCTAAAGCTGCTTTCTGCTCCCTGCTGTGAAATTGCTTTACGTCTACACCGATGGCTTCGAAGGAGGGCTTTTGATATTTTTGTTGCTTTATGCACGCCGCCGGCACGCTCGACGAAACCCGCCTGCACGCCGACCGACGCGCTATCATTTCTCCTGCAGTTTCATTAACCTGATGCAAGTCCAGATAAATAACCGACTGGCCACCGTAAACATCGACTTAACGTCGACTAAGCGGCACTCGATTAAACGGCAACGGTAACGTCCGCGCGGTATTAATTATGCTCGCCATGCAAAAGCGTTCACCAAGCGGAATAGATTTTAAACATTCCATATCATGTGTTAACGCGTAGATGTCCAAAAATTCTCCCCTAGTAACCATTCGTTTACCGAGATATAGCTAAGTAGTTTCAGTTGAAAAGCTGCTTCATAGCAGATGTTCGATGTGTGCACACGGATCGATACGCCATATCATTGACTCATTCACCACTCCCAACTAATTTCTAATTGCGTTCACTACACTGCCCGAGCGTTTTTGTAATTTTTTAAGAGGCTATGTCGTTTCTAGGTATAATTCCTGTGTTTAATTACAAATTTGTAGAGTCATATTCGTTACATATATAAATTTAGAATATCACATTCGATTCACCCTGCCAATTTGAAGTAAAAGTCACGAACACCATTAGCTCCGTTTATTATTGTAGAAAAAATTTCGCTGCTAAAGAACGAGCGTTGGATAGAGTCGTTTAATTACACAACTTCATCGTTCAATTCTGAACGGAATTTCTCTCGGTTCGGACCAGGAATTCTCCCATAAATTTTTATTTTTCCATCTCCACTTACCTCTGCCTCCTCTGCTTTGCTTTTCCTCCTCTTTCTCTCTATCTCCGGTGCCAGAAATTACATCGAGGCTTACGTCGCTTGCCACAACACCTGCGACTTTCCCACCCTCCCCTCGGGATTATCTATCGATTTTCTTTAATCTTTATAGTCGAAAGATTCGGATATTTTTCCGCCAGATACAGTAAACAGCGATTACCAAGAACGATTACCGAGCGTTGTTGAAGCCTTTCGTACGTGTCTTCCCACGCTATGCGTTGATTTTTTTACACCGGGTGATTGGTACAAGGGAATCCTAGTGAATGTTCGCGCGCTACACCGCACCGTGCAGTTGTCGGTGCTTCCAATCGTAGAAAATTATTAATTGATGGGGGCACAAGTTTGCTCGGTATCCCGTTTTACTTGAGAGACTGAACCGCGGTAATATATCGCGGCACATTAATGAAGGCGGAAAAAAGGGAAGGTATCTCGGGCTATTCAGGAAGCGGAGCACTCAAGGAAGTTAAGTTTACAATCAGGTACGCTGAGAGGAAAGGTAAACCTACCTTCGTCCCACAAGTTAAAACCACCCTAGCTAATGGCTCCGAGCATCGAATGACACGCGACAAAATAAAATGCCCCTTATAAAGAGGTTCTTATTTCAGGAGACATCCCGGCGCACGCTGAGAGAAAAGGCTCTCGAAGGCGTTCCCGGAGCGCAGACGTAGCAATTTATATAGCTACTCAAAACAGCGAAAAACCGGAAAATTTTCACCCCTCGACTGGGAAAGAAGAATTAACCCGCCATTTAAAAATATCGCAACCGAGAGAAATAGATATTTAATTCTTGCGAAATTTTCTGTGCAAGCATCAAATCCATGCTTGGACAAGAAATAAATTTATTCTTAACGATTCCACATGCACATTTTAAACAAGATCGTGCGAACTCATTTAGCCACCCACTTATTCTGGCTTTATCGTCGACGAATGAAGAATTACACAGAGCCGAGGGCGAAAGAAAATCCAAGGGGAAACCGAGCACGAAAACAGATATATGAATTCATCATTTGCGGAAAAAGTCTGACAGAGAGAGAGAGAGAGAGAGAGAGAGAGAGAGAGAGAGAGAGAGAGGGGGCGTGTAAACTCTGGGTGGCGAGTTTAAACTCGCCCCGAGAGCAAGAAACCGTTCCTGGAACGTGGAACGTCGGGAACGACACACTTTGCCGACTTTCAGTTCGGATACGCGCAGCTTGTAGATCATTAAGCGGCTAAGGGAGAAGTTCCCCCGGTTACTGAATGGTTAAGGGTAGCCGAATGTCGTTGAAAATTGAAGGAAGAACGTACCCGTCGGGGTTCCGAGACGACTTCTTGACCTTGCCGCTCCGCCGTGCTGGTTTCCACGGACGCGAAATTACCGTGCGAGCAGCGGCTGAAAACGCTCGCGTAAATATGATTCGGGGAAGCAGGGTGAGCGCGAGGGAAGACGTGGAGGTAGACGAGGGGGCGAGATTCGCAGACGAAACGGCGACAGCAGGCCCAACGAAACGCCAGGGCAAAGTGAATTTCGGGAGTTTCGCGCAACTTCCGACGATACTCCGCGATAATAGAAATTCGTGTCGCTTCGACAAGACTAGCAGCGCGTATAGGGGCGACATATCGTACTGTATATTCCGAGGAATGTGACTTTTTTTAGATGGTATGCAGAGTTTGGAGCAGTCGGAGAAATCAGTCGCGAGAGGGACGAGTTTCGTGGGAAGTTTTAATATTTCAGAAGGGTTGAAACCGTTCACGCAGCTACGTTGGCTGCTAAAATATTTGAGGACGTAAGTAATCCAAGGGGAGGAATCGATTTCAGGGAGCGGAGTGTTAAAATTCCTCGAAAGCACGAAGCAGCTCCTCTAATTGAAACTCCCGATTACAAACATTGCTCCGGAGCGATTATGAAGTTATTCGAGTCGCGAGTTCTGATTGCGAGGGGGGTGGCTTGAGTTTAAATGAAAATTCGTTAGTCGATTTACGAAAGTACGCTGCGCCCGTAGGAAAACTGCGGTTCTTTAGTGAGTATGTTAAGTATATTACTTCCAATGAATATTGCTTCACGGAGTATCGAACGAGCAGCAATTTAACCTTCGATTCCATGTATAATTATTTAATATGATACTTGGAACGCGGGGTAACGGCTATGCGAACTGCACACGTTTAATCGCCTGAAGAATTCAGTAGTAATGTGCCGGGATAGTCAGACTGCTCCAGAGTCTCCAGCAATTAAAGCACTATTAATGATACGTCTCGAAATGTTTAGCAGAGGAGTGTAACGGTGGCTCTTACAATTTCTGCTCGCATTTAACTGATTAAAAATATTAGAACATGCTGCCTCTTTTTTATATTTTTTTTTTAACAAGTATAACACGCATTTTCCTCTACACTATACATATTTTTCTGCGTCTTATATTATTAAGCTACGCTATAAATCTTACTATCGTACTAATATATATTTCAAAGAAAGATCATTCTTCAATCTACGAACGTTGACTTTGAGTTTTAATATTTTTATTTCTACAACTACCTTATCTTATTCGAGCTTAAAGAGAAGTAGGAAGAGAGGTGTAATAGTGATAGCCATCGAGATAGAAATGTAGCGTGAGTAAGAGAAGGAAGTAGAATTTCAGTAGTGACTTACCGCGATGGTCAGACCGCTTCAGCCACAGGTTTCGTCGGGAATGGTCGCGATTAGACCGCGCACGGTCGATCGCGTTGCCGGTCATTACGAAAACGGGTCACATAGGCTCTTCGTTTCACAATTTAAAGCACGATGACCCCACTTTTCCGTGCGATGCTCATCAGGAAGGCGACGTGTCACGTGCAACCGCGGTACGAGTTGCTCGCGGCCCCCACGTGACGTGTCATGTGCGTACCCGCATGAAACAGGAGCAGGTGCCATTGTCGGCGATGTCCAATTAAAAATGAATGAGACAATAGAATCGATTCCGGGCAGACCGAGCCGGGAGTCACGCGTCCTCGGGCCCGATGACACCAACGTGACCGAGAATGGATCACGAACGCGGGGGAGAACTCCTGCCAGCGATTCCAGGATGAACGTGAAGAGAAGAGAAGTAACGGGGCGCGGAATGCGGATTCGCCGAGTTTGAAATTCTTCCTTCCGAGAGGCATCAATCGAGGGACAGCGTAAGTGACATTGACGGCTCGGCGGAACTTGTAACGAATATAGACAGGGGATGATTCTGCTCGGCGTGGGGTGGCTTGGAGGAAGTATTCGCGGAAAGTTCAAACATCCGTTAAACTTATATTACATTCAGACACTAAGTCGAGTATTTAAAGTAAGGCACATCAAGACGAAGAGGATAAACTACCAGCGCCGATAGTCAGACTTTTACTCAATAAAGAAATCGCGAGGAGGAAGTGCCTACGTTACGAATTCAGCGGATTTTCTACGAGCACACCGAAAGGAGAGAAATAGAAGAAACGATCAGCAATAAATTACCCAGATGTTGCACAGGAAAGGGCCTACTATCACCTGCCACGAGAATTATCACTGCGAGGATCTCTACACCCTGCCCCCGGGAGATGTAAGAAATTAATGAATCGTCAAATCGCCAAGCGGGACGTGTTCACGAGTATAAAATAATGCTCCGAGGGGATATATCGAACGAGCGACCTTGAATCGCCAAGATTGTCAGCCCGAAATTCGTCGCAAGGCACTCTAGCAAACCCTTGGAACGACTGAGCCCAGATGTACGTACGATCGGTCCAAGTCTCTTTCTCGGGGGTGTACTCTGACACGCGCAACGTTGGACTGCATCCGAGAGAAGCTCGAGATAAAGGGTTGTTGACTGTGCGGATGCGGACGTTAGACTGAAGCGGTGGTAGGATCACCTCGAGGATCGTGTTGGACGGTCATTGGCGATCGGGAGTGGCTCTGACTTGGTACGGCCGGGCGCATGCGCGCCCCCTTTTTCAACCAAAAGACCCCACTAACAGCTCAGGCGTTTTCCACCTTCCTTCGTCTCCCTGCTGGAGCCACCAACACACTATTCAGGAGCGCCCTCCGACCAAAGGGTAGGGTGGATAGGTGATACGGTGACGAGACACCTATATGCTCGGTATATCGGCTCCATCCGGAGGGAGGAAGGAAGGGAAACGTTGAGAGGCAGAGGAAAGGGTGCGCGCGCGAGCTGGCGCCCCCCTCCCCCCTCCCCCCTCCACCCTCCCCTCCACCCCCCACACACCTCTTCTTGCTCCTCTCGTAACGTCGCCGGAAGAATGCTCGAGAGGGTCTACTTCCTCGGTTAGACTCTGCTAGAAATTCGCGGAACGAACGTACGTCTCGCCGTCCAACTGGAAACGTTTATTAGGCACAGTCCCGCGGGACTTTCTCTGTCCCTCTATGCCTTAGGCTACGGCTTTACAACATTTACCAGGATCGTGTGTAAATTCTTAAAGCGTACTTACACGGGCACCGTGGTTCCTTCAGGAATAATTTGCGCCCGCTACGTCTCGATTCTAATGGCAACATCGTTTTCACAATTTTACATTCCGTGTGGATGAAGCGAAGAGGGCGGCATTCGGCACGCTTATTTCATCTGTTCGTTACAGATATTGTACGAACACCAGGGCAGCTGGAATCTAGGGTGGGCTGTAAGGGAAGGTTTTCAAAATGAATTTTCATTGAAGAAGGGAAATTGGTCTGTCTACTTTGAAATCATAATGTTTGGAAGACATCTCTTGTGACAATGGTGAAGCATTAGTGGCTGAGTTTAATATTCTAGAATTTATTTCAGCTCAGCTTTCCTACGTTTCAAGTCCAGTTTCGTGGAAAGAAGACTGGGCCAAATGGAAAGTATAACCAGAGACCCCTCACTCCACACATTTTCTACTCGTATTTTTATATAAAACGATGACAGGAAATGCGTTTATAACGTTAGACTTATCACTTTCGTGAAACGAGCGGGGATACGACGGGAGGATTCCTAAATAATTAATGCACCTTCGTTTCCTGCAGGTATCGAAAGATGGGCAAAGACGAGTCTCATCAAAGCGTCCAGCACGCTCCATAAAAAGCTTCATAAGAAACCAATCCAAGTGTAATATAATGTTAAAATACACGTACAGGGAGAGTAATAATTGGTTCTAGTACTTCCCTCCCGGCTCTATTTACTATTTATTCCTGTAAATCTTTGATTGCGCTGGACGGGGATAGGTGGATAGACGATATCGGTTCTACCTAGAGAGGGGATCGTCAAGAAGGGTTGGGGTGCGCGCGCGTTTTCGAACCCTCCCTTTCCGCGATCGTACACCGACGGAGAAAAATATAAAAAGACTCGTTTCACCCTCTTGCTCTCTCTAACTCGATGGTGCCAATGACAGTGGGGGGGGGGGGGTGGATTTTTAAAGCACAAGAAGCTTTCTTGAGAAATGTCAGAATCGAGTGCACTTCGATGCAAAGCATCTACTGTCTCCAACAGCTTTGCATAACGAGTTAATTACACCCAGGATTCTTGGCTCGATTAAATTAAAAATACACGTGTTTTAAGGAGTGACTCTCCAACACTAATAAAACGAAAAATTTATATTTCTTCACATTATTTCTGCTTCCGACGAATGCAAACTAATTTCAGTTATCATAATCCCCCAATTTGATTAGCTTCATTATTTCTTATGCTAGCAAAGTGATGCGAGCACCTTATCCCCTTAAATAATTTCGCTCAACGAAATGGTATCTTATAAGAATTACCAAATTGAAACTGAAATAGTTATAAATATGAAACAGGAGTGTGTTTATCACGTCAGGGGATTATATCTATCCATCTATCTACGTCAAAGTGAACGGAGACTTGGAAAACGAACAACTACAAGCCCGACGATAGAATTACGAACATATCTCCACTCACGGATTCACGGAATCTCGAAGTTGAAAGAAATCTCTTTCCCACGGGACTTTGGTCGAACTCCTTTGTCCTAGTCGAATGAAACCTTACCTCCTATCGCGGCTAATAGGAAAAGAGTGACATGTCACACGATATCGTGACTATCGAGTGACGCTGTATTTTCGCAGGATAATAATAACGTACGGACAAGAAGATTACGTGGGTCGTGCGATTCGAGTATCCACGCGAATGGATGTCCTTAATAGACAAGTTGTCACATCATCTAGACGCGTGAACAGTGGTGTTCGCCTATAGATACAATGTAAGTAGACCTAGGTAGATCCCGATATACCTAAAATCCCAGCGACGACATCTGAATGCACGACCCTCCGAAAGTTTATTGCACGACGTTACTCCGTTACCGCGAGCCTTGTCCGTGAGCCACGCACACAGGTCCGCGCAAAAATTATAGGTTTCAGATAGAGGAGCCGCCGTGCAGAATATTATACCCTTAATAATCCAATTATCGGATCGGAATCGCGCGTCGATCGTGCGCCATTTGAACATTCAATAAACAGGCATCACGTACGATTCTGTTCGCATGATTTAGATGCTTTATGGTGAAGAGGGGGGGGGGGGAGGGGGTGCACGGGGTGGGTCCGGCGTACAAATTCTCACACAGCCGCCCGCGACCAGATACACTCGTGCACGCGCGTCCGTCTCTGGCTGCAGGAGCGTGATTTGTCAACCAATGAAACGGGGGGGGGGGGGTGAGGGGGCTAGTTAGAGCTGTATTCATTACAAATTACAGTCTGTGGACCGGTTTTATGATACCGCAGGAACGCGAGCGCGGTCTACGCGGGGCCAAAGCAGTGTGCTTGTTTTGCGGTGCGGCCCCTTTTAATCCGCCACAAACGTTCATTTTCTGGCCAATTATCGCCAATTTTCGTTAGAATCAAGAACCCCGCGGGCCACTGCCGGCCAGCCTCCATGAAATCTAAGCGCCGCAGTTCTATCGCCCGGCTACTGCGAAACCACTGATTTGCATATCTGCGTCCACGTTCCATCGAGCCTATTCACCCTCTTCCAGTGACGTTCGAATCTCTGCCCACGAAAATTCTCCTGCAATTCGATCGTAGCGAAGATTCCAGTCGCTTTCGATATTACTGGTGGGTGGTCGAAAGAAGGAAATTTTCGGGAGCCTCGAAGCTTCGAATGTTTTTTGTTTTGGGAGGGGTGCAAGCTTCTGTTCGAGAGCTTTTGGGTGGCTGAGAGGCTTGACAAGTTTCGGTGCGAATGGGTTAATTAGAGGGCAAGAGTGTTTTATGTCTGTGACTGTGTGCGGGTGGAGAATGGAATGGAGTCGGCACGCGGGATCAAAAAGTGGATTACGTTTCGGTGTTGTTTATATGTAGTTGCAGGTGAGACAGTAAAACGTGTGAATCCCGTATCCAGGGTGACAATCTCGATCGTGTCACGCGGTTACATAGAGTCGTAAAACGGAGGTCGGATAATATTATGGGATTTGCCGCGACGAATTCAATCGGTTCCGCGCGGAAGCGTGCAGGAAAAGTTGGATGAAAAATTAAATGCGTACCGCTGCAACGAAGGCCACGGGGAGAATTAATTCAGGGAGCGAAACCTTTGTGAATTCACTGTTGACAGCGTGGATCAACTCTCGCGTCCAGTTAAAAAAGTCGATAAAGTTAGAAGTTTCTATGCTTAATGAAATCAAGGGAGATATTTCTTGCAAGCACAATTACGAAACCTTAAATCTATTAACTGACTGAAATTGCTCGGAAGAAGCACGGCGGTGTTGCGGTTAAAGAGGACACCAATCAGTGTAACGTAAGAACTAGTCTCAAACTATTTGTAGTGCAGAAAGAAGCTCGCAAAGTGCAGCAGATTGAGTTCTCTTGGTTAATGAAAACGACGCGAGGCTTCCCAATTTTCGACTGTGTGTTTCATATCGGAATTCATGTAACTTTATCACGTTTCAGTTAAAACGTTCACTGCGCGCGAATATTACACCCGCGTAATCTTTTCAAATCGAAATCGAAGCTGGAACAATACAACTATAATCGCTCTGCCTCTCTTACTTCTCACTTCCCCGAGCACGAAACATTACATAACATTCCCATACATATTTCGCTATGTAACACCTCTTGAAAATTCCATCGCAACCCAGCAATCATCAAGCGACTATCGCCCGACAACAACCTTCCCTCGAACCTCATCCATCTCCGCCCATAACTCGATACACATCCAACGTACGTACCCAGAAAATCGAGTGGACATTTTTATGCAGAACGAAAGTGCTTCGCGCCACCGTTCGCCACGGATGATTACCCTGCCCAAGCGTGTGAATTAATTCCTTAATATCGCAACGAAACGTGCATAATCGGGCCCGACGCGAGCGCCTACGTTACAAATAAAACAGCCCCCCCGGCATCGGAAGCATCCCCTTTGCTTCCTGCCTCTCTCTCTGTCGCACCGAAATGGCCGGCGAAAACACGTCGACTGCATTAGCAGGGGCAAAGCGTCAAGTCGGAGTGCCGTTAAGTCACGTCAAAATTATGCGGCACGGCAGTTTGGACAATTTTCCAGCCGTTTAAACCGCAATATCTTCCCGTTACTGACGTCTGCCCGTTCCCTTTCCGCGGGGCTGGGTCTCGACAGACGTCGGGGGTGTGAGGGTGGAGGGTTGCCGAGAATCTTCGACGCTGCTCGTATTATGCGCGTGCTGGGACGCGTGCGTCCTCTCTGCCCGCGTAATTCTCATCGCCGTAGCGCCGTGCAGATTTGGAAATTATGCAAATCCAACGGCGCGGGGCCCAGGGCTTCGTGGCGACACGTATCGGGAAATATTCGTCGCCGCTCGGAACCCCATTCCCTACCCTGGCCGCTTTTACTTTCTTCGTGTACGTGGCCACCTTTTCGTTGCCGGCTTTTCGGGATTTCCCTTCCCACTGAGTCGAGCTGGCACTTTCATGCGGATGAACGTCAGCCGGCTCCTTTTCGTTAGAGAACATTACTCTCGGCTTCGCGTTGGATCGTCTCTCCTTTCTTCCTCTGTTCTACCGTCGATTTCCTTTTTAACAACTCAACGCTGGCGTCCCTGTCCGCCATCTAGATATTTATTCCAGTAAGCCTCTGCGAGTCGTGGCCCCGTGACGTTATATCGGTCTGTTCAGCGGCGTAGTCCTGTTACGATTTTGACAAACGAAGCTTGACTTGTCGCGATATGGGAGTGTCTTTCTTCGTTTACAGTTGGTTGAGTGATTTTCGAGATTTTGTTGGTGAATGGATTGTTGATGAGGGTGTTTCAGGGAAATTGAAGCTGCTGGATTTGATGGAAGCTGTGACTGTGACAGCTCCGAGGTATGTACGTATTTGCAGAGGGTGGTTTAAGAAATATAGATGACTGGGATATTGAATTTATACTACCTACTGTATCTGAGTTATCACCGAGAGATTACCATTTATTTAAATACATTTTTCTTGAATAAATAAGTTGTGCAAGGTTCTTGGAATCGCGCTGGGATAAAGATAAAAGTTATCGGGGGATATTTAGTATGTTGCTTTAAAATAATTGGATAACACTCTGTGAAAGTGTTTGCATATCGAGCCGCGTTTCTAAGGAATCGTTTTAGTGAATACAAACAGTTTTCTTTCAAAGACTGAAAATTAAAAATCCCCATTACCCTGTTTAATTGCATATCGTTTCGTCCTATCTATCAGCGATCTTCTATTATGCTTTACTTGTTTATATTCAATTATAGGGAACGATATTTATTAGCTGCATCGCTCTCTTTAATAATTAATGCTGCGGAATAATGATAATCTGGAATTATGTGTCCCGATGCATAAGTAATTGACAAATAACTTCCACCGTGAATTTCGTGAATTATTAGGCTAATTTAATTAATTACGTAAAACGAGCGATAATCAAGGAACAATTAATCGACAACTGTCGACGTACGTATCACGAATTGAATTGAATAATTTTCTCATATTTCATACAGATAACAATTGCGTGTTTATAGAAAAAAAAAACTAGACGAGGAAAATGGTCAAAAGAAGTTATGAAAAAAACTGTAGATGAAGTTTTAAGCAACAAAATGGGGTACAAGAAAGTGGCTCGAGAATATTGCCTTCGACAAACAACATTGGAACGTTCAATTTTCCAAAAATTGAAACAGGGAAATGCAATGATCAAGAGTTTACCATTAGGTCCAATTAAGAGTGTATTTTCGCAAACAAAGAGGAAGAACTTGTCAAATATTTAAAAGGTAGGGGGTAAGGCGAGGGTAGGAAGAAAATTATTTAGAAGAAATTCATATTTGCACCGATTGTGGAAATATTTAAGGGAACCGTCTTGCCCCATTTTCCGTGGAAGGGGCAAGATGATTTTTTATTACTTTTTTTTTAAAAGTTTAATAACCTCAAATTTGTATTCAAGTGTTGCTCAAACTATGTACCAAAGGTTTAAGTATTAACTTATAATTATATATTGATTCATAAAAACTTAAATAAAAGGTAAAATTATAAACATTTTTGCATGTTTGCTTAGCCACCCCATCATGCCCCCCCTTCCCCTACACATATTTCTTAATTACCTAAGTGTACTCTCCCATTAGATGAGAAAAGTTCGCCATTACGAGAAATATCATTAACTTAATTCTCCAATAAACATGGACAGTTTTATGATAGTTGAGGTGATTTTATGACAGAGTAGGTGTGCAACTCAAACCATCGGCGAAACATTTCTAGAGTGGTGCCGGGGGTGCGTTGCAGGCACGATTGATAATTTTATCACTCGGAACGGTCATTACCAAAATTAAAGCGTTCATAAATTACCTGCTGCGAATACGGAATAATGGCATACACAGTTAAAGAAGAAAAAAAGAACGGATCGCAGAAGTGTGGAGCGGGGCGCACCGTAAAAATTGCACAGTAAATTAAACTACAGAAATAGTGGCCGTGCAACGCCTGTCTAATGGCTCGACAAACGATGCTTTACTGTGCAGTCCGTTGCACGCTGTTATCCGCGTGTACAACCTGCAGCCGAACTTCTGCAACCGTCTGCTGCAGTTATGCTTATGCACAAAGACGATTCCCCCTTTTGCAAATGAAAATCTGCGCAACAACGTCTGCTCGCTGTGGCATGTACGCGTCAGTCGTGCTTCATTCTGACGTTTCTGTAAGTCCGAAGCTTCAGTGAAAAGTGAGTCTTGCCGTCTTCGCATCAGAAGTTATTGTTACTCCATCGAAGCAGGAAACAGTAGGTACAAATCTGTTGTATTATTTCCAAATATGCTCCTATGATATTCTATAAATACAAAAGTAACGAATGCTCGTGTCAAGCCTTCTTTCCTCAACTCAACTTTCTTCTCTCAACTTTCTAATTTGATTTTCGAAAAAAAAAAAATTAATGTACGAGGAAACTCCATATCACTCTATGAACACAATTTTCCACAAAGAACCTTCTTCTTCGTTAATCATGCGTGAACCCTGCTGAAAAGCTACTACAAGTCAGTTCTCTTAAAAATTACTCCCCTTCTTTTCAATTTCAAACGAAAAAGCTGGTCGATGTCGCGATAGAGGGCTACGACACTGTTACTTTCACGGAAGCACGCCGTTAACCATTCCTAACGTCTGCAAACATCGTACGAGCCCCGTCGTTGCATCCAGCGATTTATCAATACCCTTTCGAACGATGCTCGTTAGCAACGAAATACCAACGTCGCGAAAGGTTTTCCCCTTTTTCTTTCAGCGGGTGTATGCGACGGCACACGCGACAGAGGCCCACATACATCGGCAGAACACGATGTACTCGTTAGCATAACGATTCAACTCTGCACTGGGCTCGGCCGCACGTGCATTCGACCCTCATAAGCCAATGCATATTTATATATATACGCATTTCGGAGTTACACGGTACGATACACGTTATTACGTAATAATCCTGTTAAATGTGACGTTAAACAGCATTAGCGCGACGATAAAACTGCACGCCGGAAACTACACTGTTCTTGCTGAATGGGAACGATTTGAGCACCGTGGATGTTTCAGCTGGCCCGATGATTGATAAGAGAGAGCGCACAGTTCGTTTAACGCGTGACTAATATCTGACAGCGATATTTGCCCTATCTGATGTGTTATTTGCAGACGAATGAAACGCAATTTCAATGGGCACACACACCGGAGCTTTATGGGATTCGTAACAGTTAGAGAATATCGCGATTCGTTGCAATTAAGCTTGATTTTCATGGAATTATAATGATAGAGAATGAAGGGTCACAGGGCGCAGGAACCCTGTCGTTTCAAAAAATAAAAAATACAGTTTCTTTGATTTTAGAGACTTTTCTGTTACCAGCTTTTAGGTCTTCTCTTTGTGAACGACCAGTTTTCGAGTAAACAGAAGAGTTGCTTGCAATAAAAGGCTGACGATAACCAGTAAAAGAAGTGTTGCCTTGTAATAATGTGAATAGTGAGAAGAACAACTTTGTATATAGATGTCCATGAATCATGATAGAAATATTCCAAGCCCCCTATCCACCTCGAAAACATAAATTACATGAAAAAGTACTGAGAAAAGAATAGCCGTTAATTCTATGGAACGATCATACGTGAAGAAATTTAATAATATGAATGAACGATAGTTCCCATAATCGTTTGGCAGCGTGGACACGAAGGGCAGAGGAAATAGAGAAAAGAGGGCTGAAAATGGTAGACGTTATCGCGAGGCAGTCCCGTATCGCAGTTTTTCTTGTCGATACAATGTATCTCGGTTTAACGAACAGCCGGACAGAACGAGGAAGATGTTGGCGACGATAATGCAGATGTTTGATCGCTGATGAACACGATGCCCCGATAGCGCACCTCGAGGGGTGTAAACGACTAGCAAAAAGATAGAGGCGTAGATGAAGGATATGAAGACCAACTGCCTGTGGAGAAAATTACGAAACTGAAAGTTACATAACTCAGAAATTTATTCATGAGAGATGAACAATTCTTTTTGTCTACTTAGTTTTCTTCCGTGCGTTCGAATTGAAATAGTCAAGCGACAATTTGATAGAAAGAGAAACATCGATGCGAAGAAGAGAACAAAAGGGCGATCGTTTTCACGACTATTTATTCTTTCAAGTTGAGGAGAGAAAACCTTTGGGTCACCATTCACTTCGAAGGGTGAATCGTAAGTGTTAGTGGAGCTTTAAAACGTTGACTCCTCTATTTTAATTCAAATCAGAAAGCTGCGGCATTCCTGTGCAATTAATGAACTCATCGTTCCCAAGATTATAGTATAGAAATTAAAGAAAAGAGATCCGCGCGAATGTCGATGCACGATTGAAGCTCAAACTGCTGAACAAGTCGCTGACAGACTTCTTCGCGTTCTATTCACGACAAGGCAATTTAATCGCCTTCGTTGTTGGACAAAACAAGGCGCCGTTACAAAGTAATTAAAAGCAAATTACTCGTCGCGTATTGGCCCGAGAGCGAGGCGTAACGCGATTATTATTCGAGGGGCGTGCACCGGGCCAACACGTACCCGAAGCATTTCTCCATTTTATCAGACAGCGAAATAATAAGGACGACTAGGGCCGCAGTTATTCGGAAAGTACTGGCTTATAAATATCAATTATGTGTCACACGCGTGTCAACGCGCGGATATTTCGCTCCGCGATTCGAGAGATGAAAGGGAAAAGAGACCAAGTTTCTTTCCTCCCTTTGGCACGTGGATCGCGGACAGGGGGTGGGGCGGGGGCAGGGGGACGGGGGAGAAACGTATCGAGAAAACGAGGCCCTGAAAAGGTTCCTGAGATCCGACCAAGAAGATAAGGTGGGCTCCGTTGCGGCGCTTTGTGGTTTTTAACCATTCATTGCGACGATTGGAGCGCTCCCCACAAATCGAGGATCGTGCGGGGTCTATATTCGACGACACAAGAAAATGAGAATATTATTCGCGGGGCAATCGAGATCAAAGCACGGGAAATTATCATTTTTTAACGATCGTGTCGCCTCCTTAGTTTGCTACCCACCCCCTCGCGACGGGGAAGCCAGATGTAAGGGGTGTGTTGTTGGAAACTGTACAAGGTGCTCGGTCATTGGTGGTAGAAACAGGGTGGGGGTGATTCTGAGTTATCTTCAGTTCAATTCTGGAGAATGGATGACCTGTACTCAGATTCTATTAAGTATTTTAGAACACTTGGTATAATTCGTAGATGCTTCTGTTAAAGGGTGACCCAAAATTGAGATCTATTTTCTTTTCTTTTTGGATCCACGATTTTGAAACTGAATTTTATGGCAAACGATACGAGGTGACAATTAGTTTCTGAGATATGGGAGGTCAAACAAGTGAAAATTCGTTAACGCGTCAGCCCACACGCTTCGATGTACGGATTTTTATGTCAGCCGGATAATTTAAATAATTATTCAATATGGTGGACGATATGTTAAAAAAAAACACCCACTACACAGACATTTATATTTCTTGATTTTTGTTGTTGTTGTGAATTATTAGAGACTAAAAGTAAGAATTCACAGCTGAAGCTGCTCTAAAGAAGATCGAGAGATGGAGATGTCATCGATCTCACATTCTCCAGAAAAGTGTTCCATGAATGTAAAGTTGGTGAAACGTCTTTTGAAGCTTTCAGTACTGAAATATCACGCCAACGATCCCTTTCAAGCACTTCTCGCGTGATCGATGACACTGTACAACATGAATGGCAGAGCTGTTATTCTGTAAGCTACTTATGATCGTTAACGACTCTTTCATTCGTCTCCAGAATAAAACTCCCTGTTTCTTCTCAATCAGCCATTGAAGTGGCATTTTCACTAAACAATCAACCAAAAAGCACTGTCAATAACTCCATGCAAAACACCACATAATAATTCAAATAAAAATATGCGATCAAGGCTTAAATACAGCCTGCTCCCCCAATTACTCAAAAATTCTTGTCTAATCATAAAAAAACAGCTCAACGAAGAGAAGAAATTGTCAATATCTATAAATAATAATCTCACTAGACACTTGCTATCAACTCCCACTAATTTCCATACCTCAAGTCAACATTTAAATTCCAATTCTGACAAGACAATACTATTCCATCTTTCCCGTTGTCATTCCACGGTACGCACGCATACGTCCCACCATTAGTCGTTCAATCACAGCTTGCGACAATCGTGAAAGACTCTCCAAGCAACCGTGAACCCATATCAAACAAAGGGAACGCGACATCGTTATTCTGATCCAGGCGTACGTCTGTTCAAACCGATGTTGAGTCCAGAAATTCTTCTGACTTCGCCAACGTATGTGGCCACTGTCTACGGGGTTGCTCTTGCCACTTATCACGTTCTATTTATCATCGCCAGCATATTTCAGCTAGACGCCCCCACCTCAGGTAATATTTAGTAGGTACGGTACCGTACGCGGCCTGTATTTGCGTTGCACTTGAGCAAAACCACGCTTCTGCTGGCATAATGACCACGTCGAATGGCCGCGGATGGATTTATGTCCAATTACTCCTTTCCTGTCCTTCCTCGAGACAGTTGGTCGCCGATGACAAGCAAAGTATCCCGTTTTCCGTCAGGAACACAGACGAGCAGTTTGCAGCGCGCTTTGAAGAACGTTTGTCACGGCTCGAGTGCAATGGACGCAGCCTCGAATGAGTTTATCGAGTGCGGTGGTCGAAATAATGTGTAAAATCGATGTATTTGTGTGCGTGTATGGAAAAGTTTGATGGCGGAGTGTGATAAGGGTAGCGGTGTTATCGGTAGTTGTTTTTCGAGGAAGGAATCTCTTATTGTTTGTGATATCATTTGTGACTGTGAAACTGCTGGTAAACTCTAATTTGAATTTTTATTGGTTCACGGTGTTAATGGATATGAAGATATCTTTAAGACAAAAAAACGTGTTCTGATTTATGAAATTTTCAGAAAGGGAATAGAAATTGTTTCCTGACTCGATTCTCAAGGATATTGCGGATTTCGGTGTACAGGGAACTTAATAGGATGTTTGCTGGACGTTTCAATTAAATTCGGTTACATTTTTACGTGGCAAGTTCCGAGTGTTACAATTGACTTGAACGACACGTGTGAGCAACTGCAGTCCCGATGACACACACCCTGTATGTGTTATTTCAACGAAGTAAGACTTCACTTCAATTTACCCCCCGGTGATTTGACGCGTCACTCCTTGATATTAGCTGATCGAAACCCTTAAAATATACCGTTTCAAGCCCGCTGCGCGCACTGTCGTTTATTTATATTGAAAGGGGCAATAACAAATTGCTCGCAAGTTATACAATGAACGAGAGAACGGACGACCCCAAAACTTCTAAATCCGATAAACTCTCGTCAACGTATCGTTAATACTAATTTAAGAACCATTCGGAAAGATCCCCCGCCCGTACAATTAAATTAATTGAATTCCATCCCGACGAACGTACACGTTTTCATAAAACGGACGTATTTCTAAAGTGCTCGGATAACTCTTTGCGAACGCTAACATTTATGCCTCTTTCCTTGGACTGTTTTATCACAAAGAGCGTTCAAGTAAATTCGATGTCGCGTGACACGCGATCGGGCTTGAAATGATTAAACGCCGTCCCCATCGAATCACTGCACGATCAATTCGCCGTTTCAACTAGAATGATTAAAAGCAACTGTACGCTACAATTGTAATATCGGTTGACAGAGATTATCGTGAAACAGCAGGAAGTTGCCGTGCCAGGGAACTGGCACGAGTCGAAAACTCGGAACCACCCTTCTGACTAAATAAAGTTCACGATCATTCGGTTATGTCAGATGATCGTCAGCGATCGTTAATAATATATTTAAACGATCCGGCGCTGATTTAACCGCTGAGACACACAGGGAATATCTATATACCATAGATATCGACCTATTTATCGGTAATCCGATTTGCGCCGTACAAAGATCAAAGCCGTTTGTTAGGGAGATCAAACTAATCGTTGGAATAGGGAGAAATCGGAACTAATACCTGGCAAGTACGATAATGCACGCTGGTGCGTTGTACCGAGATAATAATCGTTAAAACGGAAGCTGACGTTGCAGTAGCTGGAAGGCAGCAGCGTTATCTATTACTCAAACTCAAATCTCAACTATAATCGCCTATACTCATCTCTATTATAATTTACTGAAATCTCCAAACCAATCTGCCATTTACCTCGCACAGGAGAGACACATGCAGTGACGCGCAAAGGTATTCGGCCACCCTTTAAAATCGCATAACTTTTTTAAATCTAATCCAAACGGCTTGAGTTTTTTTAAGAAGCTAGAGGGATTAGTTAGATATATGATGTGATTCGTCGTTTTGAAAAATATGCACTTGGTCGGAATAGCAAAAAAGAAATAATAGAGGTCGTTTTTTAAACTTTTTTTTGTGAGTCCTTAATGAAAATTCAAAAAACCCCTTGTAGATTTAAGTTATATACGTGTCTAAAATTTCATGAAAATCGGTTAACGTTGCTCTGAGCTATGAACGCTTAAAGATTCGCAGAATAATAATTCTACTTCTTAATTTACCTTAACAAACCTGTGAATCTCTGTAGAATCCTTGAAAGAGGAGTAAAGACAATTTCTGTCATTGCAATTCCAATATTCTATCACTCTGTGCATTATTATACATATCCGAAGAGACGTGCCTGAAAATCATCGGCTACAGAATTTGGAATCCAGGTACAAGATGTGATCATCGTCTAAAGACAGTAATTGTATTGATAAAACACAATGATCGAAGGGAATAGGGTTGTCTTTGTGAGATACATCACTGAGGAGGATGTTCAGACAGCCCGTGTCGTCAGGATCGATCGCGAAACCGCGGGTGGTCAACTTATTGCTTCGTTGATGCGAATTCGCGAGATCAAGAGTGACGCAGGATCGACGGTGTCCTGCAGAGAAATTAGGAGTTGGTCGCTGTGTGCTAAGCGGAATTTATCGTTTCCGCGGGATCAACCGATTCCCTCCGAGCCCCCTCCGTAAAAAGATTCTCCAATTTATGCGAGGGGTGTCGCCTCAGGCTTCGGCGAGCAGCTGATGACTTCACGTTGGGTCCTTCTGATCGATAAATTTGTAATTCGAATGATGACCGTCGATTGATGCGGGAACAGAACATGGGAAAGGGTCAGAACTCCATTTCGAAAGCTCCTGATCGATCGTGTCGTGCAATTTACCGTGCATGGGGGATCTTTCAAGGGGAAACAACGATCCAATGCTTGGTATACTTTTTATTTATATATAGAGAATTTAAATGATGTTAGTTATTATACGCGAAAGTTGAAGTTAAATAACACACTTTCCCCAATATATTCTAGCTTTCCTTCGAATTATTCCTCGATTAATTGAAACATATTTCTCCGTAACAAATTCGTCGAACACGATGCCGAAATGTTCGTAACTTTTGGTCCTCCACTCATGCATTAGTGACAAAGATTAATCCATAGGGCATATGGTACCTTTCCATTCTTATCTACGGCCTGACGTAACTCAAACAAAGGCAGATGTTTGTCCGCAAATATGATATGAATCGATAGACGAAGGTGAAAACAGTCTTTCAGTTTCTTGTACCGTAAGGAATATCTTTTTATACTCCACGAAGGACGTACGTGTACACTAACGATCTAATCAAATTAAATTTCTTACACCTTGCAATTCAATGCCCTAATGGCAACTGGATAACAACATATTTTTCCAGAGAAGCAAATAATTATTGTACGTTACTTGGTCTTGATAAAATCGTTGCGAATGTGGGTGCAACGTCGATGATTCGCGAATATGTAAAAAACAAACATATCACACGTTGGAAGATAATATACCTACCATCGCGGTTGGACGTTATGAATGCGCCATGTATTACGAGAGAATATCACGAATGCTCAGCCACCCTTGACAATTATCGTCAAATCAGCCTGTCACTATCGCGGCCATGATCAACGAGATCTGATGAAATATAATGGATTTCAATTGTCCTCTAGTTTACTATCGGAATGTGACTGTAAACCTGTTTGGCCAGGCGAGATCTCCGGACTTACGGATGGCTATTGCGAATCTAAGGGCAGCTCTAATAATGGCGTATAACAATGCTAGCGTTATTAGTACCGCATGGTGGATGAAAATTTATCATGGAATTTAATAAATAAAATTCGTTTACGCGAGCTGCGCACCCGTACGTGGACGGCAGAATGAATTTTTCAATGCTTTGTCGTCAATTGTGCCCGTGCAAGCATGTTTTTTTTTTTTAAATATGTCCAGAATAGGGTCGCGAACTTCCTCTTTTGCAGATTTTTAATGCACTTTATGATACATGAGATTCTTGATGAATGACAGGTTTATTGATCGTTACTGACTGTCCCACATTATGTAAGGATCGAAGCATTGATACCAAAAGGTGTTTTATCGCAAATACAGTGGAGATGAGATTTTGCAATTTTTCAATGAGATCCTATTTAATATTGAAACGTTCACGTGCTGCGCTCCCACGAGTGTATTAAATATTCGTGAGCTTTAATATTATGGGGAATATGGAAATGCAATTTTATTTTCTCATTCTAAATAACGATAAACTAGATTTCTACAAAAGAGGATGTATTTTGTAGAACATGCTACTCCATCTGTTCGAACGTAAAGGTATTCGAGGAGAGAGGAAGCAGAAAATCGATGCAGAGCACGCACGATATTTCGTTGGGAAGGTAAAGTCGGATAGAAGAAACGTAAAAATCGAGGAGGTGAATTTAGATGTAATATTTTGAAATTGTTTCAAACACTAAGAAAATATCACACTTTTACAACAATGGTCGTCTGTACGATTAATATATTGTTACTTTTTACAAAAGTAAATAACGTAAAACAGACAATATTTTGCCGTTTCCTTAGAGCTTAAAAAACGAATTAATAAGTTTGCCAAGATCGATTAGCTTTGGCTATTTGATTACCCAACTGAAATATCGATGCAAAATTATTCCTGAAGCAATACGTTCTCTTTGTAGACCACAGATGTCTATTTTCATTCTTTGATTACTTTTACGTTATCATGCACTGGTAAAGAACTAACACGTACAGTTTCCTCCTATGAGTCCGTCTTACTAATAATTTTATTTTCACAAATTGTAATTGAAGAACACAAAATTATTAGAGCATTCAATTCAAGGAAACTAACATTAAAAATTGTTTTAAATACAAGTCTCTGCTTTGCTTTGTAATATTACCATATTTTTGTAATATTACCAGGAATACTTTTGTCAAATTTAATTTAATATTCATAGAGGATCATAGAGGTACCAAATTATACATCAGTCACCAATTGTCCAATTCAATGTATTGACACCTGTGCATCCTAACAGTTTTCCTATTTAATAAAATCGCTATAAATTCTCTAGACACTATGCACTCTATTGCAATACTACTTTTTTCAATTTTATTTTTTAAATATAATTCTCGTTTATTTGCCATCCGTTACAATTAACATTTAACCAAATATTCAAACTTTTCCTTATACAATATTAAATTATAGATATTCTGCTCATCGACTTTTCTGTAATTGAGAATCACACTCTAAAATTTCGCGGGCCGAGGAACAGAACGTCACAACTCGAAAACAATCTTGTCAACACCGAATCTTTGGTCACTGAACGAATGCTTCCTTTCGGCGAATGTTCCGCTACCCTCGAAATGGTTGGTCGACAAAAAACAGAAACTTCCTAAGGATTATTAAACCGAGGCTGAAGATTTCCGCGCTGTGTTTACATGCCTGGTTTCGCGGAGGTCAACGTACAATACGCTTCGCAAATGGCTATTGCGTACTAAGGAGGCTTTTGTAAACGTGACGTAGAAGCTACGTACACAAGATAACCGAGTGCGCGTACGTGAGGACTGATCGAGGTGATATGTTATCGGGAGGCGCCTGTTTTTGGATCTGACAATTTAGTTATTAATATTTCCCATTCGTTGAATTACTGTGCGTGTACCACTACACGTAGCGAACCACATAGTTCCTTGTACTTTCTTCCCGAGATTTTTACAATTAACGTCACTTATTATGCCCAGTTGATTGCACGGTAGAAACATGACACGTGGAAGAGGCTCTGCCATTAGCTGACGACAGAATAACTCGTTACAGACAAGTAGGTAACAATTAAATTCCAATGAATATTATTTCTTGAAGCCTTGATTTCAAACGTGTATTCATTAAGACAATCATAATTACAAAGTGAAATGGCATAAATGCTCTGGAAATAAGATAAGAAAATCGTTTCGGGGACACTAGACATTATTTCTGTACGAAGAAATATTCTGTGCTCTTAATAGACCAGCTGGCATTAAATAAACAACATTGCATTCCGGTGCAATCTCCAATGACCTTTTTTCTCAATCAAGTAACAAAGCTATTTAACTTTTAACTTGATATACCTGAGTGTCTGATATGTCTTCATCTTGATATATTTCAGTGTAGAAGTGTCAATTTGATTGTTTACACTTATTCTTAAATTTGATCTGGATTATTGTCCCAAATTGATGAACTCCAAGATTCTACAGGCAATGAATGCTTTGGATATCATTTGCATGTTTTCGTATCATCTCCATCTTGGCTCCATTTTCAATGACACACTTCCAGCTTTGAATTTTAAACAGCATGCATTCATGCTCCAATACTGCATTTACTCTCTCTCTATAGTATCCTCATAATATGATTATTGAATTTAAAATCGTAAAGGAAAATGGAACATCTTAATCAGCAAATTGGGAATCTTTTTCCCGCGGATAATGCAGATGTATCACTGGGAATCCCATTCTTATTAATGTTAGTGTATAATCTGGATCTAACAGTCATCTAACTAGATAGTTTAGTACAAAGTGTCTATCCCCGCGCATTCGTGTTTATTCAAACTTGCAACAGTTTCCAACAGTATACATCGATCTCCTTAGTGGTATCTTCACTCCATCAAGTTTATGGTAGAATAAACAGTAAACGTTCCCTGCACGAGACTAACATACCAAGTAATTATAACGAAACCCTTGCATTAAAGTGATTAATATAACTAAACGAATTATCTTGAATGAGCATCTGTAATATAAAATTAACGGGAACGGACTGGATCAAGTGATATGTACATCTGTAATCTTTTTGAGAAGTTATATGAACGCCGTTAAAGTAACGTAGTAAATAATTATCAATCATCATTAAACTTTCACGTGTTCGAGCGTGTCAGTAAATCGAAGGAACCTTCTCCAGTTTATCGCTCACGCATTCTCTATCACGCGCTCGTTATTTCGCTGTGACGAGGGAGAAAAAAAATGGCAAGCGAACGGCGGAATATCTGCGAGGAATCTGCTACGAATGGATGAAACGCTGTGCCAAAACTCATCGATGCAGCAAGTCGTGAAACGAGTTACCCTGAAAATTTTCTGGAACCTACAAGTGCCACTTACTTCGTCGAATCAGATATGGCATGAGCCGACATAACGTGCCATAGTCGCAATTCAATAATTTGCGATCGCACCCCACTCGGTTCCATCGATAAATCATCGAGCTAGAAAGTTTATTCGCAAGTCGCAATGAGAATAATTTAACGTTTGAAGGGACACGCGTCGGGATGCAGCTGAATATAATATTCTCAGTGATAAATACAACGAACGTGTAATATGGATCGGTTATTTTGTTAAATTCAATGAAATTTCGCACGGTACGTTATCGTCTCATTATCATCCGGCTTGTTTCACACGGAACGATGCAGCGAATGAGTACAGTTATGGAAAATGCGCGAAAGAAGTGGAGGAAAATGCAATGGCTGGAAAAGTAACGGTAGACAAAACTGTGAAACCCGTAACTCATTCGTTACTCTATTTCGGAATTAATTATGCAAATTTAATCGCACCGATGAAATGTTGGAGAGAGGAGACGGTGGGGCACGGAAACTGCTGGCGACATTAATAAATGGGGACCACTTAAATGTGCTTTGAACAGACAGAGTTTGAATATTTAAAGCAGCAACGTTCGGATAAATGTTTGGCTAAAATGGATCCACAACGTCATGCTAGCGAAATATTGTCAAACGGAAGAAGTCAAACGGGGTCGTCAAACAAATGGACACGATAAGATGCTTCAGCAAATAAAATGAACAACCTTGAGGTTATTTAAAAAGCGTTGACTTTTTACGTGAATCTTCTGTCGACGCAATAGTTGGATAAAATATTTTTATTCCCGCAATTCGAACAGTAAATAATTTTACACCACCATTGGTATAATCCTTTCCATCCGCCCCCTTATCGCAATATTATAATCACTGAAATACCATTCAGACTAATCGAATGTTCAACTCACAAACAGAGTGAGTCAGAAAATTCTTTGCCCAAACAGGAACTTGTAATAAAACCTTATCGAACAATAAAACAGACGTTCTCCTATCAGATCAGAAATGGATAGGCATACCTTAAACGCGGGAACCGTTCAATCCTCGTTGCAGAAAGGAATCAACGAACTTTTAATACGATATTCGATATAAAAATTCTTTGATACAATACATTCGCCCGCTTCTTAAATTGGCTTCGAATACATTCAATTTCGAAATCAGCTCGAATGATATCTAAAGCTTGAATGCTTATCTACAAATACAAACGAAAGGAAATTAAGAGTTTAAGCCCCAAAAAATCTCACCGTGTACCAAGTCCCCCCCTCCCACGTTAATACTGTTTTAAATCCTTGAAACGCCGATATCAGTCCGATTAAAATTAAATATCGTATCAGTCTGGGGGGGGCCGATTCGATAAGGCCGCGTACGTAAGCGGAAGGAGTAACGGAGCATCGCGAAGGCAAAGAGGAAAGGAAGAACGGTGGAGGGGGCACCGATGCGGTTCCCCGTGTTCCATGAGCACCGAGCCTGAAGACAGAGCCGGCCACTCGCGTGCCCTGCTCTTTTCAGTCGCCGATCCTTTTTGTATAGTCTCGGGCTCGCACAGTACCGGTCAGACAGTCACGCAGACGCGAAGTGCTGGTGAACTCACCACGCCGGGCTCCGAACCGATCGTTTTTCTGCAATCGACACGCGACTGGTTTCGAGTTCCACTGGCCTGACACCTCCAGGTCATGTTCGCGTGAGTCTTCCTCCTCTTCTCCGGGAGCCCCAGGGAGCATCGTCTTTCTCCTGATTCATCTGCACTCGATGGTACCGGTAAGCAGCATGCTGATAACGTGATTGTGTTGCGCATATCCTCCATTAACATCACAGTGGATAGTGGTGTTTGTTTATTTCTTATTCCTCGTTTGTCTGATAAAATTGGAGCTTCAATGTGGTGTTTCGAGGGGGGAGGTTAATAACAACATTTCCTTTAAGTTTGATGAGTTAGTCTTGGTTGATGGTAGATAGTTGGAGGCTCTAGTATCTATTTAAATTATTCGAGGGTGTTTGAAAGGACTGCTTTCAATCTGCCTCGATTGCACACTCGGAATATCGCGTCCAATTACTGTATTATTGACCAGAAGGGATTCATGAGATGGAGATTTCGGAGTGACTTGGGCCGAATGGTACATTGTGCATCGCTCCCTCCCCATAAATAGTAACGGATATGTAAAAACAAACAATTGAGACGTTGGAGCAATTACCGCGATAGTCTTACGGCGTAGTGCACGTGATCTGCTTAAAGTAATGCCAGGCTCTGTCATGGGTACATGGACACTACATTCCTACTGATGCATTATGCACGAGCCTTGATCCGTCTTGCACTTTTCATGTTTGTATTTCAACCTGCCGCCTAACAATTAAGCCGTTCCGTGGCGCGACACACAAAATAACTTTGAGAAACCTCGGCCCCCTCGATCCGCCCGCGCTCCAATCGTTTTTTCCCTAATTTCTCTGCTAATTTAAATATTACGGCACAACGTTAGCTGTGCAAAAAGCACTCTGCACGCTAAGCAACGCTTTAAATTCATTTGTGAACACGTCAATTAAACGAGAGGCGCGAACTGAAACGATTCAACGAGATCGCTCGCACCATGAAGCGTGAAGGATGAAAATGTCTAGGAGCCATTATCGTATTAAGTGTTTGCTATCGACTTGCAAGATCTACGGGAGATCAAACTGTACTACAGTAGTGGATGAACTGTAGTACGCCTCGAAATCCTAAAGACGCAACTGCAACTCAACAGAGTTTGTTCGGCTGTCTTAAAGATACATTCCACTCGTACAAACTGGCCACGCCTTAGAATTGTGTCTCTATTTTGACGAACCACGGGTTTCAAACCATCGTAGGCTGTTTCTCGCAGAGATTCGAGCAACCATAACAGAGGATCACGCGTACTTATGAGCGGTGTATCGCGAGGATGTTGATCCTCGCCTCTCGTAAACGCTTATCAGGAATTAAACAGTCGAGAATTATCAATGTACAACGACGATATCGCGTGTCTATCTACCAAAACAAAGCTCAAGTACGCTCACGTACTTACGTTCGCGAAGGCGTGTACCTTGAACTCTCCCATGGATGAAAGGTCAAGAACGAATTTCGCAGGCCACGCTCAAAAGAGATCGTGGTGATTCAGAGAAAGGTGGAAAGGCTCGGGCAACTTGCTATATAGGGTGCTCCCAATATCCACGTGCATTGCAGAAATGGCAATAACCAATGGAACGAGTTGTAAATCGGCTGGCACGTTAATGGGGAGGCTGGTGAATCGCGAGAGAGTACCTTTTCAGGCACCACGCCCAGAAACGAAATTCGTTCACTTTAAGGACGTGTCTGACGATCTCTATCTACAGTCGTCGTTGACATGAACATTCTCTTTATGAGTGTTCTGGAGGGCAGCGAGGGAATTCGTAATTTGGATGAATGAAAAGAGATGACGTGTTAATGGGAGAATTTGATGCGAGATTTAAATTGAAAATGATCTTCCTTAAAAATTGAGGGGTTTCAAAAATTCAATCCTGATGTGACAAGAATATATGAAGGGAAATCGAGATTTCATAATTTCTTTATACCTCGGTAGATAAAAAGTTGGAATTTACTATTCCTCAGACCATTAATCGTGGCTCAAAGTGCAATTTACTTTCGTAGTGTCCGACTTCATTGCCCGCCATTGACTTTTCAATATTAATAACGATACACAGACGAACGCGGAGAAACCGTTAAGCGCGTGGACACGAATGGCCAACAGGGCTAGGCGAATGATCACCACGCATCAGTAATTTGATGGATAATTCAATTAGCTATGAAATATCGTGGTGTGGTCTCGATTCTCGATGCAATATAATCATCTGCGTCAAATACATCTTGCAGTTTTTAAAAGACCATTCAACTTTCCGGTGAATGAAAATTTGTACGAAATTCTGCAAGGTTTGTAGTACCTATCAGCAAATGTGTCATATGTTTGAAATTAATTCTGCATGACGTAAGCGATAACATACGTAGAAACCAGTAGTCACACTTAGTCGGTACGATGACCACTAAAATCTGGCTGCTGATCGGCGATTACGCGAAACTCGTCACGGGAAGGAAGCGCGCGAAACACGCCGTATTAGTTGCGAGGAAATAAATTGCATAAGAGAAAGCAAAGAAGCCGAGTGCCACTCGATCGTTTTATCGCGAGATTTCGACAGGTGTCGCCGAGCATACAAAAACCGATGCACACGATAAAACACGACTCCCCTTTCTTTCCCATCCGACTTTACTTTCCCTCGAGACAACTAAAATCTACCTTTAAGAGAAACTTTTATCGGGTTCGTTGCATAAGGTTTACTTTAAAATATATTTCACACGCATGGCCACTTGTTGATTGCTCGTTTAATTGTCGCCTAGAAGTGGAAAGTCGTGTTGCTAATGAAATCCGGACGGTTGAACTTTCAACGAAAATTTCATGGCGTGGGGTTTCGTAACTTGAGAAAGATCACGGCTTCCATGGAATGTCGTGCAAACGTTACATCCTATTACGTTGAGTTCTTTTTCCATGCGGTTCGTTGCATTCAGGAAACGCATTTCCACTTCCTCCGCGATTGATACCAGCATCTAAATTGAATAGATTTTCGCGTGATTCACGAAACGTGATTTCACAATGCGATAACGAATTGCGCGGACAATGGACACGTACAAAGACACAGAGGTGGGAAACAGGAGCACGGTTTAATTAAGTTACGCGTAGATGAATTGATGTTTAGAGGATCATTGAATTGCAGTGTAAGATGGGATCGTTCGGGTTACATGACTGGTATCATTGTACGTTTGGACTGATTAATTAAGGTTACGGACTGTTCGCGGCTCCGTTTTTAACAGTTATTGCGGGCTTTGTTAAAAGAAACGAACGAAAATGTATTAAGGCTGAATCTTTAAATTGTTTCGTAACAGAAAAGTCACTTTCGCAGCGGAGCATCTTTCAGAGAGGAGATTTCTTTTCTCTAATTGTCACTAATTATAATCTCATTTGAGGAATCAACCGACAAGGAGGAAAGTCCGTTTCTTTGGAATTCCGCTGAATTTTTCTTATTTTGTAGGACGAAGGGAAGACTTCAAGTCCAGCAGAGATAAATTTAAGCGCGGAATTAACGTGAATGTACATCTTTCGCGGGAAGTAATCGCGATTTTCACAGTGGAAAGCTTTGAAGCTGTATCATAGGGAGGAGGGAAGATAGAGAAATAATTTCGACACGGTCATTTCATCGGAACGTGCAACTTCAACCCTTTAAACTAATAAATTTTTATATTTAGTTCGCAGAAAATATCAGTCGAGGTCGTTTCTTCGAATAGTTTAGCTTTCACGTGGTAACGTTCTTATAATGTCCCCTATGTTCGCCATAGTTTCTACTTGTACCGAGACAATCGAACCAATTAAATAGAAGAAAGCGAGCAATTCCGCGGTTCGATTTGCTTGTCGGTCGGTTCACACGATCGTGACGAATGTTCGAATGGCGATACTTTCACCAATTCTGGTTATCGATCCCTTTTTTTCTTTTGCACCGATCGTACAACCATTACACGACTTCCGTTCTCCAAGAATTTTATCGTTTCCCCCGACAATAATTCTTTAGCATATCAAAAAGCACACATTGCGCAACGACGCGTGTGATAAAAATAGTAATCAACATCGAAACCATCGGCATGATTTTTATATCCGTGTACAGACATTTGTAGGATGATTCCTACAAGATTACGAGCCGTATCGGATACAGATAAAGGTATATTTTACGTGTACTTGAGAAGGAAAGTCTACAGATAGACGAAAATAAAAATAACATGGAATCGGTATGTAGTTACAGAGAAAATACTGGCACATATTCTTTTTCTCGTATCTTAGATAGTATAATGTGGAACATTATTTAATTAAACGCTGAGTAACGACGTTTAAGTAAAATTTCTTGGCGCGATCCACGATAAACCTGATTTCATAAAGTAAAAGCACGTGACTTTTACTCATGGGGCGTACTGAAGTGTAAAACTTCAGCCAAGAACCTGGGAGGTCTTTCACAGTTGGCTAACAATCACGTGGAATATTCTTACAGCAATAAATGACGCTTTGCAAAATTTAAAATAACTTTTATTGGCGGTCAGATAAAGATAGTATATTTCATTGTGTATTGCAATATGAAAATGAATTGCAACCCTAGCATGCATCATTTTCTTCCTTATTGGTACTGTAGGGACAATTTGTGTTAAAATATTATTATAAAAAAATTGCTTAACGAAATACAAAAAAAGATGATCACTCGAGTAAATATCTCAATTCATTATTCCTCGAGATTAAGGCGATAATTGAATAGTAATCAATAATTCTGTATTGCTTGGTGGGGAAGGTAGAAATAGACAACCAGTAGACGAAGGAAGTAAACAGTGGCCAGTAGACAAACTAAGAGAAAAAGTACCGAAAGCAAAATCTACAAATCGACCGTTCAGCTCTGAATCCCCCCGACAACCATCGCTTCCTCAAACGTGGTTTGACTTTTTTCTCTGTGGGTAATTATATCCCACACTCACTACTGTTGACTCCTGGTGCATTGTTGTCCACCAGATAATTACATTTCGCGGCGTGAGCGACAGTCTCGCGTTCCGTGCACTCCAGAAGGCGAAAGACTGCAGAAATTGCAACCACTGCGTTTCGTGTCCCAACTTAACGATCGAGTTTAATTAGTACCTAAATACTGTTCACTTTCGTTTCGTGCTAAAGTGAAGTGGAAATCTTCCACCGGCTACAAATTGTGCTTAATGACCGCGGGCGCGCGCGTGTACTCGCACCAGATTTGATTCATTTGTGTAGGGGTTTTTCACCCGAAGTCGTGGTAGATTCTTAGAAACACTGACACAACACGTTCCATACGAGTTGCGGCTGAAAGAAGGTAATGTTTACCTTTGTTCGTCGTGGAAAAGCACGCTGACTGTTCAAAGTTTTATCAACTGTAATTACCGTTTCTACAGCAGCGTATCTGCTTACGTGACATTCGATTCAGAACAACTAGCAACACGCGAGTGGATCTTTAGCTATTTAATTGTTCCTCCTCACGAGTTCCTTGCTGGAGATCTAATCGAAATAGAGAAATAGTTCAAACCGGATAATTATGACTATTTCATATGTTGATGAATTTTAAAGAAGAACCTAAGTAGGCATTCGTACATTTTAAACTTTCATTTAAACAAAACTTTGCTTCACATTTCAAACGACAAGGTGTCCTCGTGAAGATTTCTAAAAAAAAACTGAAATTGGTAACAAAGTACATATTTATTTAACTTCTTAAGAAAACTTCGAACCTGTCCTCACTCATTTCTCATTTACCATGTCCCACCAGCCACAGGACACTACTTCCAGCTCCAAAAATTTCTTCATTCACACCGTTCAGTCAGCTCCATTTACGTAGAAGCCATCCCACATTACACGAGAATCGAGTGAAACCCAATTAGACGCTCGTCACGCACGATAATGAATTAAATGATCAGCAGAAGAAGGCTGAGCAGCAGAAACAGATCAGATGAGGAAGCAGAAGAAGAGTTCCTCGATCTATTGTCCCATGGATCCGTGAGTACTCCCTGACATTGTTCAGCCTACGCTCTTTGGACGAGCGTGGGCGTTCGATTTCCATACAAAGCGTGGCGACTGCATTCGCCGGCTTTTCAGTTATTAAAAAAGCAGCAATTATCCGCGTGACGAGTCACGTAGGATGCTTGTTGCGCAACATGCTCGACGTTGGGCTGACCCGTGCCGCGAAACAGGACCAGGTTCGATTCCTCTAGCATTGTATTAGACTCGAATTTTCCTGGCGCGCGTGTAATAGAGCGGTTCTTCGTGGTTCGTTTGGAAGTTTCGATCGTTAAAAGAAACTGTCTACCTTGCGTTCAGCCTCTCTTCGAGAGCAATGGCTCGTTGAGTCATTATACTAGGCGGTCTAATTATCGCCACGGCAGAAAACAGACGGAAATGGCGATCTTCTCAAATTCGAAAAGCTTTTGCGAAGGGCTGGGAATTTTTTCTAACAATTTGAGACAATTCTGGAGTTTGAAATGTTGTTTGGGGAAAATATATTCTGTACAGATGAAGATGCCCAAGTATTGAGGCACTGGAAGATTTATGTTTCTTTTTTTTATTTATGTAGGTGAAAAAAATAATGTTTTAGAATTTATATAGTAGTTTAATGTATGATTTAGTTTGTATATGGTATAAAGGATAATGATATTAGAAGGTGGTATATTAAGATACATTCTAAAATTTCGAAAGACAATTTATCGCATCATTCTCTTCGGCTTATTAATCAATCAGGTCCCCGCGACAGGTGAAAATCTCGACAGTGGAAGCTCGTTTTACTGGTCAGAAATGCAGGCTTGTTCCACGCTACTTGCCAGAACCTAACAAAATTAGAACGTGCAATCCGACGAACGTAATTCGATGAAGTGTATCGTGTATCGATGTCGTATTTCTTCTCTCGTAACACTCGAAAACTGGTGTACCGTGAGTCGCGGATCTGATAACATCGGGAGATCGATTATCATCGCTACATGGCTTCTATGATGTTAACATTCAGCTGTGTTGATTTTTTTTAGATATCACTGGAGAAAGTAGTAGAAACTTTATAGTATCAGAATTTTAAGAATTTTCCTACGTTTCCCACAAGTTAATATTATGAAGCAACATTACCCACAATATTTTAGTAATCTGAATAAATAATGAATTTTCTCTACGTAACACGAAAATTCATATTTACAAAATTTACAAAGCCCTTGGGAAATCTGTGAATAAACGATTGACGTATAGAATCCAGCAAAACTTCATTCCTTCTCGCACGAGAATTCTCGCGTCTTGCATCACAGGTGGACAACTCATAGGTGCAAACGGAAACACGTTATGCAGATTCGTCAAGCATGATTTCCGACCGGAAGATTAGCGCGAGAAGAAAAGTTGCTAGCTTCCTAAAAGGAAGGATATTAAACATTAACCGTAATAACTAACAATTCCCTCGCTTTCGACGATATTAATTATGCCAAAGTAGGTTCCTTATTAAAGGAATTTCCCGCATGAAAGGTGTGTTTACGTTAAATAGATTACTCCCCGCAGCGAGATTTCGCTAAAACAAGAATATTTTGCTTCAAGTAATGCGAGGGAAAGTTGAATTTGGAAAATGTAGGGTAGGTGGAATTAAGAAGTGCTCGATTTCGATACGATTGTTTATGAGTTGATGTCACTTTTTCGTGAATTCACGGTCCCTTACGGATGATTAAAAAAGAATACAACGGCTACGTTGGAGCGTGACGAGTATGAAAGCAAACAGTGGTCAAAGGTTGGAAAGTAGGGCTTCGCATTATCGTGGAATTAGCACACTTTTACGGAGTCACAGGTGGCAACGGCATCACTAGCGAATTTTACGCATCCTCCGAAACGTTCCACGTATTCCTCCATCGACATTCACCTGATTTTAACTCGAGCGAAAAGATCTTTCAACTGTATAACATTAAACATTTCTTCATAATTTCATATCTATACTCTGCAATTATTATTCTCGTACATGTAATTGAAATGTCCGGCTCGAAGATTGCTAAAATTTGGGGTCTTTCATATTTCACCAAATATCTAGATTAAATTCATATCAGCATTTTGCAAAAATTTACCCCAAAAATTATTCGCAATACGAAAATGATAGAAAATCAAGAAACACGATAGAAATTCAAAGTAACACAAAACTCCTGAGAACAGTTCGATTTACAGTTCGACAGACTCTAAAAAAAAACTCCGCAAATTCGCTACTGCGTGTTCCTAGCGTGACACGCGTGATTCAAGAGACAAATTGCTGAACGATGAACAGCGAAATGCGAGGAATTATTGCTTCCACTGTTACGACAATTCGCATTAGTGTAATTTTTTATCCCCGGCAGACTCTTGCCTTGACACGGTCACCGTGATTTGCCACGGTCGCCGTGATTTACTGGAGGCGCACCAAAAAGAACGAAGAAAAAAGAACCGCGGAAAGAAGCTCGTTTTGATGACGATTGTCATGGCACAGGCTGGACACGTGGCCCTGCGAATCAGACCGATGATTTCAATACTCACCGTCGAAATACTGTGTCTCTCGCCTCGTGGAATTAATATCGCAGCCCCGTTCCGCGCCAGCAAACACGCGGTATCGATTACGAGGAAGCACGATCCGATTTTACGTCGCGATGAACGGCAGCGGTGAAAAATAAAGCCGCATAAAAAGGGGGAATCGAAGTCGGTCACCGGGATCGGTCTGCGGGATCGAGCGCGAAACCGCTCGCGAAGAAATTTTTGCAATTGCCTGGAGGCACTGCGCAGAACAACGATAGGTAGAAATAATACGTGGTTGTTTACGTATGGTCGTAGAACGCGTAGATAAAAAATGGAATCAAAACTTCATTTCATTTTTCAAGGATTTCAAAAGTATACCATAGGTATTCTAAAATGGGAATTATTCAGGCAGCAATTTTATTTGAATTTTGGGGATTTAATTTATGAAATAACATTAGTATAGTTGATTATATTACACCAGTGACGCACCCAGGGAGGGAGGACGAAGGAGCCCTGGCACCCCCAAAGAAGGGGCTTTTCAAAAGGAAACGAAAACTGGAGTTTATTCTTTAAATAAATTTTTATAATCGCTTAATGAATATTCTTGAATTTGCACTAAAAATATTTTTATCCATTCAACTCGGCTCCCCCAAGATTAAATTCTGAGTGCGCCACTGTATTACACTTTGGGAATAAAACACGTGTGCTTTGAGTACCACGTCCACTTAAGAGTTACCTAAATGGTTCATGATAAATATGAATGTCCGATGACTTCTCTAATCGCTACATTAGTTTATTACGCCGACATTGACGAGTGTGATGCTTGACATTATCGATGGCACACACTACGCCGTTACACCGTCACGGTGCTCGGATCAAGCAAGAAGAACCGTGCTACTGGGAAGCATTTACATTTTAATAAATCAATGACAAGCACGCGGTAAGAGTCACTCAGGGATAGTCACTTTGGACGCTCGGCTCCATGTTTATTAGATTAATAGCAACGTTAACGGGAAGATGTATTGAAAGCTACTTTCTTCGAACATTGAAGTGGCATGGGAAACTTTGATAGTAGTTTCATATTTCGAGGAAGAATTAATAATCTATCGATATTGAAATCGCGTTATATTACTGCAAAATGACTGCAAGTATCTAGTTTTCTCAGAGGTCGGGAATCAATAAATTTCGCTGCTATAATTTGCAGAAAAGAGGCTCAGCTGACCAAAGAATTCATTGAAGCGCGAGTGAAATTTTCTTGTCTCCCTTTGTACTTTCCATACAAGCGTAGTGCAGTTTTGGATAATGGTATGCGCTAGCAAATGCCAGCGCGATCCAGGAGTCGTCAACTTTCCTGGAAAAGAGATTGCGCCGGGCCCAATTAGCATAGAGATCCAGTTTACAGGGCATTGTTCACCACACTGCATGGTTTAAACATTACGCTGAAGTGGTATGGCCATTGATGGCACGCACTATGCCGTTAAACCGTCACGCTGAAAGGATTAAAACAGCAGGATCTCGTATACGTGCGATCGGAATAGCCTCTGACCCTTTCACTCCATCCACTGTCATCTGATTGGCACAAAAAGCGTGACACGTGGATGATAGCTGCCACCGAAATCTCATAATTTCTCCGCCATCGTTGATTAATTTATATAACCACTATTTTAGGCTTTCAGTGTGAAACTTTCGAAAACGTGAATATCCAGCGTGCAGCAAAAAAGAAAATACCATGGATATTGTACGTGATCACTGTTCATAATTTAAATTGAGTGACCCAAGTAACTCCGCGATTATTCCGTAATCACGGTTTCGTTTGTTCAAACGAGGCGAGTGATGAAACCGTGTATTATCAATGCACTGTGTTAATATTAATACTTGGCTATATTAACGTCGTGCTGCGCGTTGCGTGGAAAACAGAATTCGGTAAATACGGCACGCAAAATTGGAAAAGTGAATGCCCAAGTCTCCGAAACAGCTCTGTGAAGTGGCAACAGAAGGCATAGGAGCATCCGTGATTTATACGATAATCTCATGATCGTCTCCGAGAATTTAAGCTGCTCATCGTTTTATGCTAAGCTACGCGTCACCTCGCAATCTGCTTCGATACCTCATTCTACGCACTAAATCGTAGAAAAAGGTATTAAGAGTGTTCAACCCGCCATGCGCTCTTTTTTCCATCAGAGAAAAGTACCTTACCCCGAGCATGTGCCTCGAAAATGTCAGGACTTAATACGATCTAACCTGGCCATTTACGTAAAAAGCGATTTCTAAAGGAATCATGCTTCGTTTAACAAACTTGGCGCTGAATATGCAAACAGAAGTGACTTCGTTGAAGTTTTTTCTCCCTTCGAACTTGCGCTAGATAATCCGATGCATATCAGAGTTATTTCGTTTTCCAATGCGTCCACAGGGAGAAACCAGCCAGGAATATCATGAAAATGTTGTAACTCTTTCGAACAAATATCGCCGCGCCCAATCAAGTGACTGGCGCTTCGCGATTTAACAATACCTTATTAAAACTAGAGCTTTTACTTTCCAGGAAGAGAATGCGACTTAATCACGAACGTTCCAATCATTGATTCGCATTCCAGGAATAATGCCCCTGTAATTAGCATTAATCGACTGATCACTTCGTTACTTAATTACCTTCCACATAAAATTACATAGGAAACAGAATAATTTCTAAGCAAAGTTATTTTCCAAGCCTCCAAGAGTGCGCCGACGAAGAAACACTTGGACACTCTGGAACAGAGGCAATTGTAATCGATAATCGTTAATAACGAAACGCTGGTAGCCAATGACACCGTTGTAACCGAGAAGCCACGATGTTCGTGACTTGGCCGGCTTATGCACCGCCTAATGTGGTTCAGTCAAGTATTGTCCAAGGTAGCCGGACACCCTGACGCAGCTACGACAGACACTATTTTACAGCCGGCGGCCTTTAAGCCAATTTCACGTCGGGTTTCCTCGCTCTAATACCCATCTCGACACGTGACTGGCTCGCGCCCCGATTGGTTATTGTTTACGATTGGCGAGTTCGAAGGTATCGAACCGCGAAATCCAGCGACCAGCCGATCCTTATTTTTATCAGTGAAACGGGATCATAATCCACCGGGGAGAGTGGAAGGAAAGAAATCGGCGATACTTTCGAAACGATCCGGAGGAAGGTATTTATAGGAGAAGGCATCGATCTGTGAAATTGACAGGATTCTCGTGTTCTAGGTCGAAGACACTAATTGGTCGTTGTTGCCAGGGAATAACTGCTCTAAAGGGAACAGTTTCGTCGAGGAGGCCATGCTCGGGCTTGAATAAAAGAATATATTACGAGCTTCATTGTTCCACGAAATTGTAGCGTTGTAAAGGCTGAACGGTGGTTTCTGTTGTATTTTATGGTAGGCGAGGTTTCCATGAGATAGTCACCGTATTTAGACGATTTTCTCTGTGATTGAGCTACCGTTTCGTGGAAAATGAGGGCGATGGAGAATAGAGAGCTGTGGCGGTGGATGGACTTTAGTAGGGAACTTATTACAGTTTCGTAAAAATAGAAGAACATGCTTTGTACGAGATTATATTGTTATGTAAAGTCAGATAGGTGCTTAGTGGGTCTTGGAACGGTTTGAAAGTTGGTTTTTCTGGACGAATGAAAAGTGTATAGGTTAGCGAGTTTTGCAAACACATCTGAATGATATGATGTGAAAAGAGAAGGAGAGATATTTCAGTTATGAAGAAGGGGATGGTTTGATGACCCTATCGAGTATAACGCTGAAGAATTTCTATAATTTTTTATGAATATAATTCGCAAAAGGACCCTCGCGATTCGACCTGCAATCAACATTTAATCTATGGACACTTAAAGCGAGGGAATTAGAATTTCACGCAAGGATTGTTTGATAAACGCGTAACGCAAACAGACAGCCGTGTATTTGACACACTTCGCGCCGTTAAACGTGACTCGATGACCGTGTACAATAATTAACACCGGCGCGAGCTCACTTTACAAGATTATGAAATTATCTGTGTACTTTAGCGTGACCTTGTATTTAAATTTCAAAGCAATATGGAAATTTTAATTGCCCCCTGGGTTCCTATTGAAAACAAAGTAAGCGAACGTGCTACCAATCACGAAACCTTGCATTTACTGTTTCTCCTTTTTTATCATTATCCTCTTATCTGCTTACATCTACGAACACCATTGTTTCTCCCCACTTTTAGAGAAGAATTCCCTATTAGATTCAGTGTACTTACTGCTTCGGGATATTTGTATGAACTTGGTACCAAAATCAAACTTAATGATTAAGGGTACTCCTTATATCGAATATTCATAAGAAATTGGTGGTTGATGATGGTAGAATTATCAGTCTGTGATAACGAAAAGATATTCAAAATAATACTTTGCGATAATGAAGACGATAACTACTGTTATTATTAAAATTTTGAATGAGCCACGACTGAATCGAATTCATTAATATTAAGTAACTCAAAATTTTCTTCTATTCAGAGGCTACGTATCATAAACTACAGCTGTCTCTCGTGATCCATAAATGTCCCGTTTAATTTAGTATTACAAAATGTCATTCGAAACCACGAGTGGCTTCGATCCTTAGGCGGCTTCATCCAGTGGCGTAGACCACCCATTATCACATCTTGAATACCCCTTATTTAACTTAAAGAAAAAAGGGGTATACATGTACTTGTGTCTTTGGTAACTCAAATGCACCTTTGTTTTCGTTCTTACCACATAAAATGAGCATTCGTACGATCTGAGAAGTTGGGACAAACTTGATTATCCATGGAAGAAAAAAAGCTTCATTTTACTTCAAGTATATAAATTACAAAGGAAAACAGGGTATATCTACTCGAAAATGGCAATTACTTTCTATCCTCGATGATAGAATACCATCTAATAATTTCAAAGTCCATTCTCCCTAAATACTACTGCTTAAACACCGGAATGCACTGCATCTTTTCTTACCTCCACACACCTAAAAGTAGAGTCATAGATAGATATAATCCCAGCAATAACTCTCCATGCATCCATTCTAATTTTACAAATAACACTCTGTACGTGTACAAATCCATAATTCGTATGCAATCATCAAACGAATCGGTTAAACCCGAGACGAATCAGCCCCTCGTGGGAGTCGTTTATCGTGACGAAGATACATCGGATTCACGGCGCACGCGGACGTAAGTGTATTCGTGTTATTAGGGAATTAATATCAAGACCGCGAATTAATATGACAGAAGTACCACGTGGCGTGGTCTTCTTACGAGACCTATTTCTGAGGACAGAGCAGAAGTGCGCCGGTCTTTGCCGAGCCCCAATCCTATTAAGGGGTTAACAGGTATCCGGTTAGAAGAGACGAACGACCCAGTCGTATCTCGTGCCTGGCCAGGTGAACAGTGTTCATTAACTATCATCAGCGCTTAAATGAGGGATCGAGAGCTTTAAGACACGGAGCGCGAGCCACTGCTACCGAAATGGGTGATATAATCGGTTAGTAAAGGATCCATTCAGCCGAGAGGAATTCCATCAGTCGATTTATTTTTGAAAGTGCAGTGTAACGAACCAACAATTCAATCAGTAATAAAATACTCGCGAGAAACCGGTCTCTGATTATCATTCGATTCTGGCGAGAAAGTGTCTCGCGATTAGCAATGAATTTGTTTAAATTCTGTTTGATCTGTTATCGCACGATTAATCGCGAAGATAGCACTGTTAACGTGGAAAATATTGAATCTTACGTTAATCTAATATTTATCTTGTTTTCATGCCATGTTCAAAAGAGAAGTGAACGATTTCTGTACATGTTCGTTTTACAGAGGAGTCTTGTAATATGTAAATTTGATTATTATAAGAGGGTGTAGTATTATGTTACGCAATCGACCTTGCTAGTTGGTGCCTGTATTAATTGAATTATAAACTTGCCCTGAAAATCCACGTTTCCCGCCGAAATCGATTCTCTCTTTAATTATAATGATTTATAATGTATTATGAAACCACATCGTCGTGTATAATGATTTTCCAGGTGGAGAATGAAATTTATTTTGAACTGTAAACACGCCTCGATCTTTTTTCTGCGTGTTTCTTTTTTCAATGAAAAGTTGCCTGTGCACACTAGAGCAGCGACAACTTTTCTTCTCGCGGTTCACCGCAACTTTCTATGCGACTTCGTCCTAGGAATTGCTCCGATGCAATAGCTTCCGCTCGCCTACTGTAAATTCACCAATAAATGCAACGTACAAAACACTGCCAACACAATTTTCTACTTCACTGTCTACAACGCTGCCCATTGCGTATAGAGAAACGCATTATAGTTTCTCTTTTCTAATAAAGGGGCTGAAAAAGTATTACCGATCGTACTCTAGATCATACCCAACTAATAATACTGCAAAAGATCTGCGTATATATTGCTCCTTTAAAAATCTGTCCTCTTTTCAACGGAAGAGACGAGGAGCATAATTGATGAAAATACACTTGAAACTTTTGAAACGGCAGATTTGAATACTTTATTGCAGAAATGACCGGTGGCGGGACCTGCATGGCGTACCATGGTCTCAGTCAGCACGTGAACTTCGACGTGATACCAGATCCCGAGGACCGTTTCGTCCTGGAGGAGCTAATCGGCGAAGGAACGTACGGGGAGGTTTATTCCGCCCACTGCAATGAGACCGGCGATAAAGTTGCCATTAAGATACTGGAGAACGTCGCGGACAACATCGAGGAAATCGAGGAGGAGTATCTTGTTCTAAGGGATCTGAGCCTGCATTCGAATATCCCCCTGTTTCACGGCTTGTTCCTGAAGCGAGCGAAGCCCTCCGAGGAGGAGGATCAACTATGGTTCGTCATGGAGGTATCGTCGCGCTAATTTTCGTCTCGTAACACAGATAGGAAAGCGTAACGACTGTACAATTGGGAGGCAGTCTTCGTATCTGCTTGTATCTTAAGCGTCGACCACGTCCCCGTGGCTATTCATTAACTCGTAATTAACTGATTCCTAGTTCCCGCGGACACTGAGACTGTAACACGTCAGGCAATCGTTATTTTGCTCTAGCTCTGTACCGGAGGGTCGGTGACCGATCTGGTCCAAGGTTTGAAGAAGAAAGGAAAACGCCTAACGGACAATCAAATCGCTTACATCATCAAAGAAACGGTGGAAGCTTTGATCTATTTGCACGGCAATCACTGCATGCACCGCGACGTTAAGGGGCACAATATACTGCTAACTGAGGAAGCACACGTGAAGCTGGTAGACTTCGGTGTGTCCTCACATCTTGCTGCGACACTAGCGAGGAAGAACACCTCCGTTGGAACGCCATACTGGATGGCGCCCGAGGTATATGAACGTTCGTTAGATCTCTTAATCCAACTAGTTCACCTCATAAGTCACTGATATGAAACAGGTGATTGCCTGCGAGCAACAGCTGGATTCATCTTACGATTCGCGCTGCGACGTTTGGTCGGTTGGAATCACGGCCATCGAGTTATCGGAGGGCGATCCACCTCTCTCTGAACTACATCCTATGCGGGCGCTGTTTCAAATCCCCAGAAACCCACCCCCGGCTCTGAAGAACCCAGATAGCCACACCCCGGAATTAGTGGACTTCATTTCGGAGTGCTTGGTGAAGGATCTCGAGCACCGACCGTTCGCCAGCGAATTGAAAGAGCATCCGTTGCTGGTGAACATCGAGGCGAACTTGGAGAATGTTAGGGAGGAGCTGAAGGAGGAGATTCGTCGGCAGAGGGCGGAGGGAAGGGTTCACAGGCAGCCGGAGGTGACCACCAAGCATGGGAAATTGAAGACTGACCGGAAAACTAGGCCGGAGAAGATGTACATGGACGATCTGGCTGCTTTGGATATGCTGTCCGAAGACGGGATCGTTGAGCAATTGCAGCACAGATACGAGCAGGGTCAAATATACACTTACATCGGGGACATACTGGTCGCTGTTAACCCGTTCACAAATCTGGGACTCTACACGGGGATTGTAAGTATCATTTCACGCGCTCACTGCCACTGTGCATTTGAAAATCTACACGCATTTGTGAGACGGTGGAGAAATTGTTGGTGAGCATAAAAAGAGCGATGAGAAAAATAGAAATCTCACTTGTTTCATCGGCGTAAAATACAAATGGTCGATTTCGTGAGAATTTGCGTGTGCTTGGGGGAGTGTTAAATTTGAAACGATATTTTTAGAGTAATGTGGAAAATGCACATCATTTCCGTAGGAGCAAAAACGATACAAGGGTCAGGCGAGATCAGACAATCCTCCCCACATCTTCGCCGTCGCTGATGCAGCGTACCAGGCGCTGCTGCATCAGCGACAAAATCAAGCGATCGTCATTAGTGGGGAGTCTGGCGCAGGGAAGACCGAAAGCGCGAATCTGCTGTTGAAGCAGTTGGTTTACCTGAGCAAAGCCCCCAACCGTAACTTGGAGGAAAGGATTCTTCAGATCAATCCGATAATGGAGGCTTTCGGCAACGCGACTACCGGGATCAATGCGAACTCGTCGAGATTCGGAAAGTACTTGGACCTGACGATGACCAAAGGCGGCAAAGTCACTGGCGCCAGGATATCTGTTTATCTGCTGGAGCAGTCTCGAGTAGTAGCTCAAGCCGAGTGAGTATTCCTCTGCCTAGTACCTTCTACGAAAGCGACACGAAACGCGAGTAACAGAGCATTCTATGAAACTGTTTCAGGGGTGAACGTAACTTCCACATATTCTACTACATGTACGATGGCCTGGAGGCGGACAATCGTCTGTCAGAGTTCTACCTAGATGGGAACCTGCGGAAGCATCATCGATACCTAACGGATCACAGCCAGACGTCCCAGACCTACATCGACAAATTCCAACAGCTGAAGACTGGCTTCAAATTGCTTGGATTCCAGGACAGCGAGGTGGACACTGTCTACCGTACCTTGGCTGCTGTGCTTCACCTTGGTGACATCGAATTCGGCGAGGTCGCCAGCGAGGACAACACTGATAACAAAAGCACAGTAATCGATACGACGCCTTTGAGTAGAGGTAATTACTCGCTTCTAAATTTCTGCAACTTTCATTGCACCTTCGTGGATAACTTCATTATGGATCTTGAAATATGTTTCAGTTTCGCAGCTGCTAGGTGTGGAAGAGAACGATCTTCTGGATGCATTGACATCGAACTCGGTTATGACCAGGGGCGAAACAATCACGCGAAACAATACAGTGGCTGAGGCCTGTGCAGCGAGAGACGCGATGGCCAAAGGGCTGTACGGTCGATTGTTCGACTGGATGGTCAATCAGATCAACTGTTTGCTGTGCTTCAACCGTTCCCCGAACTACGAGCCGCTGGCCATCGGCCTCCTCGACATTTTCGGCTTCGAGAACTTCCCCAGGAACTCGTTCGAGCAACTCTGCATTAACATCGCCAACGAGCAGATACAGTATTACTTCAATCAGCATATATTCACGTGGGAGCAGCAGGAGTACATGGCAGAGGGAATACCAGTGGACTTGGTCGAGTTCTCGGACAACAGGCCAGTTTTGGACATGCTACTGAGCAAGCCTATGGGACTGTTGGCTCTATTGGACGAGGAGAGTCGATTTCCCAGAGCCACGAACAAGTCTCTGATTGGTAAGACGAGTACTTGTTCCTCCATCTTTCAGTATTTCAAATAGCATAAAAGTAATAGTGTCTAAAATATTTCATACGTGTTACAGAGAAGTTCCACAGCAACATCAAGTCAAAGTTCTACGTACGACCGAAATCGGACGCGGTTTGCTTCGCGGTTCATCATTTCGCGGGACGCGTGGTTTACCAAGCGGAAGGATTCTTGGAAAAGAACAGAAACTTCTTGCCCCCCGAAGTCATTCAACTTGTCAGACAGTCCCAGTACGACATGGTTCGTTTCTTGTTCCAATGCCCCATCACGAAGACTGGCAACCTGTACTCAGCTGTGCATGAGACTGACACGAAGAGACTGTCGCAGTCCAATCAAAGTACAAAGGTATTTATGGATCTATCAAATGAAGAAAATCTGCTCTGTGTGTCACGAATACTACAGAATTCACAAGATCTTCATCTACTATAATCTCTGGCTGTTTGAAACAAGTGATCGTGTTTCAGGAACGATACTCCAGTCGAGGATTAGCATCGCAGTCCAGAGCTCAGCAAACAGTGGCAACGTACTTCCGATACTCCCTAATGGATTTACTGCAGAAGATGGTGTCAGGATCGCCGCAGTTCGTTCGTTGTATAAAACCAAACGACTCGAAGAGCCCACGATTTTTCGATAAAGAGAAGGTCGTGAAACAGCTTAGATACACTGGCGTCCTGGAGACTATAAGGATCAGGCAGAATGGCTTCTCGCATAGAATACCGTTCAACGAGTTCTTGAAGAGGCAAGTGTGAAAATATATTTCTACAATTCTTTATTCCATTCTCTTTCACGAATACTGCCTACGTCTTGACTCTTCGAGGATCTTTGAGGAAAACTTCATGCTTCTTCTGTGTTTGCAGATATTGTTTCTTGGCATTCGGGTACGATGAGCGAGTGGTAGCTAATCGCGACAATTGCCGCCTTCTTCTCATCCGTTTGAAGATGGACGGCTGGGCGTTGGGCAGAACGAAAGTTTTCCTCAAGTACTATCACGTCGAGTTCCTTTCCAAGATGTACGAGGAACAGCTGAAGAAGATCATCATGGTCCAGGCGTACGTTCGCCGATGGCTCGCGAGGATCAAGTTCAAGAAGCAGAAGTGGCAGTTCGCTGTGTCGATCGTCACTTTGCAGCGACACATTCGTGGGTGGCTGTCGCGCAAGCATATGTTGAACGAATTCAAGAGGAAACAAGAAGAAGAGGAAGCCACTGTTTTACAGAAATCTCAGGGTAAATTAACTCTTGGACCTACAATTTCACTTTTAATTTCCACATTTGCTTGATGAATAGTTTCAATCTCCTCGTTACAGAAGAACGGGCAGAGATGGCTAAAGGTGAAGAGGAGGCAGAAGAGAACGAAGAAGAGGAGGAGGAGGAGGAGGAGGAAGAGGATGACAAAGGCGACGTGAAGGAAGACGATGCTGCAGTCGTCATTCAGAGTCGTAAGTTTATATCAATAACGCAAATACAATCTTCACTGAACAAAACAAGTGAAAATTCTGATCTTACCAGAAGCAAATCACAATCCCCTGATGCTTATAGACTTCAGAGGCTACACCATTCGCAAACGCTTCGGTCTGGAACTGGAGGAGCGTTTCAAGAGGATCCTCAACTTCTACGACGACAAATTCGAGGCTCATAAAGCGTTGCTCCGCGAGGGTTTGAAGAACGAAGACGCTGCGTTCATCGTCCAGCGATGGTACAAGAAAGAGGAGAGGATTAAGAAGAGGAAACCACCAACGAAAGACAACGTGCACTCGAAGCTAAGACAAGCTGATCTCATACAATTCTCTCAGAACGTAAGAGACACGCGAAACGACAACTTTTCGATTCATTCGTTAATTACAATGGGTTGTAATCGCATTGAAGGTCCACATGAAGAATCAAGAGGTGCACAAGAATCTACGCCGTAATAAACCCAGCGTGCGGTTGGACGACATCGATGAGCCGCCGTCGGATTATGCTCGTCCAGAAGGATTCAGCATGGTGCACCCGATCCTGCAATATCGAAGCGGCAATCAAGTGGAGGGCGAGGAGACCGCCAAGTACTATCGCGACTTGAAGAACGAGATGAGCAGGTAAATAAACGTAGTATTTCATCGCGATCGATTGCCCGTCTCTGTCACTCTCGGGCGAATGGGAAATTCGAATGCTGAATTTTTCAATGCTTTTGGCACTCGCATCGGAAGTGGTTCGGAATTCGAAGAAGACGAAGTTGGCTGGGACTTACCGTTGATACAGCTAGAAAATGACCTCCATCCGTCGTCGAGGTACATTGTGAATTTCAGAGCAGTGGTTTTATAGAACCCTTAGCTATAAGAAGCAGCTGAATATTTCTAGATATTTGTCTCCATTTATTTTTGATACTTTCAATTTCAACTTGTCTGCCATGTAGAAGACTAAGTCCAAAATTTTCTATGATTTCAATGCTTTTCTACCAAGTATTGTAAAATCTTATCTTACGATTAGAATGGAACTATTCCACAGTCATTCACAAAGCATTCATTAATATGGCCTTTATTGCTAGTAATACCTATAGTGGGCAAACTTGTAAATTTCTCTTTTAACCCACTTGTAAGAGTATGTGAGTTATTATTCAAGCTATTCGAAATCATAAAGACATTCAGTAGCATGTAACAATTTACCTACTGTTCAGCTAGAAATGTTGTGCCACCCCCTGCTTACAAAGTTTCATAAAACAGTGAAGAAAATTGAACAGTATTTCCTAGCGTGCTCAACTACCATTTGCCGATGCTGTGTATGGAGAATTGTGACTTGGAGCGCGTAGAGAATACTTCTTGACTGACTATACCTCGCATCGAAATTATCACGTTCCAACTTTGCAGGAGTCGAATGGGGCAGATTCTGGAGGTGAACACAGAGAGGAGAGAACGTCTGGAGGCCCACGGCGATTTTGCGATAGCTCCAGAGCAGCAGCTCTCGGATATATGGCACAAAGCTTTGAGAAATCCGGACGACACGACCCAACAAGAGAACTCGGCCAGAGCGAGGTACGCCCAAACTTCCTTAACAATTCAGCCACTTATACCTCTTCCCTGTCCAGCCCACTGTTTAAACTCTGACCACCTCCCCCGACGATTCAACACCCTCGTTTAACCCCTCCACTGGTTCCACGTACGTTTATTTTACACTAGGCAGCAAAGTATTAACGCTGAATTAATAACTGTAATGTAATTGAGTTACTAATATTTCGTTATGTTTCCGTACCTTGCCAGAGGTATCATGGCAAACTTCCAGGTAAAATTATAAAATTACGCCGTCCGTAGATTGTATCATACCGCCTGAGGGATTTAATTTCGTTTAGAAGCCCCCGACGTAGTTGTTACGCAAATATTTAAGCAGACGACCGGTACCTATTGCGAATGTACAAGGGAATCCCTACCTCGTAGAAAAATTGCAAGAACCGTGTGAATGAGGGTGTCGTGTAAGATTGCGAGCGAGCGAATTGGTACCCCCCCTCCCCCCCCCCCCCGTGTGGTTCCATAATCCCGATGTTAGAATAAATAACAGCAACGTAAGAAATAGAAGCCCGAGTGTAATACGAGATCTTGAATCGAGGATGAAATGTTTAAATTATGCCCTATTCGGGTCGCTGCTCCAATTCGAGCGCTCTGATTGTAGACACCCAAGTAACGTATTCATTATCAGTCTCTATCGGCCAGTAGCTTTGAACTCGATAACAGGCCACCGTGCCACACTGTAATTTAACTGGGAGAGATGATTTCCTTGCAGTTCAAGGACTAATCACCTGCCTGGCAACAAGCTGCGGTCCCCTGAGGGCTATCCGCACCGTAAACAACCTGGAGTCGACTCTTCGAATATCAACGATTCAAATGGCCTACGATCCAGATACAGCGACAGACACAACACCGTGAGCGAGCACCAGCCACCCATCAACGGCCACCAGCGTGTCGTCAACGGATGCTCTGCGAACGGACATCCGAACGAGGTGAAACTTAACGGGCATACTTTCGTCAACGGGCACGCTCCTACGAGCAATCATCACGGGCCAACGAACGGGCACGAAGCCGCGATTAACGGGCACTCGAATGCCGCGGGCGAGCGTTCGTCTGTGAACGGCCACGCGGGCAAGGTGAGCGGGCATCCAGCTCACAGTAACGGATACCGAAGCAATCTTAATGGATGCCAGAATGGTTTGTACATCAATAAAATGGTGGCCAACGGGTGGGCCAGTCGCAGAGACGAGCCGAGCAGACCGTCCGGACTGAGCAATGGCCTCAAGAGTAGCTCGAACGATCGAACCAAGGGAATAACGCCCACGAAGGAGAATGGCAATTTAGAGAAAGCTCGGCAGATCGTTTTAGATGGTAAGAATGGAATGAACCGATCGGTTGTCAGCCAGAATGCCGTGAACGCTCGATTCGCCGTGAAGAAGGAAGTAGGCAAAGACTCGTTTGGCATATCAGCTGATCTTAGACAGCTACTCAGGCCCACTGTCGTTCAAAAACGACCGGAAATCATCAAGGTTGATTACGATCCGGAGGACATCAACGGACCGTACAATTTTCGCCAGCTATTGAGACCAGCCGAGTATCTGCCTACGGAATCATTGAGAAAGAGAAAGGGGGGACTGGCTTGCAACGGACTCCCGGTGTCGAAGGACAAAGTTCCTGAGAAACACGTGAAGAGAAGAGCGCCGCTGGCACCGAATCAAAATAAATTCGTTAACGCGAAGAAGTAACGCTGCGCGATGCTTGATCGGTCAAAATTTCTCAGAGCAGACGTTGGACGAGCAGTCAGATCAATGGTTTTGTTTAAAGAAAGGAGGAGACTAGTCGGAACAGCGATTAAAGCTGGGAAAAAGGATTACAGAATATCAGAGCGTGTGATATTCACATAAATTATTAGGCCTGCTAATCGATTTCATTCGTTTACACTGCTTTCTCTTCTAGGAATAATTATCATTCCTTTACTTATTCTATTTTATCTCCGTTGTTTGTTACAATCAAGCAGATTTTTGTTATTCGAACTTCCAACTCGTGATTTTCTGTTAAATATTGGGAATATTATACGCTCCTGAAATCGTCAAGCTTTTTCTGGCAATCTGTTGTATAAGGAAACAGCATTCGTCGCGATTCAAAATGGATGTGGTTGAAAGTTTTGATTAGACTTGTGATAATGAGCATGCAGTCTGAAGAAAAGAAATCCAACGTTTATGCCTTTTGAATCTGTTTGTGACTGTTTTGCAAGTACTCAAAATGTCGCCTTTGTTAGTTTATTTCGACCTCGCGATTGATTACTGCTCCCCCATAAAAGCGTGTTTCAATGGTAATCTATATTTAGAACTAGTCATGTGTAGCTTTACAAAAAGACTTAGATTGTGTTCGATAGCGTTAAAAAAATTTTGTTCACAAAGTTTCGACGGTGTTTACCGTGTATCATGGTATTTATATTTAACAAGATGAACGTAACTTGTAACGTATGACTAATATAATTAATCATCAAGTCTGTTTATTAGTGGTTGACCCTGTTAATTATTTGCGCATATGTGATAGCATGTCGAAAGTAAAGCTTGTATATAATATTATCATAGAAACAGGAATAATAATATGTTAAATATATATGTTGCGCTTTAGACTACAAACTTTGTTGTATTACTCATTCCACATTGCATAGGGCAATTTAAAAAAATAACTTTTTAATTCGACTGATATAAATTTCGAATGACGTGAAAGAATTTAAATTTCTCATCGAAAAATTAGTACTATATTAATAATATGCAACTATGCCGTGGAATTGTGTGCAGTACAATAATCTACTGTATTCTGTTTCTCTAATTCTAGGATGACTATCATTCTCTACCATTTCAAATATCCCGCGCTTGACTACGACTCATCGGCCCTAGCCAACCAGCCAAACAACTCGTGCATTGCATGTACGATATTCGAATACATTTTCAATCGAATACACTTTCGCTCGAATAAGCTCATCTTCGTTACTGACGAATGAAAAGTTATTCGTTACTCTTATTCAGAGTTCATTAATCGAATAAAATAGCGTGTAATACTATTTCTTATGCAACATTCATGTTTTTACCGCGTTCCGAGAAAGTGAGTTCAAAGTCTCATACCATGTCGCTCGTCAGGAAGTCCAATCGTCGAGAAAACGCAGTCCCAAGTCAAAAACCTCGTCAAACGGATGCTCGAAGCGTATTCTTCTTTTATCTGTTGTACTTTTTGAAAAAAAAGCACAGAAAAATTACGCGAAATGTTACAGAACACTGGACTCGCGAACAGCCACCGACGAAACGTACCAACAACTTCGCGGGATACGAGAGGGCGCTGCTGCGCCCCTACGGTGGCGGACTCTTGCTTCTAAAGCAACTTCAAGAAGCATATTTGCGCGGCAATTTTAAATCGCAAAAATATTCCACACTCGTTGAAAAGTGGTATTCATTCCTCAAACGGGAAAAGCACTTAAAAAAACCAACAAACTTATTCTTACAATTGATTTTTCATTAAAGAAACGAGATCAGTGTAGATATTTTAAAGAATTTCCTTGCATTCACTTGTGAAAAACGATTTTATTAGATGCAAGCAGTACAGTTATTCTTTCAATTCTGTTCGTTCGATGAAGAGTATAATTAAGGGCAGTTTATAATGTTGCGTTAAGCGGGCATAAATGGATAATAGAAACAAAGTAGAAACACGCCATGCCGCAGGAAAACTCGATACCACGAACAGTTGCGGTCGCGTCGCCGTCGCGTCGCCCATGTCGCTGGCGTCGCTGGATGTCGCCGCCGCGATTGGTGGACGGGCCGGGAAGAGGGGCGTCTAGGGAAATAAGTGGAATGGCTCGGCTGTCGCGGAGGGTGTTGTGTGGGGGCGGCACGGGAAGCGAGAGGGGTGCAACGAACCCTCTAGGCTCGGTTCGAGTCTACGGAGCGCGGAGTTGTGTTCGAATCATGGCGACACCCGACCCCGTAGACCCAGCCACCCTAGAGATTAAGACCCGTAGCATAGAACAGACACTACTCCCACTAGTGAAGCAGGTAAGACAATTAATCGGGAAGTGGCGGAAAGGAACGCTCGTGTGCTCTAATCACTTTGTTTCTTTCTTTTTTTTCTCTTTTATTTGAGCCGCTTACACACACTCCCTAGCCTTTAAGCCGTGATAGGTTAAAGTCTTTCCTACCCCACCGGCTTTGCCTACGATGCGTTACGTTCTCTGTTGCACTCCGTGTCGTCTATAGAGTAAACCGCGTGCCCGTGTGTGTGTGCGTGCTCGTAATCCTCCGCCAGTGTGTACATGTGTAATAATGCACGTGTGGAACGAGCGTGTATGTACGCGGAACCGGTGCATGTGTATATTATTCGTGGGGAAAGTGAGAGGATCCGCGTACATGTCAATCAGACGGAGAGAGAAAGAGTCGGCTGTCGAGTGAGAGGGGGCGGGGTAAGACGGGCGAGAAGGTTAGTTGCACGCAACAAGGACGGACGACGCACCGACCGCTTTACAGAGCGGGACAGACCTATGAAAAGAGCGCGTACACGAGAGATTAAGAGTTACTTAACGGACTAGCGCATTCAGTGTCAACCATTCCTTCGATATCGATTCGATCCTCACGAAAATACCGGCCCTGCGACTTTAAGAGGTTAAACTGGAACAGTGGGATATTTGACAGTTCCCACGCCGGGCATGTGCTTCGTATCATCGAGCGACCGAGCCGCCACGCGATCCATGTAACAGATATTTTCGTATTTCATCGGTCTCTCTCTCTCTCTCTCCCTCGAGCCTCTCTATTTCGCTCTCTCCTCCGCGACGTTCATCTTTCTTTCCCCGTTGTATCTTTTCTAACCGCGACTGCCTCTATACTGACGCGTATATACGTGTGTGTGCATATATATATATATATATATTCCTAGGGTGTCACGTGACCAATCTTTCGTGCCGCCGCGTCGATTTCGAGCTTTTTCGCCGTAATGTTGCTGACGAATTTTCGTTGCGTAATCGCGAACACGTGCCCGACGGTATTTCGCGTACGGATGTGGGAATACATAAAGCTGAAACGTGGCGCGGCAGTCAAAGGGCGTCGAACGAACCAAACATGAAAAATGAATTTGAACGAAATCTGAATTCGGCAGACACCTGGCGTCGTTAACTTTGGTAGTAGAGTCGGCACCTTGTTTCGATGATAATGACATTTACGGGGCACGAAAGTTTCCAAATTTCTTAAGTTCTTAACGAGAAAATTGTTTTTTTTTTTTGTTTTACTTTGTTTACGAGCTAGGTTAAAGGGAAAATTATAACGAAGTAAATATACGTGGGCTATAAATAGAGGCCAGTATGCTTAACAGCGTAGACTGTTTTGTAAGAAACTTCAGTCGTGTGATTAATGAAACGGCGCGCACGTGTCGGTGTACTTTATTAACTCCTTTTTTCTCTCACTTTGCTACTAATTTTGGCGCGGTAAAAGGGTCAAAAAAACAATTCGGTCCCTTTCAATTTTCTTAGTATTTGATTTCTGTGGCGTTGATCCCTTTAATCTTCGCTTGTTTACAACGGTGAGTCGCTTTAATCATCCACTGAGATGTTTCTTTCTTGCTGCAATGTTTGTGTTTTAATGTGATATTTAAAAGGTATGCACATTATCGATCATATGTTTGAGGCCACTTTGGTGACTCTACGTTCGAACACAATGAATAATTGTCTAGATGATTATTTATTCAATATTATTCAAATAATATGCAACTGCGCGTGGCAGTGTACATGATGTAATATAAACATTAAATCGGGGGAATGAAAATAGATGGGAGGCAAGTACATGAAAATTCTGGAATAATGGAAAGAGCGACGTACAAACAATAATGAAGACTATGTTAATGGAAAAGATGTTATAGACGAGAGTAAAATTTCATAAAACCTGAATCGTTTATTCGGACACACAAAAACAGAACTGTTGAATAAATACTTTCAAGTTTCATAGCAAACTTTCGATATAAACCTCGGTTAAAAATTGTTTTCAGTTCAGTGAGAGGTCGCCTTAAGCATATGATCAATATTGTCCTTGTTTTTATTTCATATTACTGATATCGAATTTACACCATATGCTTAGTTCCTAAATTATGATAAAATGCACCAAGATTTTTAATTTTAGATATGGAAGTAGTAGATCAGTTTTAGCTTTATAATTTTTGTGTGATAAAATGTAATAACATCTATTTGGGTATCAAGAGATCATCGATAAAATTAGATATCGGATAGCGGTCTCATACTTTTGGGATTGCAATACTTTACAGATACACGTACCTACATAGTTTTATAAACTCCAGATTAATTAGAATATTGATTTTTCACGATATAGCATAGTATATTTGAACGTCGATAATCCGTAGGATGTAGTACGGTATTTATTCCAAAAACTTCTTAGAATAGATATTGAAGTAAAAATTACGTGGAAGTGCATATTACTGTCCCTACGATTCGATTCAAGGCAGCCTGCTTGCTCATTTAGGCGTATTTGAAAGAACGAATATCTTCAAAAGAATCCTCAGTCGACCATCACCTTTTATCTTTGTCATTCCGAATCTTTTGCCTTACGTACGAATCAAGTCTTCAAACGCAAAGCTCGATTCACAAAAGGCGTCGTTAGGAAAGGCATGAGAGCAAATGAACAGGTTCGAGTGGATTCTCTTCATCCCAGGATTCACCTAATTTAGCAATCACAGATCTCGTTTCCTGCGTCACTTTCCATTGAGCTACTTTCAAGTGGCCATTCCAACATTTACATACCCTACTGCGGGAATAATTACTCAATCCGAAGCCAGATAATTGGATAATTTATTCGCCGTATGTACACATGAGCGTAAAACTTCCCTAGAATATGACTTGATAGATATTTGTTCCTTCCGAGACGACTGACCAATTTAAATAAATGTTATCAATGTGTGTAAGAAGTAGCTGGGTTACGCGAACGGGGGAAACGCAAATAGCCACTGGTTAGCCGTATTTTGAAAATAACAGAACAATAGGAACGTTTCCAATCATTACAAACTCTGCCCACGCACACGTACTTTATAAATGCACAGTACATTTCACATTCATGTATGCCTTCCATTCGATGTCCAGAGCGTATTTACTGAAACGTAGGCGAGACAATGAAATCCTCTGCGCAACGTGACTATAATTTATCTTCAGGGGCGATTGTTCTTCAATTTATACCAGCTAAATGATTAGAAATCTTGGGGGAACGCTAGAATATTTATGACAAACATTACTCGCGTGTAATGAACACAAGAAGAAATGCAACTACTAGTTCCTAATAAAAAAATAATTGAAAATAAACAGTACTTTTATGCGACTGAAAAAATAGTAGTACATAATTTAAAGTAATAATACTCTGAAACTATTGAAGCAACTAATCGAAACACTAATGAATTAATAAATAATTATTGCGGTGCGACAAAATTTAGGAAGGAATTCCGTAGGGTTTGCAATAATAAATCACAAAGGTTTAGATAATAAATTATTTGTGATTGCACAGAAAGTTGGGAGATGAAAAATATTTGTAGGAACCCGGCGTCAGAGTTAGATACGGGGGCACGTTACGTGTGGCTTTGATAGCAGATTGAAACGGAACCGATCAAACGACCAGAATCGCGAGCCTGTCGCGGCGAGAATTATTTCGGGTCAAACGGAAAGCGAAATATCAGTCGCTCGTGAACAACCTTTGTGCCCCATTAAACGACGTTATGCGGCGCGCTAGTGTACAGTCGCGAACAAACGCGAAATTGATGTGTATTGGTTAAACCTCTTAAATAAAGCGCGCGGGTGTCTGATGCATGGCACAGAAGGCGATCGTTACCGGACTGCAGCCACTTGTTAGAGCACAGTCTAGCCGCCCCCTGGCTCTCCTTCATCCACACCTTTCTTGCTTTTACCTTTTCCCTTCCCAAACCCTGCAACCCCCTGACAGAGACCTTCGACCTACGCTTTTCGCGCAGACTTTTCCTTGCACTCCGAGCTTCAGAGTGGCCGAGCATCGCGGTCGATGTTTTATTGACCATTGGCCGGTCGATTTGTTGGTAGACCGCGATCGTTCTGTTTGCAGTCCCGTTCCCCCGACTTCGTCTCGTAGAAGTCTTATTTTTGGCTGAAAGATCGCTGCTGCTGCGTTTAATACATTCGACGGCATTTGAAGCTTCTGGATTCTGGTGGAATCTTGGATCGTAATTTGCAATCGAGGGAAAATGTCAGCTGTCCTCGATTCTTTATAGTTTGTAGAATAAAATTAATTGGGTCGTCGTATGATCTTTTCTTATGCATTGTTAATGGTGGCGTAGGTAAATTCGAGCCGTTTTCACGGACGCTTCAATTAACCCTCGTTCTACGCTTCAACTCCCGCTCTGATATCATCGGTGTGTTGAGATTAATGACTGGGGGCCATCCATCAGCCGTTGTCAATCACGAATGCGCATTAGACACTAATTATAGAGCAATCAGAATATTCGCGTGGCAGAATTTTAGAATTATACAATTTATACCTCTTTAAATTCTTCTAGAAATGTATTTTCAAAACAAATTTCAATATGTGTACATTTCCCATGTTTCTATTTCCATCGCTGCTCGATCGCCGTTAAAAGCACACAGATTAAGCATATTTTACATCCTCAAAAGGCAATATTTCTGTAACGAAAAGTACGGTGGTATCGGAGGTGAATCTAGAAACTCGTTCCTTCTAAAATATTCCAAATGTCGAGTGGATCCTTAAATATATATCTTGAAATTTCCCTCCGGACATTTTCCTTCCGTATTTTGGCTCTGTGCAGCGTTCAACTACGTCGATAGTTTTGCCGAAGCTTTTCCAAAATGTTTCTAGTGGGATCTATTCTAACAACAAATCTAAATCCTAACTCGTTACGAAATATCTAAGCTCCCTGTTACCGTACCCGAAGCCCACTTGTTATTTCTTCGTTCTCGATAACAATGGTCCCAATTCGCGTGCTCGTTTATAGCCAGGCGACAATGGATTACACAAATCCACAACGCAGTCATTCCTTTTTGCCAACTTTTAATCGTAAACTTCCCTCTGGGTAAAGTGAACAGATTTTCAATTGCCTTGCATAAATTTCTGTGCTCCATTTCCTTCCTCTTTCAATGGTTCATTTCATATTCCAATTCGGTCTGCGACAGGGGTGATCCATCCTTCATTACCTGCTTTTGGGGATGGAAAAAGAGGTTTTATATTGCGGGGAAAAAAGTGACGACGGTGACACGCTGGTGGACCACCAATATCTACTGAGAATTCCTCGGCTGGCACACTTGAACACTTCAATTAACCTCGATCTTCGACCTAACCCCACGCTGATCCATTACCAACGCGTTACGATCGCTGTCTACGGCTGCTGCAGACTTCCGCAGCGTCTGTCCTTGATTATGAGCGGGAAACTCTGACAGATAAATGGGGCCACCAAGTACCAAACCGCCTTCGAATATTCTTCAAGGGAATTTGTGTCAGCTAATGAATCTAATCATTGCTTTGTCGAGGACACGTTCCTTTCCTTATACTCGTTCCATGGAATAAATTCTACTAATTGAAACTACTTTAGAATCGTCTTAAAACCAGATGTTCTGTTTTCTTCGTATTTGCCCCTACTTTCAATTTATTCGCAAAGTAATTCGAGTTGAATTCTTGAATTAGGTACGTTATGCTTTCGATCTGCAAACTTTGAAACAGTTACAAACCGTGCTTCCTCCTTCCCTAATTTAATCGCAAAAAGGAAATTGTAGGATATACTCTCGGATTGGGAATATCGCATTGCCCGACTAATTCCCTTTTCAATTTCAACCACGATCTTTTATTAGATTCTGAAAGGGAACGTTACGTCCCCAAGGAGAATTTCATTGTTGAAGCCATCCAACAAGACGTCCGCGCCAACAGAATACGCCACTTTTGGTTAAAAGCAATTTAAGGCGACTCGTAGAAATTAACGTTTCCATCCAGCGTTCGAGTTAGGTGGTTATGCACACCTGTGATTAGCGTATCCAATTAACACGCCGCGATTTCCTGCCACGTCTGCGAAATCTCATATCTCGCGGAGTCTTTGGCGGCGAGCCTACGATTTTCCACGGGGAAATTACATCTCATATTTTTCCATCGTTCAGATGTTGCCGTGACTAAGGCCCTCCAAAGAGAGAACTTTCCGTGACAAGTGTGTGCAGTGAACTGTAATTTACGACCTCGAAAAGCACTCGGCCTTAAGGCTCCCTGCGAAGTCACTAAAGCTCAGACACGCTAGGAACTTTAAGTCGATGGGCTAGGCGTTATTAAAGAATTTTAATGAAACTGTTACGAGTTTGGCCAATTTCTTGCATCCTCGTGGCACGAAATTGGAAACTCGGCGCCCGGATTACAGCAGTTTCCGCGTTTTTAATGACGACACAGGTTACGCGAGAATATCGATTATTTTCTTTCCGTCTTGGGCTGATCGCCGAAAAAAAAAATATACTTTTAACCGTTTAGAAAGGAAAAAAGGTAAAACTTGAAATGCAACGTAACTTTGATATTTTTAATTGGTTAAAAAACACTGGGGGATTACACCTTGGCGTACAACTTTGACGTACACTAAAAGGATCCAGGGGTAGTAGAAGAGCCCTCGAAAGACAGCGCGCGTTCTTGGTCGAAAATAGATAGAATTTAGGGTCGCAATCAACAGGGTGGTATCTCATCAATTCGAGTGTGATCCTTCGCCTGCTGTGAACAATCGATATTCTCATTACGGGCACACCGTTGTGCTTCATCCCTAAAGTCCCATCATTGCAGTTTACGTTAAATAGAGGAAATTGGAGCGTAAAATTAACTGTATAGATATATTCACTTCAACTATCCCATGTGTACCCGTGCCTTAATTCCGATTCATCAGGGATAATAACACGTAAACTTGGAGGATACTTTTAACTTCGAGCCGAAATTTCTAACATTCAAACTCCATTTGCTGCTAAAGCGATAACTCGTTCTGTTATCAAATAAATTCGTCCCCTCGAATCCCCGGTGAAATTCCCGAATTTCCTCGACTAATCTATAAATTTGCTCCTTGAAATTCTCGAGCGCGCAGCGAAGCAAAGTATGAAGAGAAACTTTCAGGGACGGCTGGAACTCTGCAAGTTTAATCATTTATCAAAATTCTTTCTCGAGTTTCATCAACATGCAGCGTTTTTTCTCACGCCTCTTTTAACTTCAGCTTTTTATCTCGCTTTTAAACGTAGCTCGATAAGGTTTCAAGTGCAACGTGAATTTGCAAACAGCCCTCCGAGCCTTTGTAACGGTGCGCCGCTTTCGACAAATCGCGCGAAATTCGTACAATTGGCAATTCTGGCGTAGTGTCGTTTTTGGTTTCATCAGCGAACGTGATACAGGCCTTGTTTGTCAGAGGAGAAAGTTGCGATTTTCATTCAGCACTCGCGAGAACATTCTCCTCGCTTCCAGGTACAATGCCGATTTAGTACGACTTTGAAGTTTCATTCAAACACCCGTCGGCAAATAGTTTGGAAGCAATATGTGCGTTGTGCGCAGCAAAGATAGTTTCCGCTCGCATGCGGTGGCAAACATGTCAGAAGCCATCGAACAAACTAATATTGACCGTCGGTCTATCCAACGATAGTGAAACCTCGTTCGATCAGCATTCTGGCACGGCTGGGTAAGAAGGGCTCCCATCCAGCATTATCACTGCACTTGGGGCGGAATTTTTCATAACTCTTGTAGTAAAATCGTGAAATCTTGGCTCCAGTCGCGTGAGATTATATTTTAATTCGTCTTGATAGAAGGATATTGCCTCGAAATGCGACTTTTCTTTTGCAAGACACTTTTGCCCATTGGCGATACAAAGGACTTTACTCTGACAAGAATTATATTTGTGTCTTATATTTTTCTCGAGCAGGATGCCTTGAGATAGATTTATTATTATTATTATTAAAATTTTAGTTTAGGAACTTTTTTATTTTAACTATGTTTTAAAAAATTTCAATTATTTTAGGAATAATAAAATTTTGTAAAAGTTTTAACACTAATATTTTGTGAATCTCTTCGTAGCACGTGTGGATTGTTGATCATGCCCAGCGTTGCGAACACATATTATCAAAATGATATATAGAAATTCTGCAATATTGAATAAATACGCGGTCAGACTGATTTACCCACAATTTTCATTGCGGTATTTGCAACAATTGAGAATTATCCGGCATATTTAGCTGAAATAATTGACGTGGCTGTTTATACTGTTCCTCGAATACAGTTTCAACCGCAGTAATCGCGCTTCTTGGCGCACCGATTTGCCATCCTTTCGCGAAATCGCATTTCTGTTGAAAATCTGTCGCAGCTTCTAGCGACTCGACCCAAATCTATAGAGTTACCGAACTCTATGGAAAGTTTAGTTCGCGCGAATCGAATACCCCCGAGCCTAATGTATCTTTTCACTTCCGCTTGAGGTGTGCACCCTGTTGATCATAGCAGTTGCGAACATTTTCCAATTCGCCACCTAATAAATCAAATGTTCCACGCCATTAGAAATCTCTGAGCACCCTTGTAGAATTATTCACGTTTGTGAAAAACAGACAACACTCCATTTAAATCCCCATGCTCCAAAATCATCGGTGAAAACATCGTGCCGAAAAAAAAAAAGATAATCTTCCAATGATAGTCTATCAATTTGCACCGGAGCAATTTGTATCGTTCCCTGTAAACGCGGCAATCGTATCGAAAGCTCTCTGATGTGGCTCGCCGAGCCCGTTGCACCATTAACAGCAAACGTTGAAAATTTCAATCTTAAACGGGCATTTCGTTTTTATCGCTGGCCGTGTTAAATACTGCGCGATAAATCGCTCGTATCAGTGGCCATCGTGGCGAGGAGAAAACCGGGCCTTCCGCTATCTTATGCAGAGGGACGCGTAGAAATTGTCCGTCGAGCTCCCGTGCTGCCTCGGGTCGCGGACATGGCAGGCGGGATATATTAGAGGGAATATAAAAATTGCAGCAACGTACGGTGGCGTTTCGCAGTCGGCGCCGGGCGTTTTAGTTGCTCGACGGATGACAATTTCCATGAAGGAACACCGGCCGCCTAGTCCGCGTCGGGGAAATTTCACTCGGTCCCGGGGACGCCCGTGGAAAAAATCGCTCGATGAAAATCCGTGGCGCGACGTTTCACATTGTGCAGAATTCGCTTTATTATCCGGCCGAGGGAAAAGAACTGCGGCGGGGGCCGGATCGAAGTCGCAGAACCACGAATCGTTTAGAGCGAAGTTCGCAAAGCCGAGAAAATATGGGACGACCCAGGCGAAGGAGTGAATAAAAAGGAGAGAGAAGCGTGTGGGAGTTTCCTGCCGTATATTATCTTCTAAAGGCTCCTGGCTAAATGAATTAAATCGATCGCTTGAAAAATGGGGGAGGGTAAAAAATTTCGAGGTAAATGTCGTTAGCTTCGAGTTCGTTTTTTAGGAAAGAAGATAACGTGCCGTGGATTAGTTTAACGGGAATATTTTTCATTTAATGTGTAACGAATTGTTTCTTTATTGTAACGATACTAAATTCTTGATAAATAGTGAAATTATAAAGTTCGAGTGTATTTATAGGTGGTTTCATTTAATTTCTCAGATGAAAGCTGGGGATAGCTTTCTGTCCTGCTTTTATTTGGCTCGTACGTCTCTCATATATTCCATGCAAGTCATCCATTTCAAACTAATTTGCCAAAGAGACGATTCAATTATTTTCTTTCGCCGACATCACTGTGCGTTATTATTACACAGCCGTAAGTTTGTAAATTTTAAATACATGCAGAAATTTTTAGGGAAATGATGCTTCTCTCTAGTAGTCATGCATACAGATTGCCTGCTAAAAATTAATAGGCACAGATATGAGCAGCACTGGCACCATGTTCTCCACCGGAATCACCGCATTTCGTTTCTTTATCTAAAATACTGACAAAAAGTAGCGTTAGATACATCACATAACCGCGCTTTAGAGAACGGTCTTAAAAAATGTAGGTAGTAGACGCTAGCGATTAGAAAATTGCACGTAATCATAATTCCAAAATACGCGAAATTTAAAAAGTCGGAAAGTATTCCCTCGAGTAGATGAGCAAAAGAAAAGGGCAGAAATGAATTATTCTTAGTCGATTGGCACTCTGCAGTGACAGTTCTTAATGAACCGAAATGCAATTAGATGATACTGCACTTTCTGCTGTTCGTGGAAAAGAAGTTTAGATCATTTCTGAGGAGAAAATAAAAGTTCAGGACTCTGTTAAGATACAGAAAGCAAAGAGACAAAGCAACGTTAATATAAACTGGGGAAAAAGCTGGCGAAGAAAACGTGATTCTTCTTGTGTTACACAATAGGGCCCTACCGTCTATCAACGAAAAAAAAAAAAGTATCGTCGACGACAAATATCAAACAAGGGAACATCAATCTTCATCAACTCCTAGAATTGATCGTTCACAAAAGGAAATCAGATACCCGAGTTTCTTTTGTCCCTTCCAGTGGCTTTCAGAGGTAGTTTACATGTAATCGAGATAGCATAACCAGAAGCGTTTCACATTCGAGATCCATCCCACAGGATTCGCAATTCACCATTTCCCGGGGAGCATAGATCACGCAAATTTCTCAAACATACCTCGAATATTTCAGTTTTATTCAGCCCCCGCAGCCTTGACCTTAAGGAATTCCCTCTTCCAACTTATATCACTCTCGACTTTCCACCAATTTTTGCATTCCGCCACTTCAATTTTAGCTTTAGCGGAACATTTTAATAGCGCGTGCTTGCAATTATTCCGACGTTATAATAACATCGTGGTTCACGAAAACATCAAACAAGCTCAGAAACATTCTTAATTGCTGCACTAGGAAGCTTAATAACATGCTGGCCCCACTGACATACATATTACATACCTGTATCCACAGAAAATACAAGAATAATTTACACGCTTGCTACAAACTCACCTCGAGCCTCTTACACGCAGTGAACACTTATCAAGAAAATATCCCACCCTCAATTCTCCCCCACAGTTCTCCTCCCACCCTTCTACAAGAAAGAAGTTCAGAAACTACGCGATTGCTCCAAAAGACGCCGTTTAATTTAATACATTTTCCGTGTCTGCGCCGTAAACATTATCCCCGAAATGCATAACGGAGGGGGCGGGATATCGTTACACGAGGGCGCAGTCGGTGCACCTCGGGGACGTCGGGCTTGTCCTTTCGCGAAAACGAAATTTTAAGTCCGGTGCCCGGACGGCGGCGCCGGGGCCGAACGATCGGGGAGGGCAGTGTGGCTCGCGCTAGAAAAGTAGAACGAACACGAAACCCGCGCGCGTTGCTCAGCTGCGATCATGATTTCTCACTCAACGGATATGTACGATATGTTCTAGGCACATCTTCGACAGGCGAAACAATTGAGTTCGTAGGTATAATGGGTTCGTCCATGGTAAGTGTTTTAGCGGGTCAATGTTTCACCGACACACAATCGCTACGTACATGTGGTGTAACACTATTAGAGTTACATAGTTGACTAGCGGTACTCGAGTGGTGTTTGTTTACATGTGACTAGAGAGTGAAAGAGAGAAGACTAGACCGCCTTTAAATGAACGTTTACTTAACGAGCTTTTGCAGACGTTGTTCTATAGATCGATGTGACTTTTAGTGGTGAAAAAGGGAGGAAAGAAAGAGAGACGAATAAATGGCGTGATAAGAGAGAATTTTTTGATTGCGCTAACACGGTTCTGTAGAGATGTTATCGATCGATTGTTGTGTGTGATTAGAGAACAGGGGAGGATTGTTGCCGCCTAATTCAACGTATTTGTTTCGCGGCGTAATTCCCCAGCACTCTTTCGTTTTTCGTTCTTTCCGTTCCGTTCTCCCAGTAGCTTATTTGTCGGGCGCAGCATGGTCTCGGTATGCATCTCGATTTACTGTGCTGACACGTTGTTTTTTACATTAGAGTTAGAGGAGTTTGAAGTTTCCACCGGCAAGATCCATGGAAACAAGTCCGTGGGACATTTCCACGGGCCCGCTTCTTTGGAGCTTCGCGGTGAAATACTAGAGAATTCTGATACCTACTGCTTCTCTGTTTGTTCAATTCGACACCGTTCGAAACGTGACTGAAGTAATGGTTTGAAATACTATAATACATTTGGTGGAACTTCTTTCTAGCGACACGGTTCAATGTTGTTGTGTCTTCTCCGAAGAATAATAATTTCAATAATTTGTCAATCATGTAGGCTGTTATAATTTAAGATACACGTCACACACACACACAGCATTTCTTTCATCACATTCGAGAAGTATTAATAATTTTCACTTTCATTCCAAACATAGAATTCAATCGTTGATAGAATACCCGCTTATTGCACGATGTTTGAATTAGGTATATTAATGGAGAGGAGCATTAAAAGATTCTCGTCGCGCCTGTTCCAGACCCATTTCCATAACCACTTTAATCTTTCCCTATCTCCATTTCGTCGTCGTTTCCGTTCATTTACTGCGTACGATCAATTCGAAGGAAGAGTTAATATTCCATTAAAAGGGTTGCGACGTTTTCGAACATCGTCGCCCGAAGCTATCGCGCGATTCAGCCTGCATCCTCTCGGCGAAGAGAATTTCATTACAAAAATTAAGTTCCACAGAAGGCGAGGGGCGTTTTCGCGAGGTGCCTTATTTTCTCATACAAATTAGCTAATGCAGGACAACGCGAGCAAAAGGACCCGTGGCGAAACTGTACTAATCAGCAGGGAATTAAATCGAACAGTTCCTCGTGAGTTAAGTGTTCCATTAAAAGGGGGGCTATCCGAAGTCGTAATTCGCTGCAAATTATTTATTTAATGGAGCATAAAACACCGACTGTATCTGACACGTCTAGGGGGCGTACAAGAGGTCCGTAAAAAAAAAGGGAAGCCCTCCGGTATTCGGGGTAACTGCTTGCATAGTAAAAAGATGGGGGAAATAGCGTAGCTTGTCGAGTGTAAAAGCAAATTCGTGATTTTTTATCATTCCGATGAATTAAATTCATAAGCCATGTTATCCAAAGGGACGACGGGGAGAAGTGAATCATATTATTAGATGTGCGTTTTGCAATCTCTAAGAATTATCTTAGTTAATAATTACTCGGGTCGGTGGAGAATTTTATGAACATCTATGGCGACGAATCAGAGTCTGGAATGTAAAATTTGATTAGGTAAATAGATCCTGAAGGATTACTGTTCACTCTGTATGATTAAAGGGAAGCTCAATCCGCTGTCGTCCAGGTGGTGTACGTACATAAAGTCCCATCGCCGCGATACGGGATGAAAGAGCCCCGTAAAAATTGAACTTATTCTTGGGAAGCCAGGCAGAGCCCTCCAAATCAATGCAGGACGAAATGGAATGCTTTATCTGCGGTCTTAAAGTCGGTTGAACCTCATCATTCACGAAGATGTGTGGATTTCTTGTTCACCCCCGATAGGATGGTACATTTCCTCCTTTCCACGACCGTGCCTCCTTTGTGCGTCAAGTAAATTCGATACAGAGCATCCTTGAATGCAGATCATGTTGTGGAAAATGTTGTACAACGCCATCCATTAGCCATTAGCATCGTAATCATTTTCGAAACTGCATTGATTAAAGGGAAGTTTATTAAAGAAAAATTCTCCCGTGTAGAAACCGCCTTCTACAGGTATTAATTCCACGGTAACTGTTTGTAGTGACATACCTATCTGTGCTATAACATTAAAACATATTTCTTTATTAATAATTATTAATCGAGAAGTACCTGTTCCGCGCTCTTTCATTCGAAACTCCATTGACCTTATTCCAAGCTTTAAGATTCCTCTCGCAGCGTGTTATTTAAACTCTCCCTGAGATTACTTTGAACAAGACATTTTCACGGCTGTGAAATTCAGAGTGCTGCACTGCCTTTCTCTCACTCGAAGTAGTAAGTCAGCCGCGCGGAATTCCTCGTTTCCCCCCATATGTCGCATTATAAGTATATATAAAAGTATAGCACATAGGTCTCACGAAAGGCGTTTTCGGTGGCTTGGATTTAAGATATTTACTTCTGCAAGCCCTCCGTAAATACGGCAGTACATACCTCCATATTATATGACACAGATAGATCAGACTCTCCCTGGCCAGTGAAAACCGATTTCCTAGTCCCCCGAGAAAGATAATCGGTTGCGACACCACCGCTCAGCTGTTATTAACAGTGACCATCAAAGTTTTACCATTCGTGACGGATCTTTCATATTCCACCGTATTTATCATCGCAAAATAAGAAGCTGATTCTAATCATTCTTGCCGTTTCGAATTTCTGAGGCAGAATCGTTTTAAGTACGCCTCCGTGTGCCTGCAATAGATAAGAGAATACAGCCTGTCGATTTATGCTAACAGTGAGCTTCAATTTCGATTTACAAAGAGCCTGCCAAGGATTCCCCTTATTTGCTGCGTGTTTCGCGACAGAAAAGGTTTCTCGAACCGTAAGGCTAGTGCAAATATGTACGAGAGTCACGTTTTCTGCTCTGCGTCCTCCTCTTACCTCATTTTGGTGCTCGGCTTTTTTCCCCCCTCTTCCTGAAGATTCTTCGCTCAGTTGTCGCTCCTCTTTGCACCATTTTTCTACTGGCCTACGTGCATACAATTCTCCGTCCCGTTTACCAAAACGGGAGAGGAGAATAATCTGGAAAGAACTCTCTCCGTGGAACGACCGAAACCGTCCGGCTATGTACGGCCCTATTCTACTGGAGCGCGTGTCTGACCACGCGCGATCCTCTTCTACTGACCGAGTGTAATTCGAAGTTTTCCTTCTTTCCCCGGTTTCCTCTACACGATCTTCCGCATAAATACCACACTTTTGTTATAAAAATCCTTATGTTTCATCAGCTGGCTTCTTTCATATTACATTGCCCACAAAATCTTTTGAGAATTTTACTACGGTATTGATGTTGCAATGCATCGTTTTTTTTTCTTTCTTTCTATACTTACCTATGTTTCTATTCTTGCCCATGATATTGACATCTTTGGTGTTGAGGAAATTTTAAACCTTACGACGTGAGAGGAAGATTTACCTGTTCCTGCGACTGAACCTCTTAATCAGTACGATACGTCAATGTCGAAGTTGTTGAACCGTCAAATTGGACATCGGACTTTTTAAAGTCCATTTATGTCATCGCCTTCCGCGAAGCTGTTTTCAAACTTACTCGATTTACCAGGAAACCGAAGCATTCATAAAAGTAGACCACTATTCCAGACACTTTTTAGAGAGAGTAGAATACCGCTGTTGAACAAGAGGTGTTGGCTTGACCAGAGATTATTTTATGAAATTATTTGCGAGACACACGTAGAAGTATCCATTGTGTAGCAAAGAAAGTGCATGTCGACGTGAACCGACTGTTTTTTACGTGATCGAGCCGAACGTGGTCGGGTAAAGCGTTGTTAACGGTTGGATAATCGAATTTTTCCCGCCACTTTGCCGTCGAATGCGTAGCAGTTTAACCCGAGATTTACGAGCACGTTGAATAAATAAGGATGAAGCTTTACGTATGATTTACGATACGCCTGTGCACGATCTCGATTAATAGCTAGGTTACTGCATCTGTGTCGCTTCGATTCCGCGTCCTGGAATCTCGTGGCAACCGTGGGGGGACAGTTCTAGTTAAAAACCAATTCAACGTAGTCGCGTAGAAATAGCGCAGTTTAGAATCACCGTGTCGCGGTATAAGAGTATAAATGCGAGCATAAATACAGGTTGGGAGCAGATTCGTTGTTCGACCGGAAAAGGGTTGATTTCTCGCATAAAAATAAGTCGAAAGTGTAGAGTAATTTCTCGAAGGCCTTGCGTTGCTTCGCTCGCAACCAGAAAGCATAACACATCCATAGCAGTTCCTCAGTTCACGAATACCGTATTCCCAGAAACCGAATCTTCATCGACCTCGCCTCAACGCTCGGGCCCACGAAGCAAGCCTCGCACGGAAGAATCTACCTCGCACTTTCGCCTTATTCACGTCGGCCAAAGAATCGGTCCTTGCCCGGCGGCGCCGCGAATTCATCCCCCCAGCACAATATTTACAGAACGCATAACATCTATCCGTCTATCTTAAGTCGAGAGGGGAAGTAGGTCGAATCATCCCTCAAAGTTTCGCCGAGGCACGGCCGGAGATCCGGCGAAAAACCCGGAGACAAAGAATGGAAAGTCAACAGCGACGGAAATTAACGACGATCGAAGTCCCATTGTTAGACCATGCGACAAAAGACACCGGGGGACCGGAGGAGCCAGGCGTTCCCGTCGCTCTGTATCCAAGAAACTCCCGCGCTTTTTCGCTCCGCTCGGCGGAAAGAGGGAAAGGAAAAAAAAAGGGGGGAAGCAAGAATTCCCTAGGCGGAGGGAATACAGCGTAGAGAGGAATGCTCAGTGGGAGAATCGGTCGCGGCCGGGGCAGCCGCGGCGGGGGGGGGGAGGGGAAGGGGGGGGCAGAGGACAGGGGAGGGTGTTGGGGGAGCAGGCAAAGGGGGCCGTGGCAGTGACGTAAATGTGGAAGAGGGACCGTCGAGGGGTTGCTGGAAGAACGAAGGAATCGTGAAAATCGCGATTTCGCGGGCTAAAGTACGGGCCTGCCGGCGTATTGATTGTCGGTCGGTGGAGAGAGTCAGCGCGCCTGTGCTCCGACGTTTTCACGCATAGACCGAGAGAGAAAGGGAGAGAGAACAAGGGTGGAAGCGCGGCAGTAACGAGGAGTGGAGCGGCGAGGGCGCACGGAGGGCGGAGAAAGATCCGCGGGAGAGGGAGAGAGGGCACAGGGAGGGAATGAAAGAGGGAGAAACACCCTCGTCCCCGTGGTCCTGCCACCGAGTCGGTTTCGAGTCCAGTCTTCCCCCAGGCACTCGACAGGCCGGTACCTGTTTCTCGAAGCGACACGCGCTCTGTCGTCCTCGCAGCACCACTCACTCTCTCTCTCCACACATAGACACACACACGCGATCCACACACAGACACACCACGGCGCGAGGCACATATATACACGGCGTACGGAGAGAGGAGGCACGAAGTTCCACGCGTACTACACGTATGAGTCCAGCACGGGCGCACCGTATCGGCGCACGGTATATCTGTACATATGATAAAGACGAGCTCGTACGGCGAAAGATAGCGGTAATACAAGCAGAGGGATAGATAAAGAGAGAGAGAGAGAGGGAAAGGATAAACGTACGCGAGCGCACACGTAGAGAATACACCCACGCACAGAGGCACCCACATGTCTACTCACACTGTGTACACGCGTACGCGAGAGAGCGAGCCGCATACACGCAACGAGTGGTTATCATCGTCGTCGTCGTCGTCGTCGTCGTCGTCGTCGTCATTCTCGTCGCTCGTCATCGCCCCGGCGACCTGCACCACGCGCCACAGTCACAGGAGAAAGCGAACCAGGCCTGGCCTAGCGCCGTAAAACGATCAGGCCACATTTATCAAGTCAGCCTCCCAGAATCCCGTGGCAGAGAGGGATTATCCCCCGAGAGAACGGAGCTCTAAGCCTCGTGCCACTGTTCCATCCGCGCGAAACGGACACGCTTCGGGGATAGCCGCCCGTCTACTCAGCGAGCCTGCGATCCTGCCTAGCCCGCTGGACATTACGAATTCAGTATATCTCCGTTATGCACGCGTAGAAAGATTCCGGGGCTGGTTGGAGTATATACGCCATCGTGAGCGGTCGAGGGTGATCAACCCGTAAACAGCGCTGGGAAGAGCGAGAAGAGAATCCGCATTGACACCCCTCGAACGCGATCAGTGAGAATTTCATTCAGGAGAACCGAGCGCGTCTCTACTCTGCTCCAATCTCGGGCGGCGCGAACGAAACGAGTGCCCGCGAGACCCCGATGCTCTGATAAATTCTGCTAACCGGTTCGCGCTAACCTGGCTTCATCTCGTGTGCCAAGGTGCACGCAAGGAAAATTAGCGGCGGAAAGTCAGCCTGATCCGCCTGCCGGGTCGTGCACCCCCGTTTGAAGGGCGACGGCGAACTTTAAAGTCGGGTTCGTTGCACCGCTCCGATCGGAGACAAGTTCTGAGCCTGTGGCAGCAGCCTGAAAACAGTGATCTTCCTTCAAAAAAAAAAATATATATATATATATAAATTTAAATATAATATATTATACGAACGTCTATTTTTGTTTCCGTTCAACCTGGGCCCTTAGTTTAGAGAGGGCCCGCGATATTAGCGAAGATTAACGATTCTAATCATAATTATAAACGGAGAGAAAGAGAGGGAGCACACTTGTTAACGAACGAGATCACCTGCACCGACAGAGAGGGAAAGAGAGAGAGAGTGGGGGAGGGAGAAAGAGAGAAGATTAAATATTTCTATACGAGTATAAGAGGCACACATATCTTAACGATGTTGACGATTCATAGTATATTTTGATCATATTGAGAGCAAGGCAGGGAGAGCGTGCGAAAAAGGGAGAGAGACATAGGAGAGCCAAGAACCGACAAATCTCGACAGGCACAATAATAAAACGAAGATTATAATAGTAATATATAGAGATAAACGTAGATTATTGAACGGCTGATAGCGGGAGGAAGATAAAGAGGAGACGAAGATCATTGTTTAAAAGTTGATTACTACTCGATTGTCTCTATGCCTGCCGCATTCTATCGACGAGACAGAAACATGTACGACTGTGGCATGATCCCTGATCGGCAGGTACGTTTTCATGATAATATCACCCCTCGCTTTTTTATCTTTTAATCTTTCCACGTCGATGGACACTACTTTCGATTTGCGCCGCCCCCAATAGAGATCGATCCCCCTGCCGCGGAATTAATCGAAATAGGAATGTATTGACAAGGTGCATTTCCAATAGAACGTTGATAATTGTTCAGTCGTATCGAGCGTTTAAACCGGCCGTGGAAATTAAATGTATGCTCTTTTAAAAAACTCACGTTCGTTTTTTAAAAGGGAAATCCGCGTGCATTGAAAATATATATCTATGTTCCTTCGGTAATTAAAATATCTAGATTGAAGAGCACTTATTTTATCTGCGAACCGTGATATTTCCTTCATATATTCTCATATTTGTTAACATTCGATATTATTCGTCCATTGGAAACGTTTTATTCCGAAACAGAGGAGGCGATTCAATTTTTTCTCGGCGAACAATTAAAGCTTTCAATTATGTACCTATTTGCCAGTAATTTTTTTGTGGGCTCAGAATTTACAGACCAGTGAAAACAAAGAAATTAGAGTACATACATTAATGACCATCGAACTTGTTTCATACACGAATTTGCAAATGTTTGCTTTAGCTGTAGCGAAATTGCTGACAGTATCTTGTCCAATTTAACACCGATAATAACGGCTCCCAAATAGAACATGCTTAGTTGAGTAATAGGATTCGGGGAACGTTTATGCGAGACGGAGAAGACAAGTTGGAACAGCTTTGAAACCGTCGGATAGGTGAAAATATATCAGCGATATATTCTCGCGCGACTGCTCCATATAGGCCACGAGGAAAGTGGATTGTTATACGGTGCAACGATTGTTGCAAAGTACAATACAGAAATGAGCAGCCCTCCCTGCGACGTTGCTTTTAATGAGTTTATTAATGAAACGAGGTCGATGAAACAGATCGCAGTTGTCACTGCGTTAGAATGAAAAACGTAAACTCCCATTTGCAACGAGCACGGTTGACTTTCATCAGCTTTATTCGCACTTCAGGCATTCCAAATTCTCCGTCAGCTTCGTTACTGAAAATCCTATCTGTGTCAGACAGTCGACAAAGTCTTCGTCCAGGATTTATCGATAAAGTGTGCAATCCATCATTTTCTTGGTAAACACGAATTGAATGAGATAGGGGGATGGGGGGGGGGGGGGGGAGGATAGGAGAAACAAACGGGATGAAAGAAGCGAGCTGGAGGAATAAATCTAAAACGGCGGCCGCGTTTCTGCGAAACGACGCCTCGAGGCTGGCTTCTGATTGGTGTGAAGCTTTAAGAATTCGAAATGAAAATGTACAAGCGGGATCTTCGGGGGAATCGCGTTTAAATCAAGGAGCGCGGATCGTCGGAGGCCTTTCCTCATTTTCCACTGGTTCGTGGCAGAATTTAGTTGCTCGGCTGGGGGAAAATAAGATTTCCCTCCAGGTTCGTCATAATTTCCGTTTAATCTTCTCACTTAATATCCATTTTCAGCGCGGAGCTCTGATTCTCCCTGTGTATGTGAGATTGCGTTTGAAAGTTCCTCCAGCAATTTCCTGAAAAAGTGCTTCACCCATTTCGGTATCAATCCGTAACGAGTACTGCGGGGTTTGTAAAAATCTATTAAGCCTTGCTAATTATCGGACACCGAGGCTTGAACGTCGGGAAATTGCACATTGGAGCAAACAGCTTAAACAGCCTCGCGCGTTTACCGCGCTGCACCACCTTCGCGTGTTAATTTATGCGCAGACTGACTGCAAGCGACGTTTAATTGTAAATTTAAATTATTCCACGGCAGCCACCGTTATACCTACCTTGTATCACTTTGCGTCATAATTTGTGGCGCAATGTAGGTCCGCGTAAATTAACTTTTACAATGGGAGAGGATCCGAGAAACCTTGCGGTCGTAAATACAGTGAAGCTGGTATTCCTTAAATACGAATCTTCTGGCTGGCTTGATTTTCATGCTCGAGCGGAGTTTAATCGGTCAATTTTGATACTCAACCGCGAGAAAGATAATGGCTTAATTAATCAACGAGCATCTGGATATTAATTAACGCCGAGATGATGCTACGATAGCTGCAGTAATATTGCTCCTTCTTCGGTGTTATTAATTTATTAATTCAAAGGCGCAACTGCATCGCTCGTGCAAAGGAAAGAGTCTGTGGCGCTAATTAAAAGATAAAGATCCGCGAAATTAATTACGCTAGAATTAGAGCCTTCTCTTTGGCCCAGCGGTTCTAATTTATTTCGCGATTACTCGCATCGCCGAAGCTGGGAATCATTGATACGTGCGAGGATTTGATTAAACGTTACTCCGAGAGCCGTCCCAGGGCCTATAGATTCGCCCGCGGCCCTCTTGATCCAACCCTCCAGCCTTTTGGGGAAAATCCCCCAACGGAGGCAACGTGGCCATTCCGTGTCTTTACTCCCGAAGAAGAAACCGGGCTTTGCTCCCCCGGCAAGGTCGTCTGAACCAGGCGAATCCCCCATTAAACCAGGCTTATTACTTCTCACGGGGAACATTCCAAGCAGACACTTGACATCGTAAAAAAGGGGAAATATTAACTTCGAGTCCCGATAGCCCGTCCCCATCGATTCTATTTTATTATTATCGTTTCGTGCCTCGATGGTGCAGGTACTAAAACGAAATTGCATGAAAGCTTCATAGGAAAACAAGCATTGTAAGAATTCGCATTCTTAAAATGTCAATTTATTGGATCTGACTAAATTTAAGTTGATTCCCTCTCTTGAAATAGAATGTTGCTTTTCGAGAATTTTTCTTGAGATCTTAAGTGCCTGAAATTATTGGATTATTGGGTGATTAGATGTGAGTTATTGTGGTAGGAATTCTGTGGGCTTAATAGTCATTATATTTTCAGTACTCAATTGAGATCTCAATCTCGTCAGCCGGGTATCAGTATTTTATTTATTTTCTATGGATTTAAAGCATGGGGAATCAGGGAAGGTGAGGAGATAATAATGAATTCACCGAGCACTGGCCGAGAGATTAAACTGACCAAGGTTTCGCGCGATGGTTTATAATTTAAAGTCACGCGAGTCTGATTAACACACCTGTTAGTCGGACGTTTAAGTAATCTTTTCGCAACGATCGACACGTGCCTTCGTGTTCGTACGATTTCATCGGGAAGCGTTGATCGCGATAGTCACATTAATTCGCGCAAAATATAACCAGGGAAGGAAAACTATACGGTCACCACCATTCATACCTACAATTTGCTGCATCACAAGCTTTCTTCCTGTTCTTAAAATTGTGCAAGATTTTTCCAAAATATCCCTCTGTATTAAATTAAACAAATGTAATACAAGATTCGTTCTAATTACAGGAAATTTTTAAAAGGAAGAAAGTTGAAATAAAAATGGGTGTAAATCGTTAATTTGGGGTTGGACGATTACCAGTTGTTTCCTTGGAACAATAACCACTGACCCCTTTTATCTGTAAAGACTTCCCTTTGAGACTTTAATTGCTATACTTGGAAAAAAATGTGCAGTTATTATCCGAGGGTCTCTTGACGACCCGTGAATTCTTCTCCAAGGAGGATAAAAAGTGGCAGCAAGAAAAATGTGAGAAATTAATTTAAAATGATTGTGCTCCACCCTTACTCGAAACAGAGATACCAATATAGAAGGAAAGATTTCTTGCGCTTTCGTTTTGACTATAGTAAGCTTCCATTGCGGTGACGCGTATAATGGTGAACGTTGCTCGTTCGAGCGAGCAAATACTTAAGAATAGTAGTGTGTACCTTGAATGCGGACACGAAAGTAAACCGTGAATTCGTGTCATGAAGCCTGAAAGCAAATCAACCAGATGAGTTTACGCGCCATTCGCGCTGCAATAAAACTGCGTTCGAGTGTCTCTCCTGCACGGCTCCCTTTCTGTTACCACTTTATTTCGCGACGTAGAAGTAACGCCACTTAGAATCACTCTGCAACATATTGTAACGAAAGTAGATTTTTCTTTGCCGCGGCAGGTTGCCAATTTCTCCTTGAAATTTGGTTCTATGAATTAAAAGATAGGCGAAGAATTAAAAATTTATTAGGAATCAGAAATTTATTTCATAATGGAAGATGGAGACATAATGAATTGTTTGAAAATGTTTCCAAAGCAATAATGGAATCATGTAGACTACTTAGGAACATAGATTCTTGCGCAATGCTATCGTTTGAGGTGATGCGCATTCGATACTGATTAATATCGAGGCATGAATTTCACACAGACGTTAAGTGTTTCATAACCGTCTTTATTGAAATGCTAGAATTATGTTCCCAAGGGGAGATTATTTCATTGCGAAGCCATTCTCGAGATCGATTAATACCTAGTATTATTATAATGAAATAAATTGTACGAGCACGTTAATTCATTCCTCCATCCGCTCTACTCGTTCTCCAAATATAAAGATAGAACCAACAGGATGTGATTAGAGTAATACATCCACAAACTTTTCATTTTTATAATCAGCTTTGTAACTATTGACGTTCCCATTCATTCTTCTGGTTTAATTGACGAAGATCAATCTTACCCAATTTGGACGATTCTTCAAACTCCTTTCCTCACGAGAAATATTTACCTTCAACATCTTCTTTGCACGGAAACCTTTTTCGAAATTCATTCCCTTGAGAGGTATCCATCTGTTCCACCGCTACGCAGAATGCGCCTGCACCGTTCTTGCGAGGAGGAAATCTTATACTGGAAAGTGAGGAAACATCGCAATTGTGATCGATGAAGGGCGCCAGAGGGGGCGTTAGCGTCTCGCGATTTTCATAATCGTCCCGTTCCCGATCAGCCGTCTCCCCGATAATGAATATATCGTTCGCGTACGATTTCATCGAATCGTCGGGGGCATCGATTTCAAGCCGGTACAGGTCATTACAGTCGCGACGAATCGTCTCCCGTGGCATATCTACGGAATCACTTGGAATCCAATCATGGATAAACGGATTACGTTAACCCTGCGCTCTGTATCTTTGTTTACATAGCAGTATCGCGAACCGGAGCACGATGCAAAATCATCCTCCGCGCGACGAGGCAGTTTTCTATGCTGGGACGGCGCACGTTGCGATCGTTCGTGCACGTCGCATTAGAACGGCTACAGACCGCGGAGAATTTTCATTAACGGATAACCCTGATCCAACAAATTTCGATTGCGCCGGCTCGACGTAACGTTCAATGAGCTTAAATCAATCGTACACGAACGAATGGCGGGACATGAATTTTAAACGGGGCGATTTCGCTGTGAAACGGACATGGGAAGGGGTGTCAATTAAGTTCCTCTTTAGCCAACTCTTTTCAAAGATTTATTTTGTACAAGTAAAATTTAAAGTACAGATTTTTAGAAGATAAATGTGTTGAGGATTTTTACAAAGATCTTTTAGTTATTTAGAATTGTCAGGATTCAATTAATCGGAATTAATTAGGAAATTCAATTCACGATGAGTCGATGTTTGGAAATTTCGAAGCCCGCGAGTAATTTTAGTTGGGAATTATAATTGAATGGTGAACCGAATCGTATGTTGCATTTACGCGATGCTAAAAAGTATTGATGCTAAAGAACACTCGAGTGCCACGGCCCCAAGTATTTGTCTATGCAACGAGTGTACAAAGTTTTTCTACACAAAGGCGATCGCAAAGCGGAGGTCGACGGTCCATAATCGATATTCGGCGACCACGTCGCAGAAACATGTGGCGTTTATGATACCATGTAAATTACGTGCATGTAACGAGGATAGCATGCACCGCGGCGGGCGTTAGTTCTGGAACATTAATCGACGATTTTACCAAGGTCCAGTGTAAACGTAGATATTGCTATTAATGTTCTCCCACATTTCACCGGAGTTTACCTGTTACACGCGAACCGTTGTTCGCAAACCTGAAATTATCGCGTGGAAATTTCTGTCGTTTCGCTGTTCACATAATCACCGTTCAATTCACCTGTAATGGAGACGTAGTCACGGTCACGAGTTGTTACTGTTTACTGTACCAATCACACTTCATTTCTGAAACTAAAATTCTCTAATTTCAATCGTATAAAATGTAACAATAAATTACATTTACTTTGCTATTTAATATTCCATTTTTTTTTAACGCATTATTGCAGCAACTTGATTGAATTTAAAATGATATTACCACTTTCATTGCAAATATCTTTACTCCCAAAATGAATATCGAATGTTGAATGAAATATGCATCAAAGACATTAGAATTCAAAGTAAGGTTGGCCCACACCTCTGTAGATATTTCTCATATTCTCGGTGGTCAGTGCGAAAGCAGATGCGTGTGTCTTGAAAAAAAAAGAGGAAGAAATGGCCACTGGTTAAGGGCCCCTTGTTTTTTGAAGCTTTACTTCATGAAAGCGAAATGTTCGTGGCCTAGTTTGGAGGTAGTGGTTCAAAGTTTGGGGTCTGCTCCTTTGTCCCATCAGCTCCTTCTCCGTTGAACGTTATCAGCGTGTAACCGAGTGACATGGATGAGATAGGCTTCGTAGCTCGAAACTGAGGAGAAGCAAATTGTCCGAATAATACATTTTCACTGGTCTCCTAACTTTCGTTTCGCGGCCATGAAATTTACTTGTAAAGTTATATTTCAGGATATCCTTGGTCACCCAGTATTCGTCCACCAATTTTCTTCTCAATCCTGCCTCTTTTGAACCAACGATAACAGGTTAAAGTACTCTCCGGTTAGAACTCGTTGAAAAAGCTTATTTCTTCCCCGAAATTACTGGGCGATCACTTCGCCCCTCATTTTAACGTTACCTGCGATTGAAATTAAAACACAGTCGTGTACGAAGTTCCTTAGAAAAAGCTCGGAGCGTAAAAGGCTCCGAACGACAAATTACTTTAAAATCTAGAACGCTTCCTAAAAATTACAGCTAATTACACGTAGCTAGGCTAATCAAAAGGTGACCACATCAAAGGGAATTCCAGCTCCGAAAATTAAAATCACGAGTGCTACAAACTTTCATTCAAATCCAAACAAACAGAAATGTTTCACTAATTCCTCGTTCGAGAGCATCCCCATAAAAGAATCTAAAAGTCTCAACAACAGTGACTCTATCGAGGTGAAAAAGTCTAGAAACAATCCTCTCCCCCAAGAGTGAACGACAATGATTTATCATGGCGTTCGGAGTTTAGTGAGCTATCGTTCTTATTCGCGTTATACTTTCCCAACAAAAACATCAGCCAGTGGATGAATAAAGCGCGCGGAACAAAAGCGGAGCGAAAGGAGACAGGGAAGCTATGCCGTACGAATAGTTGTACCGCGGATGAGAGGAAAATGGCGAAATGAGGAAGCTCTGTGACGGATGGCGTGAACGGCGTAAAAGCACAGCTCATGCATCTTTTATAAGGGCAGAAACCAGGGGGTATGTCCCTTGCGACGTCGTGAGTAATCGCATGATACGTCCGTAGGATAGGAAAAGGGGGCGGGGGGTTTGGAGGAGTCAAGAGGAAATGACGAAGGTTAGATCATGTACACGCCAATAGTCATTCACTTGAAGTGGCTAGAACCCCATAATTAGCGGGGCGCCTGAATATTTCATCGTCCCCTTTGCTTCGCATCTTCAAAGAATAGAGAATATTCTATTATTCATTACTATTCCATCTATTATTCATACTCGGCCTGGCTCTTAATCAGTACTTTCGAAATTATTAGTAAAATTGTGAGTAGGTACTACTACCTCGACACTGTGTCGTAGGAAGGAAATATCGTGCGTATAATTGCAGAACTCAATTCTGACTCTGAGTGTCATTAAATAATTTGCTAATTAATGAACGAGAGGGTAAGTAATTTACTTGAAGGTAAATGGGAAAATAGAGTTAAGCGAGGCACGAGGGAAATTGCATTGTATCTTCATCAGTATATAGGACTGAAAGGTCGCGTCGTTTAATCAGCATCTAATTTTCCAATTTTCATGTCAATTGCAATACCTATTGACGTGAAATAATTCTTTCTCCTATGACGGTGGTTTATCTGCGCTGGTAACTGTATTTTTGTAGGTACCGTTACATCTCTTTTCTAACAAAATGGGAGGAATCGAGGAAAGATACGACGGAGATCAGAAATTGTATTTCGAAGGAATCTGATTCGAATGTATCGCAATTCCACTATTTGATAGCCATACTTCCCTGGAAAAATATCCCAGAAACCGTCATTTCTTCTTGGCAATCCAAACAAATCGATTTAAGGGGTCATTCTGGTAATCACGCCGCAAAATTCGGCAACATTCATGGTTTTTTTTCTCATTGAATGCAACGAATAACAATGTCAAACTTTTTTTTCATTTGTTAAGCTACTTATAATGCATACGGGACAATTTTTTAAACACACTTTTAAACACACTTGTTTTTCAATGTTATCTGGAGTTAAAAATCGCGGCTTTGAATAGACGGCGGGAGTGATTTCTGCTCACAGACTCATCTGAAACAAAAAAGACAAACTGATTCTTAATCATTATGAGTACCGCTTTCGCAGGTGCCAGAATTATCCACGTAAGTCAAAATTTAACAAAATTGCGCGCATTAAATTACGCTTTCAATTTTTATATGAAGTATTTTCCAATATTTTCTCGTGGAAGGTTTCAACACTTTAGAATTTTATTTCGTAAAAGTCTAGACAAAACTATTAATGTTTCATGCAAATTGCGAATTCTGTCACCGTCGATACGTTTAATTAATGTGATTTCAAACTAAGTGACAGGATGTACGAAATGCACTAACTGTAATAAATGGTATATTTGGAAAAGTTCGCCAGAAAAATGAGAGAAAATCAGTCAGCGAATAAATACAAGGCCTTTGATTGTACGTGTACGTGTGGCCTCTCAGTCCGAGAGACTCTACGCCCCTAATTAACACCAAATTGAATATTCACGACCTTTTTCAACTAACCGGCACGACAAGGTCCGTCTTTCCACGATAAATTAAAGTGGTCTCGCACAGCATGCCGTATTCCACCCAACTTCCGCTTGCCTCTGAGCCTCCGTTGCGGGGGATCCAATTAATCGCACAGGTGTACATCTTTTCCCCTTCCGATTTATCCATTTATACAGAAGACGATCGGAATTAATCAGTGAATGTTACTACTAACGTGTCAGCGATTCCTCATTAAATTTTCCAACAAAATTATCTCAACCCCCTCCGACTGTTTATAAATTTATCCAGTGCAAGTACGAATGCCAATTAACGATTATTGCGTCGCATTTGCCGCTTAACACGTGAAATTACTATTTGCATAAATGCACGCGTTACACGCGGCAACCATTAATTAGCATGCGGTGCTAATTGTCCCGCTCTCGTGGCGGGAAGATTTCCCAGCGCAAAATAAGTGTCGTCGGCATCGAGAATGCGACAATTCGTCAAAGCCGAAGGGGGGGGGGGGGGGGTAATTGGCACGAGGGTGCGCGGAAAAATTTGTTGGAAAAGTAACTGCGAGGTCGGGAGAACTCGGTTAATTCGTGAACTTGGCTCGTTAAATAGAAAAGCGAAGTGAGAAGGAGGCAGGAGCTATTAAAGCTCGAGTTAGTGTCACGGTTCGCATAATTTGTGCCTTTCGAGTTCAAGCGCTGGGATTCGACTCTAATTTGCGCTACCCGCGGTGATGTAGCCCTCGTTGCTCGACTTAAACTCGGATTAATACGGCCCACCTGTAATTAATGCTGTTAGGCATAGTTGCTGATAAATTCGCCGCACTATCTTGCTGCCATTCGATTAGATTTGCAAAATAGCAGATACACTTTTGAAACTTCCTTTCTGCCCTTTGGTAGGTAGTATCTTTTTAGCGGCGTGCACCGTGGCAGCTGCAATGTTAATTCGCGTATCCCATTCTGATTCTACATGTTTATAAGCTTCTAGATTAATTGCACGAATTTGCCATGGAAGTAAACAAGCTGCGTGTAGTTTACGCAAGGCCGTGTAATAACTCTCCTCTCGCAAGAACGTTGATCTTATGCAAGGAATTTGTACCCTGTCGCGCGATGTGGGACCCCCTTATATTGAACTAATGAATTTATGGCCACCCCTCTGACATCCGCGAGTTATGGCACCAAAGTTTCCGTCGCGGTGCCGCGATTCATGAAAGATTAAAACTTGGTCGTGGCGCGATATTTCTCGGGCGAACGTTTATCGAGCTGGCCCACCGATATCGAATCTGTCGGGGGGTGTAACGTATTAAATTCCAGCTCGGATGAATCCTCGTTTGAATTCACATCGCGTGGCACTCGCGTTAATTTCTTCGATATCTGTGTTATTTTAATTCCTTGGGGATAGAAGCTTTAATGAAGTGCAGAAATTGCTATGAAACTCTAAGCGCACAGCTCTAAGCACAAGTGAGATTCAGATAAATTTAATATGCAGGAGATTTGAACATATTTCTGTCCACCACCATCTTCCCGACCCCAAAGGAACGAATGCCAATATCGGTAGCCAGCCCACGACGTGCCATCGATTTGGTCGAAGGCTTCCCAGAATTTTAATGTGCAGGAATCCTCGTGGAATACGAAACGACGGGCATCGGGGTAATAGCTATTACGCCACGCGTTCGAAATCGCCACGTAGACCGTGCATTATGTACCCTTGCAGGATTTAATATTTCACGTTACACTGCAACCGTGAAATATTATACTGGAGTCACGGATAATACCCGGGTTTCTTTACTTTTCAATATAGGTACTTATTTGCACTTCTCTGACATTTCTGTTCTGCAACTTAAATTATTGCCCCTCCGTTTTAATCCCACATCTCGTGTATCGCCAAGCCACAATTAAATTCCGAATACCATTAAGCCCCGAAAGTTCTGGCCAAAATTCGCGACAAGTGAAACTCATAAATCGTCCCGCCGCTCCTCAGGCAGTACACATCATATCCTTCAACGTTTCTATTACAAATTCCGCCGAAAAAAACGTATCCCGCGTGGATTCTTCGCCCCCGTGCCATCTCGTGTCCCGTATTTCGCGCGTGAAAAGGGCTGCGCGATAAAGATAAGAAAATTCCAGCCCCGTCGACGCTCGCCCCGTTTATCCTCCGGTGGCAGCGCGCGTCTCCGCCAGCAATTGCGCGAAAAACATCTGTCGCGAAGGGCCGTTTACGTCGAAAGACAGATGTAACAAGAGGGAAACGCGCGTAAAACCCTTTCGACCCCCGCGATATTAAAATTTTCCACGTGCACACAGATGGACGGGGGATAAACCCTTGCCAGGGGGCGAGCAAAAAGAAATGCGGCGTTCACAATGCACGCGGAGTGGAAACGAGCCCCGACCCGGGCGCGACGTCACTGGAACTCCCTGGCTGTTGTCTGGACCCGCGGCGTTTGACAATGCTTGGACGTAGACCCGCGAATCTGTGAGCCGATTGTGGGTGTAAGGACGGGCCTCCGTACACACGTGCCCGCTTGTGTGTATGTTCATTCGATTGTACGCATTCACGTCGCAAAACAATACCACCGGGCACGCCCCCTTTCCGATATTCACCCCGTCCCTGTCCAACCCACGCTCACGTCCCGTATCTTCACGTATTCCTCCTCGCAGAGCACGTTGTGCCTGTCTTTCATATCTCTCTCATCTCGTTTTAATTCACTCAGTAGTGGGTCAGCATCCTTTAATAAAACGGCTGTGATGCGCGGACGATGGTTGTTCGATAAGTGTGGGCACAGATGCTGAGTAACTTGGGGGACGTTCACTTTGACGCCTAATTTGAAGAATGTTCCGTTTGCCGGACGTGAGAGGAGTCGATTACCTGGGAATTTGGAGGCTGGCGAATTATTTTGTGGGTAGGATTAACTGCACTAATGTGGGCACTGCACCAATCATTGGCACTCCTGATTAAAAAGTCAACTATTAAGAAGCACAAGTTTAGACAGTACATTTTTACAAATTTTTATTTTTAAGTAGTTGAACCACATATTTTACATCTGGCAATGCGACAAAGTGAGACAAAGAGCTAAGTTTTAGGCGTTGTCTTAAAATTTTGATAAGGGGTAGGTAAGTATATTTTGTCGCTTTATAATTAAGTAATGCATTGAAATACAGATTTACTAAGTGTTGTAGGAATTTAATAGTGAATGAAATAGTCTGTTTAAACACTGCAAACTTCATTTTTACCTACATATACTTTTCTATATAACCTCAACTTTTAGGGTGCCAATGATTGTACTTTTATGCCAATTTTTGTTTTCCATTGAATATTTTTAAAATAAAAGACTTGACATGTACTCAAGATGTTTTATTTTAATGAGAAATCCATAATCATTGGTAATAATTGAAAATTAAGATCATATAAAAACTTTACCAAAAAATATAGACATTCCAGTTGGGATTTCCGCTTAGTGGAAAGTGAGATTTTGTGTGTTTATTAAAATAGTAATGTGTTCTTAGAATTAATTCTGTTCAAACGTAACGTGGCTTGCAACTGGGTTAAAATTTGAAGACTTGGACTCGTTCTTCACCGTCCCCCATAGGGAGGGTAAAATGATTGTTGAATCGGCCCATCATTCCCCTCATTTCTATAGTAATAAATGTATCTGATAGCTGACTTGAAACGAAACCACCGTCCAGCGTAATAACGCGAGATAATATTGATCTTTAAAAATCGCAAAGCTAAATCACGCCTCTCTGTCCTTTCTGTCTTCTTCAATTATTCCTCTGTTCCACTTTTCATCCTCCTCTTTGACACCTTCTTCCTTTACCATCTTTTACATACGATTATGTACATCCCTGTATACTTGCCGCACTTTTCAATACATAGGTGTAACTCCTCCCCTTCCCCTCGTTCTTCTCGCTCCTCTTCAACCCCCGTCTGCACACACTTCTCCCTTCGTCCTAGGAACTGTCTCCGTTTCTTTCCCGTTTATAAATCTGTCCCCGACCGCTGGCCTGGCGGAATAGTTTAAAAGGGGCGGCGTCTAAATGCATCGGCTAATTGTGTGGAAAATGAGGTATACAGACGCACCCTCGCGCGCCCTCCAGCTACAGGCCAGCTAACGGGGTTACTCTCGCCCAGCTTTCTTGAATACACATTCGCCATTTAACGAGAAAGATACCGAGAGAAGGAGAGAGAGAGATATATATATCTGTCTGGTCGTTAGCCAACAGACAAAACAATCCGAGATGTGGCTTTCTACGGCAAACAGTAGAGCAGCCTTGCGCGGTATCGGGCGCGCTTACTTTCCGTAGCAACGCACACCGAGATGCAACATTAATTAGAGATGGTTTGAAACTCTGTTAATAGCGAGCTTTGCTTCCCCGTCCCGTGCATTATGCACCGTCCGCGGTAATTGTTTTACCTCGCTAATGTCAGTGGTACGAACAGTTCCTCGCGACTTGCGTCGCAGAGCGGGATTATTTTTTTTCCGCCTCCTGTTAAGACTGGCCTGGGAAGGGAAATATTCGATGACGAATGCTAGTAATTAAGGGGGGATTCCCGTGTAACAGCCCCAAAAGTAACTGATATTTATGAATTTTTTTTTTTGGAGGAAATTATTGTTAATATTAGATTAAACTTTTTGGGGATATAAGGAGGCATGTTTAAAATTGCAGAATTTTTTTTTGTGTCGATCCTTCTCATCATTTAGTAATTATTGTGAAATCTTGGTAACCCCTTCGGCGATGTAACTCCTGTTGGCGTGATTCTGGAAAAGTTCTGCAAGTTTTTTTGAAAGAAAATTCATAAATATCAGTTTAAATATTAAAGCAAATGTTTGTTCTTGGATACGAAATTCCTGAAGCCTCTGAATTAGTGATTCCACTGCTTCTATCGCGGATCGTGGACGTGGGAATATCATAGTACGCATACATCCTAATTCGGATATAATGGAATCTCTTATTATTGCATTTCACTGGGCCAAAGTTACCCAGGATAATTTATCACCTAGATGTGTTTGCCCGATAAGAATATCGCAGTTCATCGTGGAAATACAAACGTAATTGTGCTACATTTCGCATCGTCAAACGAATTAATTGAAATTCATTTCACAAATGTTTGCCCCCCGATCTTGTCACGTAGCAAATGAAATTCGCGTCGGGAGTTTCCTTCGCGTAATTTCTGTAATTGGTACGCGTTGCGTTCAGGGAAATACCTACAAATTGCGTGGTCGCAACATTCGCTGCCGATCGCTTTTTATTAACTTTGCGCGAGATGCAGCGGACGCAAAATCGACACACCGATGTTGGCGCAAAAGCGGCCCGAAATTTCTCCCGTTCCCGCGAAATATATCGCTTTCCGCGTGTAATATATCGAGGCTGTACGTTATATCCGTGGCAATTCCGACCAATTTACTGGAGTTAATCTACAGGAATTATTACGTCTTAAATGGCCACTTTATTCGCTGGTAGAATGTTAACTTGGAGCTTCGCCAGCTAAACGCGTATCCTAATTGTGTCGCCGTTGCTGCATGTCCAGAGAGCATAATTTTTTACCCCCCCCCCCCTGTCTATCCTACCCACAAAATCCTATTAATTTTTCAATATACGCTCCGGAATGAAATTCGTTCACACCCGTTAAAAATAATTCCCCATTCCACGCGGATCCTTTCAATACGCAATATTCCGTTCAGCTTCCGATGACGTTTCACGTGGTATTCGATTAGAAATTCATTTCGAGGATCCGTTTAACTGGAGTCCCACGAGAACACTGTTCCGAATCAATCTAACGACACCTTCTGCCGTTCTGTTTTCCAGATCTCTACGTTAGTGTCGCACAGAGAACGTCCGCTATGTTCGGACCGAAATCTCCGTGCCGTCGCCAGGGTCGGGCAGGCAGTGAATTTGGCAGTGGAAAGGTTCGTCACCGTTGGCGAAACCATCGCAGATGACAATCCAGAGATGAAAGAGGAGATGTACGAGGCCTGCAAGGAGGCACGTGTCGCTGGTGAGTTGGTCCCATTACTTTTCATCCCCTCGTGAAAAGCGCAACGTCACAACTGACGTATCCCATTCAAAGAATTCCTGTGATCTATGATATACGGCAATTAATTCGCGAGCTGTCGTAATTACACACCGCCGGTTGAGAAACGCGCCCCGTCACTTGGCTTCTTATCACTTTTCGTGACAGACGACAAATGAAACTTCCGCGACGGTTATTAAAAGCCTACTACAGTCTGAACATGACAGCGCGTTAGTAGATCACATCTAAGCTTTACGGCGCATCCGCGCACACAGGCTTCAACGTTCCTCCCGCATTTACGTGCACACCACCGTGGTTACTTTCAAATTGGGAAATCTAAATCGACGTCAGCGCGGGGTCAGTTACCGATAAGCGGCACATCAAACCGCTGCAGCTTATCGTACTTATCCCCCCATTTCGTCAACAGCCTTAACGCAATGTTGCGCCAAGGAGCCATCTTCAGCCTGACAATAGCCACATTCAGGGTTTAAGAGAAGACAGAGACGGGGCGAGGGTCGCGGGGCAAGATTTTTACGGCCGCGCATCCAGAAATTGCTCGCTCAATGTTCATCCTCGAAACTTGTTAGGCAAATAAAGGGCCCCTAAAAAGCCGCGCCAAGATTCTAAAGCCGCTCGAAGATATAAAGACGTTCGTCACGAGTTGTCGCTTCTAAAAGCTGAAAAGCTATCTCTCGGCGGGGCATTCAGGCTCGCGGTGACGGCGACGGAGGGAGAACGTAGTCATTGTACGTCCAACAAGTTTTACTGGAGCTTGACTTTGCTGCGCTCTCTGCTCTCTTGACAGTTGGAACACGATATCAATACCTTCGGCTACGTATTCCCCGGGGAAATAAAATCTCCAGTGGAACGCTCCTCGAACGGGAAATTTCTCCTAGGACCGTGTTCCTTTGTTCTTCACTGACATTTACGACGTATTTACGAAAATCGAAATCATACCAGCTCGTTCCCCTGCCACTTATGTTCCGCAAACTGGCTTCCAACATTGCTCCGACTTTTCTGAACCGATTTAGTCCCAATAGATACAACGCCACTTTTCTTTATCTCTGTATCGTTCACTAAATTAATTCTAATTTAATAGCTTGCGATGAGAAAAACGCAGACTCTAGGAAATACAGTTCCCCCCGAAATCCCCCTCGAAACCAAGGATTAAATTTCGCTTCAAGTTTCTCACGAAACCCTTTTACGAAGTAAATTTAATTTCGGTCGCAGCGGAGGTGGTATTTTACAAGATTATGTAACAGCGCGAAGATGATGAAACGAAAGGGGCTTTGTACACAATCGCATGGAATTACATAAATAAATGAGATTGAAATTTTAATTGAAACGCGACGGAACTCCTGCTCCACCCTATTAAAACTTCACGTGTAATGCTTATGAGCTTCGTTAAATTGTTTGCCACCGAATCATCTCCGTACACATGCACGCTCATTAAAAGTTACCAACGTAGGTATATACACGTATCTATATTATCTATGTCACTCATTCGCGCGACATTTTCGCCTGCGAGTTATCCTTCTTTTTTTTTCATTCGCCTTTGTGAAAAGCCCCCCAAAGGATTCCTCCTCGAAAATGCTCCCCCGATCCGTGAACATTTTCTCGTTTCACCTTGGCCTCCGTTCTCCCGCTTTTTTTCTCCCTCTTTTCGATTCACACAGATCAGCCGCGAACCGAAACACTTCTCCCAGGGCGCTGTATGTACCAGCAACGTAGGAAGAGACGCCCGCGGCTAAAAGCTCTGAGCATCGTCGCCGAGAGGATATAAATGCAAACTCTCGTATGCAACTTCGCGGAAAGAGCATCGGGCAAGAATACGCAAACTGGTAGGAAAAAGTGTCGGTGTCTCCTTGGGGGCGAAACAGTTCTTCGAAAGTACTCCGGGCCGCATTTGTCCTCGAAACTTCGATACCTCCCTCTAATAGCACTGGATGATTTAACAGTGGACTGCAGCGTTTGTTGTTCTAAAAGTCAGCGCGCGTTATCTCTCCATACTTACATTCCTTCGTTTTAGACGTGTTTAGTATACACGTCGCTCTCGTTATTCCAATGCAGAATCTACTGTGGAACTATTTCACATCAGCCTGTATGTTTTGCGGTATAAATATTTTCAGCATTCCGAAGTCTTTACTTTAGTATGCATTTAAAGGCAGAAATTATGCGAGCTGCGGTGTAGATGCAGTCGGTGTTGTAAATATGATTCGGAGATGAGGAATATTTCTGACTTTTATTTTCCTGCGAGCCATCAAGTGAATTTATCGGCGGATCGCAGTCTTTAAATCCAGAAGTCCTCGAGCAGAACGTGTTTTCCCGATGTGAGATCGCGGTCTTGTGCTTTCGAGCTCAGGCGAATGCCAAGAAATGCAAAAAAAGTGCAGGGATGACCCATATTCGCGGATCCTTGAAAGATTCCTCGCCCATCTTCAGGGGAACTTTGGACGACGTGTCCTTCCGATGGAAAATCACCAACAGGGAGTCGTCGAAAATGTTTGCTTCTCGTTTATGCACCTCTTCATCCGCCATACTCGATGAATCGACATAAGGAATCGCCAGGAAATAAAAATTCGATGTATTATTTGCTCGTCACAATCGAAGTGTGGACGCTTCAGCTGCCGATGATTGATTTACTAAAATAACCACGGATCTTGATTTGTTGCTAAGGTTTACGAGATTATACTACTGAAAAAAATACAAATTTTGTAGAAATAAAAATAATGAAGTTTTCCTTGATTTTTATACTCAAGAATCTAACTGTCCTAACAAGGATTCAGTTGAATCCAAGTACAGAATCAATTCTGTAAAGACAAAGTGCTTGGAGAAGATATCGATTGTTGCAATCAGCAAATGTTAGTTCTAATCCCATCGAACAGCGTTATTAGCTCAGAGAGCGGGTCCTTAAGATTATCCCATTATTTGAGATTATCTGGGATCGTGCTCGTACACCATTCTCAGTAACTTCTTCTACTTGTACGACCTGAGAGCCTTCCTTGCGAAGTTTCCTCCGAAAACTAATTGAACCGAGTAACTCGCTTCTCTCTGACTGGTTCCCTCGATCCGATCCACTTCTTTCCACGTTCTCCCATTTTCTACAATCCTACCAACAGCGAAATCGCAAATTTCATCTACCTTTCGCTCTTAGCCGACTTTAAACGACGATTCCACGGGATCAAGAATTTCGCTCGAGTTATCGTGCCCGCGTGTCGATAAAATATAAATTTAATTAGATCGCGCAAACGGTCCGTGGGCCGAGGAAATGCAGGAGACAGGGGTGTTGATGAATGAGCGCATTGAATACCGATAAACCAATAAAAAAAATTGAGGGCACTCGGGAATGAGATGGAGTTGAACGGAACGATTTTCTTGTAACGGCTTCGAAAGGGCGGCGATAGCAGAATTTGCAAAGGTCAGGGCGAGAATCCTATCTCTAACTGGACGATGCCTATCGCACGTCAAGTCCATTGTAACTAATCCGCGTGCCGTGAATTATATCGTGGGTGGAAAATTCACGGTGATGTGGCACGCAATGTATCTGAATAAATCGTCCAGTCACTGCGCTAAATTCTGCACGTTCCTCGCGCATTTAATCTCGTGCTAAAAATATTCCACTGGCTACTTCTATCGGCACGCATCAAAAACAGAATCATTCGTCGTGGCGATTTTTCAAATGGCACGAAAATTATTTATTCATAGTAAAACAATAACATTATATTTCCCGTTCATTATCATTCAGAAATTCCTCGCAGAAAGGCACTCGACTGCGCCGCCTAGGGTACGTAATTAAAGCAATCGGAATCAGCGGAGGAAAATTTCAGTCAGCTCTAAATCACCAATTACGTCGAGGATCGTTTCGAATCGCCGTCAGTTCTACCAATTAAAAGAGTGTCCCAAGTGCTCTCAATTAATTGCTGTCGAATTGATCAGACCGGTCAGTGGGAGCAAACAATCCCACAGTTTAGAAACAGTTGAGAGGCAAAACGAGTGGGACTTTGGCCAGGAACAGAACGGAAAAATTGCGACGCTGGAGGATTGATCGCTGCGAAGGTGGGAGGCAGTTGGAGAGCGTTGATGATGTTATTGAATCGCGCGGCGGAAAATTCAATCAGCGTCGATCAGTCGCAAAATCTAGATTTAATGAAGCCTCCAATGGCAATTATGCCGCGATTAATTGCTAATTGGGACTTTAATGTGATGCAGGCGAATCTGGACGCGGATCTGCCGGAAATTGCGGCGATCCTCGGCCGCAAGAACGATTACGTCCGCGGCGGACGATAATTTACGATACACAGACGCGAAAATTCACGATAAATCCAACTGGCCGGGCATTCGCTGCCTCCTACGTTACGTAGCCTGTTTACGAGCGGCATCGCTCACTTACCGGAGTGAGTTTTCCGCGAAGGCAACTAAATTGCTCGCGGCCGAAATTGCTGCGAATTACAAGTGCGGCGGAACGATCCTCTTTGATAAATTCAGTAAGAATGTTGCTCCCCCTGCTCCTTGTACCGGGGAGAATTTATAACAGAATTCCATTCGGGGATAAGCTCCGGAGCTTACGTAACGTTCTGTTGCATGCATTCTTCACGCATCGTCTTCTGTGAAACTTGGGTTCTTGAATACTTCATTCGGCGTCGATAGATGTGGACTGGCATCCTGTTCGAATCAATGAATTATGAATAACGCGTTGGTAGACTGGTTGCTCTGCGCTGTGTTAGAATTAATAATACATAAGGTTTATAAAGTAGAGAGGAGCGTACAGGAAACAAGTATAATATTTCCCTGCTAGTAAAACATCTGTGAATTTTCATCGAACATTTAGCAAAATTGAACGTGGTAATTGGAGCTTAAGGGGGTGTACCCTGTTTGAACCCTCGGGAAATGTGTACATTTTGTGGATTTTTTTACAAGTCAACGGCTTGATGATGATTTCCCGTTTTTTTACTATCTTTACATAGTATTATGAACTACTTATAAAAAAAGTTTCAGTTAAAAAACTATCGTTTTTCGGAAGTTATGGATACATATCCGAAAGTCTCTCGATTTTCTGAAGTCTTTCGGATATGTATGCATAACTTCCGAGAAACAATAGTTTTTTAACTGAAACTTTTTTTTTAAGTAGTTCATAATACTATGTAAAGTTAATAAAAAAACGGGAAATCTTCATCAAGCCGTTGACTTGTAAAAAAATCCACAAAATAGGGCATCCTTTAGCGATTGATTAATACTTCCAGGTTCAACACCACAGTCCACATTGTTTACTCAGCTCTGTATAACACCTATTACATTCTAATGTAAGTGAAGGAACCTCGATCCATCATCGAAGCATCTGTCCGCTTCGTTGTTCGAATAAATCGCCTAGCAGCAAGACTCCAAGGTATCGTTCTGTCGTCAAATAGAATCATCCATTACAGTGCAGATTGGGAGATAGCGAGAAGTCGGTAGATATTATCAAGGAACGTGTACCGGCGAGGGAATGTAGTACGAGGTCAAAAGTCAAAGGGGTTAGGCGAGGGTAGTTACGTGGGGGTGGAAAAGCGGCAAGAGGCGAGAAGTTGCAAGAATGCAGAGCGCGGAAGAAACCGTGACGATTTTCCTAGCCTCTATATCTGACAACCAGCTTGCCGTAAACCGATTCGCCCTTTAATGGATTCGTCGAGCACTTTGCCTCCCCCTAAAATTGCATTGCGACCGTTTCTAGCTTCCCCCGAGCCAATAAGCCCGCGTCCCCCGAGCGGAAATAGGCACAACGTTGACACAGCTTAACCTCCGATCCCGATTTTTTCCTCATTCCCGCGAAACAACAGCAGTCCCAACCGTTCCGTGGTCTTCTTGGAGCGGTTAAACGGACAAAGACGGCCTGGGAGAAGCGGGAAGCAAGTCAGGCGAGGCAAGCAACACGGCTGAGATAGTGGCGAGATGCCAAGCGATATACCGCTGGAACAGCGTGCATAAGTTTCGGGATGAAGCTATCTTATAATCTGTTCTCGCTCCTCTCGTTAAACGCTGAGAAGCTGGCGAACGTTCCCTGGCTCTGAACACCTTTAACAGTCGCTTTCAACTATCGTTCGCGGGGCAGAGAGATCCGCGACAAGTGGTAGTATGAATCGCATTTCATTTAAGTTGATGGGAGTGTGTAAATTTATTAACACCAGGGAGTTTAGGTGTTTCGACAAATGCACCGCTTGAAGATTGAGATCGTAGCCGTTGAGAAGCTATCTTATAAGGATTAAGCGTCGTTTGGCGATCGATGTCGAGGGAGGAACTCTCACGTTCCGTTTCAAATCGGGGGCCAACAGTGGACTATTAATCGAAAAGCCATCGTTAAACTTGGCACGTATTTGGAGGCATCCAGTGTTGGTTTTCTCGCGAAAGAAAACGGCCGCTGTGTCGTCGTCCACTAATAACTGCATCGATCAACGGCGAACAGTAACTTCTTCCACAGTCTGTGTACCCCTTACGATAGACGGCACTCTGCTATTTTTATCCCAACTACCTTTTAAGATCGGGTCAAGTCAACGTGCAAAACATTTATTAACCCTCGAGCGTTTCTCGGCGAAGAACCAGGCCGGGTGCATTGTTTTGGCAGACATCGAACATACGGCAGGATCCTCATAGATTCTTCTCAACTTCCAAGCCAAATGGAACTTCAATACCCCATCGAACGTTCAGCGAATTAAGTGCCTTCGATATCTCACCGCGCTAGAAGAGAATGTCGAATCCTTGACAGCTGCATTATGACTTCCTTTGGACTTGGGAACAGGGTTGACATGGTAATTCGAAAAAATCAGCAATTCCTCCAACTCCACAAATTAAGAATTAAGAATTACCAGTTCCTGAATTTTTACGAAGTTCAATGGAATCGTTATGCCACGTCAATTTAAACTTCCATGTGCCCGGGAGGCATGCCCCGTGGCGCGGAGGGTTAAAAAGTTAGAATGGTGTTTTCATCCCGAATGCAGGGCGAATCTTCGCGAACCCGTGCAGTTTAATATTGATGTCACGTAGCCTGACGCGAACTCGATTGACAGTGAGTCCCGTATCGAAACTCACGTGCCCAAGGGATTAATCAGACAGCCGGAAGGGACGTTGGATATATCGGATCGAAAGTGTTGGTATTTGCCAGCGCATTTGAAACTGCTGATCGAGGATACCAAACACGATGTTCGCCGTGCGTTCAATGGACCCACGGAGACCCAATAAGCTCTCTGCATTATACATATTCCAGAACGCAGGCCTGGGGGGATCCATTTCTTTTCGCGTGACGAACAGTTGTCTCGGATGGAGGGGAAAATGTCCAGCCGAATTCGCGCGCGATAATAACGGGGGGAACGAAACGATTAGAGACGCGATTTGTTTTATGTCCTCGATTAAAGCGTTGAACCGTGGACAATTTATGAGCGAAATTTATGAACTCGTGCGCGGAATATTTTGCAATTTCGGCCTCCAAAAACTGATCAACTTACGCGTGCCGTGCCAGCGTTGATTTCAATGAAATTAATAAATCACAAAGGAATTTTAAAATCTGGGTACCAATGAAATCGCGAATTCCACGAGAGGCAGAGATATTGTTTAGTAAATGGAATTCTGATGACTTGATCGCTACCGGTTCTGGCCCGAGTATTGATCTCAGCTATCACCGAAGTGTTACTTAATTCCGAGACTCCGATCGAATAAGCTTGCAGGAATTATTCAATTTCAAGAATAACTCGTTCATTGGTCTAAGTTCTAGTTCCTTCAATTACAAAGACTTCTAATAACAAATGACTTCGCGGGAGTGTCGTTGCAACTGATTGTGAAGCAACCTTCAGCAAAACGCTATGCAGAATATCTACATCAGACACTTTTCAGTTGTCTCGGTTCGCGCGAGCACCGCGTTCATTCAATTTATTTACAATCGCCCATTCTTAGAGGCATGTCCACACGTGTTTTCCGCGATTCAGCAGCATCCCACTGTCATGACAAAGGATCAATGGTAGGTACGAGACTACCAATCGGTGAACTGGGTTATACGCAATGCGCCTGTATTGCGGTGCCGCGACGTCTGTAATCCCGTGGTCTCTCTCGAATTTGCATGAGGAATTGGAGGACAATCCAATTTCGTACGATTTCCTATTTAATGGAACGAATGCTTATTCCGAATATATCGTCGACACGTAACCAACACCGAACCCCCGAATCCCCCCTCGCCCTCTCGCGCGTCCAGCGAGCGTTCATTCGATGATAAGCGCAAACAGTGGAAGAGTAATTCCGTTGGCGACCCGTTGGCCTTTCTTCGCCGGTTAAATGAAATAATCATCGGCCAAGATCGATCCCGGCCGCCGCTGCTTTGCGTTCTTTGCTCTCGATTCGCGGTAATTGTCCGTGGAAGAGCCGCTCCCGCGGACTTCCGTTCTCGCCGCTTAATCTCGCGAATCGCGATCGACGCAGCGAGACGGAAATACTTGCAAACCCCGATATCGGGGAGGAGCATCTCGTTTTAAAGATAAACTCCAAAGCTGCCACCATTCCCCGTCTCGAGTATTACTCCGCGAGTGTCTGCATGCATTCCCAGGCTTATCGGCATGGATGGATCCGCAACAATGTCACTGTTCGCGTGGAATTTTCGAGTCGCGCGCTTTTGGCGATGAAATTGTCTGTGGCAGGAAGACCAGTCAAATTCGAGGATGATACTCGCTCGACGACGAAGCTCCTGAAAGGTGGTGGAATATCTGGTTACACGCGAACTTTCATCTTCGCTCGGCGACGCCATTTATTGTACTTGGCCATTTATAGTCGAACAAAAAAAAGGGCAGAATCAAAGGGCGACGTGGAATCGGGACAAAGCAATGTACTCGCGCGATTGTTAAATTGGGTCAAGGGGGGTTGCATGGCGTACTTGATACTCAATCTGCATAAAGCATCGTAAGGTTTCGCTATCAAGGCAGCTGAACTGATTACGTTACGCGGAGTCATCCCTTCTAGGTTACTATCAGAGCGCGAAACGGCGAGCGAGGAATAATGGAACCGTTTCATTCGAGGAATTCCAAAATTTCTCTGAGCGCCAGTGCCACGCTGAACGCTGACTAAGGAAGCATGGCTGAACGATGAGGGAAAAATTGTTGAAATACCTGCCGCACATCTGGCAATACCTACTCGATTACGTATGAATGTTGAGAAATCTATTCGGAAGAATTGTAATTGAATCTTGGGTCCGCGAGATAAAATCGGCGAGTCGAAGGTCCTGCGGTAGAATATCGACGTGGCCATGAAATGTGACTTTATTACTTGATCGTGGAAAATGGAGGAAGTGGAGGAAAAGACAAGATGATTCAGCTGAAACCGGCGTATCTTCTCTTCTACCTCGTTTCCTTCTTGTCTGCGGGGCTCGGTGAAATAGTTGAATACAAAAACCCTATCTGCTAACGCTTCGTTAAACTTCTGTGACGGTATTAATCCGAGGGATCTCCCACCTTCTTCGGCCATTAATCAATGATTCGCTGTTCGGCCGTGTTCAAATCGAGATACGAATCGCTGCTCCCTTTCGAAGCACTTGTGCATACCTTTGCGCGATATTCTGTGAAGATCCACTTCTATTGTGGTTTTATTCAAATTTAAAACTATACAAGCAACTTGTTGTACATTCTACGGTAACGTTGTAAAGAATTAATGAAATACAGAGTCGATCCGAAATCGATCTGAACTTTCTAAATCAAAGTTTGCCCCTGAGATCAGAATCAGACGATTTATGGCGTCCCCGTGTCGCAGAGATATAAGTTTCAGATTTATTTATCACCGAAGTTGAGGACACGTGCAACAAATTTACGTTAATCTAAGTTTGCAGCTTTACGATCCAAGCTAGTAAAGTAATAAAATATAAAGGAATGATAAAAGGGAATTAAATTCTACTGACCAGAATCTCTTAAAACCGAGTGAGAAGTTTTTAATTAACAAAGGTCGCTGCGAGCAACGACTAATTGAAAGAATAGAAGGGTGTAAAATTTCTAGGGGATTGTTGCTTATACCCGTTGTTTAAAAGCAATCAAATACATAAAGTCCCGTTAAACGGTAGGAAAGTTGCGTGACTGGGGTAACGATTATGCAAAACGAAAAGTTGACGATGTAGGTACGAAGTGGCCGCGATAAAAGTTAATATCGGAGGAAAACAATTTAATGGCCGTAAACTCTTAGTTAGTTATTCCACGACGTAACTCAATCACGGGCCACGGGGCATGGAAATGTGGAGCGGGATAAAGAACATACCGGGGCCAGCTTAAATTAAAAAATTTCGTTGCTCATCGAAAAAGTTAGCCGCGCGGCGTATCGTGACGAAGGAAATTGTGGAACGCGATACCATCAACGCTTCGGATAATTAAAACTACTTAAACGTAATGAATCTTGTCGGGGAATTTCGAGATTAATTGGTTCGTACATCCGCGATCGAAAGTTCGCGGGAAATTTGCATATTGGCAACTAACGCGATTAATGTTACGCTATTGAAAAGTTGTACAATTATTACTTCTCTGACATTTCATATAATATATTGCCAAACAATTTTGATTAAAAACCGAGTAGTTGTTTGGAGATACATTTCACGACTTCGGAAAGGGAATCTTGTAATATTTCGCAATCTTTTGGCGATTTATTTAGTGGAATGCTTGGAAATATATTTTTCCTGTGAAGCCAGAAATTCCATGGTGCTGGCGCGAAATATGTCGATAGAGAAAATTGGTAGATGGGTTGTGGAGATAATTTGCTGCAGTTTAGGAGAAACTTTCTTTCCCTCGAAGTGGTCACCATCGAGAAACTGTCCAGGAGACAAATTGACGAAGGGAATATCCCTGGAGAGATTGTACAAGTGAACTGAACGAGCTTATGGACACGATCTTGACGCGCTATTATGGTGGAGCAGCTGAACCCACTTTGCATATCCTGTATATTTCATGGAACACTAAAATATGCATACCGAACACCCCTCTGCGTACGAAAGTTTGAATATAAAGAGCGAAGAAAATGCTGTTTGTTAATCGATAAACTTTTATACGTACCTATAATACTCAAAGACATTTTCATCTTTCTAGTTTGTAGATATCATTTAGGATAAGAGGGTAAATTTTTTTTTATCTTTCATCATATTAGAGTGTTTATAACAAACGCTATCAATTCTTTCCTATTTTATTATCCATTTTCGTCCTGAGTTGAATTGGAAATTAAACGTTTCGACAATGACTTCCGTTTAACATGAATATTCTACAGTGTCAGAAATTTATGACAATATTCAAAAACGATCTACGCATCCCTGCAAGCATTTTTTCCAGTTTCATTCGAGTTTCTCGCCCGAATGAAATATAGGTCGAATTTTACATATTGCATGGAACATTGGAAAAGAAATATTCAAGTGTCTGTTTAAAGTGTCGTAAATAATCTGCACAGCGTTACGAAACCTGTATTTCCGTCGATTCGAAGCAGAGAATGTACTCCCACCTCCTTTTCCCAAAAATATTTTTCATTCTAACCGTGGAATAATAAAAGCCGCGGAGAAATGTCCTAGATTAAAAATGAAATTCCAATTTTTAATCAGAGAGGACCTGTCATTCTTTCGCCTTCACTTTCGTGCAAAAATAAAACCGGGCAAACAGATGACATTCGATATATTCTTCGTGACACGTTCAAAGCGTTTTATAAGATGATAAATATTCATCGCGAGAGATGAAAGGAAATTCGATTGTCGTAGCACGCCGATATTAGAGAGGAGCTGCTGCATGGCAGACACAGCCAAACGGCTGAAATCATAAGGTGTGTTTGTGCAAGAGACCGATTTACATAGAACATTTTGCATATAATACCAATGGCATGCAGATGTAACTCGTGCATTGCATTTGACATATTGGCCTGGAAAACACCGAGTTTCAGTTCCACTAGACAGGTGATTCCAAGATCAATGTCATTCTTAATATTTTCGTTCATCAATCTCCCTTCTATTTTCCTTAAAAGAAACTCCAATATTTTAGGACACCTCAACTGGATAAAAGATATTTTATCGGAACCTGTGATAAACGTTAATCAAATCTCTTCTATTATACATGGAACTTACAATTTGGGCCTATAAAATCACAGTTACCATAGCAATTCATAGCTTTCAAACCTTTTTTTTAAACATTGGGACATCAGATGAGTCTAATATATTACAGTTTATATATATTCCTTCATCTCCTATATTCACCTTCTCTTATTTATTCAAAACGAAATCTTGGGTGTGGAAAGAAACTCGGACAGGTTACTACTCATTAATATGGAAGTATAAATTATAATTCAATTGCCTATAATTTCATGACGATTAAATCATTAATGTTCATAAGTGTTCTAAATGCAAAAAACGATCTTGTTGCAGGCTCAGCGATCGAAAAGTTATGCGAGTGTGCGATGGAGGACAGCCTAGCTGACCGAGGGTCTGTCGTCAGGGCTGCCAGGTGTCTTCTTGGCTCTGTGACGAGGGTCCTCCTTCTGGCTGACCTCGTCGTGGTCAAGCAACTTCTTCTCGCTAAGGACAAGGTGGCCATAAGCCTTGGTCGCCTCGAGAGTGTCTCCAACTTCACCGAATTTGTGAAAGCCTTCAGCCAGTTTGGAGCTGAGATGGTAGAGCTGGCTCATCTAACGGGCGATAGACAAGTGAGTAACCATTTGGATAGTTCTTCCTTGCTGTGGTTATTCGAGGTTATTCAGAGGAAGTAATGCGATTCAAGATACGTAGATATGAATCTCATAGAAATTGACTCAACATTTGGACGACAGAATTGATCTAGAATTGGTTCTAGAATTATTATTTCTTTATTTTTTTGTAGCAATTGTAGGTTCGATAATTTCAGGTTGCAGCGTCAATATGCTAATCAGGTTCGATCGTGAACTGAATGAATGGGACTGAATTGATTCGTGTATCTAGATTGATCCTAGTTTATCTGTTACGACACATATTGTACTCCCGACAGCTTCGTAATGAGTGCAACGAAAATATACTTCGAAAACACCTGCCACTATTTTGCATACCCTTTTAACGCTGCCACTGAACAGCCAGCGGAGCAATCTAAACCGAAACAATCAATGGCTGAGGTTCATTTAATTTGAACGCGGGCGCAATTAAGAGAAACAATGGAGGTCGTTTTAAAACTGACGAGATTAAAATAAAACTTGAAATGGTCTAACGAGGGTCGTGCTTGATGATATTTATTCTTTGCTCTTTTTGATGTATGCTATTTTAAAAGGTTCAGTTCTGTTGTGAAACGGTGTTCCAAACGAAAAGAAATATCGTTTTCCTTTCAATGTTTATCCCTACCCAAATTAGAAGCTTTCTATATCCTCCAACATCGAGGGACATTTCCCAATCTTCTTTTCACTTTTCTCCTCCCCGTTGCCAAGTGGCGCAGCCTCGAAAGTAGTTTTTGATAAATCGAGTACCCACCAGTACATCCTTCAAGGATTCCTTCGCCATCAAAGCGTGGCGCTCCCTTAACAGACGGAAACATATAAAAGCTGCATTACCCACGGAAATAGAATAGCTCGGTGCCGTAATCTTCGGAGAAAATCGCACAGAGGGAAAATAATATTCCCCGTACACTCGTAGCCTGACACGTCTAGCCTTTAATCCCTAGAGATTCGTAAATAGCAACTCGAGAATAGAATCATCAATGCCGAGCCTCGACTGTATCACTGAATATCGCATAAACTATTGAAGTGTCGGGGAACTGCGCGACGTGGTCTGAAAAATAGATTTCTGAGACAAAACCTCTGAAATATACAAACACTTGGAATTGGTGGCGGTAAAAATATAAGAGAAGGTTGAGAAAAAGAAATTGTTGCATGTTTTGAGAAAATAATCTTGAAATATATTACAGTTATTAATTTTAACATTGTCATACCTCGTACTACCAAAGTATTAGATACATATATCAACAGAAAAGTAAGATTCTGCATTCCGAACATCGCTCGCGTAAAAGTTACGTGCCTGGCAAAAGCGTAGAACACAGAATGAACTGTAGGAAATGTTGTAAACTTTCAGAACGATCTGAAAGACGAGAGACGAAGGGCACAGATGGCCGCGGCTCGCCAAGTTCTGGAGAGGAGCACCATGATGCTGCTCACGTCCAGTAAAACCTGCCTGAGGCATCCAGAATGCCCATCGGCCAAAGAGAACAGGAACACTGTTTTCTGTCAAATGAGAAGAGCCATGGATTTGATACACTACGTCGTCAAGGACGGCGTGCTGGACTGCAGCGAGTCACACTTGTACTCGAACTCTCAGGTACGTAACTTTGTCTCCTATTCAGCCCTTCACTAACTAATTGCTTAATCAAGGGACCGTAGAATATAGAGTCTATGCACGCTGTACAAAGTATTGCTCCGAAGATGCAATTTCGAAATGAAAACGGTGGCTATCGTGTTAAATAATAATATTAAATAATACACGAAATATTTAACTATAATGATAAATAATGTACGAAAATAATATCATGTGTTTCATGAAATCTGTATGTAATTTTGTTTATAATTTATTGCACCACATATTGTATTAGATTTCTATTGTTATCTAGATGTGAGGAGCTCTAAACAGCAAACTATTTAAATATCAATTTTTCTTACGCAATTCTGTGCAATACGAATAGAAATTTGTATCTTTATATCGGGAAATAAGAGGAATCAGTCTCAGAACGAAGCGGAGTATAAAATCCGCGAAGATCGAAACATTCCCCTTGAAATGGACTGTCGAATGTGATATATATTCTTGTTACAATCTTCCGCAAACGAGGGTCACAGAGCATGTCTGCGAAACCATGGTACCAAGGAATTTTGGCGCCACGGAGCCTTGTTTATCGCCGCCATGTATTATCTAGAAACTCGGACATGCGTTGGTGGAAATCATGTGGCGACAGTGAGAGGGCGGAAAGTTTAGAATGAAATGCATGGGAAAGCTTGGAATGAATCCAAAACGGCGAAATTGTGATTCAGGGGTAGCCCGAAACGCACGATTTCGCCGACCTTGAACAGCATTGGCCACCTTGCAGGAAGCAATAACACTCGAGGAATCCGGATGATCCCCTTATCGTCGCCAGAATCGTAAAGCATGACCCTGATCTCGATAATGGCTCCTTCAATCGGTTAAAAGAGAAAGAAGAAAAGCAGAAAGTCGGATATGCGGGCTCTATCAAGAAACAAACATTAGAAATCGATACGTGCAATTCCCCTTGGCATTTCCTATTTCAGCGCAGATTCAAATAAAAAGTAGATAGGTAATTAATACGATTACAATTGTAAATATCACAGCTCCTATAAATCACACACACGCGCAAAAAATAATTCGCCACGTGGAACGTGTGTGACTTTATGTCATGTACAAATCGCGAAGCAAGTAGTAGAAGTCAATGTATGGTCAGACATAACATGTTCTCGCTTAAACCTCCAGCTGTTGCGTTTTACGTAATCCCTTACATTTTGGGGTTTAGTTAGAGAGCGGAACGACGCGGAATATAGTTGAGAATTTCAACACGTTCCACTCCAAATACGCTTTAGTCCGCAGAAAATAAACGCTATACAGTGAAACGTGAATTATCGCCGTTGCATCTCCTCGTGCTCGGCGACTTTATCTCCAAGTTTCACCGATGGTTTCTTGCCCGATACGATGTATGTGCCCGAAACTTGAAAACATTCCAAATTGCGCTCCATATCCGTGGCACCGATATCGACATCGCTGACATCGGATAGCACGCTTTTAAGCGACCGACTGGGGCCGTAGTCGAAATTTAAGAAACATCCTCGGTATGGGATGGGTCGCCGGTGTATCGACAGCGGAGTAAATTGATATCGTGCCGCGGATAAAGCGGACGCATAGCGAGCCACGCCGAAATGGATCTCATAAACGTTGCCCGGCATTCTTAGCCACGTGCCAAATTGCAGCGTCGCGATTCTGGCGCATTAATGCACCGGCGTTATTTAAATTTCTCGCCAAGCGAGGAATCGGGAGGCCAGCCAAATACCCTCGCGGAAGAGCAACGGGCCAGATAAGGGGGAATTTATTTAGTTTAAATGACGATACGCCCCACCCACTCGCTCAACTTATGAAGCGACAACTGAATTAAATGAGACACTATTGTGGGGTAATAGCGAGCGACGATGTTGAGTGAAAGGAGATGACAGAGAACGGTTGACGGCCGCTGAACTTTAGGGGTGATTCGCTGGTTATCAAAAGAACGGAGTCTTATAATAATTGTGAGTGCAGAAATGATTCTATTTTGAGAAATCTTGCAATTATTAGTTTTTTTTCAGATGTATTTATTTATTTATTAGTTATTTTTGGTCCGTTCTACTTAATAATATAGCATATCTCTGATGGTGAATGTTCTAGATTTTTAAAATGTACAATTTTTATGAGATGTAACAGAATGTAATTGAACGTTGATACATGATTTTATGCCTCCCAGTGCAATTGTTTCATCAAATTTATTTATTCATGTGATAAAGTAAATCTGGAGATTTCAATAGGTTCTGTTACCGAATAGTCCAAGTCGCTGTCGCGTGAAACCTGTATATTCCAGTGGAAACTTAAATCTTTAAGAAACACTTTAGACCAAAATCCAAGAGCATCAAAGAATATATAATGCGCAGATTGACCGATATTCCTGAAGCTTCAGAGGGGAAAAAGTAACTGAAGGTGCTCGGTCACGTTCAAGGATCTCGCCCGAGTAATTGCACTAGAAAAAATGTATATTTAATCGCCGCCAGTGTTTTATAGTCTATCGCGTTCTATCCTTGATCCAATGCAGTCGATTTAACTGATAATGCGTATGCTGACCTTAGGGCACATTATATTTAGGTACAGCTTGCCATCGAAGTTCCGTGTAGCGTGTAGGAACTGGCACGTGTTTACTTTGTAAACATAGTAATATTTTATAACGCGCATAATGCAATGTTCAGCTGGAAGCTCTTCAGCCTCCTTTGAACGTAAAGACACAATCGATTCACAGTAGAAAATAAGAACGAAATTTTCGCGAAATCTTCATACCTATCGAGGCTATATAAAAAAAATTATTATTTATTATTATAGTATTCTCAAACTCGTCTAGGTTTTCCACATTCGTACAATTGAATCGTCGCGAGTAGGTAACACACATGCCTACTCGACGATTACATTTAGATTTTCATCTCCTTTCCTGTTTCAAAACTAACAGACCAGGAGATGCTTTACTGCGTCGGAATGACTTGCATTTAAGGAGCATGGGGAGTCGTGAAAGGTGAAGGAAGAAAGTGGAGCTTGCGCTGATAGAACCATTAATTCCAGAGCTCCCAGCAAGAGGATTGGGACAGCAGCACAGCTTTCTCGGCGCTTAAACACTTTGAGAGACTCGTGGAGACCACAAGGATGACTCTCCTAGGACCTGGTTGCCGAGAGACACTCACGTCTGCCCTCGACACCGTCGTCGAAAACACACAGGACTTCACTGACAGCGCGTACACGAGCCACGAGCACAGAGAGAACATACTTTTGCTCTGCGATCGGGCGAAACTCGAGCTGAACACGCTCCTACGTATCGGTAACAGCATGGTAAGGATCATTGCTATTCCACTTTTTCGAGGACCTCAGCGAAGCACGTTTGCCCGAGTTGAACTTTTAATTCTACATCTTTCCAAGTCCATTCACTGATAAATTAATCTCACTGCCACTGTAACGTGTACTCATATTTCGTTAGGAGTTTAAACAAGAACCGAATGAAGAAGAAAATTGCAATTAATGGTAACTGATGATAAATAGAAGTAGCTTAATCGAGTAGAAGTGATCGACTAGAATACCTCGCCTTATCCAGAATTCAAAGATTAGCACGTATTAGTAAAGAATCAACGTGACTTTCGACGGTCGAAAAGTGGAGGAGTCACAATGCCGATTGCGTCCACCTATAGACAAAGCAATTTAGCTCTGGTGAAAAGATCCGGTGCAGAAAATTCATATAATACCGGATTATACGTGGGGGAGTAATCCCTGGCTTGATTCTCCCTGAAAAGAGGTGCCGTTCCGTCGTAAATCCGAATGAATAACCGGGCTAACCTGAATCAGCTACGAGAGCCGCTGCAAGTGAATAGACAGGGGGTTCACCTGTGTAATTCTTTCTTTAAAAAAAACGCAAGCTGCCTGTTTATCTTGTTAACACAGGTATCTACCACGACCCTAAACACACAATTTCTTCTCAAACGTCCAGAGTGACAACACGAATTGCAATAAAAAGAACAGGAACTTCATTCCCGATTTTATAATTTTCTTTAAAATTTATAAGTACTTCCTTCAACTAGAAAATAATTCTACGTTCACACTTCTCGATGAATCATTCATCTCAGGGCATTAGAATCTATGGCACAGGTGACAAATTTCAGTGTAATATGAAAATGTCCTTCGCTGGAGGTGGTGAAATTTATTCCTGAGAATCCTTGCAGCAACGGGGAAGTGGGGTAACAGTGAATCGTTTATTGTTATCTCGTGTCAGAACTACGAAGGCGGCGGTGGTTCCCCGAGTTCTGAGATGGAGCAATCCGTCCTGGGGGTATTACGAACTACCAGGGACCTTCGCCAGCAGCTCTGCGCGACGACGATGGAGCAGGCTGGCGATCTTGGTCAGGTGACCAAAGCCGGCCAAGAGCTTGTGTCAACGATCAGAAATCTCGCTCTGGCCAACGACATTAATCGCCTCCAAGAAAGCAGCGACAGATTTCACGAGTACATGGACCACATCATCGAAGTGAGTTTAATTTAAATTTGCGAGCAAATCAAGCTTTTCTTCAGTCGCCGTAAAGTGCTTTCGTTTCAGAGACCCTGAATATTTTCGTTTCTCTTTCAAAGTATTGGGGTTTAGCGATATTTTCCTCGATTGAACCATCTCTGCTGTATAATGTATTTGAATTGTTTGGGTTAACAGGTGTGCAAAATGCTCAGGCACGTCGCGCTCACGGAGTCATTGCAAGTTTCAGCAAAGTTCACAGAGATCAATTTGAGAATATACGGCCCCCAAGTGGTGATTGCCGCTCACACGTTGGCAAGGCATCCCACTAGCAAAATCGCCAAGGAGAACCTGGAGGGTAAGTTGCGATACAGTGTGCTAATAACAGCTATGCGAATACCGAATCTGAAATATAGAATTCCATGATTGCGTGAATGAGTGCAAAGCTTGGGGTGAAACGAAGCAACGCGTTCTAGGTATGATAAATAAGAATGGACTCGTAATTTTTAGTATTCGCCGACATGTTGCAATGGCTCATGACTGACGCGACAACGGTGGCGAAAGATGTGCTCGAATTGAATCAGAATCGACCCGAGAAACAAGTATACATGTCCTTGCCACGACCAGGAGTAAGTAGACACCTTCTATGCACCTTCAATTTCATCTTACGTGAATCCTTTGGTTCCCAATATCCCAACAAATAAACGAAATCTTTCCCAACTTTATTAAAATTCATCAATTAATAGTTGGCAGAAATCGCGAAACAACTTGAACTGTTGAAATAATTGAAATAATCTTTATCCACTGAAGCAACTCAGCGACTATGATCGATCCTTTAAAACCCCAATAATTGAGGAGAGCCATGGAAAGCCAATATCTGTATTTAATTGCAGAAACACGGCACCACGAGCAAGCCGCTGAAGCCAGTGCGATTGGACAGCGAGGAGCAGGCAAAGATCGCGAAAGCTGGCCTGGAGATGAAGCTGATCACGTCGGAGATGGACGCGGAGACGGAGAAATGGCAGGAGAGCGGCAGCGCCCTGGAGGAGAACAACGACATCGTGAAACGGGCGAAGAACATGTCCTCGATGGCGTTCTCGATGTACCAGTTCACAAGGGGCGAGGGAGCCCTGAAGACCACCCAAGATCTGTTCACCCAAGCCGAGTATTTCGCCGAAGAGGCGAACAGATTGTACAAGGTTGTGAGACAATTCAGCTACCAGGTACGTGGCATTAATCAGGGCGACGTAGAACCAAAGCAAAGTGAATTATATATATATATTACACACATTTCTTCGATTGGACATGACGTTTGGGGTGCCACGTGTATACGTGTACACGCGCGCGTACACGCATACACGTCCGCGCTGTCCTTTGTTTACGATCATTCTTTTCTACCGTTGTTTATTATTATCACGGATTCTATACTGGACTTGATTCCGAGTTTTTTGATCCTTGCTATATTGGAGACATTTTTCCTTGGATTTTTCGCTATTGAGTTTCGTTTTTACGTAATTGCGACGCCCGGGGCCACGTCGAATCCGTCGGATACGTAGCTCGATCGAAACGGGAATGCAAATATCCTCTCTCTTTTGTAAATATCCTTTGCATCGGTATGGTTTAAAGTTTCACTAGCATGTTGCATTCCGTTTCAACCGACTTGACGTTCTAGAGCTGTTCGCTGAGCTTACGATCGGCGCGGATTTTTTAAAATTCCATTTCAAGACCAATGTGTCAATCTGTCGTCGTGGCTGAGATTGGAAGTGGCCCGGGTGTCTGTTATTAGCATTAGACATGTTCGAATTAATACGTTTGCTGCCCTTTCGACCCTCCTAGCTAGGCCGAATATATATATAGTTACCCGAAACCATTTTGATCTCTTTATACTCTTCTTGAAAGAAATCAACAGAAACGCTAACCTTGTAATATACTCTGTATTATGAACACCCCTTTTTTGACCCTCGCTCTTTGAATGCCTCCATCCAGGTAACTCTTTCTCTCTTTACTTTAGACCCTTGTTGGGCGCCTAGAGATCATGTTCGCCTTTTGTACAGACTCGTTCTCATTGCCGTGCTCGTTCTCTCTTTCGACTTCATTGTTCCAGTTGCTGTTAAGTGTTGCCGTGTTATCTCTTACATCACTCACACGTTTGTTACTGTTACATACTTTTTTATACGCAGCGCTGCTATGTAAGATGTGATGAGACACCTAGTACCATTCACCCTAACAATCGTTCCTTTTGAATGACGTAGTGCGGCCATGTACACCTTTTTTCTTTTACCAACTGAGGAAACGCACGTTGCAACGTACGACTATTTTCTGCGAGACCAGTCCCCATTGCCAGTCGCTACAACAAAGTAATTCTCATTGGTTTAATCGTGGAACAGCTGAGGCGCTAACGTGTTGCCTCTCGTTACCTGGAAAATAATCGATCGGACCGGACGAGTATTGTTGTAACTATTAGATCTGCTCCATTATGTGTAAAATTGTCAAACTAGAAAATTAGTACCTACCATTTACGTGCTCGTTTGATGTAAGTGCCGAAAATAGCCTCGAGTACATTCTTCCTCTGTCAAGCTTCGTTGCAAATCGAAATTTGACGCGACGCAGAGTATTCGAGCATTATTTAGATTTGACGCAAGCGAATCACAGTCAGGTTTACCATGTTTTACATGTCTTAGTTTGTGCTTGTAAAGATACGGATGAGTAACAGTCTTGATTGTGCAGTCGTAATTAGAGTGATAAGTTTTGCAGGAACGTGATTCTCGCCTCGAGGATTAGAAACAATAAAAAGAAAAGGGACTGTCTTTTGATTTTCACTTGCCACACCATCAGACTACGATCATTATTTTGTTGGTAAATCTATTTTGTGTACGTACATTTTATGACTTTTTTGTGTACGATTAGTAAGGTGTGTTTTAGATGCTACGGGAATGCTTCCGTCTGTGGACGACGTCTATGTGCATTGTGGTCCCCCTCCTTCCACTATCTGGGGCATGACTATTATGTCTCAGTTTTTGCCAGCTTCCGATTCTGCCGTTTAGAAATGCTAACGTTACCATTAACGAGCCAGCTAAGGTGAAGTCACCCGCCCGTTTATATACTTTGAAATTGCCCGCGGTTATTCACTCGAACGTACTTGAAAGCTGCAATTACATTCGTACGACGATAAGTCGAATTTTAGAAATTCACTAAACTATTAATTCAACGAATGATTTAGTATATTTCAATACACCGTGATTGCTATAAAAGTGAAACAACTATGAATTAAATGATAAAGGCTAGTGTATTGTTTTATTAATCGATGGATGAATTCTACTTTTAGAAAGTTTAGGGGATAATGCCACTCTAGAATTTTGGAAAAATACTAAAAATTTGTTTGGCTTAAATGATGCCTTAGAGTCTTGCAAATAACGTGCCAAATAATAATGTACCAAATTTTTTTGGTACATCAAGTACCAAAAAAAATCAAAATCAAGCTGCTTTTCCGGGCGCTAGAGTGGCATTACCCCTTTAATGACAAATGCGGAATTCCGATGAGAGTTTTTCGGCTGTGGTTCGGTCCATTTTACTGATTATATGTTCATCTTAGCTGCTGCCTCTTGCAAAAGTGTATCAGAATTCTAACGATGGTTCGATTAATTTAATAATCGTGAAGCTTGCAAAAACAACAAGGTCTGTACTATTTCACTGTCATTCACACAGTCACTCTCTAATGTTCTTCTCAAACAACTTACACTTTCCGTTAAAACTTTTGCATTGTGTTTCTATTTAGGAAGGATAGAGAATTTTTCTGTTAACTTGTTAGATGCAATTCTATAATTACCCAAAGATACATATTTTAAATTACTTATTACTAGTCAATGAATAAATAATAGAATCAGGCATTGCTTTGAAGAGTTAATTTAAAAGAAAAAAAGAAAAAAAAGAAACGCTACATATGTACGAAGAATAATTTCGCAGGGCAAACGTAATTGGTGGTTTTCAACGATTATATAAAATACATAAAGCACACACACAATTAACCCTTTTCATAACAGCACGGCGCAAATATCGCTAAAATATTCCCCCACGATACAGTTTCGATTCTCCTAATATAATAATTTTACTGTGAATCGTGAAAAAATCGTTATTCAAAGAATTCTTCCAATTGTTACAATTCAAGCTAATACAATTTACCTTCAACTGCTAAAATTCTAGGAGCATAATTAGATTTCAATTGCAAATGAATAAAAAATTCACTCCACTTTGTATTCTTACAATGAAACTGGCTATCGATCTTACTCAACACTTTGATTCCTGATAAATGGTGTTTCTTATTTATCATCGATTCTCTTGTGAATTTTGAAGATCACTCGTAGACGTTGAAATCGTTGCAAGACCGTACACGAGCACGTTTGCCTTGCGACACGAACGAAGACGTAAGTTTGTATACGATGTTGCATGGGCGCAGGTACCAGGTGGACCGCACAAGAAAGAACTCCTGGAGAATCTGGACCGTGTGCCGACTTACGTCCAGCAGCTTCAATTCACCGTGAAGAACCCCACCGTCGGGAAGGCCGCCACCTTCACGAAAGTCGATAACGTGATACAAGAGACAAAGAACTTGATGAACGTGATTTCGAAAGTGGTCACCACATGCTTCGTCTGCGCCACAAAGGTAAGACGCCCCGTACTGATCGGTGTTTCCGTGTGCCGCACACGAACATTCAATTACCGATTGCCACAGATTACTGTCTATCTCATTCACGTTACCGTGCTGGCTTTCGTTCAGTACTCTTCACTTTTATTTTTGCGCCCGAGAATTCGGGGCCAGTTCGATCTTTCCTCTTACCGACGGATCTCTGAATATTGCTGATAATTTTAATAGCTTCGGAGATGTAGCATTGAACACTCTGTTAACGTGGAAAGATTGAACGGATTCCTTTTTTTGTATTTTAGCTAGCTTTGTGTCGGCAGAAGAAGTGTTTCAATTTTTTTATTTAAGTATAGCTGTGCGTAAATCTTTGAAATCGCAAAGAGTTAGTCCTGTGCGAATATTCGTTGTAGTAGGACAACTGTTATCAAGGGAACTTAAATTTATTTATTGGATACCATAGAAGAAACATAAATGTTTATCAATTTACACATTCGAAGGAGTTCTAAATCCGTTAATTAATTTACCTGCAACACCGAATATTGTAATCAACCAGGATTCAGAGCTCTTATTACCCAGGTGTACACCTAAACTGGCACAGGATTCAAAGCAGATTCATACAGATCACCATGAAATTCTCAAAATTCTACACCGAACCTACCTGCCCGAACCTCCAGCTTCCCAACTCTGCCTCCGCAAAATACTACGCAATTATTCGCACAGGACGAACCAGTACGAATCGCAGCGCAGTCACGTCACGCCTAAAAAACTGTCTACATGTCCTTCCATGTATTCATCGAATAGCACAATGTGACCATGCCGCAGTACGTGGAGCTCAGTCCAACAACGATGCCCGGCCTGGGCGAAGAGGATTGCTTGTACCCAGTTAGTCCCCAGTTGCTACCGTCGACGAGTCCCTACGTGCAGCCCCATCCACTCACCTCCTCCCAGTTGCACAACATTTTAAGAGCCCCGGGGCTCAACTTCTCTCCCTTCGGTCGCAACACTCTGCCGCTCCCCACCTCCACCAGCAGCAGCGGCACGCGTAGTTCCGCTTCCTTCGTCCATCCCTCGGTCCTGCCGTACTCGGCCAGCAACGCAACGTCCGGTTGCGGACCGCAGGCACCGCATTGCCTGCAAAATCTTCAGCTACTGCAGCTACAGCTGCACCAGGCGCAGCTGCAGCACCTAAGACACGCCACTCTGCCGAGATAACACAGACTATCGTTGCACCGTGATGGTCGCATGTGTTCACGCGCACAGCCACAACGCTGCGCGGCGAAGCGCTGTTCTTTCGTTCGCACAGGTTCGATTTTGGTTTCATTTTCCCGTTTCGTTTTCTTCGTTTCGCTGGTTTGCTGCTTCCACCGTTGCTTCGCGTTTTCAGTTACTTTCGCGGCCGCGAAACGAACGCGAATGATTGGAGCACGAATGTAGTTGGATTGATGGAATGGCAGGTCGATGATTGGGGAGGTTCGCGGAGATATTGTGTCGTGTTGGTATGGGTTAGGAGATTTTTATGGCATTGTTGGTTTATTTTGAATAGAGAGGGGTAAAATATTTATTTAAGTAAAGTTTTGAATGTCGAATAAAAGTTAAGAAAAATTACATGTGTCGAATAAAGTTGAACAAATTATTCGTCATGTGTGGAATAAAGTTAAAAAAATTATTCGTCATGTGTCGAATAAGTTTAAGTTAAAGGTGAAAGTTTTATTCGACGTTGAAGTTGAACGCTCTACGAATAAAAAAATTAACTATATTCGTCAAATAATCTAAACTTTATTTAGTATTTATTTAGGTCCTACCCAACTCTGATTTGGGAGTATTAATAGTTGAATTTAGAGTTCTGGAATTAATCGAATAAATATCTAAATTGCGATAGCTACTTCTTTGGGGATAATGAATGTGATTGAGGTTCTGTATACCTGGAATTAATGTGACCCGAATTAGAATTTTTCAATTGTGACTGTTTGGCAAGTTTGATGAATTTTATCGCGAAACATTTAATTCGCTCATACCTATATAGTCTTCAGTCATTTGCGTTCGTTAAATATTTTCTCCTTTTCCGTCACCGCTATTTTCATAATGACACATTTTACGCGTAGGCATTACTGTCGCTATTTATGTTAATAAACTGGCTTGAATATTTTTCTTACCGTATTTTGTTGCAGACATTTTTCTCGCAACAGCTTTGCTTCGATTAATAAGCCGCGTTGTGCAAATATACAACATAATCCGCAGCACGAAGGTGAACTGATAATCAATCGAGTTTACTGTTTTCAGCTGTCTTTACAGGAACGGGCGCGATGCAATCTTTCGTAACAGAATTTCCTTTTCATTATTGGAGTCACTTTCTGGCACGCTGAATATTATAAAACATAATGCTTGTATTTATATGAATCAATCAAGACAATAACACATACTTTGCCTACGAGTATATATTTCTAAAGCAATAATAATTTACAATTCTTCAATTTTATATTAACAAATTTTTATAACAACCAAAGAGTAATGCTGGTCACCCTTCTCGATGGTGGGGGCATTAACAGTCACAGTTGCCACGCTTTTGAGGGAGCTCCTTTGCAACTAAAAGGACTGGAACAATTAACTAACTAAACGACTGACACGTCGTGCAGAAGTATTTTGGAATTCAAGTATCGCGGGATACATTCAAACGTTCACTTACTTTGCGCGTCAAATACAACCAGAAGGATCGCGAAATCTTGCAACTCAATTCACCGTAGAGATAAAGGAGAGTGTGCCCTTTACAATGCATTTTGTTTCGTTCGTTTTGTTTAATCGGTTCCCGAGATATAGGACTTGAAAGCGTGCATTTGAAACGGGGTATGAATGGGGTGACCGAATACGCGTGACCCAGTGACCTACTTCTCTTCCCGGAAATGCGTATGTCACTAATAGTAAACAGTAAACAAACGCTGACCTAGTTAACTGACCAGCGCAACGTGGCGAAGCGTGGGATAGGCTAGTGCGAGTGAGAGGTCCGACTGCGCGAGCGAGAAAGACATAGTAGCGGTCCGAAAAGTACCATTATCTTTACACAACGATATCTCGTGAACCGAATGTGGTATCGACACGAAACAACAGCCATTTTAAAGGGAAGGGTTCCCCGCTTCCGCCAATATCGGCATTTTTAAATATTGCTTTATAATTTCGGAATAACAGTCTTTCAAAGTAAATAGTAATTTTAATACGCGTTTCTGATGCATTCGAGGAAGCTTTATGATTAATTCGTGAACCTTTAAGGCAATATTACTTGCAATCGTATAATTTACATCCGTAAACATTATGAATAATAATATTTAAACAAATCAATGAAAATGCAAATCTTTCTGTTACACTTGCAGAAATTTTATTCCAACTCGTTACAGTTGTAAAACAATTATTACAAAGCCTTAATAACAGTAAGAATATCGCGGAATACAAGAATATCAATGAAACCGAAACGTTCCAGAATACTTCTCACGCGACATTTCAAATAGAAGGGAAGTTATAATCAACGCAGGGGATTTTAGCCACTCGAGGTTCCATTTATCTGTCATTTTCTTATTTCTTCTCAGCAAGGTAGCCAAAGTGTTACGAGGGAGATGTTTATTTGGTGAGCCCGAGTGGTGGAAATCGTTGGATTATAAGATTCCCTTGCACGATATGGGGTGTTTTGCAGCGTCGTGCAGGAAAATTGGCGCGGTGCACTGGATAATCCGCCCTTTTGGGCCTCTGTTTTACAGTACAACCTGGATTTCCGAGGTCTGTCGGCGCGTGGGGCCGGCGGCTCGCCGTACAGGGGCGGAGAGGGTGCAGGCGCCGACGGCGACGGTGGCGGTGCTGGTGTCGACGGTAGCAAGACGGGCTCCGCCCCCGGCAGCGACCCGTCCGTCTGACAGTTTGGGATGGCCCGACGGGCCAAGGGGGACGCTCGCCGCACTCGGGTTTCCTTTCTGCTATTCTAGGAAGAACCTCGCCTGCCCCAGCGAAGCGTACACGTCGAGTCCTCGCGGACACCCCCGACCAGATCCATCGCTGCTCGTTGAACGGGCCTCCGCCACGTTTCGAGGGGACCTTCCGCGTACTAAACGGAGCGGTCGTTCGCATGGCTTCTAAGTATGTACAGTAGAAATCTAGGATGGAACAGTTTGGCACCAACGAGCTAAGGATCTTTCGCTTCTTTTATCGGGCAAAGCAGAGCACGCGGCGAGGTCTGAAAAATTCAACCGTCGGAGATTATATTCAGAGGAAATCGAGATTGCAAATGGTCCCTCGAATTCTCCAATCTTCATAGGCGAATTTTGTTTTTGCTTTCTGTTGAATAACAAAAGCTTTGCCTACTTTTCACCGCTTTTCCAAAAAGTTTCACCTTTTTATCGGTTCTTATTGACTTTAATATTCTCTTTCCACCAATTCTGCCGCCCCTAAATTTTATCGGGCCCTGATTCTTCACATAAATGATTAGTACTCCATAAACGATAAATCGCAAGATGTCTATTTAGTGTCACAATTCGTAATCAATTTTTATACGATCTCGTTGGTGCCAAATTACACGAATTCTACTGTATGTTTAAAAGAAATTTGATTCACCTCGTAACTATTCAAACAAGAACCGGAGAAATGACGAGCGCATAAAGTTACGAGCTGTCCCCTCGAAATAATTATACAAAATCTTGGTTCGCTACCAACTCTGAAAACGACACGCTCCACTCTTAATGTTTATTGAATTTCTAATATCCCAGTGAACGAGCCTCGAGTGTCGTTCTTCTCGAGGGCAAAGGAAAATGAACGCGTTCGGTGGAGCCGTTCGCGAAAGACTCGCGTTAAGAAGAGAATGTACCGGTGCTACAGGGCCAGTTTAACCTGGATCCCCTGGTTAAATAAGAAATTAAATATCTAGGTGTTAAGCCGGCCGCGGTATTTCTTACAATATATTCGAAGCATACCGAATTCTCGTGCGGGACCGTTGGTCTCTCGAGAACGCTTGCTCGCCAAAGCGATTGCTATACCGTCGACGTGTACGTTTCAATTGTAATTGCTTCGAGCACAAGCTATATATCCCAGCGATTAGCCGCAGTACACGCTCGTGCGTTGCTCAATATATAGACAGGTTTTTACGAGCCCTCCGCTCCACTTCAATCGCGTACGAAACTGCGACACGTGACTGCCACGAAACACGGCGAGAACCATGGAGGTCGGCGAGAAATTTGGGCATGCTTTTTACACGAGAACGCACGCGTCTGTTCGAAGCCATCCGCAACGGAAATTACACGTTCCACAGCCATCTCGTATTTAATTTCCAACGATTCACCATCTCCGCGACAATCCGGCCTATTAACTCTTCTCAGCACACACTTAACTTCACCGCCCGACGCGACCGCAATTATCCAAGGCAACAATTCCCGTTAAGCACTCCAAAGTTCCTGTTAATCGATGCGTTCGTTTAAACTGTAATTGCCTTGAAACACCACCCATCCGACGACTAAACGAGACACGAGCTCGGGTCGCTTCAAGCAAACGACCTAGCGAGCACTTTTCCACTCGAGCCTCATCGTGCACCGCGCTTCTCCAGGCGGCGGTGGAGTAATTTTTAAAAAGGCGACCCCAACAGTCGCGGCTTGCTGGTCCCCGAGCGTGCACGATGAAGATCGATCACATACAATGGCAATAATCCAGCCATATCAGAGGAATCGGCGCCTGATGCGAGCAGGGACGGGTTTAAAATAATATCCGCGGCAAGAATCGCTTTTAACCGCTTGGTGGCAATCTCATCGGCGAAAGCAATTAACCTGCGTCGTCCGAACGGCGAGGGGCACTTCGCTGCTACGTCGACTGTCGAGTGATCCACGATTCGACGGAGTAACCACGGCTCGGAGTAGCAGCGAAAGGATCCGTAACGCAGCCCGCGTGGCGCGCGCCGTTAACGCCGCGCTTGAGTCGCCTTGTACAGACTTATATTTTGAAATAGAGCATCCACATCCGAGATCATTTCAGGCTCTGCGCGGGGGAATCGCTCTTCCATGTAGGAGGCTTGGTGCAACGACAATAATTCGGGATGTCGACCGGAGTGCCTTTTAGAGGTGAAATATTTAGAGGCCAACTTCCGCTGATCACGCGTCTCGCCACCAACTTCGATCTTTCAACGGTTCCCGACGGCGCAGAGCCGCAACGGTATATCGCTGTCAGTCTTTGAACACTTCGAAAGCGCGCTCGTTGACGCGCCGCGCCGCGCGAGCACGTAGCGCTTGTCCGCAGTTTCCTTTCGATAGCCAGCAGCGTCTGATCGTTATTTCGCTAATTAGCACCTCGCGGGACATTGTACGGCTTCTACAGACGAGCAGTCCTGAGCGTGGAATCTGGAATGATACTTCACGCCCTTAAATCGCTACCATTGGTCGTCGTAAAATAGGAAGCCTCTGTTGGGAATTACGAGGAATTCTTTTGCGGGATGCTAGGATACGGTGGCAGAAACGATTCTCGAATTTCGCCACTTATTATACTGCTCGAGGTTTCTCGGGATAGTCTGTCTTTCGAAAAGTGTTCCAACGTTCCATCGAGGATACGATGTAATAGACAGAAGGGATTCATTGAGGTTTTAAGACACTGAAGTGAAGCTAGGAGTGCATTCTTTGTTGCTTTTAAACAGTAAAGTTTTGTGCCTCTACAGTGGTGGTCAGAAGAAGTTGAGCGGTTTTAAACTGGGAACGATATCAGAAATAAGATAGCTGCATTAGAAACAAGTTATACCTTCAAAACACCCCTGAAATTAAATTCCCGGAATAAACCATAATGCGTGGAGTACCTACTAGTATGTATCAAGATTGCTGTGCAAACATGTAAAAATATGGGTTTCAAACTTTCCTCTAAGCACCACTGTACCTATATCCTTCTAACAAATAGCGAAAGACACATTTGGCGACTTCTGATACTACTCGAGCGTGTCGAACTACCTCATTACACTTCTTAAATCAATTATTGTCTGACCACTGAAGCCTCCACCAGTATTAATTACAAAAAAAAACAGCCTAGAAAGCCTCGTAGCAGCAATTCGCAAGGCATTTCTTGCTCGATAAAGAATTCCCATCAGCTCTCTGCCCGCAGTGTGCTTATCCTCGCGCCTAAGCCACCAGATTCCACGTTCACCAGCGGAACATGTTGCGAAAGGGGACGTTTAACGAGACTGCTCGTTTCACGGCCAGACATCCGCTTTGCACCCGAGCACTGTAGTTCGCGAGACGATGCCAGGCCGCGGTTTTTGCGACTAACCAGCCCTAGCACAGCTTGAAACACACAGGATGGGGCAGGAGATGGACGTTGAGGGTGACCTGAGGGCGGCAGCAGGGCGGTCAGGGACGTACTTTGTGGCAAGGACACCCTGGCTCACTGCACGAAATCTCGTGGTTTAAGCTCTAGTCGGGGCGTAGAAACAGACCTAAGCTGCTCGCGTCCGCTCGGCGACAAAGCTGTTCGCGTATCAAAAGCGCATTTCCCCGCGTCCCCGCGGATGTCCGATCGAATCGCGAGCAGCTTGGATGCTCGCGAGCGCCGTCCGAGAACGAAGCTTCCTTCATAGTGCCACAAAAGAAACACTCCCGTTCTTGCGATACGTCTTTGAAACCGCTGACGAAATCGAGCTCGCTACCTTCCAGAGAAACGAGCGAGGCGTGCATCAATATTAAAACAATCCCGACGACGTTCTGTCGATGTAAAAATGAGGCCACTAGACCGCGCACGAACGAGCCCCTCGTGATTTTTCTATTCGCAGCGACTGCCCCCCGTCGCGTCTGATTGATCGGCGTCGAGTTTGATCGTAGAGCGCGGCAAGCTGAATAATAACGCGCGCGCAACGGTCGCGAGCAACTACTAGCTGTAATATTGTACAAATTAATAATCGGAATCGAAGGGTTCGTCGTGCACGCGGCGCCCAGCCGGTATCGAACCGAAGATCACGAAGCTGGACCACTCTAGCGTGGCCACTCGCTTCACCCCGATCAAACGAAACGGCCGGGGACTTTGTCGATCGATTCCTCGTGATCTTCCTCGAATTCGAAGCGCAGAACGACGCTGGACGATGACTCCCCGGGCGCGGGGAAGCTCGTGGCGCGTCCAGCCGCGGTCCCCGTACACGCTTGTTCTCAAACAGCTGATCGTTTCCGCGTGGAAGTGAACCTCCGCCGAGGACCCTGGCGTCCCTGCCGACGCCTCGGTCCTCGGAAACGACAGGGAGACGCAAGCGGTAGCGTTTGTACATAGAGCATTAAGTTCACGCGAGAACAACGTCGACCAGTCATGCATTTCACGTACTTACGAGTTGTATTAGAGGATCGATTCTGTATTTATTATACAGAGCTGGCACAAAGAGACAGTACGGTTGTACTGATCAGTGGAGTTTGCGGGCCAAGTCGCCGTCGTCGATGATTAATAACATCTGACACTTTGAGGAAGCAAGCTGTGAACACCTGGGGCGTGTCCCCGCGCTCCGCGTCCTTTGGCAAGCATCCAAGTATTGTTCAGCTAATTAAAGGAGACTTACTTCCTTCATAGAAGCGATCGCTAGAAATCTTGCGTTACTCGAAGTGTCAATGAGTCTTAGAAATTAGTAATTGTAATCAGATAGGCAGCTCCTCGATGCTCTCGCCGGGTGTCGATGTTCTTTTATTTTGGTCGATTGTACGCGGTGTTCTTTCTACGTCGGCGATCGGTGACCGACGCTTTTGAGGGAGCAAGCTCCGCTGGCTTCGTAGATGCTCGAGGCGCCAGAATGTAAACGAGGGCCTCTTACCAGGGGACATTTTGACAGTGTGCCCCCGAGATGTTCCTAGGGTGTAATCACGCGGACTGACGTTCCGTAAAGCGCGCGCGTAAGCCTCGCAGAAATGCAACGCGTCAGTTGCAAGCTGAAAAACATTTACGCGACGCGTTTGTACAGACTCTGTATCATACCTTTATCCACGCGGTCTTTAGTGTATAGAGTTCGTCAGTTAAGGGGTTAAGCTTAAGTTTTTTTGTATAAAAACGGCACAAATATTTTGTATGGGAAGCGTGGGGTGAGTTCGACGTGAGCGTTGAGTTTTTATTATTAAATTACCCGCGTCTGTAGTCGGCCAGCTAGAAACCAGCTAGAAACGATTCGACCGAGGATCGATTGCCAGGCCTTCCAGGGATCGTCTGGGTGAAAGTGTTATCGATTATCGATGAATTGGAGGGACGACCGCTTCGGTAAAAATTTACAGTCAGTAAATTAGTAGATTGAGTCATTTTTAGGAGTCATGGGTAATCTTAATTCATGATCTCGAGTTGGCTTAAGTTTCTTTAAGATTCGGCATCCTCGATGAGTCATCGGCCGAGGCCCACTTTTTCTGTGACACCTGAAACACGTAGAAATCACAAAACTTATTCCTACCGTATATCTGTAACTCTTTGAGTAGTCATGAATTTCTTAGAATTATTCGGGACGTTTAGAAAGTACCAAAGTTAAAATTCTACCAATTTCCCAGCTAGCTTGCATATACTGCAATCAGTAAACTACTATCAATATTATCAGTAAATCCACCTCACTATCTTAATCTCGACGCACCTTCCATCTCCACATAAAATCAACAATCGAAGAATTAATTTCATTTAAAAAAAAAAAGTGTATCCGCTGTCTACGTGACTCCCCAATAATTCATCGATTCTCGATAACGCGCGTACTCCTCGACTCAAGATCTGGCAATGAATCTTCCCGTCAGATCGGCTTCGTTGTTTCCTATCGAATGAAGAATTCTCGTCGCATATAACGTAAAACCAATGTGGTGATAGTACTTCTAGAGATCATCACGATTCTAGTCGTTGCATAGAAGTCAGTTTGTAAGTGTATAACGTGTACCGATAATATCGTTAAGTATATAAATGATAACGAATCGAAATTACATGCTAGCATCCACGGTCGTGACGTTACGATACCCCAAAGCCTCGGCATTGTGGCCCTAAAAGCAGCTCATTTGCGTTCCCTCGTCTGAAGACACAATCTCAGAGAGAATAATTGCGAACGTCTCGTAGCCTCCTTGTGTGTGTACATCGTCTGAAATTCGCCATGGTGTAATTCTACCTCAATTCGTAGCATAGACAGCTCCAAAATTACTTCGTCGATGAATAATGTTCAGGTACTGGCTAGATCTCTGCATCGATTAATTAATCCTTCTCGGCATATACGTAAATTAATTAACGTTAAAGTCTTCTAAACGTGTCTGCGGGCATGCCGGATGACACGTCGCTGTGAGAGAACGAAAAGAAACAGGAGAAATGGTAATTGGTAAAAACGTTTCCAAGCGAACCGAAGCGTTCGTTCGATCCGATCGAAGATCTCCTTAAAACGATCCAGCAATGACAGTGTCGCTGTGACACTTCTCCCGCGAGCTTCTCGTCGCCATCGATTGTGCCTGTTAGCTGGACTATTTCGTGCCTCTGCTGGAATATTATCGGGTTTAATCGATATTTAATCGCCTCCAGGTATTAATCGAATGAAAACGAAAGGACTCGAAAAACGATGCAGCCTTGTAGCCAAGCATTCGCAATAGGGGGATAAAAGGAATCCTACCTATCTAGCAGTTTTTTATAGGATATTTTCTGAAACTTTCTCCACAGCTCGCGAAGGCTATGGAATCTATTCAATCATTAACGAAAGTAAGCCAAAAAAGGAACGGAAAGGAACGAGACGCGATTCCTCGACGAGTCTCTTCCAACTTATTAAAACTCTTCGTACATCGACGTTTAGAGAATCAGTTCGGGAAATTCGTGCTATGAGCTTATAACACCTCGATATATCGAAGAAACACCGATAGATCATCGAATAGTTCGTTGGTTAGACAAACCTACCCTTCCCCTTGATGTATCTCGAGAAATTTCATTTTTAATCAACGTTTCGAAGGGCAAGGAAAAGAGGACAGGAACGAAGGGGGGGGCTGAGGAGGGCTTCATCTCTTGTCGATTACCCGAAGGGAATAACAAAACGTACGTTAAGGTACATAGGTTTTTCTACATTTTATTGTTGCGGCTAAGTACCATGCCAAAGGTGGCCGACGTTATTTACAAAGGGACTGACGCGATACCTCGGTATCCAACTAGGGCAACTAGGCGGTCGATTGAACGCAGTATGAATTGTTCACGGACGTAGCGATTGCTAGATTCTTTCCCAGACTGCAACGTCGCTGAGGAAGTCGCGAGATCTTCATCCCCCGATCGCCAGAGTGAATAATCCTCCGTTTCGTGGACAGATGGATTTACCTTTTAGAATTTAGACGGTTGCTCGATGGAGAAGCTCCTTGATTAAAGAACGTTTCGGATTAATGAACGATTGTCGGCGGGTGACGGGATTATCAAACGAATTGGCAATGATGGGGGTGCAGGGGAAATCGCGAGAAATGATGGATCGATTTAAAAAGCAAGGGTGGTGGAACGAGCAAGCATGGCTCGAGAATAACTGACGAGCTACGAACGAAAGAGTTCATCGAACGAGTGATCGTTTCGCAAACAGTTGGCAATCTTTTGGTTGCAATTCTATTCGTAATAGATAAGGTTTTTAAATTACAGAAAATTCGAGATATTTTGCTATTTAGTGAGACTTGTGTGATTAGTCTTTATATGATTTGCAATGAGAGTCTCTGGTTTTTGCCAACTGATTGTTTATATCCCCTCGATGCTTGATATTTGCGTGTACGAATATTATAAAGAAAAAGACGCGTGAAATTGTTTGTAAAATGAAATAGATTTGTGATAGTTGACAAACGGTTGATATTCTTGAAACAATGTGCTCTTAACATAACGAAGCGTCACGGACATTCATTTCTGACACTTCTATCATTTTCGAAGTACATACACCGTTGCACAGATCAGATAAATTATCGACTGACCATGTGAAATCAATAATTAACATATGAACGTTATCTTCAATCGTTTGTTAACCACCAGTCTTCGTACGAAGCTAATAATTTCCTAGCTACTGTAAACGATCACGACGTTCGAGCTCTTCAATTAACAAGAATGGGGTAGTAGTACATATCTGTGAGACGTTATCAGCATCCACAGAATAAAGGCGCGCTTGCAAGTCGACGAGGTAGCAGATTAAAACGAAAGACGATCCCCGATTCTGTCGCTGTTTCTTTCTCTTCGTTCGACTTTCAAACGCGAGGCTGTGATCGTCGACAAGATAGGAAAAGAGAGAGAGAGAGAGAGAGAGAGAGAGAGAGAGAGAGAGAGAGAGAGAGAGAGAGAGAGAGAGAGAGAGAGAGAGAGCAAATGGCCGTAGCACAATGCGGAGTGATTAAACTAATTACTGTAAGAGAATCGTCTCAGATAGAGATCGAAGAACGCGCATCCTCGCTCGTGTTCGATACGCCTTCGTAGTTTAACACGGTCTTCCCAGCGTTGCTTAACGTTTCCTCCTCCACGAATCGTTTCTCTCACGCGAGCGTAAAGCCACCTCCCCACGTGCGCAAACCTGAAGCCTACGTTCCACGTGAGCAATTCGCGGTGCATAATGCAGTGAAAGGGGTTCCTTCGCGCAAGGAGCTCGTAACGCGTGATACGCTTAAGCAAGCTTTAAGCCGCGACCCCACTTGCGCAATGTGCAGTATGGAATGCAGATTGAGTGACGTTCTTAGGTGTGCAGCGTCGGCAAGGTGCATTTAAAGCCACATTCCCACGTGAAGAATGTGCGTTGATGGATGTACCTAAAGAACGTTTCCCACTTGAGGTAGCGTGGAGAAGATAGGTAAAGCCACGGTTATACGTGTACAATGGCGTGAGCAATGCACTGTAGGAAACGTCTAATGTAGAGTACTCTTTAAGCCACATTCCCACGTGCACGATGTTCGTTGCAATTTATGTATAAATACGTTCACACGTGTTAAATACAGTGCTCGAAAGCGCACTTAAGAACCTTTGAAGCGCGACTTTTTTCGAGTATACTGGTTGTATTCGGTTGCATATGTGTGTGATTTTGTGAGGAGTACCTTCTCGATATCCGTTGCCTTTTAAGTCGATTCTTTTCAAGCATTTGAAGTCTACTTTGTGTATTCCGCACGTGGGTTTGTGGCTTAAGATTCCTCATCAGTGGTTGTTTACGAGAAGCTGGTTTCTTTGAATGCACGAAGCGTGTCTGTGTCCTATGCGTTGGACATGTGGGAACGTGGCTTAAGTGGAGGGGAAAAGGCCGCGATGGCGGGATTTCTATCGAGAACTTTTTGAGAACGTTCGTTTATCCGAGGTAGGTTCGACACGCTCGGCGCAATCGTGATCTACGATGATCGGGAAAGAAGCGAAACGAAACGCTTACCTACCTTATGATAATTTATTACCAAACGTTTCATTTGTATGACGATATAACGGAAACGAGAGAAAAAGAAACCAAAAAAGTATCGAGATCATAGAGGACGAGTTTAGCTTAGATAGGTTTCGTACTTCGTATTTAATGAACATTATTGAATCATTATGTATCAAGTATCGCATGTATTGGAGCTGATGAGGACAATGGAAAATAAATAATTGTATCCATAAATCGGGCATTAATATGTTTGTATCCTGTGGTTTCTTGTATATCTTTGTTCGAAGCATATTTTTAGCAATCGTGACTACTGAATAGGTAATTTTCAATATTTCAATAGATTTCAGAGAATTAGAGTATCCAATTCCTCAAATACGTGCAAAATGTATACAAAAATCTTCGTTGAAGCACAGACAATCAAATACCAATTCAAGTTACATATTTTATTCTTACATTTCACCAAAGTATTGTAACTCAAAGAAATTCTTATGTCCAACTAGAATATTTGACAATCGCAGCCATCGGCTCGGTGGTACTCACCGATTACCAGGTCTCACCGCGAGGAGGTTGCTGCGCTTGGAGACCCGTAGAGAGATAGATGGAATCAAAGTTCCACCGATCTCCCTGTACATGAAACACTTAGCCTACCAAACCAAAGAGATGCATAGAAACAAAGTTCCATCGATCCCTGCGATTTCGATATCGAATCTAGGGAACTGCCAAGCAATCATTCGATTGAAATAAATCCAGCAGGGAAGGAAAGACTACGTGAGCATGAAACGAGTATTGGATGGCGCATCCTCCAGGCCCTGAGGACCGACGACGACTGAGTACATGGAGCTTCGTGAGCTCCCTCCGTCTTGATAAATCTTGAGTTTTGATAGGTCTTGGAAGTGTTGGAAATGAAATTATTATAAGCACTTCTGTACTAAGAATCACTGTACATTATTCAGAGTATTTTAATAAACCACATGTAGAGAAAAACCGCATCTTTTAATTTAGAACTGCACCTTATAACTTCCATTTCCTAATTAAATCCCAAATTTGACAATCACAAGTAATGTCTGCGTCTGCGTTGATTAGTTCTCCGCCTTGGATTCTCTCTCCGAAGACGCTAACTTTGTGCCACCTCTTTCGACGTCATGTTCTCCTGTTACAATCTCAATTTTAGAGCATTCAGAAAATTTTGGCCAGATTTTACCAAATGTATCCGGAGAACATGAAGCGAAAGAAGGTATGCCCTGAATTTCACTGTCGAAGGCCTTTCGAAGACGCTGCGCCTCTACGTCGAATAGTTCTCCGCCTTGGATTCTCTCTTCGAAGACGCTAACTTAATGCCACCTCTTTCGACATCATGTTCTCCTGTTACAATCTCAATTTTGGAGCGTTCAGAAAATTTTGGCCAGATTTTAGCAAATGTATCAGGAGAACATGAAGCGAAAGGAGGTATGCGCTGAATTTCATCGTCGAAGGCCTTTCGAAGACGATGCGCCTCTACGTCGAATAGTTCTCCGCCTTAGATTCTCTCTCCGAAGACGCTAAATTTGTGCCACCTCTTTCGACGTCATGTTCTCCTGTTGCAAATCTCAATTTTACAGCGTTCTGAAAATTTTGGCCGGATTGTAGCAAATGTATCAGGAGAACATGAAGCGAAAGGAGGTATGCGCTGAATTTCATCGTCGAAGGCCTTTCGAAGACGATGCGCCTCTACGTCGAATAGTTCTCCGCCTTAGATTCTCTCTCCGAAGACGCTAAATTTGTGCCACCTCTTTCGACGTCATGTTCTCCTGTTACAATCTCAATTTTAGAGCATTCAGAAAATTTTGCCCAGATTTTACCAAATGTATCCGGAGAACATGAAGCGAAAGGAGGTATGCCCTGAATTTCACTGTCGAAGGCCTTTCGAAGACGCTGCGCCTCTACGTCGAATAGTTCTCCGCCTTGGATTCTCTCTCCGAAGACGCTAACTTAGTGCCACCTCTTTCGACATCATGTTCTCCTGTTACAATCTCAATTTTGGAGCGTTCAGAAAATTTTGGCCAGATTTTAGCAAATGTATCAGGAGAACATGAAGCGAAAGGAGGTATGCCCTGAATTTCACTGTCGAAGGCCTTTCGAAGACGCTGCGCCTCTACGTCGAATAGTTCTCCGCCTTGGATTCTCTCTCCGAAGACGCTAACATAGTGCCACCTCTTTCGACATCATGTTCTCCTGTTACAATCTCAATTTTACAGCGTTCTGAAAATTTTGGCCGGATTGTAGCAAATGTATCAGGAGAACATGAAGCGAAAGGAGGTATGCGCTGAATTTCATCGTCGAAGGCCTTTCGAAGACGCTGCGCCTCTACGTCGAATAGTTCTCCGCCTTGGATTCTCTCTCCTAAGACGCTAACTTAGTGCCACCTCTTTCGACATCATGTTCTCCTGTTACAATCTCAATTTTGGAGCGTTCAGAAAATTTTGGCCAGATTTTAGCAAATGTATCAGGAGAACATGAAGCGAAAGGAGGTACGCCCTAAATTTCATCGTCGAAGCCTTTCGAAGACGCTGCGCCTCTACGTCGAATAGTTCTCCGCCTTGGATTCTCTCTCCGAAGACGCTAACTTAGTGCCACCTCTTTCGACATCATGTTCTCCTGTTACAATCTCAATTTTGGAGCGTTCAGAAAATTTTGGCCAGATTTTGGAACGATGTATCAGGAGAACATGAAGCGAAAGGAGGTATCGCCAGAATTTCATCGTCGAAGGCCGTTCGAAAACTATGCCCCTCCGATTTTCCTCGATCGTTACCGATTTCTCAGTCACCCTGTATAGTAGGGTATTTTTCACCCCTTAGGAAAGTACTCGGTACGTGAAAGCGCATCCAAATAGTATAATAAAAGTACCCTTTGATCGCCGATTTTCCTCGATCGTTACCGATTTCTCGGTCACCCTGTACAGTAGGGTATTTTTCACCCCTTAGGAAAGTACTTGGGACGTGAAACCGCGTGCAAAGAGTGCAATAAAAGTACCCTTTGATCGCCGATTTTCCTCGATCGTTACCGATTTCTCGGTCACCCTGTACAGTAGGGTATTTTTCACCCCTTAGGAAAGTACTTGGGACGTGAAACCGCGTGCAAAGAGTGCAATAAAAGTACCCTTTGATCGCCGATTTTCCTCGATCGTTACCGATTTCTCGGTCACCCTGTACAGTAGGGTATTTTTCACCCCTTAGGAAAGTACTTGGGACGTGAAACCGCGTGCAAAGAGTGCAATAAAAGTACCCTTTGATCGCCGATTTTCCTCGATCGTTACCGATTTCTCGGTCACCCTGTACAGTAGGGTATTTTTCACCCCTTAGGAAAGTACTTGGGACGTGAAACCGCGTGCAAAGAGTGCAATAAAAGTACCCTTTGATCGCCGATTTTCCTCGATCGTTACCGATTTCTCGGTCACCCTGTACAGTAGGGTATTTTTCACCCCTTAGGAAAGTACTTGGGACGTGAAACCGCGTGCAAAGAGTGCAATAAAAGTACCCTTTGATCGCCGATTTTCCTCGATCGTTACCGATTTCTCGGTCACCCTGTACAGTAGGGTATTTTTCACCCCTTAGGAAAGTACTTGGGACGTGAAGCCGCGTGCAAAGAGTGCAATAAAAGTACCCTTTGATCGCCGATTTTCCTCGATCGTTACCGATTTCTCGGTCACCCTGTACAGTAGGGTATTTTTCACCCTTTAGGAAAGTACTTGGGACGTGAAACCGCGTGCAAAGAGTGCAATAAAAGTACCCTTTGATTGCCGATTTTCCTCGATTGTTGCCGATTTTTGAGTCACCCTGTATAGTAGGGTATTTTTCATCCCTTAGGAAAGTACTCGGGACGTGAAACCGCGGCCAAAGAGTACAATGAATGTACCCTTTCATTGCCGATTTTCCTCGATTGTTGCCGATTTCTGAGTCACCCTGTATAGTAGGGAATTTTTCACCCCTTATAAAAGTACTCGGGACGTGAAACCGCGTCCAAAGAGTACAATGAATATACCCTTTCATTGCCGATTTTCCTCGATTGTTGCCGATTTCTGAGTCACCCTGTATAGTAGGGTATTTTTCACCCCTTAGAAAAGTACTCGGGACGTAAAACCGCGTCCAAAGAGTACAATGAAAGTACCCTTTCATTGCCGATTTTCCTCGATTGTTGCCGATTTCTGAGTCACCCTGTATAGTAGGGAATTTTTCACCCCTTATAAAAGTACTCGGGACGTGAAACCGCGTCCAAAGAGTACAATGAAAGTACCCATTGATCGCCGATTTTCCTCGATCGTTGCCGATTTCTGAGTCACCCTGTATAGTAGGGTATTTTTCACCCCTTAGGAAAGTACTCGGGACATGAAACCGCGTCCAAAGAGTACAATGAAAGTACCCTTTCATTGCCGATTTTCCTCGATTATTGCCGATTTCTGACTCACCCTGTATAGTAGGGAATTTTTCACTCCTTATAAAAGTACTCGGGACGTGAAACCGCGTCCAAAGAGTGCAATGAATGTACCCTTTCATTGCCGATTTTCCTCGATCGTTGCCGATTTCTGAGTCACCCTGTATAGTAGGGAATTTTTCACCCCTTATAAAAGTACTCGGGACGTGAAACCGCGTCCAAAGAGTACAATGAAAGTACCCTTTGATTGCCGATTTTCCTCGATTGTTGCCGATTTCTGAGTCACCCTGTATAGTAGGGAATTTTTCACCCCTTATAAAAGTACTCGGGACGTGAAACCGCGTCCAAAGAGTACAATGAAAGTACCCTTTGATTGCTGATTTTAGTTCTCCGCCTTAGATTCTGTTTCCGAAGACGCTATCTTAGTGCCACCTCTTTCGACATCATGTTCTCCTGTTACAATCTCAATTTTGGAGCGTTCAGAAAATTTTGGCCCGATTTTAGCAAATGTATCAGGAGAACATGAAGCGAAAGGAGGTACGCCCTGAATTTCATCGTCGAAGCCTTTCGAAGACGCTGCGCCTCTACGTCGAATAGTTCTCCGCCTTTGATTCTCTCTCCGAAGACGCTAACTTAGTGCCACCTCTTTCGACATCATGTTCTCCTGTTACAATCTCAATTTTACAGCGTTCTGAAAATTTTGGCCGGATTGTAGCAAATGTATCAGGAGAACATGAAGCGAAAGGAGGTATGCGCTGAATTTCATCGTCGAAGGCCTTTCGAAGACGATGCGCCTCTACGTCGAATAGTTCTCCGCCTTAGATTCTCTCTCCGAAGACGCTAAATTTGTGCCACCTCTTTCGACGTCATGTTCTCCTGTTACAATCTCAATTTTAGAGCATTCAGAAAATTTTGCCCAGATTTTACCAAATGTATCCGGAGAACATGAAGCGAAAGGAGGTATGCCCTGAATTTCACTGTCGAAGGCCTTTCGAAGACGCTGCGCCTCTACGTCGAATAGTTCTCCGCCTTGGATTCTCTCTCCGAAGACGCTAACTTAGTGCCACCTCTTTCGACATCATGTTCTCCTGTTACAATCTCAATTTTGGAGCGTTCAGAAAATTTTGGCCAGATTTTAGCAAATGTATCAGGAGAACATGAAGCGAAAGGAGGTATGCCCTGAATTTCACTGTCGAAGGCCTTTCGAAGACGCTGCGCCTCTACGTCGAATAGTTCTCCGCCTTGGATTCTCTCTCCGAAGACGCTAACATAGTGCCACCTCTTTCGACATCATGTTCTCCTGTTACAATCTCAATTTTACAGCGTTCTGAAAATTTTGGCCGGATTGTAGCAAATGTATCAGGAGAACATGAAGCGAAAGGAGGTATGCGCTGAATTTCATCGTCGAAGGCCTTTCGAAGACGCTGCGCCTCTACGTCGAATAGTTCTCCGCCTTGGATTCTCTCTCCTAAGACGCTAACTTAGTGCCACCTCTTTCGACATCATGTTCTCCTGTTACAATCTCAATTTTGGAGCGTTCAGAAAATTTTGGCCAGATTTTAGCAAATGTATCAGGAGAACATGAAGCGAAAGGAGGTACGCCCTAAATTTCATCGTCGAAGCCTTTCGAAGACGCTGCGCCTCTACGTCGAATAGTTCTCCGCCTTGGATTCTCTCTCCGAAGACGCTAACTTAGTGCCACCTCTTTCGACATCATGTTCTCCTGTTACAATCTCAATTTTGGAGCGTTCAGAAAATTTTGGCCAGATTTTGGAACGATGTATCAGGAGAACATGAAGCGAAAGGAGGTATCGCCAGAATTTCATCGTCGAAGGCCGTTCGAAAACTATGCCCCTCCGATTTTCCTCGATCGTTACCGATTTCTCAGTCACCCTGTATAGTAGGGTATTTTTCACCCCTTAGGAAAGTACTCGGTACGTGAAAGCGCATCCAAATAGTATAATAAAAGTACCCTTTGATCGCCGATTTTCCTCGATCGTTACCGATTTCTCGGTCACCCTGTACAGTAGGGTATTTTTCACCCCTTAGGAAAGTACTTGGGACGTGAAACCGCGTGCAAAGAGTGCAATAAAAGTACCCTTTGATCGCCGATTTTCCTCGATCGTTACCGATTTCTCGGTCACCCTGTACAGTAGGGTATTTTTCACCCCTTAGGAAAGTACTTGGGACGTGAAACCGCGTGCAAAGAGTGCAATAAAAGTACCCTTTGATCGCCGATTTTCCTCGATCGTTACCGATTTCTCGGTCACCCTGTACAGTAGGGTATTTTTCACCCCTTAGGAAAGTACTTGGGACGTGAAACCGCGTGCAAAGAGTGCAATAAAAGTACCCTTTGATCGCCGATTTTCCTCGATCGTTACCGATTTCTCGGTCACCCTGTACAGTAGGGTATTTTTCACCCCTTAGGAAAGTACTTGGGACGTGAAACCGCGTGCAAAGAGTGCAATAAAAGTACCCTTTGATCGCCGATTTTCCTCGATCGTTACCGATTTCTCGGTCACCCTGTACAGTAGGGTATTTTTCACCCCTTAGGAAAGTACTTGGGACGTGAAACCGCGTGCAAAGAGTGCAATAAAAGTACCCTTTGATCGCCGATTTTCCTCGATCGTTACCGATTTCTCGGTCACCCTGTACAGTAGGGTATTTTTCACCCCTTAGGAAAGTACTTGGGACGTGAAGCCGCGTGCAAAGAGTGCAATAAAAGTACCCTTTGATCGCCGATTTTCCTCGATCGTTACCGATTTCTCGGTCACCCTGTACAGTAGGGTATTTTTCACCCTTTAGGAAAGTACTTGGGACGTGAAACCGCGTGCAAAGAGTGCAATAAAAGTACCCTTTGATTGCCGATTTTCCTCGATTGTTGCCGATTTTTGAGTCACCCTGTATAGTAGGGTATTTTTCATCCCTTAGGAAAGTACTCGGGACGTGAAACCGCGGCCAAAGAGTACAATGAATGTACCCTTTCATTGCCGATTTTCCTCGATTGTTGCCGATTTCTGAGTCACCCTGTATAGTAGGGAATTTTTCACCCCTTATAAAAGTACTCGGGACGTGAAACCGCGTCCAAAGAGTACAATGAATATACCCTTTCATTGCCGATTTTCCTCGATTGTTGCCGATTTCTGAGTCACCCTGTATAGTAGGGTATTTTTCACCCCTTAGAAAAGTACTCGGGACGTAAAACCGCGTCCAAAGAGTACAATGAAAGTACCCTTTCATTGCCGATTTTCCTCGATTGTTGCCGATTTCTGAGTCACCCTGTATAGTAGGGAATTTTTCACCCCTTATAAAAGTACTCGGGACGTGAAACCGCGTCCAAAGAGTACAATGAAAGTACCCATTGATCGCCGATTTTCCTCGATCGTTGCCGATTTCTGAGTCACCCTGTATAGTAGGGTATTTTTCACCCCTTAGGAAAGTACTCGGGACATGAAACCGCGTCCAAAGAGTACAATGAAAGTACCCTTTCATTGCCGATTTTCCTCGATTATTGCCGATTTCTGACTCACCCTGTATAGTAGGGAATTTTTCACTCCTTATAAAAGTACTCGGGACGTGAAACCGCGTCCAAAGAGTGCAATGAATGTACCCTTTCATTGCCGATTTTCCTCGATCGTTGCCGATTTCTGAGTCACCCTGTATAGTAGGGAATTTTTCACCCCTTATAAAAGTACTCGGGACGTGAAACCGCGTCCAAAGAGTACAATGAAAGTACCCTTTGATTGCCGATTTTCCTCGATTGTTGCCGATTTCTGAGTCACCCTGTATAGTAGGGAATTTTTCACCCCTTATAAAAGTACTCGGGACGTGAAACCGCGTCCAAAGAGTACAATGAAAGTACCCTTTGATTGCTGATTTTAGTTCTCCGCCTTAGATTCTGTTTCCGAAGACGCTATCTTAGTGCCACCTCTTTCGACATCATGTTCTCCTGTTACAATCTCAATTTTGGAGCGTTCAGAAAATTTTGGCCCGATTTTAGCAAATGTATCAGGAGAACATGAAGCGAAAGGAGGTACGCCCTGAATTTCATCGTCGAAGCCTTTCGAAGACGCTGCGCCTCTACGTCGAATAGTTCTCCGCCTTTGATTCTCTCTCCGAAGACGCTAACTTAGTGCCACCTCTTTCGACATCATGTTCTCCTGTTACAATCTCAATTTTACAGCGTTCTGAAAATTTTGGCCGGATTGTAGCAAATGTATCAGGAGAACATGAAGCGAAAGGAGGTATGCGCTGAATTTCATCGTCGAAGGCCTTTCGAAGACGATGCGCCTCTACGTCGAATAGTTCTCCGCCTTAGATTCTCTCTCCGAAGACGCTAAATTTGTGCCACCTCTTTCGACGTCATGTTCTCCTGTTACAATCTCAATTTTAGAGCATTCAGAAAATTTTGCCCAGATTTTACCAAATGTATCCGGAGAACATGAAGCGAAAGGAGGTATGCCCTGAATTTCACTGTCGAAGGCCTTTCGAAGACGCTGCGCCTCTACGTCGAATAGTTCTCCGCCTTGGATTCTCTCTCCGAAGACGCTAACTTAGTGCCACCTCTTTCGACATCATGTTCTCCTGTTACAATCTCAATTTTGGAGCGTTCAGAAAATTTTGGCCAGATTTTAGCAAATGTATCAGGAGAACATGAAGCGAAAGGAGGTATGCCCTGAATTTCACTGTCGAAGGCCTTTCGAAGACGCTGCGCCTCTACGTCGAATAGTTCTCCGCCTTGGATTCTCTCTCCGAAGACGCTAACATAGTGCCACCTCTTTCGACATCATGTTCTCCTGTTACAATCTCAATTTTACAGCGTTCTGAAAATTTTGGCCGGATTGTAGCAAATGTATCAGGAGAACATGAAGCGAAAGGAGGTATGCGCTGAATTTCATCGTCGAAGGCCTTTCGAAGACGCTGCGCCTCTACGTCGAATAGTTCTCCGCCTTGGATTCTCTCTCCTAAGACGCTAACTTAGTGCCACCTCTTTCGACATCATGTTCTCCTGTTACAATCTCAATTTTGGAGCGTTCAGAAAATTTTGGCCAGATTTTAGCAAATGTATCAGGAGAACATGAAGCGAAAGGAGGTACGCCCTAAATTTCATCGTCGAAGCCTTTCGAAGACGCTGCGCCTCTACGTCGAATAGTTCTCCGCCTTGGATTCTCTCTCCGAAGACGCTAACTTAGTGCCACCTCTTTCGACATCATGTTCTCCTGTTACAATCTCAATTTTGGAGCGTTCAGAAAATTTTGGCCAGATTTTGGAACGATGTATCAGGAGAACATGAAGCGAAAGGAGGTATCGCCAGAATTTCATCGTCGAAGGCCGTTCGAAAACTATGCCCCTCCGATTTTCCTCGATCGTTACCGATTTCTCAGTCACCCTGTATAGTAGGGTATTTTTCACCCCTTAGGAAAGTACTCGGTACGTGAAAGCGCATCCAAATAGTATAATAAAAGTACCCTTTGATCGCCGATTTTCCTCGATCGTTACCGATTTCTCGGTCACCCTGTACAGTAGGGTATTTTTCACCCCTTAGGAAAGTACTTGGGACGTGAAACCGCGTGCAAAGAGTGCAATAAAAGTACCCTTTGATCGCCGATTTTCCTCGATCGTTACCGATTTCTCGGTCACCCTGTACAGTAGGGTATTTTTCACCCCTTAGGAAAGTACTTGGGACGTGAAACCGCGTGCAAAGAGTGCAATAAAAGTACCCTTTGATCGCCGATTTTCCTCGATCGTTACCGATTTCTCGGTCACCCTGTACAGTAGGGTATTTTTCACCCCTTAGGAAAGTACTTGGGACGTGAAACCGCGTGCAAAGAGTGCAATAAAAGTACCCTTTGATCGCCGATTTTCCTCGATCGTTACCGATTTCTCGGTCACCCTGTACAGTAGGGTATTTTTCACCCCTTAGGAAAGTACTTGGGACGTGAAACCGCGTGCAAAGAGTGCAATAAAAGTACCCTTTGATCGCCGATTTTCCTCGATCGTTACCGATTTCTCGGTCACCCTGTACAGTAGGGTATTTTTCACCCCTTAGGAAAGTACTTGGGACGTGAAACCGCGTGCAAAGAGTGCAATAAAAGTACCCTTTGATCGCCGATTTTCCTCGATCGTTACCGATTTCTCGGTCACCCTGTACAGTAGGGTATTTTTCACCCCTTAGGAAAGTACTTGGGACGTGAAGCCGCGTGCAAAGAGTGCAATAAAAGTACCCTTTGATCGCCGATTTTCCTCGATCGTTACCGATTTCTCGGTCACCCTGTACAGTAGGGTATTTTTCACCCTTTAGGAAAGTACTTGGGACGTGAAACCGCGTGCAAAGAGTGCAATAAAAGTACCCTTTGATTGCCGATTTTCCTCGATTGTTGCCGATTTTTGAGTCACCCTGTATAGTAGGGTATTTTTCATCCCTTAGGAAAGTACTCGGGACGTGAAACCGCGGCCAAAGAGTACAATGAATGTACCCTTTCATTGCCGATTTTCCTCGATTGTTGCCGATTTCTGAGTCACCCTGTATAGTAGGGAATTTTTCACCCCTTATAAAAGTACTCGGGACGTGAAACCGCGTCCAAAGAGTACAATGAATATACCCTTTCATTGCCGATTTTCCTCGATTGTTGCCGATTTCTGAGTCACCCTGTATAGTAGGGTATTTTTCACCCCTTAGAAAAGTACTCGGGACGTAAAACCGCGTCCAAAGAGTACAATGAAAGTACCCTTTCATTGCCGATTTTCCTCGATTGTTGCCGATTTCTGAGTCACCCTGTATAGTAGGGAATTTTTCACCCCTTATAAAAGTACTCGGGACGTGAAACCGCGTCCAAAGAGTACAATGAAAGTACCCATTGATCGCCGATTTTCCTCGATCGTTGCCGATTTCTGAGTCACCCTGTATAGTAGGGTATTTTTCACCCCTTAGGAAAGTACTCGGGACATGAAACCGCGTCCAAAGAGTACAATGAAAGTACCCTTTCATTGCCGATTTTCCTCGATTATTGCCGATTTCTGACTCACCCTGTATAGTAGGGAATTTTTCACTCCTTATAAAAGTACTCGGGACGTGAAACCGCGTCCAAAGAGTGCAATGAATGTACCCTTTCATTGCCGATTTTCCTCGATCGTTGCCGATTTCTGAGTCACCCTGTATAGTAGGGAATTTTTCACCCCTTATAAAAGTACTCGGGACGTGAAACCGCGTCCAAAGAGTACAATGAAAGTACCCTTTGATTGCCGATTTTCCTCGATTGTTGCCGATTTCTGAGTCACCCTGTATAGTAGGGAATTTTTCACCCCTTATAAAAGTACTCGGGACGTGAAACCGCGTCCAAAGAGTACAATGAAAGTACCCTTTGATTGCTGATTTTAGTTCTCCGCCTTAGATTCTGTTTCCGAAGACGCTATCTTAGTGCCACCTCTTTCGACATCATGTTCTCCTGTTACAATCTCAATTTTGGAGCGTTCAGAAAATTTTGGCCCGATTTTAGCAAATGTATCAGGAGAACATGAAGCGAAAGGAGGTACGCCCTGAATTTCATCGTCGAAGCCTTTCGAAGACGCTGCGCCTCTACGTCGAATAGTTCTCCGCCTTTGATTCTCTCTCCGAAGACGCTAACTTAGTGCCACCTCTTTCGACATCATGTTCTCCTGTTACAATCTCAATTTTACAGCGTTCTGAAAATTTTGGCCGGATTGTAGCAAATGTATCAGGAGAACATGAAGCGAAAGGAGGTATGCGCTGAATTTCATCGGCGAAGGCCTTTCGAAGACGCTGCGCCTCTACGTCGAATAGTTCTCCGCCTTGGATTCTCTCTCCTAAGACGCTAACTTAGTGCCACCTCTTTCGACATCATGTTCTCCTGTTACAATCTCAATTTTGGAGCGTTCAGAAAATTTTGGCCAGATTTTGGAGCGATGTATCAGGAGAACATGAAGCCAAAGGAGGTATCGCCAGAATTTCATCGTCGAAGGCCTTTCGAAAACTATGCCCCTCCGATTTTCCTCGATCGTTACCGATTTCTCAGTCACCCTGTATAGTAGGGTATTTTTCACCCCTTAGGAAAGTACTCGGTACGTGAAAGCGCATCCAAATAGTATAATAAAAGTACCCTTTGATCGCCGATTTTCCTCGATCGTTACCGATTTCTCGGTCACCCTGTACAGTAGGGTATTTTTCACCCCTTAGGAAAGTACTTGGGACGTGAAACCGCGTGCAAAGAGTGCAATAAAAGTACCCTTTGATCGCCGATTTTCCTCGATCGTTACCGATTTCTCGGTCACCCTGTACAGTAGGGTATTTTTCACCCCTTAGGAAAGTACTTGGGACGTGAAACCGCGTGCAAAGAGTGCAATAAAAGTACCCTTTGATCGCCGATTTTCCTCGATCGTTACCGATTTCTCGGTCACCCTGTACAGTAGGGTATTTTTCACCCCTTAGGAAAGTACTTGGGACGTGAAACCGCGTGCAAAGAGTGCAATAAAAGTACCCTTTGATCGCCGATTTTCCTCGATCGTTACCGATTTCTCGGTCACCCTGTACAGTAGGGTATTTTTCACCCCTTAGGAAAGTACTTGGGACGTGAAACCGCGTGCAAAGAGTGCAATAAAAGTACCCTTTGATCGCCGATTTTCCTCGATCGTTACCGATTTCTCGGTCACCCTGTACAGTAGGGTATTTTTCACCCCTTAGGAAAGTACTTGGGACGTGAAACCGCGTGCAAAGAGTGCAATAAAAGTACCCTTTGATCGCCGATTTTCCTCGATCGTTACCGATTTCTCGGTCACCCTGTACAGTAGGGTATTTTTCACCCCTTAGGAAAGTACTTGGGACGTGAAGCCGCGTGCAAAGAGTGCAATAAAAGTACCCTTTGATCGCCGATTTTCCTCGATCGTTACCGATTTCTCGGTCACCCTGTACAGTAGGGTATTTTTCACCCTTTAGGAAAGTACTTGGGACGTGAAACCGCGTGCAAAGAGTGCAATAAAAGTACCCTTTGATTGCCGATTTTCCTCGATTGTTGCCGATTTTTGAGTCACCCTGTATAGTAGGGTATTTTTCATCCCTTAGGAAAGTACTCGGGACGTGAAACCGCGGCCAAAGAGTACAATGAATGTACCCTTTCATTGCCGATTTTCCTCGATTGTTGCCGATTTCTGAGTCACCCTGTATAGTAGGGAATTTTTCACCCCTTATAAAAGTACTCGGGACGTGAAACCGCGTCCAAAGAGTACAATGAATATACCCTTTCATTGCCGATTTTCCTCGATTGTTGCCGATTTCTGAGTCACCCTGTATAGTAGGGTATTTTTCACCCCTTAGAAAAGTACTCGGGACGTAAAACCGCGTCCAAAGAGTACAATGAAAGTACCCTTTCATTGCCGATTTTCCTCGATTGTTGCCGATTTCTGAGTCACCCTGTATAGTAGGGAATTTTTCACCCCTTATAAAAGTACTCGGGACGTGAAACCGCGTCCAAAGAGTACAATGAAAGTACCCATTGATCGCCGATTTTCCTCGATCGTTGCCGATTTCTGAGTCACCCTGTATAGTAGGGTATTTTTCACCCCTTAGGAAAGTACTCGGGACATGAAACCGCGTCCAAAGAGTACAATGAAAGTACCCTTTCATTGCCGATTTTCCTCGATTATTGCCGATTTCTGACTCACCCTGTATAGTAGGGAATTTTTCACTCCTTATAAAAGTACTCGGGACGTGAAACCGCGTCCAAAGAGTGCAATGAATGTACCCTTTCATTGCCGATTTTCCTCGATCGTTGCCGATTTCTGAGTCACCCTGTATAGTAGGGAATTTTTCACCCCTTATAAAAGTACTCGGGACGTGAAACCGCGTCCAAAGAGTACAATGAAAGTACCCTTTGATTGCCGATTTTCCTCGATTGTTGCCGATTTCTGAGTCACCCTGTATAGTAGGGAATTTTTCACCCCTTATAAAAGTACTCGGGACGTGAAACCGCGTCCAAAGAGTACAATGAAAGTACCCTTTGATTGCTGATTTTAGTTCTCCGCCTTAGATTCTGTTTCCGAAGACGCTATCTTAGTGCCACCTCTTTCGACATCATGTTCTCCTGTTACAATCTCAATTTTGGAGCGTTCAGAAAATTTTGGCCCGATTTTAGCAAATGTATCAGGAGAACATGAAGCGAAAGGAGGTACGCCCTGAATTTCATCGTCGAAGCCTTTCGAAGACGCTGCGCCTCTACGTCGAATAGTTCTCCGCCTTTGATTCTCTCTCCGAAGACGCTAACTTAGTGCCACCTCTTTCGACATCATGTTCTCCTGTTACAATCTCAATTTTACAGCGTTCTGAAAATTTTGGCCGGATTGTAGCAAATGTATCAGGAGAACATGAAGCGAAAGGAGGTATGCGCTGAATTTCATCGGCGAAGGCCTTTCGAAGACGCTGCGCCTCTACGTCGAATAGTTCTCCGCCTTGGATTCTCTCTCCTAAGACGCTAACTTAGTGCCACCTCTTTCGACATCATGTTCTCCTGTTACAATCTCAATTTTGGAGCGTTCAGAAAATTTTGGCCAGATTTTGGAGCGATGTATCAGGAGAACATGAAGCCAAAGGAGGTATCGCCAGAATTTCATCGTCGAAGGCCTTTCGAAAACTATGCCCCTCCGATTTTCCTCGATCGTTACCGATTTCTCAGTCACCCTGTATAGTAGGGTATTTTTCACCCCTTAGGAAAGTACTCGGTACGTGAAAGCGCATCCAAATAGTATAATAAAAGTACCCTTTGATCGCCGATTTTCCTCGATCGTTACCGATTTCTCGGTCACCCTGTACAGTAGGGTATTTTTCACCCCTTAGGAAAGTACTTGGGACGTGAAACCGCGTGCAAAGAGTGCAATAAAAGTACCCTTTGATCGCCGATTTTCCTCGATCGTTACCGATTTCTCGGTCACCCTGTACAGTAGGGTATTTTTCACCCCTTAGGAAAGTACTTGGGACGTGAAACCGCGTGCAAAGAGTGCAATAAAAGTACCCTTTGATCGCCGATTTTCCTCGATCGTTACCGATTTCTCGGTCACCCTGTACAGTAGGGTATTTTTCACCCCTTAGGAAAGTACTTGGGACGTGAAACCGCGTGCAAAGAGTGCAATAAAAGTACCCTTTGATCGCCGATTTTCCTCGATCGTTACCGATTTCTCGGTCACCCTGTACAGTAGGGTATTTTTCACCCCTTAGGAAAGTACTTGGGACGTGAAACCGCGTGCAAAGAGTGCAATAAAAGTACCCTTTGATCGCCGATTTTCCTCGATCGTTACCGATTTCTCGGTCACCCTGTACAGTAGGGTATTTTTCACCCCTTAGGAAAGTACTTGGGACGTGAAACCGCGTGCAAAGAGTGCAATAAAAGTACCCTTTGATCGCCGATTTTCCTCGATCGTTACCGATTTCTCGGTCACCCTGTACAGTAGGGTATTTTTCACCCCTTAGGAAAGTACTTGGGACGTGAAGCCGCGTGCAAAGAGTGCAATAAAAGTACCCTTTGATCGCCGATTTTCCTCGATCGTTACCGATTTCTCGGTCACCCTGTACAGTAGGGTATTTTTCACCCTTTAGGAAAGTACTTGGGACGTGAAACCGCGTGCAAAGAGTGCAATAAAAGTACCCTTTGATTGCCGATTTTCCTCGATTGTTGCCGATTTTTGAGTCACCCTGTATAGTAGGGTATTTTTCATCCCTTAGGAAAGTACTCGGGACGTGAAACCGCGGCCAAAGAGTACAATGAATGTACCCTTTCATTGCCGATTTTCCTCGATTGTTGCCGATTTCTGAGTCACCCTGTATAGTAGGGAATTTTTCACCCCTTATAAAAGTACTCGGGACGTGAAACCGCGTCCAAAGAGTACAATGAATATACCCTTTCATTGCAGATTTTCCTCGATTGTTGCCGATTTCTGAGTCACCCTGTATAGTAGGGTATTTTTCACCCCTTAGAAAAGTACTCGGGACGTAAAACCGCGTCCAAAGAGTACAATGAAAGTACCCTTTCATTGCCGATTTTCCTCGATTGTTGCCGATTTCTGAGTCACCCTGTATAGTAGGGAATTTTTCACCCCTTATAAAAGTACTCGGGACGTGAAACCGCGTCCAAAGAGTACAATGAAAGTACCCATTGATCGCCGATTTTCCTCGATCGTTGCCGATTTCTGAGTCACCCTGTATAGTAGGGTATTTTTCACCCCTTAGGAAAGTACTCGGGACATGAAACCGCGTCCAAAGAGTACAATGAAAGTACCCTTTCATTGCCGATTTTCCTCGATTATTGCCGATTTCTGACTCACCCTGTATAGTAGGGAATTTTTCACTCCTTATAAAAGTACTCGGGACGTGAAACCGCGTCCAAAGAGTGCAATGAATGTACCCTTTCATTGCCGATTTTCCTCGATCGTTGCCGATTTCTGAGTCACCCTGTATAGTAGGGAATTTTTCACCCCTTATAAAAGTACTCGGGACGTGAAACCGCGTCCAAAGAGTACAATGAAAGTACCCTTTGATTGCCGATTTTCCTCGATTGTTGCCGATTTCTGAGTCACCCTGTATAGTAGGGAATTTTTCACCCCTTATAAAAGTACTCGGGACGTGAAACCGCGTCCAAAGAGTACAATGAAAGTACCCTTTGATTGCTGATTTTAGTTCTCCGCCTTAGATTCTGTTTCCGAAGACGCTATCTTAGTGCCACCTCTTTCGACATCATGTTCTCCTGTTACAATCTCAATTTTGGAGCGTTCAGAAAATTTTGGCCCGATTTTAGCAAATGTATCAGGAGAACATGAAGCGAAAGGAGGTACGCCCTGAATTTCATCGTCGAAGCCTTTCGAAGACGCTGCGCCTCTACGTCGAATAGTTCTCCGCCTTTGATTCTCTCTCCGAAGACGCTAACTTAGTGCCACCTCTTTCGACATCATGTTCTCCTGTTACAATCTCAATTTTACAGCGTTCTGAAAATTTTGGCCGGATTGTAGCAAATGTATCAGGAGAACATGAAGCGAAAGGAGGTATGCGCTGAATTTCATCGGCGAAGGCCTTTCGAAGACGCTGCGCCTCTACGTCGAATAGTTCTCCGCCTTGGATTCTCTCTCCTAAGACGCTAACTTAGTGCCACCTCTTTCGACATCATGTTCTCCTGTTACAATCTCAATTTTGGAGCGTTCAGAAAATTTTGGCCAGATTTTGGAGCGATGTATCAGGAGAACATGAAGCCAAAGGAGGTATCGCCAGAATTTCATCGTCGAAGGCCTTTCGAAAACTATGCCCCTCCGATTTTCCTCGATCGTTACCGATTTCTCAGTCACCCTGTATAGTAGGGTATTTTTCACCCCTTAGGAAAGTACTCGGTACGTGAAAGCGCATCCAAATAGTATAATAAAAGTACCCTTTGATCGCCGATTTTCCTCGATCGTTACCGATTTCTCGGTCACCCTGTACAGTAGGGTATTTTTCACCCCTTAGGAAAGTACTTGGGACGTGAAACCGCGTGCAAAGAGTGCAATAAAAGTACCCTTTGATCGCCGATTTTCCTCGATCGTTACCGATTTCTCGGTCACCCTGTACAGTAGGGTATTTTTCACCCCTTAGGAAAGTACTTGGGACGTGAAGCCGCGTGCAAAGAGTGCAATAAAAGTACCCTTTGATCGCCGATTTTCTTCGATCGTTACCGATTTCTCGGTCACCCTGTACAGTAGGGTATTTTTCACCCTTTAGGAAAGTACTTGGGACGTGAAACCGCGTGCAAAGAGTGCAATAAAAGTACCCTTTGATTGCCGATTTTCCTCGATTGTTGCCGATTTTTGAGTCACCCTGTATAGTAGGGTATTTTTCATCCCTTAGGAAAGTACTCGGGACGTGAAACCGCGGCCAAAGAGTACAATGAATGTACCCTTTCATTGCCGATTTTCCTCGATTGTTGCCGATTTCTGAGTCACCCTGTATAGTAGGGAATTTTTCACCCCTTATAAAAGTACTCGGGACGTGAAACCGCGTCCAAAGAGTACAATGAATATACCCTTTCATTGCCGATTTTCCTCGATTGTTGCCGATTTCTGAGTCACCCTGTATAGTAGGGTATTTTTCACCCCTTAGAAAAGTACTCGGGACGTAAAACCGCGTCCAAAGAGTACAATGAAAGTACCCTTTCATTGCCGATTTTCCTCGATTGTTGCCGATTTCTGAGTCACCCTGTATAGTAGGGAATTTTTCACCCCTTATAAAAGTACTCGGGACGTGAAACCGCGTCCAAAGAGTACAATGAAAGTACCCATTGATCGCCGATTTTCCTCGATCGTTGCCGATTTCTGAGTCACCCTGTATAGTAGGGTATTTTTCACCCCTTAGGAAAGTACTCGGGACATGAAACCGCGTCCAAAGAGTACAATGAAAGTACCCTTTCATTGCCGATTTTCCTCGATTATTGCCGATTTCTGACTCACCCTGTATAGTAGGGAATTTTTCACTCCTTATAAAAGTACTCGGGACGTGAAACCGCGTCCAAAGAGTGCAATGAATGTACCCTTTCATTGCCGATTTTCCTCGATCGTTGCCGATTTCTGAGTCACCCTGTATAGTAGGGAATTTTTCACCCCTTATAAAAGTACTCGGGACGTGAAACCGCGTCCAAAGAGTACAATGAAAGTACCCTTTGATTGCCGATTTTCCTCGATTGTTGCCGATTTCTGAGTCACCCTGTATAGTAGGGAATTTTTCACCCCTTATAAAAGTACTCGGGACGTGAAACCGCGTCCAAAGAGTACAATGAAAGTACCCTTTGATTGCTGATTTTAGTTCTCCGCCTTAGATTCTGTTTCCGAAGACGCTATCTTAGTGCCACCTCTTTCGACATCATGTTCTCCTGTTACAATCTCAATTTTGGAGCGTTCAGAAAATTTTGGCCCGATTTTAGCAAATGTATCAGGAGAACATGAAGCGAAAGGAGGTACGCCCTGAATTTCATCGTCGAAGCCTTTCGAAGACGCTGCGCCTCTACGTCGAATAGTTCTCCGCCTTTGATTCTCTCTCCGAAGACGCTAACTTAGTGCCACCTCTTTCGACATCATGTTCTCCTGTTACAATCTCAATTTTACAGCGTTCTGAAAATTTTGGCCGGATTGTAGCAAATGTATCAGGAGAACATGAAGCGAAAGGAGGTATGCGCTGAATTTCATCGGCGAAGGCCTTTCGAAGACGCTGCGCCTCTACGTCGAATAGTTCTCCGCCTTGGATTCTCTCTCCTAAGACGCTAACTTAGTGCCACCTCTTTCGACATCATGTTCTCCTGTTACAATCTCAATTTTGGAGCGTTCAGAAAATTTTGGCCAGATTTTGGAGCGATGTATCAGGAGAACATGAAGCCAAAGGAGGTATCGCCAGAATTTCATCGTCGAAGGCCTTTCGAAAACTATGCCCCTCCGATTTTCCTCGATCGTTACCGATTTCTCAGTCACCCTGTATAGTAGGGTATTTTTCACCCCTTAGGAAAGTACTCGGTACGTGAAAGCGCATCCAAATAGTATAATAAAAGTACCCTTTGATCGCCGATTTTCCTCGATCGTTACCGATTTCTCGGTCACCCTGTACAGTAGGGTATTTTTCACCCCTTAGGAAAGTACTTGGGACGTGAAACCGCGTGCAAAGAGTGCAATAAAAGTACCCTTTGATCGCCGATTTTCCTCGATCGTTACCGATTTCTCGGTCACCCTGTACAGTAGGGTATTTTTCACCCCTTAGGAAAGTACTTGGGACGTGAAACCGCGTGCAAAGAGTGCAATAAAAGTACCCTTTGATCGCCGATTTTCCTCGATCGTTACCGATTTCTCGGTCACCCTGTACAGTAGGGTATTTTTCCCCCCTTAGGAAGGTACCCGGGACGCGAAACCGCGTCCAAAGAGTACAACGAAAGTACCCTTTGATCGTCGATTTTCCTCGATCGAAAGGAAAAGAAAATATTAACGATGAGAATGTCAAGTTATCACACGTATACAAGCGCGCAAACACCTTTCAACATTTCAACACATTTCAGAGTAGTTCTGGAGTTGGATGCTGTTCTTGATCAGAGGCCGCTAAATTCAGTCCTCGAGTTAAGGGTCGGTAATACAGTTTGGGTGGTGACACGAAGTCCCATAAGTTGATACGTCTATCCGTACTTCGTCGATGCCTATACCTCGTCTGTGGTGCAACTGTGCCATTATCGGTAAAAATTAAAATTAAAAAATAACAGAGTTCCCTTATTATCGACCACAGAAAACCAATACCTACATATGGTAGGATGTCGATTAGCTACGATCGATAACAAAGGCATAAATAAAATGCAATTTCATTATTTTCACACCATGTCGAGGCTTTAGTTTGCCCGATACAAACTTCCATAAAACAGCCCCTAACGTGAGAATCATTTTATCAGCTTTTACGACCATCACGCTAATTATTACGACCGTCAAATATATGTAAAAAAAAAATAGACATCAAACAGAATTAATACTCATATAAAACTCTGCGTATACAATACACAAGGATACACTGATCAAAACTATCAACCCCTTAAAAAATCCTCCTCTGTCCTCAAAGAAACCCCCAAACGACCCAAGAATGAAACGTTTCGTTAAACATACGAAAGCGTGTCTAATTAATCGCAGAATTTAATGAATCAAATATTTCAGGAAATTCAAAGTTTATAAATAAAAAAAACGTCGTGACTAATATCGCTCGCGTTGCAAGAAGACATGACTAAGAACACATAACGAGTTTCGTTTCCTCGATCGTAACCGCGTTCACTTTTCCACGAACGACGTCGATTCCCTGCCCCTGCTTTATTTCGAACCCTGGAATGATACAATGCGCCTATCACGTGGCGATTATATTGGGCACGTTACTATTATATGGCCCGTCGTATCGACTGGCCAACAATGCTGCTAAATACACCCCCTTCATTAACGTCTATTATTGGGTTCGCGACTAATGATGTAACACGATGACAGAGTGGAGCAGGGGACACCGTGTACACTCTCGCACGGTGAACTGTATGGCGGCTTAATTACTAAATTGAATCATTTGCACTGTACCATTCGCGCCTGCACTGATGTAACCAGCGAGTATACATTCTGTTTGCGCCCTTTAATTGCTTCAGCTCGACGTTGACAAGAGTATGGAAGGATGAAGGAGGAAGTATCTCCGAGGCTATAGATGGAAGAATTAATTTGCTAATAGTACTGAGAAATAATGGAGCAAGTGTCTCTATGGACTATGTAAAACGATAAGTGACTGTGTGTCTGACGTATTAGGTCTGCGAAAAGGTTCTGTCATTTCCTTTGATCGACTTTCCTGGCACTGTAACGAGGATGAGTAATGACATCCATTTACTGCTAAGTGGATCGATATGGTATAAGACTCGGTTATTCTTTATTCCTTCAAAAACTTTCAAATACATTTACTGAATATCCATCTCAGGAGTTCTTAAACCATCAAACACCTAATTACTCCGCGAAGCTTCCACACTTGAAACACTAATTTTCCCTTCCAGCGCCGTTGCACTGTTACATAAAAAGAAAATCCATGACGTAAGCTTCTTCCGTTCCACGGCACGATAGAACAGCAGAAGATCAGTGGTTGAATCCTGAGAAATTTTTGCTTCAACGCTGGTGAAAATAATGATCCCCCGCGACCAGATCGTGCCGTACGTTTGCGTGCGATGAGTCGTATATTCTGACCATTCGAACGTAACCCAAGCTTCGAAAAAGCAGTGAGGCAGCTCCGTCCGAGAAAACGATGACATAAAATCGAAGCTGTATACGTACATGTAACTCCGAGGGAAGAACAATTGATAGCACAGATTCGTGTTGCGGTAGTTATTTTACCAGGACGTTACGCAAACCGAAAACCCGTTTCGCAATTCCTTTTCCTGTCCCTGACAGGTCACACTTACAAAAATAATAGATTTTCTCCATGAGAACCTCCCCTCTGAGAATCTGAATCCACGAGAGAACAATGGTCTCTTCTACGTTCCACCGCAATCGCGGTAGCACACTTTCAGAAGCCTAGGCCAGCGATCGACCACGCCATTCGTTTAAATAAAATAATAAAAATAATCATTTCTAATCGAATTAAAAATCTGAGAACGTTCACATAATCAAGCTTTACTCCAAGTCAGAAATCAGCCAGCTCTTTTCGTTTTACTGTCGAACCTTCCCGACACTCTCTAACCGAACCTTCAACAAATTCTCTCTACAGCAGATTCTCGTTCTACGATTCCCATTAATTATTCCCCGGATGATTGATAAGTCAGGCACAGTTGGTCTCGTTCTACAGCGTGGATACACCTGTGTCCATAGAGCCAGGAGGGAAGGAATCGATCGAGGGGCGGGCCACAACCTACAGCGTGTTAAATCTCGACGATTGAAGCGGATGGAAATTGCGCAATAATATCGCGAGGAATCGCATGAGACGAGTCATCGCGCACACGACAGATGGCCCGCTGTTAAACAGCCAAGTTGCGTTTCATCCACCAAGGTCTCGGCTACCTTGGTCGTCGGACCTTTTCCCCGGCGACGCTCGTGACATCCTAGAAATGTTTCCACAAACAATCGCGTATTACCTCGCGGAGGGGCCCGCCGCGCTCGAGCGTTGCGTAAAGCTTGTCGCCGTTTCCTTATACGAGCAAACGGTGGAAGAAAAATGTATGACTGAGGAACGGACTGCTTCGAAGTGGGCTCACGTACCACGGGGGCCTATGAAACAATTCTGAATCACCTTCTTCAGTTGGAGGTATCGCGGTTCTTGAATCTTCAGGACGGAGATCTTAACACGGCTGCTTGGGAATTCGTGTCGAGGACTTTCGGGGAGGTCTGTGGCTTCGTTTGCAACTTGAGATTCAAGAAATCGAGTCGATTATGAGGAAATATGGTAGAAGGTCCAATGTGTACAGAAGGCAATAGTTACACACCCAAGGTTAACTCTTTTCCATTACTTTTCTATCGACTAATCAAATGACTACTTAGTAGTTCAGCCTGCAACTAAATTCTAATTACGAGATCCAAGATCACTAATCGAAATTCATCCACATCAACCAACACACGACTCCTCTAAATATTATTACCAACTACACGAGTCGACTCCGCGCTTCTTTCCTCCACGTCGAATGAAATCTGCCCTTGAATTATCGCGAACAGGCGGCGCGATAGAAAATCACCCCCCAAAAAACTAGAAGCCTGGGGTCCCTGAATGGAATATCCCGACCTGCAATCGCTGCGAACGAAAGGGGCCGGGGGTTTCGCAAGGGAACGCCACCGTCCGCGCGGTGGGGTAGGAAAAATAATAAAGGGAGAGCCGTTGGTCGTGATGGTAACCGTCGATCTAGGATTTCATCTGGCCGACCTCGGGCTGACTAGAATAGGTGACCCACTGTTCTCGAGGAAATGCGTTTCCAGCTACTCTGTGCGCTCCCCAACGGATCGCACTGTTCCAATCTTCCCTTCTTTAACGAACTTAACGGCGACGAGCGGAGTTCGCATCGGGGGACGGTCTCGCAGCAACGGAGCGCAGATCGAAACGTCGTTCGATTAGACGGAAATGCGATTCCGAGCGGGGACAATTCTTAATTGTGCCGCGGTGCCTTATCGGCGAGGGGAGGGCGATAGCTTTCGGCCGCTACGCGTGGTCTTCCGTGAAACGTCGCTCGATTCGATTAAACCGGCTGCGTTCCTCGGCGAACCGTGAAAATCCGTGGAAGCCTCGAGTCCTCTGCTCGCTTTGGGCTGCGAAGCGGTAATGATTCAATCGGGGTGCTAACGTGCTAAACGTTCGCAAACTCCTGCCCGTCTGGCCTCGTATTATCGGCAGGAAGCTTGTCAGATGTTGTTTATATTTTACGTTAGGCGACTCGAAGGGAATAAGCCTCGGCGGGAACGAATTCTACGGGAATCGCCCTAATTCAAACTTGATCGGGATCAAGCGAATTACAAGGGTATCAGACGGCTGAAATAAACGGTTTCTTTTGGGTTGGATTGATGGACGACTAATAACTCATACTATTTGCACATTTTGTAATGCTTTAGTGTGGATATAACACGCATTTTAAGACCAGGAAGTCAATAAAGTATTAAAAATTGAACTGGGCGCTCTAAATGTGACGGTGGACATCATAAGTCGAGAACGGATCAATATTTTTAGTTGAAATTTTAACTGAACCTACAAAACACTTTTCTCCGCAAGCTGGAACTCGCCCATTAAGGTCGCAGAACTCTGATAATTATTATTAAACATTCTTTTGTGAATTACATCAGGAAAAATGTACAAAGTTGATATTTGTCGAATAACTTAGCGAATTTTTGTTGAAATTCTTCAATGAATTTCCACCTAATAGATTTTGAGTCAGAGAATTTTATATTTCTTTCAATTTTTAATATTTTTTAGGTTTCCAGGTTTTAAAATGCGTCTTATATTCACAATAAAGTATCATAAAACGTGCAAATGGTACCTATGACTTATTACCTAGTCGTCCTTCAATCCAATTGAAAAGAAACTGTTTATTTTAACCGTCTAATACCTTTGTACCCCTTTAACAAATATTTGATGATTTAAATTCGACGTCTACTATTATTCCCAAATCGCGAGCAGACTTTGGAGGCCCGTTAAAACGTTCGGAAGCCATTATTAGAAGCTATTGGAAGCGTTTAGAAGCCTATCCAGAAATGGACGGTGCCATTAGTCCTAGTTTCGTTCTACTTTTCCACCCTTTCCCTGGTCCCAGCACAATGCACCCTATTCACGTCACGAAAACGGCCAATCGGCGATCGAGTGCCGCGAAAACTCCTTATCACGATATATTCCGTGCGTCAGCCTCGCGCAAACTCTCAAGCAAGCATGTCGCGCAAACGTTTCGCTAACAGCATTATGACGAGGTCGTCGCTTATCTTCGTTCCTCTCTCTTCTTACGCTTCTGTCCGCGGTGCGTGATGCAACGACCTAAATTGGATTCTACGGGGCGCGGGCAGATATTCGAGAAAAACACCGGCTCGAGCATTCGACAGGGTGACGAAAGAAGATGGAGTGCCACGGACGCGCACAGTAGCGACGAAACGAGAATCTCAACTCTCAAATCTATATTTCATAGATTAAAGGGTTGACAGGATATAATAATTAACCCTCGCCTGGCGGATACAGGGTCCATTTTGACCCACTCTGAATGTCAAACTAGACGTGTCTAATTGTCACTACTGATTTAAACACGATGATACATTAAATGTTAATTTTCATCGGTGGCATTATACTCTTATAATGTTCAAACTTTATCTCAGAATTTTTGCTACTTAATTGAACAGATAATTTTTAAACAGCAGCTGATTGAAAATTGGCTTGGGAAGTGTGGCAACTGCGTTCGAAAAAAAAAAAATGGGTGTGACAACCGAGGGTTAATATTGCTTCTTGAAAAGCACGAGGATTTGGATACCAAATTGAGAATCCAATTGCAAAGCTTATCCCGAGGTGTACGTAAATTAAATTACAGAGCAAAATGGGCTCCGCGTCGAGACGTGTGGTCAAACTATCCGCTGTTCAAGGGTTTTAAAGCTTAGCCTGCATTACATAAGCGAGTTATGCAAACATGTAGACTTATCAGTATCGAACTATTCGATGAAACAAGCCGCCAGAAATAAGCGCGAATGGAGGAGTGATTTCCCGCTGGTCCGACGAAGGGTGAAGAATTGCATGCGCAGAAGCTCGCAGCAAGGGGCCATAGAATTTTTATAAACGGCGTGTATCGCGTGATTCACCGAATCGCTTAACGTCATTGTGCTTTCGTCACTTTAAATCCTGTTTGCCCCCTACACCCTCGTTCCAACCCCTTGCGCGCGGCCGTCCCGCCCCCGTCGGGAGGGTAATGAAATTACGCGGCCGCGATAAAGAGTAAAGTTGACACGAAGCTCGAGCGGCTCGTGGGCATTCCCGCCTTGGGACGCCGGGGGGGGGGGTGTCCAGCGGTTCGAAACAGAGGAAACGCACGTCCTAGCGCGTTATCCACGGGCGGATAAGGATCGTTCACTGGCCAACGCTTGCTTCACGCTACCGAGATGCTCGAAATCAAAGGTAATCCGCCGATGCCTGCGGACTGACGCTTTAATACAATTAGCCAATAACTGAGACAGCGAAGGGTAATTCTGCACTCCTTCCGAGAGGATAATTCCGAATTTTCTCGAAGGGTTATTTCGGATTTCTATGAACTCTTGGATCAGCCGATAGTCAACAGAGCTGTTCGAGCGTGTCGAATCAAGTTTCAAACACAGCGATCCATTTAATTCCTCTTAATGACCGTCCGTCGATGAACGACGGATACAGCTCGTAAAGCGTGCCACGTTACGCCTTCGATCGGAATCTCTGAATCAGGAACAATCGCGGCGAGCATTATACCCTCCGACGAACAAAGTTCCGCGCGCAGGGGCACGCGATGCTTGCAGCTCACAATATCCATTAGCTGAAAGGTTGGGAAACGATTCACGTTCGTCCAATCTCGATCGAAGTTCGAGGATTGCCCTTCCTCCGGATCGAGCCGAGGTAGTGGTTCTTCACCTTTCCTTAGAATTACCTTTTCGGGCGTATAAGGCGGTTAAATGAATTCTATCGATAGGCTGGCTGCCAGAGTGTTATTGATAAACAGTACAGCCATATTTGTTGTCGAAGAATGTTTCTAAAATTTTTATTAAAACAACGGAAAATACACCCGTTCATCCCCGAGTGGGTTCTCCAGTTTAAGAACCACTGGACTGAGATAGCAGTGCTATCGGGCACGTCCCTTTTCATTTTCCACCTTACGCTTCTAATCCGCGAAACGACTCGTAGCTTCTCCCTCTTGTCCTGCTTTGACAGTTCTATTTCCATCGACGCCGCGGAGCGTGGATTTTAGTAGGCCAGTGGGAAACGGATGCACAGGGCGCGGCCTTTGCCTATATGCCAGCTCGTGTATTTATGCTCGTTAAATCGGAGCGACTTGTTTCCCGCGCCACATCCCGTTTCACCCGCTTATGGCTCGCACGCGAGAACTCAGGCAGAATTGTGCAGAAACTGGCTCGACGGTTGCTGAGTTATCGCGCCTCTGTTTAGCACCCCGAGTTCTTGCTGTACGAACACTCCGGGGAACATTACCACGCGCGTTTTCAGATGTAGCACGTTCAAATTTTCTTTCGGAAAACGGCACCCTTGCCTTCGTTGCCACGAAAACTATCAGCAAATAGTAGAATGTTCCGTCTGTAGTGGCGAAAAGCAGCATGTCTGGGTGATTGGCTACGAAAAATAGAATGTTTCGTCTTTCGCTAGGAAAACTAGCACGTTTGAGAGGCTTGCCACGGAAAGTAGCATGTTCCGTTGGTAGCGACGAAAAGCGGTGCGTCGACTTAAATACCGACTCGATTTTTATTTAGTACTAGTTCGATCATTTATTAAACATTAAAATACCGTACTTGAATTATGTAGATTAAAATCTTCATATGTGCTTCCTTTTGAAGATTAGATGGAGTTATTATTTATTAAACAATATTTTCAAAAATTGATTTCTTGGATGCAAAATGCACTTGAACCGTTTAAACTGACCACGCGCCGATACATGATACTAAGTAGTTTCTGGAGTATAACCCAAAACGTGCTATTCTTCGTGGCGAAACAGGATAATGTGTTAGTTTTCGCCGCAAATTCCCAAATGTGATATTCTTCGTGGCGTAGTAATCAAATATGCTAGTTTTCGTGGCGGAAGACCAAACGTGCTAATATTGAAACGTGGTGTTTTTCGCAAGAAAAATGAAACTTGCTACTTTTCGTAACGCACGTCGATTAGAGGTATAAACACGGTGCGTAAAATTGTGAAGGACACTGGCCAGCGCGAATCGATTTACCTTTTAAAGAATGTTTCAGTTACCGTGAACGGTTACAGAAAATAGAACTCTGTTAGGGGCCGTCCTTAAATTACGTAAAAGCAATTTTGGCGATTACTTGCCCCCTCCTTATTCTAGTATAAGAATTCGTAAGATTGTATATTCCAACCCCACCCCTCCTTCCTTATGTAATATTTTTTCAGTTATTAAGATTCTATTAAAGGTTTATATAATTGATTCAAACTCGGTTTCGTGTATGCGACGAAATATCGCCTTGGGCTGCTCATACCGAAAATTAGATTGAAAAAATATTACGTGAGACGCTACCTGACCCCCTCTCCCTACCGTCCTTGTAAGAAAACGTAAGAAGTTCGTGACCCCCTCCTCCCCCAAAAAGCCTTACGTAATTTAAGGACGATCCCTTGGGAAGAATTATATTTCATATTTCAAATTTTGTATTCTATAATTGGGAGGGGATTTGTAAAGTAGGTCAGTAATACCAACGTAATACGTGACACATAGCGTTGAATTATAATGCGAGCTGTAAACACAATGCTTCGACTGACGCAAGTTTTTGAAAAATAATTTCCCTTAACTATAAATGCTTGCGAAGAAACACTTTCGATGCTTTTCAGAAAATATCAACGTGAGAGCAGACCAAAGCTGTGCACGGGGATGAGAGTACAGAACCGTAGAATTTTGGCACGATTTACGAATAGGAAGCTTGTAATACTCGGAGTTGAATCGCCTAATTTTCGGAGCCATCGAACTCGCAAAATTGCGCAGGCGAAGCGTCAGAATACCTTCGAGAGAGCTGATAGCGATAAATCAAGAGAACGAATAAGCTCTTGGCTGGCGAAACGTCCAACGCCGGCTAGACTAGCTAACAAATGCCGAGATAAACGGCTGTCACGCTGACAGCGGGCTAGCAATGAACAGATTCGAATAACTCCTCGTCACGATCAGCGAAATGTGTCTGCATTTAAGGATGGGATCAAGTTCAATATGTACTCTCGCAGTCAAGTCGAATCCAATACAAAAAGTTCAATTTATGGAATTCGATTGCTACTCATAAAAGTCATAAATGATCACGCTCAGTTGTGCGTGCTTGTAAAGTACTCAGATCATACCTGTTGGATTCGAATATGTACTTACAGAATTTCAGAATTTTACAGACTCTCAGAAGCTTCAGAATTTTTTGAATTTCCGGGTTCGGGATCTTCCCTTGTAAGATTTCATTCAGTGCGGGGCAATAAATAGTGAAGTCGAAATTTGAATTAATGTACGTGGTTAGGAATTAATATAACCGGGGTCGTGTAATATGGAATTATTTCACAATTTAATTTATTTTTATTTTGCCATAAATTAATTTAATTTTGAGTGAGCGTCTAATTTATTACTTTTTTCCTGTGCGGGGCGGGGGCAAGCGGCCACCCTTGCTCCACCTTCGCTACACCTTGGCACAGGGTTTGATTCCACCTACTTAAAACTACCGCTAACATTTCTCAAAGTATTTATACCGAGAGTAGAGAGTTCGAACCTATTTCGTCCAGTTTCAAGTCCCCTTAAAAGCATTATTTTCTTTTTCCAAGTACTCACGAACTGTTCGAAATTATCCATTCAGATTCGAACCTACTTCCAATGTCCTTCATCCCATCACTACCTGCATCGTGCCCAACTATTCGCAACGCTTCGCCTGCCCCCACATCGAGCCTATTCGCAGCTCGTTTCCCTCGACGTCTCTGTTCCTACACGAACAATTACCGCGATAATTTCACTTCTAGCATCCCCTCGCGGCTCCCTTGATCGACCCTGCCACTCTTATCTCCGGAGAGAGAGAGAGAGAGAGAGAGAGAGAGAGAGAGAGAGAGAGAGGAATGCTTACAACTTCCTCTGTTCCCGGTATCCTCGACTAACAAAACGAGCGGCACACGAAATGAATTCTTTAGCGGGGAGACAATTGTTCCGTCGCGGCTGGGCAGAAGTGAAAGCCCCTTCGGCGAAGGTTACAGTCGATCGTGAGTCGAATCGCGCGTGTGCCCGCGAGGCGAGGCAAAGAGGAAACGGGCAATGAGCAACAGGAATTAACGGGCGGGCGTGCGTGGCGCACGGCTCAATGGAAAGACAAAAGCGGCCGGGCTGAATTAACGCCGCTCCGCCAGGAAAAGTGTGCCGCGGCACGGAATTTTCAGGGAGCCCGAGCGGCCGAGCGCAGAGGACGCGAAACAACGTTCGACGTAAAAGCGCGGCAAGGCCGCCGTTCGTTTTCAAGCCTACGTGTATTTTATTCATGACTCTGCCCCGTACATGGCTAATTAGTCAGCGCGGCTCGCGGCATTGCGCAACGGCCAGGTTTATTAGTATGTACAGGGTGTGCCCGTGATTGGCGCTGCGGAGTCAATGCCGATGATTCTGCGGGGACAAGTCAGGAATGTCGAATTAAAAGTCTTAAGAAAACGACCGTTAAGCAGACGTGCACCGGGCTGCACGTTTGGAAGTGGATCGATTTTATTAACAGCTGCATTTATTCGGTAATCATAGTTTAGACTCTTAGAATGATGGGTAATCCGGTTAAAAGTCAGGATGTTGTTCATTTTCGGCGGTGCTTTGTTAATTAGATCCACCGTGTAACCTAATCATCGCGATCCACGTGTACGCGTATGTAGTTTGAACTGCACCAATCGACGTAACTCAATTGGCCTTTACCTCGTTTTTCACGTGGACGCGATGAATGGAAACGGAGAATTCACTCGTAAAGTGAATATTATATCCACGCGGGGTTTCATATGAAACGGGTTTCTAAAATCATCGGCTTATTTTATAAAAGATAAACGATGTAATAATGGATATATCCACTATTAATTACACAACACCCTGTGCACACGATCTCCGGTGATTTTCCATATAACACTCAGCGCTTGGAATAGTTCTCGCGGAGTAAAAAAATTCATACGAGTATTTCTGATTCTATGCAGGCATCCGTGCCGCCAGCTAACGCGCGAATTATATAATAACACTGAAACTCTGTACCGATAGAAAAAGATCCATAAAAATGCACCTGCATTCCTGCAGGCGGCTGTATTCGCGAAACAAGTCGCTGATTCCCGCCCAAGGATCCGTGCCCGCGGATAATTAAGAGTCAGGTGCTGGAAAGGAGGATTCGCGGGCGGCAGTGGACTCCATATCTCGAAGGCTACCGCGACGCAACATGTTTGCTCTGTGGTGAAGTCAGACGTTGAGAAACGCGGGACAGATACCCGCGGAAGGAAAATAACGATGAAAACAGCGAGTGGAAAACGTGCACGCTTCTTTTCTCGCGTTCCGTAGAAGCCTCGGATGACAATTGATTTCGCAACGAAACTATGCTTCGTTCTATCGTTGAAAAAACATGGATACTTTCAGCGTACCCCCGAGCGACAGAACGTGTCTGTTTTTTTTTTTTTTCGCGTACAGTATTATGGGAGACGAAATATGGCACGGAGGAGAACGTGGTGTTGTGTTTGGTGGAGAGGCTTGTTGCCTCTTGGGGCACCGTGGAAGCGTAACGTTCTTGCGAGACGAATAATTAACGAGAACTCGATTGTCACCGTTAGACAGGGTGTTAATTAGAGCTGACATAGTTGCACGTCCGTCTAACGCTTCTAACAACTGAAAATGGCGCAGCATCTAGGGTCAACAGCGACCAATTCGCGCCGGCAATATTAATAAGCCAGCAATTAGCATGAATCTGTAATTCCGGCCTCTACCTGCTGGTCTAGTTCTCTGGAAGGCAACGCGAAACGTTCGACAAGTTCTGCTACTTAGCTATCTTGCATTCAATCAATCAGCGGCGCACTCAGGATTTAATAATGATGGGAGTAGAATAATTGAAGGGATAAAAATATTTCTCATGGAAACTCAATAAAATTCGTTAGGTGATTACATAAATTTATTTAAAACCTAAAATCCAGTTTTCTTTTCCTTTTACAAAGCCCCTTCGTTAGGGGCTGCTAGGTCCGTTCGCCCCCTCTGGCTGCGCTGTTGCAATCAACAATCAACGAGATATTTCTTCAACCGTTTGAAATGAAACGAGGAACAGAAGCCGAGGCTGTGGAGCACTTACTACCAATTTTCAATTGAATATGGGATTGGATGCTCCACCGCAGCGTCGCACGAGTGAAATAACAAATGTAAAAAATATTGCGCACAGCCACGCAGAATTTTATGAAATACGCTTCGAATTCTTCGTAGCCAAAGAACTCGTTTCTACTTGAAGCTCGTTTAATGAAAACCGTCTGTCAGAGGCTAGAGATTAGGCGAATCTGAAAGGCAAACGGTAACGATGATCCATGGCAGAAAGGCCTGATTGCTAGCTCGCAATCGTGACTACTTAGTATAGCATAACCGTTGACTCACGATCATGTGACTTGTAACGTAATGTTATAACAGTAATAAAGTACGTGTACAGCGATGGCATCTGTAATAGGTGACGGCCATTTCGTCATCACGGTCGCCGAGATGCGTACGGACACCACGGACGGTCCACTGGATCATTCTTATCCCCTGTCGTTCCATCAATTATCCTCTAGATGCCCTTCGCGCGTTTGCAATCGCATAGCATCGATCCTTCATCTTCATCGATCAATTAAAACGTCCCGCTGCTTTCAATAATATTCCCCCACGATTACAGCAAGTTCCTCAAGGTGAAATTTACGCCATTCTCTCCGCAGCTTAGATCGAATTACCTGGCTCGAGATGATAATCGTTTTTTCCTCCGACTTGCTTTTATTAGCAGACAGGAGCTGCACTCACGCCCGCGCGAAATAATTCCTCCTCTCGGGTTATGAATTTATTTACCGCGGCTCCTTGCAGCGCAAAGCAAATAATCGCTCGCGAGAATCAAGTACTTGGACGATATTATTGTCCCCGTTGTTTCAGTGACGCTGCCGGTGACCAGCAGCTTTTCTTTTTTCTTTTTTCTTTCCGGATCCTCGTTCATTGATCCCCAGCTTTCGGCGAAACTGATCTGCTCCAACGAAATCTGTACGCGATCTGGCTCCACTCGAGCCTTCGATGGTTCTTCAAAGTTCCATCAAACGGCCGAGTGAATCCCTTCTATTTTGATCCTTCCGCCTGATATACACCGAAAGCCTCGCGATCAATAATCAAGGCTCCCGCTGAAGCCGGTGCAAGATACAAAAAGCCCTCGGTCACTTAGGGAAACATCTATTGCTATTGCAAAGGCTCGGCTCGGAATTCATTGTTCTTCGTCTTGGAATATAGATGATCGCAAATGGATATTTATCAATTTAATTTCGACCGGAATTATTAATCGTATCTATCGCAAATCGAGCATAAATGAGGGAAATACCACGCAGCACGGTCATGGAAGGCACGTCGCGCACGTGCCCGCGGATCCTCTCTGGCTGGTGAATTTTTATAGATACTTGAACCGCTGCCAAATCATTATTGTACTCGTTTCACGCGCCTCGTTTCGAAAACACGAGGCGCGCAGCCGATAGATCGAGCCCGGGGGCCGTCAGAGGCCGGCCGCGAATGGGACTATTTTTGAGAGCTCGCTTCGACGCGCCCGCTGACGCGATATTAGCTTGACAATGATCCTCGCGTTTGCATAATTATCTAATCAGGCGGGCACGCTTCACGTGCAGGGCCAGCGCGTTTTTCTTCTGCGCGTGTTCGATACGGGAAGGCCGCGCCGACCATAAATATTAAGTGTTCGATAGTTAGTGACAGCAAGCAGCATTGGACGTCGGAGTTATTTGGAATTATACTGACACATGTATTGCTGGAAGCGGCTCGCAGACTTTGGTAGATTATTTTGACCATTGAGAGCTTCATGTGACTGTGATGAAGATGGAGCATTCACTGCCGCTGAGTGTTTGGCTTGCTCGGAGTGAGCAGCTTCGAAGATACTGTGTACTTTACTGACAAATTGCTCGCTGGAGATAGATGAAGTCATTCTCGAGCATCGAGCACTTGCGCTCAACTCGAGTAATTGAAGGGAAGTATGGCATGAACTTAGGGAAATGATGGGCTTACTGGAGTTACAGGGGAACTCTTTGGTGTCTCGAGAATATACCATGTTCAAAAGTTTCAGGGCAAATGTCATTTAGAAAACCCGTGAAACGTAATATCCAGTAGCTTTGCTCCGTTAAATTGGCACAACTATTGTTGATGTTAGTGTACGGCAGATGTTTATGCGAAACGTGATTCGAGCGTTCGGTGATTTTCAATGTGTCTAAATCGAGCGTCTTATCCAGCAGAGCTTGCATCGAGTTTTCTGTTAGAAGGAAAATTAGCCGTTTGAAAAGCATCAAAATGTCGCGGGAAACCTTCGAGAACGAGTGTTTGCAGACATGAAAAATAAGAGAGAGAAAAGTGCGCGCCAAAGTCGATCGAAAATCAAGGTTCTCTTGAATGTTTTCCTGAATAAACAATTGTACTACTTCCGTTTGCGTCATTCGATCCGCAAAAAACTCATGGATTTTGCACCTGGATTTTTTAGCAGGGCTAGGGAAAAATTTGAAATAGTTTCAAATACTGTAAGCAAATACTGTTTGAAAATACTATTTCATTTAATGCAAACAGATCAGCCAAATGTCGCACATTACGTTCATAAGATTACATGTATTCGGATAAATATTTCTTGCAAGTATTTCTGACCGCTGAAATACTATTTCTTTATGTAACCACTATTTCAAAGCAAAGTTTATTTGCCAAATCCTGTATCACTCGAAGAAATAAAGCTATTCATTTATATTTATCTATTTCAAAAATTTATTTTACCCAGCCCAGCTTTTTAGCGAAAAACTCGACGAATATCATTCCGCAAAACTCGTATTCACCTGGCCAAACACCGCGCGACTTTTTCTGTTTGCCAGACGGAAACTTCCGTCACAAGGACGCCGTTTCGAGTCAGTCGAGGTATGTAAAAGAAAATTCGCTGGATGAGCTAAAAGCCACTACAAAAATCGAGTTCCAACGTTGCCGTGAAGATTGGAAAAACAGTTGGCATACCTAAGTGTATCGCAAGCAATGGGGATTACTTTGAGAGCTATCAATAGCTGAATAAATAAATAATTTGTATTCCATTTGATTTTATCCTGGAATTTTTCCCCGGAGTAATATGTGCATTTCTTTGGGAGCTTGCAGCTTTTGGAGCACCTTTAGTATCTTTTTTCGAAGGGTGTTTTCACCCTGAATAATCGAATGTAGTCGAAGCGTTGCACGATATATTTATCAAGCTCCTTTATCAAAGTCACAAGAACAGTATACGACAATTTTAAGAAGGAATTCAAAGGAAATCTGGATTCAACGGTGTCGCAGACCGCAGGATGGATATCCATTGCGGTGGTCCAGTGGATTCAATGATCCATTTCACTCTTTTGGGATCAATGGACCACGAAGCAGAGAAACTGATCAGCGTGTGGTCGGTTGGCATGACAGTATCGATAAAACGATAGAACATTCGAACGATGGCCGACATCGGTGGTAAACACGTGTTGTGGAAGATCAGTTTGCTTGGACACATAGGCGCTGAATCGAGACAAGTTATCCGCTGCTGTTCTGGTCAGAATTCACCGTGAATTATCCCAAGAATCCCATCGGACGTGCTCCTGAACCTCAAGACCCATTTGATTTGTGCGCTTAGCTTGTATTTAACGGAGAGGGAAGATATTTTTATCACCGCTCGAGACAATCTGCATGGGAGAAGACGAAGGAACGGTCGTTGAATCGATTTTCGGGATCATCTCCGGGGAGGGGAGATAAAGCGAAGCATAACCGTCTTTTCTAAGCCCGTAGCTAGCTCACCCCTTTCAAGCGTTCCTCTTTTCAAACAGGCCCGGCCATACAACCTATCCTTTATCCCTTGGACCGTGCCGATCCATGTACCATTTCAGCCTCAACGTCTTTCGTTTGGCCCGACAATAGGCGTAGCAAGAAAAAATCGTGAAATACTAAGAAGAGCATTAAACCCAATGACCGTGGATGGGAATTGAGAATCAGAGGACAATTCGACCGCAATTTACCAGGCAATTTCACCGTGTACCATATATCGTCGTACAAGCTCGTCGAAATGGGCGATTCAACGAAGATGAAAGGTACAGCGGCGGAGGAATTTTGGGTCCTGATGTTTCTAGGTCTCTAAACCCTTGTTGGGAAGCAATGACACAGAAAGCAGTGTACAGACTCTGACACAGAGGAGTACAAATCCATCTACAGCCTCGGAATTCCAATTAGTCAGTATTTCCAATGAGTCGTGCCAATCGTTCATGTTAAAACGCTCACCATTGTTCCAGTTCCATCTACAACCTTCCTCAAATTCCATTTCTATATACACTGAGAACGCCCACGCGTTTATCAAACGCCCGAACCGTGAGTGCATCGAACCATCGATTTGGGACAGCTGATGCTCTATTTCGAGCGGCGCGGCAGCAATCGCCGCTTGGAATTAGACAATACGGAGAAGCTGCTGGTAGAATCACCGCGGGGTGGCAGCTGCTGTACCAAAAAGCCGCGAGATACCGCGGCGGCGTGCAGTGATTCGAGCGGGACCTCTAATTTGCATTTCCACGATGCATCATCGTCGACACGGCTAATTGTAAGTGGTCGCCTAGTCGGTGGCTACGTTTCGCGCGTCCGCTGGTGGGGATGTACCGGGTGTCCGTGTTAGACGCGCCTCTGCTGGTGTGGAATCCCCGTGTTGCACGTGCACGAGCGCGTGGCAGGCTTGTGTGTGTGTGTGGGCTTGGGTGGGGGGACGACGCCTCTCTAAGCGACGACGCGCGTCTTCGTCAGTCAAATCGCGATCGTCCCAGCGTGATGGGTCGGTGCTGAGAAGCGCGTTGCAGCCGGTGGAACGCATACGGGATAGTTGGCTGGGTGACACCAGGTTGAACAGCCGACGGGCAGAAGCACTTGGCCAGCCGGCACAGTTGGCAAAGCCACGGATACTCCGCGAAGCGCGTTACGCCTGTTCGTCGACGAGAATAGACGGAAGCCGCGCGAAGAAGAGCCTGGTCTTCCGGATCCCCGGCACCGAGACCTCGCCTGGTTCCGGATATTAGCTTTCAACTGGCTCTGCCTTCCGACTGCTTCCTGCCGCTGAGCTTCCTAGAGGAGCCGCGACCAGCAACCATCGCCAAAGGCGGCAAGTGCGACGAGCTGATTCAAAGTGATTTACGGTGAATCGAGATTCCCGACGAAGAAGAGCCATGAAGAGCCCGACGATTCTCTTGCTGCTGGTGGCCACGGCCACCTGCCACGAGCCCTTCCAAGTGATCTTCCAGTGGAACACGATCAACGTGGTGTGGCCGTCCGAGGAGGACCATCAGTACGCGGTCGCCCACGGCGATTACATACCGGCGAACAACTTCATATCTGGCGTGAAGCTGTGGAAGGGTAAGATGTACCTGACGATGCCTCGCTGGAGGGACGGCGTCCCGGTGGCGCTGGCGGTGACGTCTGCCACCCCAGTGAACCGCGTCACTGCCCCAAGCCTGACGGCGTTCCCCAGCTGGGAGATGCAGAAGGTGGGCGACTGCACCGCCTTCCAGTACGTGCAGAGCATGGAGGTGGACCCCATGGGGCGCATGTGGGTGATCGACTCCGGCCGAGTGGCGCCGCTGGCGATCGAGACGAAGCCCGGCTGCCCGCCGCGGCTTGCCATCCTCGACCTCGAGAAGAACGGCGAGGTGCTGCTGTCCTACGAGTTCCCTCAGCACGTGGCCCGCCACGAGACCGCCTACCTGAACGACATCGTGCTGGACCACGAGGACGGCGGCCTGGCGTACATCACCGACAGCGACCGCGAGGACCCGGGGATCATCGTCTACTCCCTGCGCAACAACACCTCCTGGAAGATCCGTCACGACTCGATGAGGGCGAAGCCGGAGGCGGTCAGGTTCATGGTCGCCAAGACCCCCGTGAACGTGCCGATACCGGTGGACGGGATCGCTCTGCTACCCGCCGGCAGCAGCGACCGGCAGATCTACTATTCGCCCCTGTCCTCGTTCCACGTGTACTCCCTACCGACGCACGCGCTTAAGAGCAACTCGAGCAACGTCGACCAGCACGTGCAGGAGCTGGGCGCCAAGAACTCGCAGACGGACGGCATGATGATGTCCGCCAACGGGGTCCTGTACTTCGGCCTGCTGGCCGACGACGCGGTGGCCATGTGGAACACGAAGACCACCGCCTCGCTCACCACCGGGCAGAGGGTCATCTCCAGGGACCACGAGAGGATGCAGTGGCCGGACACGTTCGCGTTCGACGAGGAGGGGTACTTCTACTGCGTCACCAACTCCCTGCAGAACGTGCTGAACAATCACGTGAACGTAAGCCAGCCGAACTACAGGGTGGTCAGGTCGAAGATCGGGGTGAAGAGCTACCAGTACATGGAGGACGGTAGCGCGCCGGAGCAGCCGGAGATACCCGCCTCGTCGGCTAACAGGATCAACCTCGTCCTGGCCACTGGAATAGCGGTTCTGTTGACCCTCGCCGCGCAGTAACGTCTTTCTCACCGTTTTCTCCTTCACTTCTGCGTGTAAGGGACTGTACTCGGGCAGGGGGGGGGGGGTGGAAGGAATCCCGTGGGGGGGTCGGGGAGTAGTAGGGGATGAAGGCGGCTTACGTACCTAGGTGTCCATAGTTGAGCCAAACAGTTTCTGGGCACCAGGCTGTTCACTGGGGTTATTGTAAAGGTGAACGGACGTTCATAGGGTTCGAAGAGGTTGGAATGTTGGGGGAGGGACGCTTGGTGGCTTGTACCCTTGAAGGGGGATTAAACGCACCACTTGATAGTGGCTCGAGTAGCACGCCGGATTTCTTTCATTCTCTGCACTCGCTCGAGGTATACCAAAGACGGTTTCAGTCGTCTTCGAGGACGTTCAGATCATCGCCAAGGTCAGATAACGCGAAGATGACTCCGTCCAGTGTTTCTGGTGGCCTTGAACGTCTAGACTGCATATCAAATGACGGCTTAATAGTCTCGGAGCGGATGGCGCGATGTTGGGAATAGTATTTAAAAGGAACGTCGGCTCGTTTTTTAAGTAAGGAAATTTTATCAGCCACGCCGAAGCTCGGCCGTGCGGCACGTCGCGAATCCTATCAACTAACGAATAATTGGATAGAAATATACCACCGGCCGCGAGATACCGTTCGATCCGACGAATCGGAGCTTCGTTGAAACACGCGGGAACTCGGATCCTCTAGGTTCCTCTCGAGGCTGCTGCCATTCTGATTAGCACTTAACAATAAGATTCTCATCAATGGGAAGCGGGTAAAATGATCTTCGAGGGTTTCAATTGCGTACAATTACAATCTCTGTCGCGAGGCCTCTTTACAATCTTAATGATAGCCCTCCTGATTCTTGTCTATGACTCAAGAAAATTACATTTTCATACAGACACCCTAAAATCAATGAAAAGCTAGGTAAATTAGACCGCAAATCGATCTTCCATTAAAATGGCGAAGTGTGTGTGGTAGTGGTGAGAGAAAGCTTGAATACTCTTTAGAAAGAATGGATGGTAACATGATACTTAAACCCTTCTCACCCCTGTATCTCGGGGAGGGGAATTATAATAGCGAATCGATTCGGAGTAATTACCCTCGGGAGGAACTTTCACCACTGCTACCATTTATTGACGATTCTATCAGCATTCGTTTCAAGCCTGCATCAAGCCCATGTCCAAACAGGAAATCGAGCTGCATCGGCGCACGTGGCCAGAAAACAATTAGGCCTTCATACGCCTCGAAACTTTCGCGCCGACACACGTTCGCGCTTAATTGACCTCGAATTAACATCGCCAATGGGGGCTATTAAATCTGCCAGGCAGATTAAGACGCATTCAGTACGACTCCAAGCGAAATTCGAAGGAGAACGATGGACTTGAAAACGAAGGGGGACATTTATCAGCATTCCGATAGAAAAGAAAACACAGAGAGGAAAATACGAATATCGAGTGTGATATAACAGGGTCATAGTTCTAGATAGAAGTGATAGTCAGAAGTCGAAGTTTAATAGCAGCGATAACGAATCATTTCCTTTTAATGTGTGTCATTCGAGAAATTAATTCTCTGGAAGCTTCTCGTTGAATCCGAGCATGACTGCAACTGCAATTGAGCGCTGACAACATGTATCTTTCATTTTCTTGTATTTTTATCGGTTAATTGCTATCGAGACACGTAGGGCAAATCTTGGGAATCTAATTATTTCGAGTAGTGTCTAAGCAGTCTAAGCACTCTATTTGCAAATGAAAATTACTGTGTTCTTGAAGTACAGAGAGTAAAGTGTTATTCCCTACGGTCTCGAGCTTATTGGCAATTTCGATACGAATTGGAGTAAAATCAGAAATGCAGCTTACAGAGAGGTTCGCTTCAGTAAAAACGTTATCACACAAGGTGTGGCTTCGCATTCAGTTATGACTTCGAATATCCTCACATCGATTTCTCAGAAGATAGTCAATTCCCTTATCTACCCGAAAACACACACTCAATTAAATCAGTCATACAGATCCAGTTACAAGATCTGAAAAAGCACCGGCATAATTTCGCGCCCCTTTGAATTCGATTTGCCCGCTAAATTTTCCGCGCCCCATCCGGTGACTGTGCTGAATTATTCTACACAGTGTGCGCCAGCTTTATGCAGAATTGGAAGGAAATCGATGCCCCGAAACCCCGACGATTCACTCGTTAATCGTACCACGGAGGAGGGAGAAAGACGGCGATCAATGCAGCACCTTATTCTCGATTGCCTTAGCGCTCGCGAACTGTCACCACTGCGCGCTTTTATGTACGTACGTGCGGCGTGTAATTAGTGTGCACGGTACATGCGGCACATATGTACGAATGGGTTTAATGGATATGGCCTTATTCGCGGCGATGAATTGAAACTGTACACGGGGACAGCGACGGAGCGCCGGGAAAACGCGGGTTATGACTCATTTCTCTAGGCGCTCGTCCACGCAGCTTTCCGCCATTTCGCGCCGTTCAATTGCACCGATCGTTCCCCTTTCTCGACCGGGAATGTTAAGTCACTAATTAGTTCGTACGAATCTTTGCTGAAAGGAAGCTTGCATCGCGGTTCGCACCTCGCTGTGTGCCCGTCGCCCTGGGAGCACGTGTACGCGTATATCGAGGGAGCAGGGTAACAGTGTGTAACTGATGAAAGTTCGAGACCAATGTGACGTTGATCTATGGGAAGGGATACCCACCTCGTTTGAAGCTTTCAATTGTGATCGCCGTGGTAGGAGCTAGGCCTCTACTTAATTATCATTCACCTGCGTGGAAGATAGACTTTTAGTAACCGTATCGCGAGATCATTCGATCCGCCAGCTGTGCCTTTATATTTAAATTCTGGGAAGAAATGGAAGCGAGAGAAGGTAGAATCTCGCGTGTATTTCTGAATTAAATCACTTTCGTGGAAAGGTATGAACTTTTAATGGGTAGTGCGAGTTCGAAATACTGGCAGATGTAATCGAATAATTAATAGGAGTAGCATTCTCCTTGGCTAAAAACTCCACCACTAACCCTGACTATAAAGTACCACTATATCTTCCAGCATGGAGGGGCTCGGTGGAAAACAGGCGCATGCCGCATATGCACAAATTTTCCTATCTTTTGTACCATTGATTCGTCCCTGCAATGAACGAAATTCTCTAATTCCACCACGTCCTAATCAGAGTTGGCCAAAAAATTATTTGAAATAAAAATTTCGTATACAAATTTTTATTTCAAACAATTTTTTGCCCAACTCTGGTTCTAATATAACAGTAAAACAATGGCGTGTGGCTGTTTTCCACTGGGTGCCTCGATTCCAAAGCCGCGAATCTAAAATCCCCCAGAAAATCCTTCGCCAAAATTCGTTCAACCCCTAAGCAATCCTATCCCGGGCAAACCTTATCCCATCTTACGCCTTCGATCAAACGAAACTATCGGCTCTGTCGTACTAACAAGTACCCTAAGCCCTCCTAAAACCACTTTGGTCTCGAGCTGCGGATCAGCGGTTGCGGCAGCGAGAAAGAAGCAGGTGTCTAGATGACGAGATGAATGTTTCACAGCCGTGGTTGGAATCCGTGTTCCCAGAGCGCGTCTACGGAATCGCGGGAGGGAAAGAAAGAGGAACGTGTCATCTGTGCCGTGGCCGTCGCGGCTCGAGCGTCCACCTCGGAAAAGGGAAAACCTCGGCGAAGGAGCTGCGGGTAATCTCGCTCTCAGCCTCTTCCCACAATTGTCTCCTCTTTCAGCACGCAGCGTCCCAGTTTTGCGGTGCGGCTCGGCTCGGCTCGCCGCACGCACGTTATTACGGGCGGCGGTGCCGGGGCCTAGCCCTGAACCATGAGTCAACGAACGGCCGGGGAGAGCCGCGGGGGAGAGAGAGAGAGATTACAAAACTGCGACGAGAAAGCCCCGCACACCTGAGATTAATCGCTAGATTCTGGGAGCAAGGTGCACTTTCAGGCTCGTTGCGTAGATCGTGGTTACTTAGCGACTCGGCGATCGAGAGTGGAAGGGAAATACTCGAGGCGCCTTTCTTTTCGAGGGGCGACGATCGAAGTTGGGCCCTGGGCTCAATTGGACCAGTGAATGGTCTTTTGAATCGTGTCAGAGGGGAAGTATCGTTTCGTATGTAAGCTCGCGGAGTCGGGAGGATCTTGGAGGATCCAGCCCACCGTACCAAAAATTCATGGGTTACACGTAAAATTATGTCTCTGGTGCAGAGATGGGCAAAATTTTTATTCAAATAAAATTTCGAGTAACGAATAAATGTTAATAAAAAATATTCCTCATTCGTTCGTTAAAAGGAGTGAACTTTATTCAACACATGACGGATAATTCTTTTAACTTTCGTTATTCGAAGTTTTATTTAAATAAAAATTCGGCTCGTCTCCGCTCTGGTGAGCGAGCAAACGAGTGTAAGTGAGAATTATTAATTTTGCAGGAAGAACATGTGCCATGTAAGATCAGGTGTTAAATTTTTCTTTCTAAAAGAAGCTTCTACTTTCAACTTCGATTCAGAAAAAAAAGAACAGAAAAGAAACTGTTCAAGCTTGAGGTACAATTTGACTTATACTCGTTTGCCCGCCCACCAGAAATGTATCGCGGTGTGTATAGATTAAAAGTCAGACTAAGTTGCACGTAAATCTCACGGTTGGTCTCTTAAGCGGCTCGAACCACGCGGCACACCTTTCCACTTTAAATATCTGAAAAATATCAATCGAAGCTCGCGATTCATTGAAACGCGTCCAAAGGCAGCGCCTCTGACTCACGAGGCACATTAACCGAGGGAAACGCAGCCTTCGAAGCAAGACTCTGACGGTCAAATTGTGGTTGCAACAAATGATGTCAGCGCACTATAAAAAGAGAACCGACTCTGGCTCACGGACGGAGTTCGGCGTTTACCGTGGTTCAAGGCGGTCTCTATTCATTCGTCGGATGATTAAGCGCTAGCCGAAAGTTCAGGGAGGCTCGTCGAGCATCGTTCACCGACGAAAGTCGATAGTAACGATCAGCGTCCCATTATTTATCGATAGAGGAAATTGCCGACCGCGTAACCGGAGCAAACTGATCCCTCGATCATTGCTCGCGATGGATTTCCTTTCTCCGTCTCGAAACGTGTGCTCGCGAAAGCGTTACGTCGAAGATAGCCCCGTCTATTGTAACACACCTTTGCAAAAACTCCGTCTGCGATTACGGAATCGCCGAGCGTCGACGTGTCTTCCGGAATTCTAGTCGAGGGCAGGTAGAATTAATGTTGCAAAGTACGCGTCGGGTGGCGCGAGCCGCCTCGTCGTAGCTTCATTCGGCTGTAGCCGAGGATTTCGATTCGTTATGATCGGGGACCCCGATTCGGGCCCAATGAAAGACCTTCGGATACCGAGATCTTAGGTCAGCGCGGAGAATAGATGGTGATTTTATATTCGGCTGAAAAATCAGGATTGACTGAATGATCCTCGATGGGCGAGGCGAAACTGAGCACAAGTACGTTAATTATCATGCTCGTTCAGCGTCGTTTTACACGGTTACACCGATCTATTACACCGAGAAGATTAATATATTTTCTATAGTTTTAAAGCGCGCAGGGTGTTATCGTAGTGGTGCAAACGGGGGCGAGGTGATCCCGTGGGAAAAGGTGGATCGAGTGTGTGTAATATTTCTTTTTGTGGGAGGTATCGCGTTTGAGATGATTGGAGTTCGATTGATCTTGTTGCGGATAGAATAGAGAAGATCTAAGTTGTACGGAAAATTTTTATTCCACATTTTCGGGGTACTTTTCGAACGAGGGATCAGGCCCAGTTCGGTTGTACCACTTATCGCGATACACTCTGTATATTAAGTAGCATAGAGATGTAATAGGATCCGAGCAAGATGTATGGAGGCTCGTATCGTTAATGGTTTATTACTTTTGTGTATTAGAGTGTAACGTCGCTATTATATAGTGTTCATGTAAATTATGTCTTATTAATAAAGAGATAGATGTTAGAAGACCTTGGATTCTTTATGTCATCGTCACTTTCTGCCCGTAATTCAGCATTATGTAACTACTCCCACTTAAGTATTAATAAGTTTGTAGATCCGATGCGTTTCAAAACGCACCGCTTTTCGGCAGGGCTATACGCGCGTTGGTAACTAACTGTAAGGTAAGTTAGAACGAAACGCAGGATGTGCGTTCGCAGAAAAACATAAAAAAAATTAAAAAAACATACATACGGGTCGAATCCATAACCTCCTCCTTTTTGAAGTCGGTTAAAAAAGAAAGGATCCTCAGTGGCTAAAAATATGCCTGATTACGTTGCAATTAACGTGAGACAGAATAATGGGTAAGATTATTGACCAGGGTGGTGTGATATGAAACAAATTCTCACGACGCTGTAAGAATTATTTCAAAAGTGCAGCGCGTGTATTTATCGACTGTCGGTAAACAAGGAAATAAAATTTCAGTTTCAAAATATTGTTCTACTTTATCTCGCGAGTTACTGAATCCCATCAAGTAAAGTGTCTTAATTACTCACCGCAGATGACGCTGACAGTACTTCTGTGGAGTTTCGCATGATTGCGCGTGTGTGACTGGTTTGCGCGCGAATTTATAATTTCTGAAATGTGTGAAGTAGGTAGGTAAGTTAATATTTTATGATTGGTTGTTCTTTTGTTGTAAATATTTATTGGTTACATACTAAGATTTTGTTAATAAAGATTGTAATGCAATTGTTTATTAGAATATAATTTTTTTTAAAGTTTTTCTTTGATCGCGACCTCGACATCCTCGAAAATCTGCAAACGCGTATGATGACAAATGACAATGTTAAAAACCGAATCGGAAGCCTTCTTTATTATATTGAATTTAAGTTATGCTGCTATATATTCAATTCATCTAATTCATCTAAGAGGTCACGTGTTGCAAAAATTCCTAATTTCACGGAACGTGGCGTCCCTCGCGATGAAGGGAGAAGCGTTTAATTCCAGCGAGAACGATGCAACACAATACGCGCACAAATCGTCGTGTTGGTCTTTCTCGAGGTTAGGTGGTTAGAGTTGATCGAAATCTAATCTGATTGATACGCTATTGTTGGTACACGACGAAGCTACAGGACAGTATTAAATCTGGATAGGTCACGCAACGAGGGAATTATCAGTTGACGGTTTTGCTTTTGCGAGCAACGGGGAATGCGATCATAAAGGGATGTATATCGTGCGCAGCTGTTACTTCATGGCGAGAGGGGTTAGGAAAGCGGGAACGCCAAGGGCGTATCTACTTTCTTCGAACCCCTCGCCACTTTCGACTTCTCCCGCTATACATTTGGCAATGGAGTGAAAGAAGTAGAGAATAAATAAGGAAATGTTGGAGAGGAGAATAACTAAGGACAAATTCTTATTTTGCATTCGTAAAATTTGTGTTACTTGTATCACTATTTTGCGTTTTAACCCTTAGACAGATAGCTAGACTGTATACTGCTTTGATTGGCACGCATTAGTCTTAGACTTCGATCCTGATTTTAATTAAAATCCTTATCCCCTTTGGGAACTACTACTAATAATAAATGACATACAGTTGAATATTCAGAGTGGATAAAAATAGAACCCCCTAACAAGGGATAATAAATAAAGCTTCAAAAAGTGGTACAGCTAAAATATCGCTTATCAAAAATTCTACCAAAGTGGTCCTCTACAAACTTTTCGTAAAATTCTTAATACCTCGTTAAACTCCAATAAACTCTTCTAACTGAATAAATTACTAGATACTGCGTACTCACACAATTTTCCTCCATTTTCACCTGACCCTCGCAAACACTCAACGAAATCGTACTCCTACTTCACGAACCACGCGACAAAACCGATGGTCCGAGACTGCAAATATTAACAACAACCACAACGTTTGAAAAAGAGCAGGGAAAAACATATCAGCCAATCACAGAGCAATACGCGACTCCTCGAACCTTGTCATTGGCTGAAATCTGTTGCTTCGATACGCGATCATCGTCGATTTCGAGACTCGAAAGCGCGTGAGGCTCACCAATCAGGGAGCGTCTGACATTCAAACGATCTTCCGCAATCATTCCATATTCCTCCAGTGCTCCCTAATCTCCCGCAATTCATCCTGAAATAACCAACCACCTCTTTACCGACTATTCCGCCGAAGAGTTCTGAAAATGAAAGAGAATTCGCGGTAGAAACCCGTGGACTCCCCCGGATGGGCCGCCCCTGGGAACTGTCTACCGTTAATGGTGGGGACACAAGAGGGGCTGGCTCGTACCGGCGGCGCCTGCAGTGACCGGCTGGTGTCCGTTAGCACCCGGGTGTCGAAAACGTGGCCAGGACGACTCGTAAGAATTTCGGAGCGGTGCTTTTCCTGGAAGAGCTGGACGTTTAAGATCATTGTCAGCCTCTGTCGTTATTCTCGTGGGTGTTAAGGATCGTCTCGTCTGGCGGTGCGCGTCTCTCCGTCTCTCGACCCCGTCTGCCAGGCTCTTGCTCCTCCAGCCGCCCCCCGCCCGCCCCTTCTCCGTGGCCAACGGTCCGTCTCTGTCCGACGAACGGGGACAGATCGGTATATACAGAGTGTGACAGCGATTGACTAGCTACGACACTGCACGGGCAACCCTTGCGCTCTTTTTTTCCAAGGCTCACGCGGTTTTCCATGTCAACGACACGCGCGCTCTTGCCAAGGCCAGCGTGCTACGCCCCGCGCAGAGCAGCCTCCGTCACCTCCGTCACCGTCACCGCCGTCGTCGCCGCGAAGCGACCGCTCCGCGTAGCGCCCGTGCCTGTCATCCTCGTCGGCCCGTTGTCCGCGTCGCGTCGTCGGTGGTCAGCTGCCTGCACGTCGGCGCCGTGGTCATCGTCGCCCGATCGACGGTCGGTGGGTTCGCGCAGGGCCATCAGCAGGCCGAGGAGGAGACAGGGCAGCGTCGCTCGCGCCAGCCTGAGATGAGCGACCATGGCTGCATACACTTGAATAATTTCAAAGCAGCCAAGGGTATCCAGCCGTACAAAGTGATACACTCCTATTTTGTGACCAGCACGTCGACCGAGGCACGCGTAAGAAAGGTGCGACTATCTTTTTCTTGCGTGATCCGTGGTCAAGGTTCTGTCTCTGTCTCCGTCTCTCTTCCTCCCTCTCCTGTCTCTGCCTTTGGCCACCAGCCTGCGGCCCTCTCTTTCTCGCCATCCTACGCCGTTACTGTTCGCCCGCCTCTCGTCTTCCGTGTCGGTATCCCTGACGGTCTCGTCGCGCCGATAAATCGAGCAATTCGGAAAAATTAGAAATCGCCACGGCACCGTGGACCCTCGCAATCTCGGAAGTCGCCAGATCATTCTCTATCTTCTATTCTCCCTCTGTCTTTGTCGATCCCACTCGCGATCTTTAGTCACGGGGCATGGAAATTCTAGCCAGAATGACAACCCGCTCCGCAAACATACGCGTATTGTTTACAGAACTTTAAAAAGCGGCCGCGTGCTACCTTCGCATTTGCGTCGCCTTTTTTTCCTCGCCCGTTCATTCATGTCCGCTGGGACGAGGTGACTGTTCATTCCAAAATCCCTTTGTTTACTTATCCCAATGCAACGGTCGATTTCAGCGATCAGTCTCTATGCGCGCTCTTTGGGAACGTTGAATAGAATTTATATGTACATATATTTTAAACTCCACTATCCGCCTGCGATCCCTTTCCCCGGCCTTCTTTCTCGCTCTGTTTGCTCGTCCCCTTTCTACCGCGGGGTTTCGATTACTGTAACACGAAACCGTTCGATTCGACGGGGGCCATTGTTACGGAGTAATTTTGGAATGAAGCTGCCTCTGCGGAGGTCAAATGAATTAGTCATGCAATCGGTCGTAATCAACCGCGATAAACGACGGAGGAAAATTGGGCTGATAATATAATTCCTTTTGTCTGGGCTTTACTGTTACTTTCGCGGACGTTTCGTGGATAACGACGCATTTAAAAATGGCCGCCGTGCGTGGCTACTCCGCCGGTACAAAGTTCCTTGCAGATTTGCTCGCGTAAAATAACGGTATTGCAGATTTATGATTCGGCTGGTACCGTTTCATCCGATGGATATTTGCATTGGTTTATAGTCCGATGCAATTATGATGTCTCATTGAATAAACTTCCCTATCATGCTTTAATCTACGAAAGCATACCATTACTTTCCTGGAACGATGCTTTTATCTAATCTGCACAACACTGCCTTGTCTGTACCACGATCTTCTCAAGTTTCCAATACAGTAGAATGAAAATCCGATTCCTATATATTCCAGGCCGTGAGCTGCTTATGTCATACATGTAAAACATACAAAGACCGCCTCCATTCGTGTCTTCACTGTATATTCTTTGGCTGCTACGTAAAAGGTCACATACAGGAACATGCGAAGACGAAAAAGCATTTTTTAGGTAATTATACGTAAGCAACAATGTAGCATACCCAAAGAGGCGTGCGTCTTACATAAATCTTATGTTGCAGCTGTTGATCTTTGTTACGGAAATATTTTGTGCTTCCAATGCGGCGATTATGTATACGATAGAGAATTATTGGGGGTGGCTAAAACGCAGTGGAGCGAGTCAGCGAAGTCGCTGAGCTTCGGAGAATTTTATCGAGCATGGGAGCCGACGCAGATAGAGGCAGACTTGTTGAGGAAGCATCCTCGCAGGAGGCGTGTCGTCGAAAATTCCACTATAGGTAAGAGCTCCGCGATGACTTGACGCAAGGATAATCGAGTGTACCAATAAATTCGAGCGTTCATTAAATTTTGTTCATAATCCTTTTTAGGTCTGAGGGGACTTATAAATCTTGGAAATACATGTTTCATGAACTGCATCGTACAGGCACTCATACACACGCCACTGTTAAGAGATTACTTCCTCGCTGATCGTCACCACTGCCCTCAACCAACTCGCTGCCTGGTCTGCGAAGTGTCCCATCTTTTTCAGGAATTTTATTCCGGCAGCAAAGCGCCGCTGACGCTTCACAAGCTTCTCTATTTGATCTGGACGCACGCCAAGCACTTAGCAGGTTACGAACAGCAGGATACCCATGAATTCTTTATAGCCACGCTCGACGTGTTGCATAGGCATTGCGAGGCGGCGCCGATTTTAGTAAAGGACAACCCGCATCACTGCAACTGCATCATCGATCAAATCTTTACCGGAGGGCTTCAGAGCGACGTGGTCTGTCAGGCGTGCAAGTACGACACAAAAACTCACGGCGCAAGCGTAGTGTGGATGAGAAGGACCTGTACTGACGATGATAATTTTTTTTTTTTAGCGGAGTGTCGACCACGATAGACCCGTTTTGGGATATATCATTGGACTTGGGCCCGACGGCTAGCGCGTCCGGCTCCGATAGCTCTGGCCCCCCTACATCGCTGTTAGATTGCCTGGAAAGGTTCACGCGTGCCGAGCATTTGGGATCGAACGCGAAAATAAAATGCAGCAATTGCCAGACTTATCAAGAGAGCACCAAGCAATTGACGATGAAACAGCTACCCATCGTAGCCAGCTTTCACTTGAAACGATTCGAACACTCTAGCATTCAGGACAAGAAGATCTCGACGTTCATCTCGTTCCCGGAACAGCTGGACATGACGCCGTTTATGTCGCACAGACGGAACGGCAACAACAACAGCGCCATGATGGACGGCCTGCCAAAGAACGGGGAGGACATGGCGTTCAGCGACAATAGATACTCTTTGTTCGCGGTGATAAACCACGAGGGCTCGCTGGAGACCGGGCACTACACTGCCTTTATACGGCAGCAAAGAGATCAATGGTTCAAGTGCGACGATCAGTTGATCACCAGGGCAAGATTAAAAGACGTCCTGACTAGCGAGGGGTGAGTCCGCGGCAGTGTTTAACAGCTGCCGTTAGTAATTATTACCAAAGGCCCCAGTGAAATAACGTTTCCTTTTCAGGTATCTTCTTTTTTATCATAAACAAATTTTGGAGTACGGTCGAAACACCAAGATGTAAACGTTAAAGCGTGTAATTAATTTATTTATCACCGAGGAATCATTGGGCGATAGATTTAAGTCCTTTTAGCATCCTAAGAGATATGCGAACAAGCAATTCCGTTCCGGAAACTGTCTCGTAATATCTGTTCACACCACTTACGGGTGGCTCGCTAATCGGCCGGCCGTGCACTACGATCCACGATCCTATGTGACAGAAACTTATACCGACAAAGAAACGAAGGCCTGAAGAACGAAATCTCCAACTCCGCCGTTTTCTGAAATGACGGTGGTTGAGAGAATGCGGAGCGCGGGACTATTTTCGAGATTAGACGAGCCCGTCGACGATTGACTACACTATTACGCTTTTTGATCCTGGCGATTAAGATTGATAAACTAAGAAATTAATCGCTGTTAATGATAGTCCCGATCGACCGGACGTCGCTCTGTTAGCATAGATGTTTGTCGTGATGTTCGAACTTTTAAATTGTGAACAGTCTGGAAAGTAATGATTCATCGTGTTCGCTACTATTTCATTTTCCTTTTCTTCCTTTCGACCGTTGTGTTTTTACGTTCGACGAAGTCTAGGCTGGCGCACACGGCGATCGATTCCCCTGCTCGTGTCCTAAAGTAACGTAAGCGTAGTTTTAAGATTAGCTCAATTTTTTTTAAAACGACCGATCGCATTTTTGTATATCGCTGACTGTTATTATATTCCTGCCCTGACACTTGTATACATGAGACACCAAGGATGGATCACACGATTAAGATTTTGTTTCTCTTTCTCTTTTTTTTTTTTTATTAATTATACTCCTCCCTCAATGCCCCCCTCGAGAAACTGTGTCCTAAATGAATTCGTTAGACTTGACGCGAAGGTTGAACTAAAAACATTTTCTCATGTGATTCGTCGTGTCAGCCATCCTGCGGTGAATCAATTTTGTACAAACGAAGTATCGCGTAGCGAAAAGGGAAAGATAAAGTGGATAATGGTATTTATCCGAACAAGGCGAATTATTTCGCGCGACTGTGTATAATAAAACTATCACTGTTTAACAAACTTCTTTTTCTAGTTGCCCGTTTTACGTTTCTTTTATAACGCAACGATTTATTTAGAATGTAACGATCTCGGAGCGAACGGAAGAATGGCGCATCAGTTAATCGAACCGGCGGACAGCTTTCGACGTTTTTACGTTGTATTTCGTATGCAGGTGATCCTAGAGAAAAAGTGCCAAGTGTTCGTTGCACTTTTAGTTTGTAAACCGTGTGCTTATCGTTATCGCGACGCCCTGCTCTGTAAACGGTTTTTTTTTTTACATTGTGTTCATCGATTAAATTTTACGTAAGGTTTTCCCGAGACATTAGCCTCGTGCAATCCTTCTCTGGTGTTGAACGACTAGCCTGAGAATGGTTTTGCGGCTGACACCTAACTCGTACTGTGTCGATCAATGTTTAAGTCGGACGGTTCGCTTATGAATGTACAATTTAATGTGGAGACGTTAAGATCGCTCAAGAAATTCGTCTAACTGTAATCTGTTGTCTGTAAGGAAGTGGCATACCCTGGCCAACTACTATGTACAGGAGGGAGCATTGTACGCGAAGAGAAAGGCGAAGAGTAAGTACCGTAAAATATTGTCATCGGCCGACATTACCATCGATCGTTTGCGATGCAACAACTGCACTTGTGCACCCATTCTCAACATGTATCGTTGTCGCACGACCAATACTACCGTACGTTTGGGAGTGACTATTACTATGTGCAGTTGTAATATTTTATATAAGGCTGAAGTAAACGTATACAGAAAATAAAACTATATTTCGTCGAGAACGCAGTCTCTGATTCATCCGTACTTGGGTTTATACAAAAAACGACGTTTGAAAAAACCGGTTTCCGAATTTCACTATTCCCAAAAAATCGGTTTTTGAACTTTCACACCAAAAAAAATGTAATTAAAATAGTAAATAAATATTTTTACTTATTTTAAAAAATTTCAGTTTCTTTAATATTATGGAATTACAAAAATATAACAAAATAAAATACACTCTATCTATACAAAACCAAATAAAAACAAAATTAAAATAGCTAAAATCCGTACGAATACATACAATTTTTGAGTTCATCTAATATTTATGGATCTACAAAACTATAACACAATAAAATAGACTGCATACAAAACCAAATGAAAAAAAAGCTAAAATAACTAAAATCCGTACGAACGAAACGATACGAAACGATTCGCAATGAAACGATATTCATACGACCCATGCATTCAAATCTATTCAAAGGAAAAAACCTGCGGAAGCTACGTAGTTATTCATTGAATTCTAATCCGTAAGAATATTTAATCAAGAATCTTTTATCCCAGTTCCGACGACGGTCGGCGTTCGAATTTAATGTTTCGGCCCGCGCGTTCTTATCAAACTACGCCATAAATTTTGTAGAGCGAAAGGTCAATGTCTACGCATTATAAAAGGGAGTAAAAAAATATTCGTTTCAATCTTCTCAATGTCAAATGTCGATCGAAATCTGATATTGTGCCCCCTTTAATTAACGTTGTAGTAATAGAAGAAAGATGGACGGCCTGACGTTTGGCTTCCACAGGTAAGCGGCCGATCGATTCTCCTAAATTTAAAAAAAAAAAACTCGATTCAATGAATGACGCGTCACTGAAACATTCTTTTACCTTTGCAGACTGGTCCACTTGGATCTGAAGGGTGCTCCGCTACGAGTTTGTTATTTCGAAAAGGTCTGTCACTCGAATGAACAGCAGCATTGTTTACACACAGTATCTCTCTTATCTGACGGCAGCGTCTTCGGATCCTAATGACACTAATTTCTTTCATTGTTTTGTCGGGCGTCATTAATATCTGGAATTTTATTTCGTCCACCCGATCGCGCGACTTTTTTCAGTTACGAAAAATCCGTGGATTTTCGCCTTCCAGAACGCGCAATAAGGCGCAATATTCTATGTAAATTTTTGTGTATATAGTTGCCACTGTATATGCTACTCTGCCAAGATAGTTTCCCTTCCTCTCGCATTGCTTTTAAAACGTCAGGCACGACGCCCGATTGAATATTACAAATAAATAATACATAGACTGCGATCGCTGAAGTTAGTCTTTAAGCATGTGTTATCGATGTTGCAGTTATTTCCACTTCTGAGGACATGGGGTGCCACTGGCCTTCTCCTAGAGTGGGAGGACACATTCCCATACAATCGAGAGCTCTCTCACATAGGAAGCAATGGACCGAGCCATTTGACCAGCGGATACACGGCTCAGGAGGCTAAGCACATATTGCAGATCGCAGGAGATTGTGGTTTGGCGATTGTTCCTTTAGTACAGACATTCGGTCACATGGAGGTACACGATGCTGGAAAGAGTCGCGCGTAGGAAACACGTCGACTAATACAGAAACAATTTCAGTTCGTTTTAAAGCATAACGAGTGGAGATCGTTGAGGGAAGTGGAGCACTTTCCGAGCTCCATTTGCCCGTCCAATCCGAGGACGTTGCCTTTGGTGAAGTCTCTGATTCGGCAGATCGTTAACTTCCATCCAGACATACAATATCTGCACATAGGTGCGGACGAAGTCTGGCATCTAGGCCTTTGTTCGGTTTGCACGAAAAGGGCTGCTTCTAGCAAGTACGGAAAGCCAGCTTTGTATTTGGAGCACATCTCGGCTGTCGCGCAATTTGTACAAGAAACATATCCTTATTTAAAGATTATCATATGGGACGATATGTTAAGATCGATAGACATGCAGGTTTTGAACGGTATTTGGATAATCTGTTTGTTAACTCGCGCCGCATATTGGATCATAAAACGGCTTCATGTTATTTGCAGATCATTATATCGGCAAATATGTGGAGCCTATGATTTGGCACTACAATCCTCGAGACAATTTTGCTCTACCTCATGGTACGACTTCCATTACTTAATACCGCAGATATCGTTATGCAAACGTTGGAATATTGAATATAGTATTAAAATGTCTGGTCAGGACTCTGGGATAAGTATGCGGCGATTTTTCCCCGCGTATGGGCAGCTACCGCGTTTAAAGGTGCCACTGGATCGTCGCAACATATACCAATCATAAGGCACCACATAAGTAATCATGAAAAATGGATAGAAGAATTGGGCGTTCACGTGACTAAAATTCATGAATTTCGGGGGACAGCTTTTACTGGATGGTCAAGGTAATTTCTCTTTAAGCGTGCGTTTAAACGATTAGCCCTACCGATTCTTAATTTCAGGTATGACCATTATGCAACACTATGCGAATTATTGCCAACAGCATTACCGTCGTTAGCATTGTGCTTGAAAATCTGGCTCCATGGTTACTCTGAACAAATTCATAATCAAGTGGCTAAGAGCTTAGGATACATAGATCATCCTCTCCATATAACGCCGCAGCCAAGACCTGCGCCGATACCCAGTAATTTGCTTTTCCCTGGGTGGCAGGTGGCAGTAGGTGTAGAGTGGTTTTTGAATTTTAGAGCTAAATACCATAACATTATTGCTAGCGAACAGTAAGTGTAGATAAGTGGAATCGAGGAAGTCGGGATGGTTTAGCATAGATCGTCCATGACTGTGTTTCTACGATATTACAGAATATCCACGTGGATGAATCCGTGGCAAGTGGCAAACAATTACACAAATCCCATGCAGCTGGAGAACTTAATACCTGCTTTCACGGAGTAAGATCGATGCGTACTACCATCGTTTATGGGAAAATTGTATGACAATGTTTTGCAGATTGGTATTGGAACTATCTTCTTTGGAGGGATATCTGAGGTTTCAAATGGAAAGTATCTTTTTCACAACGACCATCGACGAATGGATCGGCACGAATATTCAACCCATGAAAGGGCGGTTGGTAGAATTGAAACAAACAGCAGAGAATCAAGTTAAATTGAACAGCCGGGTTTAGTCTCTCCAACACGTAAGTATTCACGGAGTTTCTGCTTTAGATCTCAATGACCAACTCGAATACAGGTGACGAACAGGAAACGATAGGCTGATGAACAAAGTACGAGAAAACTTACGATTAGTAAATTGTACATCTTTACCTTATAAGTAGATGTAGCGAACTGAAGGATAGATTTAAAAGAGAAAAAAGAAAGTGATATCGTGCGACATGAGTGGGACATAATTTTATAAGATAAACGATGTTAATATTTGACTTAGGAGCGAACGAACTTGTCACGATGACTTTGTCATCGAGCTTTGTCGTTTCGTGAGCTGTTCTGTGATACTTGGCTATGAAAGGATTATAACGTAACTAAAGCTCAATAACCATTCCTCCTGGCTATTGTGCTTATACTTGCTTCACGCGTTTATTACACATATAGTATGTGCAAATATTTTTTGTACTCCTTCTAAAAGTACCTCCTTGAGAACTTTCAGGAAATCATATTTCACGTAATATCAAATATATATTTCATTGACTCTTTCATATCATTTAAATATACGAACTATATACCATTCCACCTAAGAGTAGACCTACGCCCTTACCGATTTGCGACCGATCTGCGCGGCTCCCACGGATCTGACACAACACGCGATTAGTCGTAGCGCTTTCTCTGCCGGTTTTCTACCAATCGACAGTATCGGCGGTATTCTCAGTCGTTGCTTATTCTTAAGATCGTCTTAAGCATGCGGCATCCTCTTAGTAGAGGAGTTTACCTCGTAAACTATTAAAGGATACCGCGTGCTTAAGACGATCTTAAGAATAAGCAACGACTGAGAATACCGCCCTACATCCCTGCGCGGAACGAGTCTACTCTTAGATGGAATTCACTATAATACAGTAGTTCTTATCAAAGTATATTGATGTAACATAAAACTATCCGTGTAGAAGAAGCTGAATGTAGTTAAAACGTAGATGTGAATAATAATAATAAATACACAATAACTTTGAGTATAAATCTTTCTTTTGTACGATTCTTGATACGGCCCGAACCCGAAGCACGTATTCCGCATCCGTTTTTCATCTATTTTCTATCTAAAATCCCCGACCGTCGCGAAGTTCCCGCTATTGAATGAAAAACAAACGCAACGAGCTGTTAAAAGGTTCAAATTTCTTAAAAGATGCCTCTTTCCTGGCATCATAAATGACGCCATCCACAAAGTAAGATAAATACCGGCGCATGTAAAGCCATGCGAAAAATTACAGAATATAATGAACAAGAAGCTTTGAAATTGGACGAATGCTTCAAAGAGACTCTAGCGCGCGTTAGACCCTTTGTATTAAACTTGACATCCGCAGAAAATGCACAGTTGTGCAAGGTTTGGCTTGACAAATTGAGCACCACCACCGCGCAGCTTCACCTGAGAAATGAATATCTCTTGGAACTGTGCAGGCAATTGAAGATAGGTCGTATCGAAGGAATTTTTAGCAGACCTCCACCTAACGGACTCCTTCTACCATTGCCCAAATCATACCACATGGTACCTATACTAGGGTTTATGAAATTTCTCCTCACGAATGAAAATAATCTGTGTGTAATATAGGTCTGCATTAGCTCGTCTGTAAGTGACTTATCTGACTGCGCCGTGAGGCCTCAGCGTAGTTGCTTAAAACCGAGTGCAAAATGTATCCAGCATCAACGAAGTACTGCGTTATTAAAACAGCGCTTGATGGATACCACGGGCGCAAGTCGATGCATGCACGCCACTAAAATCCCACCGACTGTTCGCTTTCATAGCCAAGACGCAATAAGGAATAGCCGGATAAACATTCACGAGCAGCGTATCAATACACTGAGCGCTATTATCGCAGAACTGCAGGCGCAAAATGAATATTTAAAGAATCAGTTATTGGAATGCCCGGGGAATCGCAGTAGTAACATGGATAATCATTTGTCTGCAAGTATTAGTCAATTAACTTCCGACGTCACTACTTTGAAAGCTAAGTTAGTATATCATTAAACATTGTTTAAAAGAGACAACAGAGCTCAAACGATGAAACATTGTTAAAGGCTGATAGACATGCAGAGAAAGAAAAGCGCTCTTGAAACAGACTACAAAGAGGTTGTTCAGGAGTATCACTACGAAGCTGTAGAGCAAGTTACCGCGTTGAAACAGGAATTAGAGGAGACTCGATTGAAGAACGAGTCGTTGGATAACAACATAATTGCAATAATGGAGAAACTGGAAGAAATCATCCATGGTAAGGTAAGAGGTAGAAGTTTCACTTGTAAAACAAGAAATACAACACATATTTTCAAGGAGGAAGAAACGAAATTACTGGAACAGCATTGGATGAATAAAATCACAGCGATAGGCGAACGTTTCGATACATTTACGGAGGAAAAGAGTAAAGAGTTGCAGATGAAAGACGAGTTACTTGAGAAGAAAGACTTGGAACTGTTGCAGATAGACGTAGGGAGGAAAGAAGAAACTGCGTTACTAATTAATAAGATTAATGATTTGGAAATAAAACTGGAGATGAAGATTAAAGATGTATTTACCTAAGAACATTATAGAATATCACTGCGCGATGTATCTTATCGAGTAATATTGTATTTCTCTTAGGAGGATAAGTTACAGGCAATGTTAGTCGAGCAGCATATGATGATGAAGGAAGAATTTAACAAAATAAGGAACGAGATAGATCACAAAACCCAGATTCAAAATCAAAATTTAATTTCCAAGGTTTCTGCGTTGAAAAAAGCTGTTGCAAAGCTCGAGAAATCTAAACAGAAGCTTGAGCATGATTATGAGAAGAGAATGGCACTTGCGATCAAGGTACTCGAACTAAGATCTATACTAGTGCAATATTTTACTACTTTATTCTTTTAACGGTGTAGAACAAGGACTTGGAAATAAAAGCTTTGCAACTAAGGTTACAAGAGCAGAGGAACGAACTGTGCACATCTCTAAGCATGAAGAAGCAAAGCGAAATGAACAATATTGTGGCGTTGTTGGAGAACCAATACAAGACGCGCTTGGCAGGAATACAAGCGATGTCGGAAACACAGACCCAGGAATATCTCAAGGTATTGCGCGACATGAATGTTAGCAGTAAAATAACAATGAGTACAAGGATTCGGGTGCTAATAGAAGCTGCTTGAAAATTCCAGAGAATAGCTGACTTAGAAGATCAAGTACTTAGCGCGAAGAAGGTTTGACCAATGCTTGTAGAACAGTGAATCTTATACTGTAGTTTGTAATTCATTATAATTATTGTAACTGTATACATTACTTCTTATCAATAAAGAGTATAAAAGTAATGAGAATTTGTACTTGTCCTGCTTAATTAATTTCCCTACAAATTGATGAAGCATGGCGTTGGCGTGGACATTGCTATGGCAACCTGTATGTCAACCAAAGGTTGTGAACTGTCAAATGTAGCAGCAAACTTTGTCATTTTTAATTAAAATATCGGAGAAACATCGGCACGTTGATTGACATACATGATTAACAAATTTTTTACTGATATTTAAAATAAAGAGATTTATATCAATCCATAGCTGCTACATAAATCCAATACCTTCTTGTTGAAATAACCTTTAAGACTGGTTGACAAATGTGTACTTAAATTTACATAAATTTTGATTTTTACCTGTTTGTCGAAACAGAATTTCTTAGTAATGAAGTTCAAGGACTCTTAGAATTTAAGTACTCTTGGCTGGATATATAGTAACCTATTTGCATGAAAATTGCAAGTTTATCGGTCACAATAAAGTGATTAAAAACGATAATGTCACTGTACTTTGACACACGTGTACAGAATCCAGAAACAGCTTCTATAAGTACTCATGCAATTTGGCACGCTAATTATCCATTGCTCGGAGTCGCGGCGTACTCTCAGGACAAGGGTGGCTTCGTGACAATTTACGATGATCAAGGAGAGCCGCTTCAGGACGTGGAATCACCCAGGCATTCCGTAGCCCAGGTCACTGCTTTGGGATGGCATCCGGAAAGGCGGTGGCTCGCAGCAGGATGGGAGAGCGGAGAATTGCGGGTTAACGATCTCTTAGAATTGTATTAGAGCGATAGGAGTAAAAGCACCTTTCTTTGGAATTATGCGAATGATTATTTAGATATGGCCGGGCGACACTGGAAGCATCGAATTCAATATAATAGTCACTCCGCATCGGGAGTCCATTAATATTCTACAATGGAGTCAGCATGGTGGAAGATTAGTGTCCGCAGATTCAGCTGGATCCATAGTGGGCTGGAAAATTGACTCTAGGGGTCAATTACTAATGATGTTTCACCACGAGTTAAAAGATACCTTCGCTCATATAGTCTTTAAAACTATTCCACCGAAACCAACCATGGACATGAGGTGCGTATAAACTGTTTTACATTCATACTTTTCCACCTGGAAATAGTTAAAGGCTTATAAATTGCTTTCAGTGGTTTAGCGAAAGCTGCGGTTGCAGGAGACGAGAGAGCATTAGATATTTTTAGTTCCTGGCGCCCTAGAACTGCTGCGCCAACAGCAGTTGTATCGCAAAGGGATAATCATGCTTTTTATATTTCGACCAACAGTGGCGTGATATATTTTGTCGATAATCAGGGGCAGTGTACAGAAGTTCTTAGCACAAGCGGCGTTGCATTACAGTTTCTATTGCACCATCAAACCAGGGATTCTATTATTATTATGACAGAGGGTCTGAACATAGGGCATTTTCAAACAGATTCCATTACCGGACGACTCACTGAATTAATGAAAGTAATCCAATATCTACGTTTGCTCGGATTTTACAGTATATACATTTTGCACAGATATGTTCATTGCTTCTCTAGGTGAAACTTAGCAGTCGGTGCGACATATCGCGAGCTAGTCCAGTGCTGTGTTGGGCTGGCGGGAATACTTTAGCAATTCTTACAGGAGAATTGGGCGTTCGTTGCTGGGATCTTCACACTGGCGATACCTATGTATTGTCTCCGCCAGATTCAACTACTGGAAATATGGCCACGCCGCAAGAGATTTGTACAAGCATATCGTTTTGCAAAAACAATGGTACTATTGATACTTGATTCAGTTTGCAGTACCGAGTGCATAGAAACGAACTCATTCCTAATATTCTGCAGCTACTCTGGCCGCTGGGACAAATTTGGGGACGATCTACTTATGGAAGCGCAAAGTGGAAGTGGACAGTGAGGAAACTGGCTGGCCAAATGTACCGGAGTGCTCTAGCATTCACGGCACAGTAAAACAACTTACCTGGGGCGCTAGCTTATTAAGAAGCCCGCTTCTCGCAGTTAATTGTATCACTAATGTGTTTGTATTGCATCAACAACCAATGTGTGCCGCGTACAACGACGGTGTCTGTGCCAGTCAACTTAGCCCCACTCAGATTCTAATCGAAATCGATGACCTAGCTTGTACTTTGAAAACCGACATTCAAGTGCAGGTCGTCGCTGTTAACAAGGAGTACATTGCCGTCTCCTCGAGTAGGCAGATTGTAACTTACAGAATTCACAGGGAGAGTTCCATAAACACCAGCGTGATCGTAAGTTTCAATTGCGACACCGAGAAGCTGTTAATCTACGACCATACGTTAATCGTCCTAACTCCAGTGATTATACAACTGAGATCAATGGAGGGCACGGTGATTCAGATGCTGCCCACATTGCCGGAAGAAGGAGAACCTATCACAATGGACCTCACTGGACAGTACCTAACAGTCGCGTCTTTGAATGGTATATTAAAGATTTGGGACTTGAGCAAGCGAGAAGCGAAGCTGCACACTAGAGCAATGGCAACTTACGAAGCGATCAGTGACTTCGCCGAGATTATCGAGGCAAGGTGTAACGCGGACTGCCGTTGCGTGTCCATTACCGTTGCTATGACCAACTTGATGCCCAGCTCGACGTTATACGTCTGGGACATAGAGAGCGATCAGATACACGAATTCGATTTCGCGGAGTCCGATGACATAGACGAGGACGACACTGCTCTAGCCGTGAAATGTAGAGGGAGATTAGTTACCACTCACTGCTGGGACGTGGAAGACCCCAGGCTGCTTGTATGCCGTGCACAGAGACTGGACATGCGAGACTCCAAGTCTGCATCGAGCCAGGACAATGAAAATGAATACGACGTTTCGAAGGCCACTGTGGTTTTCGTGTCGATGTTTGCTACATCGGACCACGGGATCGTCGTGCAGGATATAAAGCCAATCAAAGATGAGAATTGCAGAATATTGGGTGTGCACGCTCCGCAGATTATCATCCTGAATTCTGAAAAGACTGTAGACAGGAGCAGCAAAGTGGCGAAGTTCCTTATGAGAGATTTCGAGGAGCTAGGTACATGCGATGCAATGACAAAGAAAGCCGTGCTAGACTTCAGTTTCCACATCAGCATCGCTAACATGGACGAGGCCTTCAAGGCGATAAAGTCGATTAAGAATGAAGGTATTTGGAAGAGTCTAGCAAGGATGTGCGTCAAGACGAAGCAGCTGAACATGGCGCTGTTGTGTCTGGGTCACATGAAGCAAGCTAAAGCGGCCAGGGCTCTCAGAGAAGCCATGCAAGATGATAGTTTAAACCTGGAGGCAAAGGTTGGAATATTAGCTGTAGAACTTGGGTTGTACACTGACGCTGAGCGTCTGTTCCGCGAGGCGAAGCGACTGGACCTGCTTGGCAAGCTTCTTGAGGCTCGCAGTAAATTCAAGGATGCCACGGAGTTGGCCAGGAACGAGAACAAAATTTGTGAGAAAACCAGCTACTACAATCATGCAAAAGTTCTCGAGCAAGAAGGTAAAATAGCAGAGGCCATTGAAATGTATACCAAAGCGGACTGTCATAGGTTTGAAGTGCCAAGGATGCTGCTGGTGAGGCCCAGGGAGCTGTTGACGTATCTGAACAATTCCGAGGATCCAGAAATAAAAAATTGGCATGCACAGTACATAGAATCGACGGGAGACATGGAGGGAGCTTTGCGCCTGTACGAACAAGCTAAGAACACTCTAGCAACGACAAGGCTACTTTGTTATTTCGGCAGGGAGGACGAAGTCAGCGATCTGGTGTCTCGAACGAATCATGCCGCCTCTGCTTATCACTTAGCTGCTCACTACGAATCAAAAAACAATGTAGCACAAGCCACTCACTTTTACACGATCGCTAAAGCTTACACAAATGCGATCAGACTGTGCAAGGAACACAACATGTTCGAGGAATTGTGGCCCATGGCGATATTGGCGCCAAAGCAGTCGCAAATAGACGTTGCAAAGTATTACGAGGAGAACGATCAGCCAGATAAGGCGGTTTTACTGTACCATAAAGCCGGCCTGTTGCACAAGGCTCTGGACATCGCGTTCAATACCAAACAATACAGCGCTTTGCAGCTGATCATCATGGACGTTAATGCAGATTCTGACCCTGCTTTGATAGAGAAATGCGCCGACTACTTCGTTCAAAACGATCAGATTGAAAAGGCTGTGGATCTGCTCGCCACTGGAAGAAACTACATGAAGGCACTGGAATTGATACAGCAGCACAATATTCTATTGGCGGAGGATCTGGCAGAGAAGATGACCTTGGACAAGGTCGACAACGACACCGAGCGCGAGAAAATCCGCATCTCGATATTGGAAAGAATCGGGGAAATCGCGTTCGAGCAGGGCAACTATCACCTGGCGACGAAGAAGTTCACCCAAGCTGGCAATAAACTGAGGGCCATGAAGGCGTTGCTAAAGTCTGGCGACACAGAGAAGATATGCTTCTTCGCCCAAGTATCCAGGCAAAGGGAGATCTACATCATGGCTGGGAACTATTTGCAGTCGCTGGACTGGCAGAACCAACCGGAGGTATTGAAGAACATCATCAACTTCTACTCCAAAGGGAAAGCGATGGATCTGCTGGCCAACTTCTACGTTGCTTGCGCCCAAGTGGAAATAGACGAGTTCCAGAATTACGAGAAGGCTCTCGATGCTCTGAGTCAAGCCGGCAGGTGTCTGGCGAAAGTCGCCACACCCAGGGATCCTGACATTCATAAAAGAGCTGTTGATCTGGTGAACAATAGGATAGCAACTATCAGACGTTATCTGGATATCAAGAAGTACGTGGTTCTGCTCATAATGCAGCAGGAGATGCATGGAGGAATATTGTTAATGGAGCGTGAATTACTATTACAGGTTGTTCGACAGGGGTGAAACGGGGCCAGCGATGCAACAGGTGCGCCAACTGCTCGATTCTCAGGGATCCGATTTGGAGCAGTCTGTACGTCGCGGTGACTTATTCGCGACTATAACACAGCATTACATGGACATCGGGGACACTGATAAAGCTCGCGCTGCCGTCGAGGAACTGAAGCGTTTGGTACCTGGCATTAACTTGAGTTACTATTACAACGCGAGCGTGTTGGAATCGCTCGGTTACAAGATGAAAGTTCAACGGCAAGAAAGCTCTGACAAGGAAGACGACATCGAGGAACTCTTAGGCGAATAAGCATAGACTATACATTATACGCGCGTTCTTTCTTTGAGCTCCAAGTAACAATCCGTCCAGAAATGTGATCGTAGATATTAGGAATGCGGTGCTGTTTGACTTTCCCAACATATTTGTATGATACTGTACTTTGGAAAATATATTGTGAACAATCTGTGTGGCTTTAAGTGTTAGTATTCACGCAACGGGCACGTACCTGTGGATATCGAGAAGCATTTAGAAAAAACCGTCATTTAACGTTTATTAATCAGATTTATACAAGAACAACCTTACTCCTTGCTACTTTGTTATCGTGTCCTAGAAAATAGTTTAAAAACAATCGCAATTCAGGCGGCGACGTCAGCAACCAAGTTTGCCGCCCAGATCTTACCAGTTACAATAAATAAACGAACCATAGGGACAATAAAGAGAACGAAAAAAAGAAACACGTACGCTGGTTACGATTACTGAATTAAAAAAAGAAGAGAATGGGAAGAACTGAGGAGTCAGACGAGCGGATATTCCCGTCTGCGTTCACTAAAAATATTCTTTCGCGGTGTTCAGTCGAATCGCGTCGAATCCGACCGTGGTTACCCTATCTTGGTCCAATACTAAAAATTCTGTGGTACAGGTCTTTGTTTTTCTCTTGTTTTTCTTTTCTCGAAAAAATTTCCTCCGCCGAGCAACGCGATCAAGAGTGTCCCAAACGCACCGAGGTAGACTGCACAATTCAAACGGCCTTCTCCGGCGTCGGCTTTTTGCATGGCGACGCGACCTCTGTCTCTGGCTCTTCGGCTTTCCGTTTCTTGCGCACCAAATGGGATATGTCACTGGCTGGTTTCTGAACTTTCGACGCGGAGCCGGGCTCGCTGCCGCTGGGGCCGGCGCCGTTCGAGCAGCCGCCGGCCACTTTGCTCTTGATGCCCTCTATCACCAGCTTGCAGGCCTCCTGCTTGAAGTCTTTCATGTCGGAGATCTTCTCCTGGATCTCGGGCAGCAGCTCCTTCAGCTCCTGTATCTCCCCCTCGACGGTGTAGAACGAGTCCTCGGACTTGGGCGGGTCCTTCATCTCCTCCAGCTCCTTGATGCGCGCCTCCAGCAGCTCGGTGGCTTTGTGGAACTCCTCGATGCTGGCGTCGAACTCGTTTCCCAGGGAGTGGGCCAGCGCCAGCTGATAGTGGATCTCCGCTATCGCCCTCGGCTCGCGCGGCTCTATCTGCTGCAGGAGCTCCAGGCAACGGTGCAGATCGCTCAGGGCACCTTGGAAGTTCCCTCCTTCCATGGCCACCTCGCCCAGGAGACGATAAGCGTCAGCTAGTAGCTTCCACCCCGGCTGACCGCGCTTCAACAGCACCAGCTTCGCCAGCTCCAGCACCTCCCAGGCCACCTTTAATTTCAGGGTAAACATTCGTTCTGTCTTCGCAATGCCTAACAGCGATCATAGTTTAATCTCAAGCTTAGACTGGTTGCAGGGCTTTGGAATATAAAGAGACTGATGACGATACAGAAAATAACAATTTCACCACCAAAGAGGTCACGAGCAAGGAATACGAATATATCTAAGAAAGAGATGTATGAAGAATGTAAACGTAAGTATATGTACCTGTAAATTATTCACTTCGTCTTCTTCCTCCTCCTTCCCAGTGACCTCAGACTCGTTCTCCCCATTCTCCTTCACGTCACCATTCTGTTCACTCGAACACGAGGGTCCATTGGCGTGCTTCGTGTCCTTGCTGGATCCAGCAACAGCTTTCTCTTCCTTCTGTTCTACTTTATCCTCAATTTTCTTCGACTCTGACTTCTCCGCCTCCCCTTTCTCATCACTCTTCTTCTCCGCCTCTCCTTTCTCATCACTCTTCTTCTCCGCCTCTCCTTTCTCATCACTCTTCTTCTCCGCCTCTCCTTTCTCATCACTCTTCTTCTCCGCCTCTTCCTTTCCCACACTCTTCTTCTCCTCCTTCTTGTCCTCTTTCTTCTCCGCCTTCGACTCAGTGGATGGCTCCGCGGCCTTCGACTCGCTGGCTTTACTGTCAGGTGCAGCCTCCTCTTTTGTCTCGCTGGTCGAAGAAGCCTTCTCTTGGCGCTCTTCGTCCTCCTCGTCCACGTTGCTCAGCTTCTCGTCTTCCGCCTCCTCTTCATCCTCGTCCTCATCCTCTTCCGCTTCTTCCGTGCCTGGCACCCCGCCGCCCAGCACTCCAGCCTCTTCTCTGGCCAGACCCAGCAGAGCACGACCGTAAAGCAGATACGGCTCGCCGAGCTCGTCCGCGGTGTCCCCGTGCTTCTCAGCCAGCAGCTGGCAAGCTTGCGCCAACGCGGTCACAGCCATCGTGTAATCCCGCACTAACAGGTGCCGTTTCCCGTGGGATATCGCGGTCGCTGGGTCAGTGAATGCTGCATTCTCAGCCACGTCCGCCATCTGTAACGAGAAACGAACAATGGTTTTCTTACGCAGCTCCCATTTATCCAGCCGATAGATCACCCCCTCTTCGACTTTCGATTTCATGAAAACAATTCATTGTATTATAATTAAAACGTGGACTATAAGTTTAAGTTCAAACAGGGGTAGGGTGTAGCTTTAGTATAGAATATGCATGCAGCACTTCAGTGTAACAAAGAATTATTCAACTACAGTGTAGGCTGTCTTAACACTTTGACTGACGCAACATTTGGCCAAATACCGTACCAAGTTGGGTTTATATGCCGGCAGGTGGAAACACGCGCACGCCGCTCAAAGTGTTAAATTCGGAGTAAACATCCCCGTAGTAATTGCACAGCGCTTGAGGGGGCGTGATCGCACTCGATAGAAGTTTCATCGATGCAGCACGGGGCACGTGGTTTGTTATTAGGGCCTCTATGGTCCCGAGTGCTCGACGAACCGCCTGGCGTCGAGAATACCAAAATGGAAAGAAAGATTCTTTGATCGTCCACCCACGACCTAACGCCACTATGAGATTAAAACGTGTACAGAATATTCCGCCCACGCTTCTTACGTGGGCCACATCAAACGCGACACGGTGCGTACGTTTCGTTAAGGTCAACGTTGAATTAATGGGTGGCGGAGGACACCGTACTGACGCGATTCTAACGATCGTTAACTCACACCGCATCGGGGATGTTGAGAATTCGGTAGGTTTCAAGGCATTGGTATTGTTTACAGATAATAAGGATGGTGGACGAAGGCAAATTAGGATTGAAAGAAGGATTAGGAATCCATGATGTGTACCAGGGAAAGTAGAAACTGCCTTTCTTAATTAGATATTAATATAAATTATTCATCGCCCTATTATACCCAAGAAAAATAATAGAATCGTAAAAGTGATTGGTGTCTAGAGGAAATTGATCCCGACGAATTCAGGGATGTTAATTGTTCTTGAATATCTTAGTTTCACTGCGGTCGTCTGGCTGTGCAACTGTACACCCTCGAAAGAAGTTAACAGCTGATTATCTCTGGCGCGAAATGCCCGAGTGCTCTATGAATGTTGAAACAGGGCCCAGCGGGAGCAAGCTATGCAGCCTTCCACGTCGAAAGATCAGAGGGGAAGATTGGTCCTCGCGAAGTAGCCCAAAAATCAACTGAAAAGCCTCAACTACCAGACACGCTTACAAACGAAGGAAACTCAAAAAGCGCAAAATGGAAGACAGGCAAGCAATGCCTCTCGAACCATTACAGAACCTTAGAAAGCACAAAGTAAACAAGAAACCTAAAACGAACCTACTCACGACTGTAGCTGAAACGGACCAGGAAAAGGGACTGCTAGCAGACTAGAAGACTGTCCGCAACGAAACATGCAATGGACCAGAGACTATTCAAGCCTGCCCTTCAGGGCCAAGTTGCAGAGGGAATCGAAGCTGGTCAAACACCCTTGGTCCTTTTGGCGGTGCAGAAAGGCGAGGAGGAGTGGAGGGATAAGGCGCCGAAGGGCGATAAGGGAAAAGGGAGGGGAAGAGAAAGGGCTGGAGAGGAAAGCAGAAGTGGGTTGTCCGCAGCATCCGGGTGGGGTGGCACGTCGGTCGATTTTCGTGCGCTTCGACGCAGAACGGAGAGGGCGTCCTGGTAGTTTTGCCCCCGTCGACGTGCTGGAGAGTCGCCGAAAACAGAACGGGGGTGTCGATTGGCCAGTGCGTAACTGGCGACTGACGGTGCGGTGTGCGGGTTTCTCAGTGGGCTGCCAGCGGTCGCCCTGGGCACCACCTGCATGGATGGAGCCTACCCGTGTACCCAGGGCCCCTGGTCCACGTCTCGCATTCCTCGTTGCCACGCTGGCTCTCACTTTCGCAGGTAAAAAACTAAGCCCCTCCGATACCATCGACCACGATCCTTTCCCTCATCTCCACTCGTTCGCCGCTCCTGTGTTTATATTTCGGATCCCACTGCGACCGGCGTTCGCGATCGCGTGGATTGGATTGGATCGTCCCTTGTCCCTGGTCCCCATTCATGCACACCGAGCTTCGTGCCTTCTCTTTCTCACGAACGTGGGTTCCCTTCGCAGGGGATCAGCTGATCTGCGGGATCAGGTAGCTCCTTTTCGTTACACGCTGTGGACGAAGTGCGAGGGGTTGCTTCTTGGAGGATTTAGGAACTGATGGGGAGATGATTTTATTCGGCGATTGGATTGTACAGTGAGGGAAAATGTAAATGGAGCCTGTCGATAGTTGGAGGTCTTCAATGAATATGTGGACCTTCGCTTGTGTTAACGGACAATCGATGTCCATTCCTGTCGACGTGCGGATTAATTTTGCATCGGGAGCTGCGGCAACGTGATGATCGTTAAGAAGCGAATCGATAGGCCGGAGCACGTGCTCCTGCTTCGATGCATCGCCACCCTAACCGCGTCTCATCTCGGGCCCGCGCTTCGCGTAGATGAAATCTACCCTCTGCGATCAGTGGCGGCGTGTCTTCTAACCTTCGTTCCTCTCTAATCGGACCATCCCTATAAACAGGGCAATCCACCTGCGATCTATGCAAAATACGAAGGCACTTTTGCTCGTTGTTTCACGAAATCGGTACCGAAAGATTCCAAACGAAGGCAAGTTCGATGTTACTGCTTCCCTTATCGAGATTGAGGATTCCAAGTTCCTTAGACTGCGTTTTAAGACTCTGTGGAGTCTTCCCATATCCTCGGTAGTGGTCTCGACTCGAAGGTTCACGAAATGCAGCAACAACCACCGGTTGAACTCATCCGTGACACTTTTTCAGCATGGTCACTCGAGAGAAGTGGTCTATTATGCTCGAGGGCACTCGCCGCTGTATTTCTTATGCAATGAAATTTTCTGCAGCACACATGGAGGGTGTCCGTGAGGCGCAAAAGGCCGAAGTCTCTTGCCAAGATCCTCGCGTAGGGTACTAAACACGGAAATTCTCGTTTATTGCCCTCGATCTCGATCCTTTTAATCGCCGACGATGGGATTACTTGCTGGAGAAGGCAGTGTGCTACGCTTTTATAGGGGGTACGTCAGAGTTTTATGGGGAGACTTGCGGGGAGACGCAGCCAGGCTGAGTTCAGTAGTATATCTCTGCGCTTGGTCAGACGTCCCATCAGTGGACAGTTGCGCCGTTCCTTTCTTCTTCTCTCTTTACTATTTCCCATGCTAATTGTTTATTATGTACCTTCTCAGACGAAATTGACCTGCAGGAAGGATATTTCCTTCGTCCATATTCACATCCACATAAAAATAATTCTATACAGTAATGGTGAAAATAAAGTATAAACTGTGAAGGATAACAAAAAGAGAAAGAATTATATCTCAAAATTCATCTTCATAGTAAAATTAGTATTAAGATAGTTACACGTAAAAATATGATTCAACTTTTTTTTCCTCACCACTGCACATTCTACAACAGCCATTTCGAATCACTTTCCCTCCCCTGCTTCATCAAAGGACAGATCTGCATAATCCTCCACCCCGAATGAAGATAAAATCGTCAGCTAATAATCCAATAAACTCATTCGTCGAGTATCACTTGAATATTAAAGCAGAACTCGCAAAGCCACAGAACTCGACCCCCGCAGCAGATCGTCGAATGTACTTCACGGTGCCTTCTGGCGATATTCTCGCCATTCCTAGACGTCCGGAGCACAAAGAAGGCTCCGAGATTACGTACCTCCGACAGACACCGTTCCATTATCACGCACATAGCCCGAGGGTCGATTACCAGTCTTGTAGAGACTTAAAGTAACGGGGCCGTCCTGACAAAGCGGGCGCCGCGGGGTCTGATAATGGCACTTTTCTACGGCGAACCCTCTGCTCCTCTGTTCCAGCGACCGGACTGCTATGTGGAGCAATAATGTCGGACCACTGGGAGGAGGTGGGCTGGGATAAGGACGTTCTGATCCGCACGAACGTTACTCTCACGTGGTACTTGGACGGGCAGGTGGCGATGCTGGGGTCGGCTTCCGCTCACAGGAACCATCATTCTGGCAGACGACCGACGTTCCTCGTGCCAATGTACGGGGGCATTTGGATCATGTGCGTTTCGCTCACCGGTAAGTGCTGGGAATGGGGAAGATTCGCGTAACATCCTCTGGACAGATCCTCCGAGCCAGTTCCTCGAAAATTCTCTGAGTATTTGTGGGTGTAAAGCCTCGAAAGGGCTTTGAAGATTAGTTGAAACGAATAAGGGTGCTTAGAAGTCTCGGATGTCTTGGAAGTACTTAGTTAAAACTAAGAGATAGATAGTAAATATGTCTAGTGCTGTACGAGTGGATGAATATACATGGTATTGTGGTGGCAGAGGACCAAGACTCTAAGGAGACCTCCAAGATATTCAAGAGACCCAGGATTCTCTGCGAATCTTCATTCAAAATTCAGGCTTTGGCTTGGGCATTGTGCCCAAGGTAACTCTAGATTTGCTACTTCATGATTCAAAAAATCCATGGAAGCCAATTTAGTTTGAAAATCAACGTCAAGCTGGAGAACGATTTGCTACAAGAGCGTCCTGAAAGTTTGAGGAAACTTCAGAACTCGCCCCATTCGTCGATGACCCGAGTATCTCGATGATGCACGCGTGCACAGCTTTTCGCGTAATCGCGGCTGTGTATCCGGAATGACGTGGTTGCTGTACGAACGTGTTCTATACGAGGATACCACCTTGACTCTGACCAAGCTATCGACCAGTCGATTAGGATCTGAAATATCACGCTGTCTGCCTCGGTATGCCGTGACCGTGAACATCTTGGAATGTTCCCTCGCTAAAACTTCATGCCAATCACTTTCGTACCAATTGCAACGGTTTAAAGTTCGATCCATCGAAACAGAAGCTTGCTTCATCCCCCGTTTTCAACCCCCGCAATCAGTGATTCGTGTTCCACATTAGATGGCGTAGATACCATTCTACATAATTTTTCTTTAACCCTGCCGTGCAAGGATCTGAGAGCTGAACCGTTCGCATCTATCGTAACCGAAGTGATCTCCACATCCTATTAATGGAACAGAAGCTTCGTGTTCGAGGTGAAGGATGCCCTTTGTTTGATCGAACGCGTGGGAATACATTAATCGCGAAAATCGCGGTGACCTTTCGATTCCTCTGGCTGGTACTTTTCGGCCGACGAATAGAAATTCGAATAATCCTGAATTTTATGTATTTTTACCTAAATGTCAAAATAACACTGAATTTTAGGTATTTTCGGGTCCATTGGTGAGAAGTAATTATTCCAGGTCCAATAGAATCGAATGAAAGCAGTTAAAGAGGAATGAAACGTTTCGATGTGTGATGCACCCCTGCAAATTACGCCCATTTCGCTCGAATAAATCTACCTCGTAAAATCACCCGACAAAGTGTTTGCAATTAAATGTTTCAATGAATATTTCAGCTCTACTTCGCGTTGCTCGTAAAATTTCGCGTGTTCATTGCGATTCTACCACGGAAACGGTGTTAATGACGTTGGTGCTGCCTGTCGCTAGTGGCTGGGAGTCGTTTTCGCGTATTCCTGGGCCGCTAATTGCGCCTGGCTGTTCTTTAAATTAATGATTACCATGGGAACTGGTGCAAAATCCACCTGACTCCTCCCACTGTGAAGTCACAGTCGCGGAGAAATACGGAGACCCTTAAGAGCCCAAACGAACTTGCTTGCTCCCGCAGAATTCATTTCCAATTACAAGAACGCGGCATGGTTGACCGATATATCCATGGTGCGTTCGTTTCATTACCTTAAAACGCCGGGGAAAGAATAATAGGGGATTGTTTCACGGGTTGGGACACTTTGCTCGCAGTTTCCCTCTGCCACCTGCGGCGTCTTCTCGCGTCTCCTTATCCAGCCAGTTCGTAGAAAGCCCCGAGTGTCGTGGCCTCATAAAATCTGAAGGGAAACACTGGCCAGGCAGAAATTGTGTCGCCTCCTCCCCAGGGAGGATGGACAAAGTGGCCCAGAAAAAAAGTCAATCGTGGAAAAGTACGAAAGGGTGTGACGCACAGAACTGGCCAAACAAAGGGAATCACGGCTGGCAAACAACTTGGATTAAACCGTGGTTTCTTAACGATAAATACATTAGTTCTTGCTCTTTGGTTTACTGCGTATCGTTTTGATACGTCTCCTCGGATGGAAATACGACTCCTGACCTGGTTAAACATTTACGCGACATTCTGCCCCAGCTTGCACAGTGGTTGTGCGGGAGGAAGGGAGTCGGGGATGTTCGATGAGGCATTAAGAGCACCACTTCTTTAGCTCGTGTGTTTATAATGCAGCACTGGCTCGAATAGGAATTCGAATCGGCTGGTATCGCTGTGTCATACTGAATAACCAATGAGACGTCTACGTACGATAAAATATCGAATATCCCCGGAGAGATTGCGAAATCCTCTCGAAGGAATTGAAACTGAAATCGAGTGCTCTAAGAAGAGAAACGTTTCAGAAATCTCATCTTGAACTTGCTCCTTCCGTGGCTCTGATAACGAAGGGGGTGATTAGATGTTCCATATCGAGGACTTTCTATTATTAATTTCCCCCACCGCGCTCCTACTAACGAGCAATTCAATTATTCCGCATTTCGGTGACCGCTTCGTTAACGTTCACGGATCGTCCTCATTAAGCGCGCGACTCCTTTCGATAACGATCGAGCCGCGTCGACGTGGGAATTCGCGGCGTGTAACGAAATCGTTTTCGACACAGCTGTCCAGCATTTAATCGAGGAGAGGGTCTGGAAGCTTGGCTTTCCACGACGAACGGCCCCGACGTCTTTGTACGCGTGGGCGTGCAATCACGAGTGATTGTACCTCCTGAACGTTTAATTCTCCCGCTTCGTTCGGAATCCCGGAGAAAAATGAGAGCCGCCCGCTGTAGCTACTATTCCAATCTGCCCTACTCCAGCGCTGGCTAAATAACTGGTCTCGCAGATTCTCCATTCCCTCGGTTGGCCCAGTCGTCGCGGAAATATTCAGGAAATCGAGTGGAAGAGAAAAAGAATATTAGTGGAACCGATGTACCTGCCGATTCGGAAGAGCCACTGCTGGTTTCTATGCTTCTAAAATATGAAGATTTATAATATTCTCGTTCACGACTCGTCGTATGAAAAACTGTCCTAAAAATCGAGTGCATAGAATCAACTGGAGCGGAGACGATTTAAATTTCGTTGCGAAAGAGGATGAATTCCGAGGCGGGAGCTCGAAATATGCACGAAATGGTTTGCGAGGGTGGAATTTTGTAGGAATTCTGCATGGAAGTTGCATCGTGTAATAGGATGTGTTTCCATCGAGTTAAGTTCGACCTTCGAAAACGTTGGAGGAACTGGAGTCACGCGTGCGTCCGAATAATCTGCTCGTCTAATATTGTCTTCTAGTTTTTGGAGGGAACTTTCTGATGGTTCCAGATCACGCCAAGCACGGAACAGTGCCGCCTGAAGCGGACTGTGCACGCGTAGCTGCCTCCTCGACCTTTCTGTGAAAATCAGACAGCAACTCTGTACGCATAAATCCTGAAGGAACTTTGCCACTGTAGCGTGCACGCGCGATTTCCATCACAATGCGCTTTCTGCTGTGATGTGGCTATAAACGGTTCGAAGAGTTAAGAGAATCGGCTGGTAACACGTAGAGCGTTTAGAAAAAAAAAGGGGTTCAGAATTTCCTTAGCCTCTGGAAGGTAACAAGGGGTCCGATTAATTAATTTCGTCGGAAGAAACAGGATATCCTCGACTCGTGTAGATTCTCATTTAAAGATTAGGATGTCCTCCAGAAATTTGGGTGAGTTTACAAAGTTAAGGGATGAGGATATTTCATGTTCGATTATAACCGGCGGAATCATGAGCTCTCGATACGCGTTCGCGTTTCAGGGAGAATAATCTAGTGAACCTAGACCCAGTGAACTTGAGTCGATCAATTTCCCCTTCAGGATTTATTATTACTCAACTGCGCAAGTTTCCGTGGCCACTCTTCCCGACATTTCATCGAAATCCGCGTTGCCAGGCCCATCCCAGCCGATAGAGTATTCGGGATCTGATATCGAATTTCACGCCCCAACAATTACGCCCCCCCCCCCCCTGCGAGTACTGCTCGTCCCAACTAGCGAGTTAATTAGTCGTGCGCGAATTTATCCGGGAACGAGACCTCTAAGCGATCATAAAAATCGATTATCGCCTTTGAATTAAGGCCAACGTATGCGTTCATCTGGAAACCGAGTTCCACGCATTCCTTCCTTGATTTCGATTAAACGTGCACTTTCGCGCACATAGGGTGTCTCAGAAATAAGCGATTAGGGGATGTGAAGGTCCTTGCGAAACCCAATAGCGAATAAAAAGTGTTTATAATTCATGAATAAAGCGTTATCGAGCATACGGTCGTATAAACTTTTTTCATCCTCAAAATGAATAGAACGAACCACCGAAATTTCGCTACTTACTTCTTAGACACTCTCTATAAAAAGCAATTAATCGTTCGTAATTTTGTGCATAGCTTCGACGTATTTTTTCCATGAAACTATTTGGATTCGTCGAGCCTAAGAGTTACCGATTCGCTTTTCCATTCGAACGTAGCTATCCGCGGGATCGTTTTAATTAAAGATCGAGCAGAAAAAGAGAAATGAGTTTTGTTTCGCTGCATACAAGAGAACGGCGTTAAAGCGCGCGCCGAGCTCGCATTTCCATTTCAATTCTCACGTTTCAGAGGAGGAAATACGACTACTGGGTCAGGTAGGTTTTCCACAACAGAGGTGCATTAACTACTTATCGCCGGACGAAACACACGAGATCCATGTCGCCTGGCAAACCCGTGAGTTACGATCCACGTTTCCTCTTTCTCTCTAGTTTCATCGCTTCCAATCGTTATTATCTGTGTTAAAAGAATTCCTTGCGCGTCCGCCGCCGTAGAGATTAAAACTAAAACCTCTTTTCGAAATAATCGCCTCTCGACGAACTTCTCTGTCACGTTTAGCAGGTCAATTACCCCTCCGTGGTCACACCTCATAATCACAAATTGATCACACGGGGTTCATTGCACTCCAGCGTTATTTTCGAGTTACCATTTTTGTATTTTTGAATCTTTTAACTTTTCAGTGACAATTATACATTCATAATGCTCCAATAATCCTTTACTAAAAATGTAAATTTTGATATGTTGAAATTTGTATTTGAAAAAATAGTTGTGGATAAAAGCGATTTTTTTTTTAGTTAAAATTTACGGAATTTTTAAATTTCATTATTATGGTCTAAAAATTTACAAAAATATTGGCAAACACATATTCTGGGGTGCGATACACCCCGTGTGACCACGAAGGGTTAAATGCCTCCGTGGTCACTTGTCAAGTTATTTAAAAAGTACCTACTGTCTGCAAATATATTTGAAACTTGCACGAGAGCCTAGCGTCATAAGATCTTCGAAGCTACATTCATCATACTGTGTTGCATGTGGTTTTATTAACAGTGATGATCCGGTAAATACGTAAACGATTCGAAGCGCTCGGGATAAGTTAATACCCAGTTGACTTCGTTTGAAATGTTCGTACTCTACTTAGCTTTAAAGAGAATCTTCGTGCACGGCGTACGTTTCAAAGCTAAAGCGATATGAACTTAGGGTGCACATAAAGTTCGAGTCGGCAGGACCTGCTAAATATTGTGCAGAGGTTTATCATCCTATCTAGTTGAACGTGTTCTTTTTTACAGGGATGCAGAATTTGAGTATCTCCTGTTCTCTAGTTTGCCTGATCATTCTGAGCACCGCGGTTCTCATTGGATTTTTTGGATTGTGCAGGCACCAAATATCGGCGGTGCTCGTCACCGGTGTGATGTACCTCCTGGCGGGTGAGTTTCTCGGCATCGCCAGGTCGCGAGATGTTGTCAGGTATCACCAACACGATAATCGCGTTAACCGAGGAAACTTCATCAGCGCATCGTGCTGCGGTCGCGGTCGACAAGCTCGGCGACCGCAAGGATACCCGAGCGCTCGCGAAGTCGACCGCAAAATAAGCTGCTCGTTGCGAAGGAACAAGCTAACGACCGTTAGGAACTTACGAGTATTCAGAGCGAGTCGAGTTCTCCGAGTAGCGTTCCAATCAACCCACTTGAATCTGTTTTTAAATCCCGCTTCTACGCGCCAATAGACAAATAAGAACTTTTCTTTGATTATCGCGGTACTTATCTGGAAGAAAACACTGCCAGACAAGCGAGCCGCAATCAATAGTCAAGAGTACATGTTCGATTCATAACTTCCCCTCTCCTGAATATTGCATCACGGAAATTAATAAAAGGCAAATACCTCTTATCGCTGATAAGGCGTCCTCGAGCGCGTATCCTCCCAGAAGCTTTCTTTTTCAAATCGAAACGCTTCGACCAGGGAGCACGATAGCTTCCAGGAAAGTCCGGCGGTTCTAACGTGAAGCGCGATTGTTCCAGCCACGTTCGCCTTGTTCACCCTGACGATAATTCACTTCAAGAGGGCCCAGGACCGCGGGGCGCGGATATTGAACGGGCCAGAGGACGGCGTGGTCGGTGGACCGGCTCCGCGCAACGTCCTCAAGGCCCGGCGATTCAACAGCTCCTGGAGCATGGACTTCGGATGGGGCGGCGTCACCCTCTGCGCCCTCGCCTCGGTGGCGTGGATTTTGCTCAGCAAAATAATGCGTTTCAGCCCCATCGCCGCCATGATCGCGTAGCAGTGGGAGGCCTTCGAGGTCTAAGGTCGTTTCCATGAGTTATGACAGAGCGTTTCGATGTCGACGACCCTCTCTGACAGCGAGTGGCTTTAAAAGGTACAGGACATGTTCATCCCCGAAGGGAACCAGGCGAAGTTTCTGATTATTCGATATCCAACACGAAACATCCCCCGTGATGGCACAGAGTGCCAAGTGTATAATGCAATTCATTGATCTCACTATGCGGAGGGGTTTATCGAAAGGGCTTAAACATGGATCGTACCTTGGAAACTGAGTTTAGACACAGCGCAGAGGATTTGGTACTTGAAATAGCCTGGCGACAGGGTGCGACATTGAGACAAATATTGAGAGTATTTTTTCAGGGATGAAATGACGATTGCGAATGACCACCTCGAAGGCGGAATCTGTTTTACATTCACCAGCAGGTAGTGTGCGGTGCACATTATTTGTTCACCTTACAGAGCCTATCTTGAATTTGCGCGACATGCATGGGAGAAGTAAGGAGTACAGTGTTTGTCCATCATTTTGTACCATTTACCAGAGTAATATCTAGCCTTCGACGAACAGGATTTAAATGATTAGAGAACTATACACGAAGAAGGATCGGCTGAGGTTTCCTTCCAACAGCGGGCAAAGTATTCGGATACTGAATTCTATACATTTAAAGTTGTCATATTTTAAAGCTTTGTACATTATTCGTAAGTTTTTTTACACTTCAATTGCATCCGAGAGTTCGCGTAAGAGAAGGCCTTCTTTTCATATAGATCTCTATGAATACCGTAGAATACTTACAGGCGCATGAATAAGAGATAACGCGTAGGAGAAAAGTCAGCTTTTTGGACTGAGAAAGCATTATATTACGGTAACTAGAACAGTGCAGAACCTTCTCCTCAGTTTCGATGTGCAGTCAGATTAGTCAATTAATATGAAAATAACGAAATCTTACTTGCCTTAGTCTGGCTAATTAGTTATATACCTTTCATGAACTTTTAAGTCGCTCTTCTTCGCAAAGTTACCATAGACACTTTTAAGTTTACGTGAAATTCTGTTGTTAGGCTCAGTGGTTTCCACATATTTCAGAAGCTGAACAGGTATTTGATGAAGTTTTGCTTGGAAATTTAACTACAGAGCATAATAAACACATAGACGCCTTTAGTATAATTCGATCGCCTTACAATTAGAAACATAAGCATGTTTGTAATACGCATAGTATAGCGGTAAACTTGTTCGAGCCAATATAAGCAATGATAAGCGTGTTCGCAAGAAGAATTTAGCTTTTGCTACGACTTGTTACAGTGGAAAGTGGGGGGACTTAACGCCAACAGAAACTGTATCATATACGAAGGATTGTGAAACGCAATTCGTCCATTAAAATTTAAGGGAAATAAAAGTGCTTAGAATAAAGAGCACCTATTGCACCCGGAGACAATGTTTTGCGGAGTCGACGATAAGATAAGGAAAACATACGAATACGCTTGCAAAACTTCTCTCCGAGGGTTTATCCTCCTTGTAATTTCCTTGATTATCATATTTTTTACCTGACCCTTGTTATTTGTTACATCGGAATTAATGTATCATAAATGCAATAAAATGAATAAGCTGTCTACGAACAATACCGTTACCCTTGACTTTTTGCTCCGCTCTATTCAGCGGCGGATCATCGCACTTAGCCCAAGACGCGAGTTCAAAGTCTCCGAACCGAGGGCACTTTAGACAACAACTGATTGCGTTAGCAATATCCAAAATTTCCATAACTAAACTCGAAATCAGATTGCACTTGGGGCCTCTGTGATGCTTAATCCGCCACTGGCTGTATATACAATCTCATGGATAAATATTGTACTATGAGTCACCTGGATGCTTTCGTTCATATCATTTTTAAAAATAATACGCGTTCGGCACTGGGGAATGTCTCATACTTTCCGAAATACAACGCACTGTTGCAATACTGAACTTGGGACTGGTGGCTGTGCGTCAGCAAGAGGTTATGTTTCGCAAATGGGTATTCGTGAGAAAAATATGGATCTCGAGATTCTCGACGGGCAAACACACGTACGGGACGCAAGCCTGTGCGGTGAGGGGACACGTGACCGGTCGTGTATGTGTGACAGAGGACGCGGGACGTGCCGTACACACACGCCCCGGCTACAATGCCTGCTTAGCCACGCACGCGTGTGCGTGCACCAACCCGTTACCGCTCGCTCACCGACTCAACAGATTATATTTTTTGTCGTAGTAAACAACAAAGGTAGTAGAAGCGTGAACTCATTGGAACTCGAGAATGCACGGTACGGAAATAAACTGCGTGTTACGCACGATATATTGCCCGTTAAAACCGCTCGAACGGGAGCAACCTTAATCTATACGAAAGCAGCTCCTGGCCGTGACATTTTCTATTCACGCGAGCGTACGACGATTATAGAACGAAAGGATCGGGTAGGACGTACGCTGTGCGCGAGACGCCAGCAGAATGTTACGTACCTTGGCTTCCTTCGAATTCTTTGAGGTTTGACGCTTTCTTAACGGTAGGCACACTTTCACTGCTACCCCCGGGTGTCGCGTGGGAAACTCCGGGTATCACGGGATCTACGTTAACAGTCACCACGCAGTTTATGTACAAAGCCTGGGAATATTGAATGGAACGACCGTTATGCCAAACAACGGTTTATTACCGGCATGCGTATCACTTGTGCGAGCGTCAAGCACAACAGGAGCACAGCGGCACGGACTACATCGATGTGAACGAAACAACTGGCGCGCATGCGCCTACGTTTTACCGCCATTTCTCGTCTGGAGGCGGGATACGTTTCATTTCAGAGTCTTGGTGGCTTGAGTGCAATCGATGATTAACACGGCCGCGTTATATTCTAAAAGTTACTTACGAATTTCTTCATTGCTGTAATAAATTCTGGGGACCTAACGTGTCAATGATTGTCTTTTCGAATTGATTCTGAGGAACATATGTAGCTGTTGAAGTTCGATGTGTGGAACTTGGCAGGTGTAATTAGAGATACAACAAAGGAAATCTACATATTTTCCTTGTTATTGTTAACTTTATGGGTAAAGTACAATGTGTATGAGGGATCGATAACGAGGCTAGGGAATGTTTTACGATAATGCATTATGTATCGCGATCGATGGAAACGCGTCGATATTGGCGATCTGCGCGTTGAGAAAGATTTTTTGAATGTTTGCGCAGCCTCCGCGCATCGGTCTGCGCAGTTTCGTTGCAGCAGAGTGTTGCGTCATGTCGTCCCGCCGGTTTTCGGTGAAATCGTGAATTGTTGATTGAAAAGTGGGGAGTGTACACAGACCGTATAACAATTGCTACTCTAATTAACTACTCCTCCAAGGTAAATCATGGTTAATGAGGAAATATCGAGGGAATGTAGTCGAATCCGGTTTAAAAGTCAAGGTGTCGATTGCCCTCTACTGCACGACGCAACTTTCAACGTGTCTTTTCAGATATCAAACACATTTACCTTGAGAAAACAGTTTCAACCAGAGTTACCGTAATTTTCAATCGAATAATAGGTTAGGAGTATGTCACTCGCGTTGGTTTACCATAAAATTCAATTATAACGTACTAACATTTCGCGAAGGGGCATATGGTAAAATGGCGGGTAAATTCTAGTAGAAATTATCGAAATCTAGAATGTGAGCGCCATGTTGGTTGCCGCTAAACACTTCGCGTCACGTGAAATTTCGTCCGCGTCTTTTCAGAGCGTTTAAAGTGGCAGAATAGAGTGTTTCGCCGATCCAGTGACACAGAAATGATCGTCTTAATGAGATCTCGTAAGTAATACAAGTCGTAGGGCATCTAAATTATTCGATCGATGTAAAAATGTGAGAAAACAGTCGCTACTAGTAAATCCTTATTTGCAACTTCAGAAATGGATACGTTAAACTGCCATCGCGAGCCTTTTTGGCCTTTTCGTCGCAGAAGGGACAAAAACGTGGAGCAGCTGCTGTTGGATCGTCGAAAGTAGGCAATGGTGAGTGCTTTCATTTCCCATTTTTATTGCTCGCATGGTTTACTCAAACGTCTAAGCTACGATTGCACGTAAAAAGGTTAACAATTATTCTGAAATAAAAAAGCCATTTGTTAAATGCCAGGATTCGGGAAAAAGCGGAAATTAAATTAATTCTTTAAGTTTCTTGGAATCTGAGCAAGGAAATTTTGATTTCTTTGTAATTAGAGTTGGGATATTACTTTATTTGATATTTCGAATACATTGATCGATCTAAATCCTAGTTCAAATTCAGTTTTCACTTATCATCGCGTGGCAAAGCGCGTTTCGGCTTCTCAGGCGTGCGGAATCTTCGATAGAAAGTATTCTAGTGACGTGCATCTTGAGATTTGAATTTATAAATGTGAAATACACGAAATCATGGCGTTTAACAGATTAAATATATAACAAATCTCGGGTGTATAATATTGTACGAAAATAAGCGATTTCCTGAGGATTAATAACCAGTGTTTTAAAAATTTTGATAAAGCTGTCCAATTATTCGGAAACTAATTATCCAATTGTGTCCAGAAATCGACTTTGATTACCATTGCCCTCGGGGGTACTTTTAATGATTCTCACATTGTAATCCATGGTCATTCTACTATCCTTGCCATAACATTCGACAGGTACCTGTCGAGATTTAAATTTCCCACCAACAATATTCAATCCATCCCTCTCTTTGTCCCGGTAAAGTAACATTTTGTTTCGCGTCGCGAATAGTTTCTCCTTCATTTTCACCGCCGCGTATTGCTTTCGCGAATGGTAGTCCTCCCAGCAGCGTTTGAAGCTTGCAAAAGTATTGTTCCAAATGCAAAGTTCCTCCACTGGAATAAAAAGAATTTTATACAACACAGCAAATATAGTTTGTAATTTCTTTCCAACCGTCCATGGATTCATTTCAATTAAATTGAATTTGAATACCAAAATGAGACTTAATTGGAGTGAGGTACTCCAATATTTCTTTTCATTATAACTTCGTAATTGGAGTAACCATTCCTTACACAATGATGTACGATACTTAACCGAACGAAAACGTGATGTTTGTACCGTACAAAAGGAAAGTTGCGAGCACAAATGTCCCAGCAGGTAACGTAAGGTTGGGTAGAAGCGCGTTGGCCAGGTTTAAAAGCGTGGGCCCTTCGCACAGGGCCATCCCCTTCATCGTATTCACCAGCCAGGGTAGATAGAGATAGGGGATACCGTATTTATCACCCACGGTCATCATCGCCGTGGTTATCAGTCCCGTGATTACATTCGCCATGGGTATCACGATCCTCAGATCTGCAAACAAGTCCATTCTTTGCTGAGGACTTTCGAGAGACTTTCGGTTATGTTCCGAAAAACAATAGTTTTTTAACTGAAACTTTTTTTATAAGTAGTTCATAATACTATGTAAAGATAGTAAAAAAAAAACGGGAAATCTTCATTAAGCCGTTGACTTGTAAAAAAATCCACAAAATGTACACATTTTCCGAGGGTTCAAACGGGTACACCCCCCTTAATGCTTAATGGAATGTATCGTTCAAGTATTGTTACTGTAACGTCGCCGGAAAAGAGCGTTGAAAGCTGCTGATTTGGTGACTGCGTTCCCAAGGGGAGAGCGGCCTCCAGCTTCCAGAGCGATTGAACTCAAGCATTGTGTCGCGAAACACATTAGTGCCACGTACAGTCCTCCTACCTGCGGTCACGTTTCCAAACTGAGCATTTTTCATCACACGCCATGTCACTGCGACATTATATCCCTTTACAAAATTCATTCTCCTCTACCTTGGAGGAAATCTTCCCAGCCTTCGCTTTCCCATTTTCCGTCTGACCCTCCACGTAAACGCGACTGGGACTTTTCTTTAATCTAAGCGCCATTGTTACTGGGTTCCACGAAATTTTATCTGTGCATAATATATCTCGATTTTTGGTTATCTTAACGCTAACGTTGCCCCACGTGTTCTTCGTATCGCGAGATTGTAATTAGTAAACAAACAAAAGAAAAGGTAGCTTTCACTCAGTCTGCAATTTCAATGGAATGGCTCTTTATTGTACTGGTACAGGTCGATGTAAATGTAGGGGACATTTCAGACTAAAAAAGTTTCACAAGAATTTGAAATCCTTCTCGACGTCAGGCTTGCTGATTGACAAATCTAGCGAATTGTCAGCGAGACTGTCGCACTTGTCTATGAAACAGGCAAAACACTTGCAGCCAGTTGTACACGGTCCAAATGGACACCAATATTTCGTCGCGTTTCATGTGGAGGCCGTCCAAGAACACGCGGATGCAAAACACGATGACTTCCACGATTATCGCGCACAGCTGCATTAAAAGCCAGGGCGTGTGTAGCATCGGGTATTCCTAGAATGATATCTTGCTGTTCGAGGCACGTCGACTTCCAAAAAAAGCAACCTTTCGAGAAAAGCTCACCGTGATTGCGCCCAGCACGATCAGAGTGTAGTGCTCGATCCCCAGAATCGAAGTCATCAGTTTCAGGTCCCTCTCCACGTCGTGGGGAACTGATGAAAGAGAGCAGTAATTACTGTGGAATTTGTCGAATAATTAAATTCAAGATCGACGCATATATGTATATATATATATATTTTTTTTTTTATATTGAATAAACTTTGAGTTAGACAGTTAACGAACTCAAGTTACGTATTTAAGAGCAAGAAGTCGACAATGACTATTTTAAAAAGCGAGAAATGAAAAATGGTACTTGTAACGTAATATTTTAAAAATTTGCAACTTGAAAATCGAGAATAATCTCTGATTGCATCCAACCACTGCAATAACATACCAGCCTTCTTATTCGTACAGTGCGTGGTGGGTCTGCTTGGCATCTTGTGGTTTATTAGGCGAATAATATCGAAAGCCGTGATCACCTGTTATTCACACAGACGTTAATCCATCGATTAACGAAGACCATAAGTCGCGACGTTAGAAACTAAGTAGGTCAGAATTCATTAAGGAACAAAATCTGAAAATTCACGAATCAGCGTTCCGCCGTCTCAGTGATTTAATTAAAACCGATTCGTGAACTTGCTCAGTCTTTCTATTAAGCAAAAACATTGAGTATTACGATCGACTAACGGTCCCAATCAGGCCCAGTATGATGACGTAGATTGAGTTCCCCATTAGATAATGATCGCACAGGGTGCACGCCAATCGTCCGATCCTCTAAAAAGATTCTCAAATCATCATCCTTCGCTCTCTCATCCACTATCGCCAAAATTAAACGTATCGCTCGACATCCAATAAAATCACTAACTAAAGGTCCACCGTGTTCGCTAGTTTTCCGCCTGCCTCGAAATCTCATAGCTCGTCGAGCGGTTTTAAACGGTTGTTAATTAACTAATCGAAAATTAAGGTTAATCAAATCTGCCACCGTAGTTTCTACTGTCTCTCTCCAAACTTTTTAGCCACGATACAGGCCGAAGCACAATATTTAACGGTAGTTATTCCCAGTCAGATCGATAGAGGATTTCTCCGTGCTCGACTACCGATACGCTTCGCATCAACTCTCATAGATTCATTTTCGTGAACGACGCGTGCAATGCAGTTGACATTAAAGCGACGTGTGCAGCTGCACACACGTGAGCCACGAGTACCCACCGAATTCTTCCTACACCCGACCAGTGATCCCATGGCGGGCAGAGCCCATCGTTTGCGATGACGCGCCATATTCTAAGTTCCTCCGCGATTCGCATAGCTGAGACACTGCGGCATTTTTCCCAGAGGAGAGGCAGGTTACTATTAGAGTGTAATTTACGGTTAGACGATTCCTCGCCAGCGAACAATATGAATAACGGCGAAACATTCACGACCACGCCTCACTTCAAGCAGCCCGCTTTTGGTTCCCCGGCACAAATTTTCCACGATGTTGAACAGATATCCTGATAAAATTCAAACGATACGCGGGGGGCATCGTGCGTCGACAGTGAGTGATTTGGAACCACTTAATTAACACTTTAATTGGCGCAGGGTTCTGGAAAATGCCCCTTCGACTCGGCTAACCCTCTGGGCAATCGTTTCTGTTGGAAAAGTTTTGTGCAAAGCGAAGTACGAGCTTGGTTTCTTTTTAAAATCAACATTCGAACACTCACGGGGAATACGGTATGCATCAAAGGTTCCGGAACTTTTGAGTTTAATAATTTATTGTGGTGGAATGAAGGACAGTAAAAGGGAAAGCATGATATCTACACCGCGCTTAAGTGCCGATTAGGACGCCTGCTCCGTGTGGAATAATTGCAAGAAACGTTGGAAATTTATTGTGAATTAAATTCAATTAAAAGTATTCGATCTCTAATGTCCCAATACTTATGAGCCGCAGTGTACCTTGGTACACTTGAGAATGGTTCTTCCACAGTAAATACTGAAAGCATCCACGTCTTCTTCAAAGCACAAGCTCGCCGTCGAGCCGCAATAAATTATTAAACTCAGAGCCCGGGAACTTTTAACACATACTGTACTCCAGACGCTATCCAGAAAACATCGACGGAAAAACACAGCGACGCCAGTCGAAGTATTGAGGGGTCATTCTGGTAATCACGCCGCAAAATTCGACAACATTCAAGATTTTTTTTTTTTCAATGAATACAACGAATAATGTCAAACTTTTTTTTCATTTATTAGGCCACTTATTATGTATACGGAGCAATTTTTTAAATACACTTTTAATTGTGTTTTTCAATGTTATCTGGAGTTAAAAATCGCGCCTTTGAAAAGACGGCGGGAGTGATTTCAGCTCACAGATTCATCTGAAACACAAAAACAAAACTGATTCTTAATCATTATAAGTACCGCTATCGCAGAAGTTCGAAGTAGCCATGTAAGTAAAAATTTAATAAAATTGCGCGCATTCAAACTTCAAGTAAAAGTGGAAAATTTCAAGACTTGAAGTTTAAATGCGCGCAATTCTGTTAAATTTTGACTTACTTGACTAATTCTGGCACCTGCAACAGCGGTGCTCATAATGATTAAGAATCAGTTTGGCTTTTTTGTTTCAGATGAGTCTGTGAGCTGAAATCCACATAACATTGAAAAAACACAATTAAAAGTGTATTTAAAAAATTGTTCCGTATACATTATAAGTACCTTAATAAATGAAAAAAAAACTTTGACATTGTTATTCATTGTATTCACTGGGGAAAAAAAACCTGAATATTGCCGAATTCTGCAGCGTGATTACCAGAATGACCCCTTAATCGAGACACTTGTATCAGAGGTTCGATTCCTTTCGATCCACCGAGTCAGAAGCATTCTCTGTGACTCGAGGTCGTTTTCCAGGTGCTAGATTATGGATTTCCACCGCGAAACTTCCATGCGAGTTGCACATCCGTGCTCAGTGTCTCGATAAAGCAGGAGACGTTGCTTTGGAGAAATACCGACGAAAATGAGATCCTACGGTACTGTCAAGCTTTACTGCTGTCCACTTGCGTGCTGCTGTTGAGCTACCACAGTGTTCGCCACGGTCGGACAGAGTACAGTTTCCTGGAAAATGGTCAAGTGATCGAAGGGTACAAGCACAAGGCTGTGATGACTTTGAGTCTGGGTTACTCTGTGCCTTATTCTTTAATTTCCCTCCTGGCGATTGCTATGCTCGCCTATTCCCTTCTATCGGTGAGTCGTCGCGTGTGACGCTACTGTTTGTTTAAAAGAAAACCTTCGTTTCTCTATCGAGACACGTGATGAACCAAGGTTCGCGCGAGGTAAAAGATCGGAAGGTGGGTTTGGCCGAACGATTGTCGTTGATTATTTTAGAAAAAGCCACGGTGGAGTCTCCCATCGATAGTCCTCTACTTGGCTGACCTGGTGTACGATATAAGCAGCGCCATCGTTTTGGTTTGGTTATTTTTCTCCAATCTCCCACTACCAACTGCTCTGTCTTACGCTATGGGAACAGTGTTATTTATAGGTGCGTGTTAGTTGTTGGATTTAAACGGAAAGTAGACGGAACAGTTAACATTTCGTCGTTTAGTTGGGGAGATCTGGATCTGGCTGGGCGTTCTTCACCTCTACGAGCAGAGAACGTTCAAGTGACACTCGCTTCGACGGGATTCGTGGAGTTTGGAAGGCAGAACGGGAGGAGCGTTTTTAGAAAGGATATTCGATATTGTATTTTATAATCTACATGTATACAGTCTGTAATAAATCGGCTCGTCCACTGTCACGTTACGACATCCCCAGGGTTCGGATCGCCTTGGCTTATGGTGGTCGAGTAAACGATGGGGCAGTCGATCGGTTCGGTCGGGCACTTTGCTTGCGCGTCCAGAACACGGATTTCGGGGCAGTAGTGTGCTCTGAAACGTATTGTAACGGTTGGAATTTTTACACGGAGTATCACATTTTAATCGATTCATATCAACATTGAAGAACTCGCTAGTGATAACGTTAAAGAAATTACACGAGTTATATTAAAAAAAAAAGGAGAGTGGTGACTTCAAATACCTACAACTCATCTACTTGTAAAAGAATCGTATATTATGCCCTGCACGATCTACCAAGCTAGTTCTTCGGCATTTACTACAACGTTGCATTCATTTGCTCCACCAGTTCCTTGAAGAACTAATATTCAAACAGATACTTCGGCATACTTCTCACTCGATTAAAACAGAACTCGTTTCAAGTACACTTTGTCGAAGATATATACGTTATTCACCTCGGGCAATACTTGTCTACGGCGTCCTTCAACGTGTACTTTCCGCGAAGGTGGCCCTTCGATATTTCCTGCAGGAGGAATCCCATGAACGCTTGGCACGGCACTCCAGTCGCTTGAATACCATTTTCTGGTTCGATGGTGGCGAGCTTGTCCGGCAAGCACTCCGTTTCATTCCTGCTGAGAGTGCACAGGATCCCGGGATTTTCGCAAAGCATATTTATTTCGCGTGTTGCTTGATTCGACATCGGCGTGCTACTCACTTGCAAAGGAACCGCTTCGCGGAGTCCAGGGCGCAGTACATGCTGGGTTTCAGCGCGATCCCGGGGACGTTCCAAAGAAGATGCGTCCTCGCAGCCATTTCCAGACTTTCATCGTCCAAAGCTCTGGCGATCCTCGACAGCTTCGATCTGAACAGGGATCGTTCGAAATTAGCAAACGAGACTGCCACTCAACACTTTCACCTCTCACCCTTTGAAGAACTTCTCGACAGACACGTTGATGTTCCTGATATTCCCATTCGCCAGCACGAGTCGTTCACTGAGTCTTTCCTCTGGAGTTAACCCCGGCGAAAGGTGGCTGGTCGATAAGGAATCGTTCAGTCTCGTCTCCAGCTTCGTTTCGTTTCCAGACGCCTCGCTCGAGCGTTTCCCCAGCGGCTCCTCTTTCAATAAGTTTATCAAGTAAACCTGCACGATTCAGTCGCCTGTTAGAGACCAGTACCTGGGAGAACGTTTGTCGGTCGTTGGGATCTTTACGTTTAAGTCTGGATGCTTGTGAGCAGCGGCCTCGATGTAGCAGAACTCCCTGGAGGACCATTGTCGGTTACCCAGCTTGAAGAAGTAGACGTTGGCCGATGCCTCGATCCCCAGGATTGAAATATCTCCTATTCTGAAATGTCGAATGTGACGCTACTCTGTTTCCCTGTCCAATAACACTGGCGAAAGATGTATTCTCGTAAGATGTAATCTCGATAACGAAGGTGTCGTTGGAGAACGCGGAACGGGACGAACTAATCACCTTCGCGGTATTATTATTTTACTCTTGGGGGACGTTTTTGTTAAAATCGATACCTGTTGCCAGCAACGGTGGGCACGCAAATGGCCACCGTGACGAAGATGAGCAAGACCAGGCTTCCAATAATGAAGCAGGCAGCCACGAACGCGTAAAGCAGATCGGCTGGCCATCTTCCCAGCTGGCTAACAACCCCTTTGACTATCGGTGTTTCGCAGTAGCCTTCGTTGAATCTGTTGAACCTCTCGCCGCGGCTGTCGGGATAAAGTAGGGACACGTCCTCGCCGAACGGATCTGCCAGAATATACATCTGCTTTCAAGAATAATTCATTTCACTCCGGTTTAATTGAAACGCTGCCAAAGTGTCAGGGAGTACAAACAACGCGGTAGTCGCTCGGCTACTTTGAGAAGAAAGACAGCTTATCTTTCGACGATTGCTACGTTTTTATACCGTCTGAACTTTCCGCAAGTTATCTCGACTTTGATGAACCCACACAGACAGGACCCATAATCCTGCTGTTTTCGCGAATGCTCCGTAGATACACGTTTAATGAGCGTCTGTACACCTCGGTCATGGTTCTCGATCACTTACCCCTCGCGTTGGTCATTATGGTCGTTTACTTTCGCACTGCTGAATGCCGTGCACGTCTCGGAGCGTTTATGCGGCTGCTATCGTTCGCCAAGTCAGCATTTCGCAATAATTGGCCGTATTTAAATCGAGTCACGACGATTCGCCAGAGTACGGAGGTGGGCTTGCCCCGCGGGACGCCTGGCGCATAACGTTCAAAGTGGAGCGTCGAGGAGCGTCGAGGAGCGTCAGCGGCGAAAAGGGGACGCGCGGGCTCGATCGCGGATTCGGCAATTCTTGCGTGCAGTCGTCGAATCGAAAGGTTATCGTGCTCCTTTCCTCGATTGTTTCATTTGTTTCCTCTGCCCCTCGAGTCCGATCGTCACGCCAAACTGTTCGCGTCTCGTGATCCTTGGCGTGTTTCTCGCGAGAATGGAGCGTGGATAAGCTCGAAATAGGCTTTGCAAATTACTGTTTGGAGGATTATCGACGTCGAGATGGGGGACGAAGAAGTGTTCTCTTTTAAGTATTTGAGGAGACGCAAAGTGTTTTTCTCTTCAAAGTATTTAAGTAGCGACAGAGCACTTTTCTTCTTCAAAGTATTTAAGTAGGGGCGGAGTATGTTCCTTTTTAAACTATTTAACTATTTAGGGACAGAGTAGTATTCTCCTCTTCAAAGTATTTAAGTAGGAACCAAGTAATTTCCTCTTCATAGTGTTAAACTCTTGCTTAGTATTTTGGGTAAAGAAATTTTGAGGTACTTGAATAATTTTCTTAGTTTCTTGAATAGGAATGTTAACTAGAAACGGCGTTCCGTGTATTTCGAAACGATTACAGGGAAAGTGAATCGTTTTGTACAGCGCGAATGATGGAGAAACTAGGTATAATTACGAAACTTTCGTAATGAGTTAACTCGTTCTTCCTGGTTAACGAGCTGAAGGTAAGCTTTATTTGAAATGCATTTTCGCGTTTTTGGGGTAATGGCAATTCTTCGTTGCAAGTAGTTTGACCCACTCGTGTTTTAATTTTTCATTTATTCAAGTTGTCGCTAACACGTGTGTTTCCCCTTCTTCTACATCATGTGAAATGTAGAATTGAATTAAAAGCTGTGGTAGCTTACTTCGGTGAAACTTTATGTAGAAAGTTTCCGTCAGTATTAAAATATAATTTAACATCAGATAGAATTTTCCAGACTATTTGGAATACTTACCAGAAGAATGTCTCCAGTTGCTGTATAATAACTTGAGGGTGTACAGGAAAGAACAGATGGTGTAGGTTTCGATTGTTCTTTATTACAAATAACATTTTCACAATTTCTGCTAGAAGTCACGATGGCAGGTGCCAATGGCTTATTTCCCCCACGTGTACCACATTCGCCAAAATTTCTCCAGCGAACTCAGCCTAACTGTCATCAGAATAATCTGGCTCGCGATAGCAATTTAAAATAGCTGTCCATTCACGCGAATCCACTTTCAATCGACGATTCACTCAAAGTTTGATCTCCAGTCACGTCACATACAAACGCCCAGCTAGTAGTTACAATATTCTGGAAGCAATAAATATCAATTACGCTAATTTATCTCGACGTTCGACGCGCGTTACGCCTCCCCAGCTGGAAAAGAGAGAGAGAAACGAGGCACATCCCTCAAACACGTTTACATTTACACTTCCCCATGTTCTTTTACATCCCCCATCGTCGACACGACGTCAAGTTTCCAGATCCTCCCCATTAAAAGTCCAAGGAATTTCTTCACTAATCATGCGATCCGAAAATCTGTCAACTTTTCCACGAACACGCGTGTTTCTTTTTAAAATAACAAAGATTCATCTACACCGAGAGCACGGAAGCGTTAGCGTGTCGACGACTTGCGTTTGTACGTTTCAAATTGTAAAAATATAGTTTCCTTTCCATTTCTAAATACTCCGGTTAGATATTCTCGACTTTTACGTTCTACAGGTAAAGAGTTCGCTGCTTTCGAGCACTCGAATCCCGTTGACGAACAGTAGCCGTTTAATGGTTCGAAGAGGCACAGGGCGTGTTTCATTGATCGTGGAAAGTTTGAATGGCGATAAGAATCGTGTGTTTAATACGATGAAAGCGTTGCATGCTCTCTGTCTACCCTAGGAATATTTCTAACGAAGCCTTCGAGAAGCTCACGAAAGCTGGAAGGAAAAGGCACAGTTTTACAGTCGATGCTTTACCACCTCTAAATAACGCTCGCTAAATTAAGCGACTCTCTAATTGACGCTCGTACGGAAGCATCGCGCGAACCGACCCGCGGTTTTACAGTGATGTACAATCAACGACGGTGGATCAGAAAAATATAATATAAAATCACTTAGACTGAGAGTAGTTTGAATGTTGTTACGCATCTTAGATTGCTACAGTTTCTATTACTTCGCGCCTAGCGATTCAACCCTCGAGCACAGCGACGTAGAAGTGACTGAAAGGTTCACTCCTCTAAGCCTCCATTCCACGCGAGACAAATGAAAAATGTAAAAATTCGTAGAAACTAAAGGCAAAGATATTCAGCTATCCGAAGGAATAATCTTATTAAAATTAAACGTTTTAAAAATCGCAGTGACCATAATTCGCCACCTTTCAATCCTCAATTAATTTCCAATCGTCTGCCGCCAGGCTTCGAACGCACCCAGCTATGAATTTGGAAAAGAGAATGTCATTACCGCGATTGCAGCGATGGTAATTCGTTACCGTTCAGTCTTCCACGCATCTCCAGTGATCTATGATCGAGGGCGAAGCAACGGTCCAGCTACGAGTACCTCGTCTCCAAGGTGGACTCTAGTTCGACTGTACACAACACGGTTGCACTAGCACTTGAGCGTAATAGATGACGTTCGTGGAAAGGCACAGGTGGCTGTCGCGGGACAGTTTCGGTCAGACGCTCGTGTAGGAGATCGCCTGTTTCGCGGCAACGCTCTTCTCTCCGCATTTCGATTGAACATTGTCATTAGTCGAGTTCTTGGCAGACTCCTCGCTGTGTAGCGAGCTGTTCTCGCTGTCTGGCCTGGACAGAGCTTCGTTCACGTCCTGCAGCTGCGCGTTCTCGTAGCTCCTTCTGTTCCTCGTGACTGCGGAGTCGTTGGGCAGCTTCAGATCCCTTTTCACGCACTCCGGGCTGGAGTTCCACTGAGCCCCTTCATAGAACCCGGACTCTGGCGACAGGTCCGACGTGGGCGAGACTGGTGACGCGGTAACAGGCGACCGACGACACTTTGGAGAACACGTGTACTCGTTTGGTGACAAATTAGGGTCAGACAGGGACGCCCTGTTGTCCTCGGACAACACTGTCCCCTGTAGACAAGGGGACGCTTGATCCGAGCACCTCTCCATCTCGATCATCAATCGATCATCATTCGAGTGGAACCTTTCCCTGGCATCGACCTCAGGTGCCTCCTTCGACTCTTTCGCAGGGACGTTCTTCCTGATCGCGTTCAAGTGTTCCTTGCTCCCCGTGTGTCTTCTGGGTAAATTCTCTTTAACACTGGCCTCCAGTGTCCTGCTATCCAGAGGGACCAGTAGGTACCTCTTGGAGCCGTTCAAGTTCCTCCTGGAGCCATCCAGGGACCTTCTATCCTCCTCCGAGCCTCGCAGAAGGCTTCTGTGGGGGACGATCCTTCTACAGCTGTTCAGGGATCTCCGTTCTTCGTCCAATAACGGGTGTCTGATCGCGCGTCGGCTAGCAGTAGGTCTCAGAAGCGGACTGCCTTCTCTAGAAGTCTCTGGCTCCTCGTATATGATCTCTCGGCTGTTCTGCACGATCTCCCTGTTCACCGCCTCCGGCAGCTGATGCATATCGACGTCCCCCATTACCTGGATCCCGTCGGGGTCTAGATCCAGGATCCTGTAGTAGCTGTGGTCTCTGCTGGCAAGTCCTGGCGGAGCTCCTTGGTAGATGCACGGGTCCCTGTAAGCGTTTCGAAAGGCGATTGTCTCGTCCGCGCTCGCCTCGCTCCTGATGCTGTCCACGTGCGTCAGAGGGTGGCCCATGATCGCTGGCCGATGACCACAGTGGCACTGGCTGTCCGCGTAGGACTCTGCTGGGAAATCCTCGTCGACTATCACACCTGGAAATTAGCCTGCTGCTTAGGGGGTTGGTTTAGGCCACGTTTAAGGATCTACGCTTTGGTCCCGATTCCCTGACGGGTGGATGTTAACCAACGTCCCGACGGACGTTTTCGTTATAGCAGCGCACAGTTCGTCACCCCAAGTTCCATCCTCGAAGTAGGTTTCGATTATTCGAGTGTTAATTGGTTTAGAAAATTACGCGGGATACACGTGAAACGCATGCTTCGAAATAGACCCAGACACGGACAGTGGTCGGAAGAATTATAGAGTAGCAGACATCTTAGAGTAAAGCAGCCAGTCGTCCTCGATTAGATGGGACAGTTCTCCATTTTAGTAGTCTGTCCTGGTAATAACCCACATTTTTCGCATTTATTTTAGATCGTTTGATCCAGGGTTTCGCAATTGTGCCACCGCCCACTTAGTTCTATCAAATTATTCCAATCGTTAGCAAGAATTCAAAATATTCTAGTAATCTAAAATATCAACTAACACCCCTCGTTAACATCTCAAAAAGCTTCACATGTCCTTTATTAGCATCTCGGAGATCTGGCTGCTTTACCTCAGAGGCGATTCAGAAAGTGTACAGTTGTGAATGAGTCGACGCCCCTTTACCAACCACCTCCCGATCGCTTGGCATCGTGTCAAAAGACGATCTTCAGCGAGGGCGCGTCGTTACACGAGTCAGGACAACACGAGGTACAGACACAAGCGCGATAGAGGCAGACCAGGATCCCCCGATTGAATTTCACACCTATGAGGCATTCATCCTAGCAGACACGAGGTCTATGATTCTATAGTTCCCTTCAGGGATCTTCGATCCCCAATGGTGTCCATATCCACTCTTCGGGCTACTCTCTTTCACAAGGATATCTACATCATCCTTCATTTTCTCCTTCACCCACTGCCTGCCGCCGTTGCTCAAGGTCCGGGTTCGCTCAGACGCCTGGGCAGTCGTCGATCGATGGAATGTCAATGTGGAGTTTAGATGAGCTCAGCGAAGAGTGCCCTTGGGGGACAAGGAACTCCAAGGTGTCGTGTTGGTTCAGGGTGTTCGATGCGATCAGCACGGTTTTCGGCTCGCTAGGAATTTTCCTCAGGCCTCCATCTACGGGTACAGCCAGCACCAACAGTCAGACAAAGAACCAGTGCTTGCATGGAAAGCCATAGGGGGAGCTAAGAAGCGGAGAAGCGGGCGGGTCGAGTCCAAGCACGGGAAAGCGAAAGAAGAAGCGATCCACGAGGCTTGCTGGGTGGTTGCCTATCTATTTATTGATTAGTTTGATTCGCGTGTGCATCCCAATTAGCGGACGTGCCTCGGCCTTGCTGTATCGTTAGTGGTTGCTTTGCAACGCAGTGTCGCGCGATGCCATGCTGATGGACGCACGACGGAAATTTTTCATTGCGACACAGATTCTGGTGGAGCTACATAGGAATTGGACGTTGTTGGACGTTCTGTGGCGTACAGGGAGCTATTCGCTATTTTATGGGGGTGTAGAATGCGGGTGGACACGGAGGGTGGGTAAGCGGTGGTGGATCGGGTATCGAGAGTGGGGGGATGAATTTGTTAGCTGAGAAGATGCATTAGTAATTGTTGGGGGTGATAAGTGGAGGATTGATTTAATGGGAAACCACTGTGACGGCCGGAAAAGTAAGTCAATTTTAAGAATTTTTTCAGGAATAATTTACAGTTTTCATATAAAATTTTTATTACCTAACTTTAGTACAATGTCTTAAGAGAGAATACAAAAAATGAGTAGAAGAACATGCATAAATTTTAATATATTAATTAATCTCCTAGACCTCTCATGCGCGCTGGTAGGATGCGTAACTGTGGAACAGCAGGTCCGAAATCAAATTTCATTTTTTTTATAAACTATTACGAGTGTAGTTTCCGTTGCACGTACGGTTTCTTTGATTGAAAACAAATTTTTGAAATACGCTCGAAAAGCTAGAAGAAGAAGAAGAAAGTCTAGAAGATTAATTAATATATTAAAATTTATGTATGTTTCTCTACTCATTCTTTTTATAATCTCTTAAGACATTGTACTAAAGGTAGGTAATAAAATTTTTATATGAAAACTGTAAATTATTCCTCAAAAAAATTCTTAAAAATGGCTTACTTTTCCGGCCCTCACATTGGTGCTCTCCTTAATTAGGTTGTCTAGTTTAGAGTCGAGTCTCACGGTGATCGAGTAACTTGGTTCTGATTGGCGAGTGCGTTCTACCTTCTCTATCGACAAACTAATGCTTGAGCTGCTAGGTTGCTGCGTAGTGAAATGTAACTCGTCTTTCTACCGTACGCAATCTTCATATACCGTTTAGCACTCGAAATCCACACTATTGGGGACCTGAGCGTTGAAGGTATTGAGGACAATCAGCCATAGATGAAAAATATAAGTTATTTCGAGGGTGACATTAGAATCGCTTGCCACCTAGAGGCTCACAGTTCCTTCATCGGTTTGCGAATATCGGAACAGAAGAAGCAGCGTCCTAAACAAAGCGTCGTTCTTTCATGCAGCAACCCAACAGCCGACTTCTAAACCGTCGACTATCGAATCTAACCGTCCCAGCAGACTCACCGTTCCCATGTCGAAGCTCCTCCTGCACCTTGTAAAACTCGGCGAGCTCTCTGCCCGAGCAGAGCGGCGTGTCGACCTGCGTGGTGCTGTTGAACAGCGAGTAATCCACCTCGTAGCCCTGCCTCTCTTTCGAGTACGTGACCATCGGCTCGAACCTGTGCCCCCAGAGTATCTCCTGGGGCAGGTAGCTGGACCTGGCCTGAGTGGTCTGGCCAGTAGACTCGATGGTGCCTTCGAGGATGGCCACCACTTCGAACCTCTCGGTGAGCATGTCCTCGGCGGACATATTGTACAGCGGGGATTCGGCGTTGATCTTGTGGACGATGGTGGTGGGCCAGATGAAGAACAGGTTGCCGTTCTGGCCATCCGTGCCCACGGCCAGCTCCTGCTGGTTCTGGGACAGCAGCTCGCCCTCCTTGGTCGTCCTGGAACGGATCACCTGCGCTCTCACGGCCGCCCCTATGATATGGCTCTTCCTCATGTCCCCGACGCGGAACATGAGGCACAGCTCGCCGTCCCTCTGGCAGATGACCGCGTTCCGCGAGAACAGCAACGTCTGGGTCCTCTGTTTCGGCCTGCTCATCTTCGCGAACACTATGCCCACCATGAACGCCTGTATCATCACGCCGGCGATGCTCTGTATGCACATGACGAAGATCGCCTCCGGGCACTCCTCAGTGGTGGAGCGGCTACCGTAGCCGATCGTGTGCTGGGTCTCGATGCTGAACAGGAAGCAGCTGGTGAAGGAGAATATGTTGTAGATGCAGGGCGTCCAGTTGTTCTCGATCTGGAACGGGGGCAGGTGGCGCTCGTCGAAGTCACCGTGGGTGAAGGCGATCAGCCACCAGATCACGGCGAAGCCCAGCCAGGAGAGCACGAAGCTCAGGCTGAAGCAGAGCAACGTCCAGCGCCATTGCGTGTCCACCAGGGTCGTGAAGATGTCCTGGAGGAAGCGCAGCGACCGCCTCGAGATCCGGGACTGGAGGACGTTGCAGTCGCCATTCTTCAGGACCGCGCGACGGCGCAGCTTGCGCGTCGGGCCTGCTCTGTAACGGCTCCTGAAACGTTTCCCAAACATTCAGATTCGGGGGATTACAAGCGGCGGTCGTGTCAGAACTATATACGAGGCTGAATTTCATTGTCATTGTTAACCTGGGATGAGATTACTCCTACATACCTATCTACATCGATCTCTGTTTCTCTCGTCGCAAATTCCTATCAAAATTGAAACGAGTGGGAATCGTCTAGGAACACGATCATTGTGCATATGCAGATCGCAACTGATTCTACGCTCATGTAATACCTGACGCAGCTTCATGCAAATTCCACTCGATTGTAGTGGAGAATAAAGCAAGACAATATGTACTCGTATTCTCCATTGAAGAGGGTCTTCATAATTCCTCGGAAGCGTGAATTCGTACTCGATAAATTTTTTAATTATTCTACAGTAACGTCGTCCATTATATTCTCCGCATTCATCCCAATTGCTAATACTGGTCAATCTATTTAAACGATCTTTCGACTATTTGAAGATGTAAGGCGCGCGTGGACATCGTCGCCAAGGCCTTCGCGCGGCTTACTTCGACTCTTCTGCGCGCGTGCCGCGACGTCTGCGTGCCTCGGACAGATCAGAGAGGATTTGAATAACAAATCCGGAGGATCGCAATTGTTCTTCCCAGCATCGGCTGACAGCTTCTACGCGGATTGCTTTCCTTTCTCGTAACGAGCCACTCTCGACTCTGCTCGACACTTGCCGCGTGACCGAGATGTACGATTCGCGATAGACACCCGTTTTCACGCATCTCATTTGTTGCGCGAATTAATCGAGTCTCTGTCGATCGAGACTCGACAAAGAGTCTGAAGCACGCGAGAACAGATCTGCGTGAATGGGGGCAAGATAAAAGAATCTCCTCCGGGAGAGTTCGTCTCCCGGAACAGTGGCATCCTCTGGCGCAATGAAACGTGGAAAAACAATCCGTCGGATGAGTCCTCGCGAGTGGCTAATCATGTCGAGGGAAAAATACTCACGACAGGTCTCTTCGCATTGTACGTCATCGTCGTCGATCACTTCCATGTCGAGTTCTGGCCAGTCTCCCCGAAATCACACTGTCCCACGCGAATATCTACGACGAGCGACGGGTCTCGAACGTGACCCAATTATTTCTTTTAATATCACGTTTATCGTGGATCGCCTAGGGTTCACCCCAATGTCTTGATAACTACACGAAACTCGCGACAATCTGTGCCCGCTCCGACGAGTCGCTCCTAGCCGCTGGTGACATCGCGCGAAAATGATTTCGGTGTTACGATTAGGGGGGATTCTTAATCGCTTATCGCCGAACCACTGTTGCCACTTGTCAGGCTTGTTTACTCGTTTAATCCGACCGACTAGTGATAAAGTTTACGCGCGAAAATCGACGGCTGATCGAGGTGGAGGCAGCTTCAGTAATCGTCCCGGGCTATGTCGGCTACGAGGGCGACGGGAAACGAAATTGCACTTCGATTCTCGCGGATGGCCGGTTTAAGCGGGAATCGCGGGAGGAACGGGAAACAGCGACGGTGGTGCAAGAATACACCGCTGCGTCCGGTTCGATGATCCAGCCGAGACTCCTCGAGCTCGCCCCCTTTTCCTACCGCACAAAGGAAGTCGCCATTTTAACTTCGAATGATAACCGAGAGCAACTGTTATCTGCCAATTTATTTATTGCCACGCGTAGAGCAGCCGAGTCGTCGACGCGCAGCGAGCTACGCGATGTCGATCATTCGTCCCTCGATCGCGGGTCGAACGGCATGGGGACCGATCTTTTTTATCCTTTAACCAACATGCGGTAGTTCTGTTTTCCCAGCGTTTCGCTCGTGCGATTTTTTATTGTGGCGGGCCTTTTTCGAATTTGTGGGAGGTATTAATTAATTAATATGCGGATGCATTGGTGTTGGTGGCACTACAGGTCTAAGTGGATTGATTCGGAGAGATGGTAATAGATCAAATGGATCGATGAGATTGTTAGTTTTGCGATTAGATCTGTATGGTTACTTTTCGAAGTGAATGGCAGGTGTTTTTCAGTGAATATTTATTGATGGAATGATGGATCTCTGTGAAGAGGAATTTACACGACCTCGAACAGTCTGCTGTGAAGATATCGGTGAATCTGAGTCTCTCTGTTATCGGATAGCTAGTGATAAGGATAGTTCCTAACGAAAAGATGTTTCTTTGGATTTGGTTGACCTTGAATTAGGACTTTTGCAAGAATTTCTGGTCTGGGTTCGGTGATATTTAATTTCTGGTGAAGGGACCCTTGGTAGATAGCATTGGGGTGTTTTAAACCCCAGGGTATAAAGAAATTGTTCTTCAAATTAAATACAAATCCCGCTAATTCCTTTATTAATAAATTAAGAAATATTAGTCGTGAATATATTGAAGAGATACCTTGGTACTGAAAGATCAACCCAATCCGTAATACCTACGGTTAATTAACTTGCATCGAATATTATAAACAAATCTTAATTCCCACAAAATTCCAAAACTCTCTCCCCCTTTAATAATTCTCAAACCTTTAAAAATTTCAACTGCTACTTCTCCTTCAAACCATCGAATCTATCTATCAGAAAGTGAATTAATAAATTAATTCAAATCGATTCAAACATAGAAAAGTCTTACCCACATAAAAAACCAGAACATCCAGTAAGTTCATCCAACATTTCCATAAGTAATGCTTGTTCTCGTTGCCATTTGGTCGAACAATTGAACAAACGCAGGAACAAAGGGTGCCATGAAAAAATACACTCGCTTATCAAATTAATGCGACGGCCATAAATAACAGAGCGGGGACAGAAGTCGATCCAAAAGAATATCCAACGCGTGCCTGTTACGCGCGCGCGGAAATATATTCGCGGTATTAATGAATAATGATTAATCCCACAGTTCCATTTATTAAACGAGGAAGCTATTGCGCAGCGAAGAATGCCTCTCGATCGCGCGATCATTCATGAAAAATCATTTACCTGCTTCTGAACGACGTGTTCGAGCTCCTCGCCACTTTCACGATTATGGGGGTGGTTGGGGTGGTTGGCGTGATCGGTGGTAAAAGGTTTTGTTTCTCCCCATGACCCGCCGACGACGATGTCACGCTCGAAATTTGACTTTTTGGAACGTCTCCGTTCATCTTCCCCTCTATCCCCAGCACTTGTATTCTCGTAAAATTCAATTCGATCGCGAGCTTTTAAATAGCTCTGTTTAATTCAGAATTATCCTTACACTTCGACCCATTTTTATTAATTTACAAACTCGATAGTAAAATATTCCGTGTCCCCTGTTTGCACAAAACACTTGGATCGCTATTAGCAGCGTTGCACAGCAGCCTCAGTCTCCCGCCTCTCATCGATCGAGGATCAGTAATCGAACGATATTTTCATTTATCGAGCAAGTATATCGTTCCACGATCCAGAGACTTTCTGCATGGCCGTAGATTACAGATACGTGACACATCCACGCGTCAAACTATATCTAATTGAACGCGCGTTTAAGGACCTGAGGATGCAAGGTCGTTAGCAAATATATTCCTCAAGTAAACGATGCTCATTTCACTGGTTTTTTTTACAAGATTCTTGAAGGGTGACGATAAGAGTCCCGCTTATCTTCCTGCATTCGTAATCGTAATCGTTGCAGAAGTGGGTCGGTCGTTGCACGCCGTGAATCACGAAAAATGTTGGGATTCGATGGCCAGGGAAGAGAGTAACGCCACTAATTTCCCCGTAATTAATTATCTGCTCGACGGCCTTTCACTTATCGCGCCCGATCTCGCTCTTATCGCGACGGTCGTCTGGAAAAAATCCTGTCCCGCGTCATTTTTATCGATTGTCTTTCTCCTCGATGATTTTTTCATCACAGATCCATCGATCAGTTTATTATGTCGTTGCCATTTACACTGCGACAGCCTGGAATACTTGCTACAGAGCCGCTTCTACCGTGGAACTCCGGTGTCCAGGCCCGATGCCTCCATCAATTAACTTGCAGAATTCCCTTCAGGAATCGAATGATCGCTCTTCCAATTCAATTAAAATTCTGCTCCGCGAAGCGTGTAATAAATCAGCTTCTACCTCCATTCCATCGATCACTCTTGGTATCCAAGCTTTTTCAACGAACTCACTGCGAGGTTCCTTCGAAAGATCGAGATCGAACGTTGTCTTCTTCGAGCTTCGTGTCGCTGCTTCTTCTCTTCTCTGCGAATTTCCGCTGAGTCTTATTCTGTTCTATAAGAAGCTTGGTCCTGGACGCAGTCAGCGGAACAAGTGTCGGCGATGACAAAAACGATGCATAGCCGACGTGTTTGCTAGTGGAGGATCTACTGATGTTCGTGCAACGAGGTAGGACGTCTTATACGTACGTAGCCAATACCTGACCAGCGGTCTCCACTTATCAGTCACTAACAATAACGTTTGCTCTCTTCATTTGCGCGAAAATGGGCTGGTTGCGTCACGTGAACCGCCGTTCGAGATACGCCGCGTCCTATCAGGGATTCCATCCTAAGGATCCCTAGTATCTTCCTTTTCTCATCACAAACACCGTGTGAGAACTAGCTAACATCCTGGCGGCTGGTTTCGCCGCCACTCCCGTCGATTTTATCCTTACATTACAATTTTCCTTGACAAGGGAGAATAGGAATTATGAATTAATTTTAATTTCGAATTCTGTATAGAGGATGTATCATTGATATTTTTTTCACAAGGCTTTGTGACTGCAGCTTGGTTTCTTGAATTTCTAGGTCGATGAATTTGGTGTTTCTTTTAATTTACAGGCGTTAAGTCTTGAGTTGTTTTATTTTTCTGAAATTCGTGTGTCACCCTTGAACTGCTGATATGTCCTCCGTTTATCTGCAACTCCTTCGCTGTTGTCCAACGCGTTTACGTAGCTGGAAACCTTGCCTGCTCTATCTTTATTGCGCTGAGGTGCGAGGCGTCGATACCTTTGACACGAACTCGACGACTTTGTCTCCGCTTTTCTGTATAATTAAGCCAGTTATTCGTGGGAAGAGAATACAGGCTCGCTTTCTGCTTCAATGTTCTTCAGAACCTGTATAAAATATGCATGCGAAGCGTCACAGTTATTACGAGATGATCTACGCAGGGAAGTACCCAGTGATATCAGTCCCTCAATGATCAGACACGATATTTCTGTGTACACTTGAAACTCCTGGGAAAATCAATTCTCCCCAACTGGTCAGCACGAATGAAAGCGAACCCCTTCGAGTTTCCACGCTCGAAGGATCGAGGATCTATCAACAATTACATTAAACCTCGCTCAGAGGCATCCAAGGCTGTGGTGTTTTTAAACTTCTTGTTTGCTTTCACTTCTCCACGAGATCACAGTGAAGATCACCGAATTCCCATGAAAGCAAGAATATTACACCCAAGATGCACTTGCAACCTTCCGCTTCGTGCAATTAACACTACCTGTTGTTCGTTTATTTACATGATAATTTGTTGGGAGTGTTTCGTCGGCTCGCGGAGGATTTATGCTAACGAGATTGAGACGTCTCCGTCGCGATGGGTCGTCCGTTTGACTGACTGGGAGCCGACGGCATGTCTTATCAACGACACGGTATCTCCTTATCGGGAGCACACTTTGCGAATTGTCGCGGAATCGCTGATCACACGCAACGTACGCGTTTCGTCCACCGACGAGGAGCTAACTCTTGCACGATCGAATTTCTTGGCACTAGTCGCGTGCCAAAAATGTGCCGCTCAATGGAATAAAATCTACGACCATGAATGGGTGGTTCAGTGGAGGTTGTACGCCCAAAAGCGGGCTACAGGTGTTTGTTGATCTGAATTATTTGCAGAGCAGAAGCTCTGTCGAGTGAAAATTGATTGGTTCCGTCGGAGCGGCAGGAGTTTGATTATTCTTTGTTGGACGTGAGGGTATTAATCAGCGGGACCTGGTGGACCCTGGTATCGCATTATTTGCGATACTATTGGAAACTCGTTGGAAAACACGAACCGCAGGATGATTAAAAATTCTGCAGCTCGTAACATTCGTCGACTTAAAACTTCACGTTCCTTTCCACAGTGCCTTCTCAAAAATTCGCAGACGACTGCAATTATTATAAGGCAGGAAAATTCCACAATATAGGACAAAGCTTATCACCATTTCCCTGTCTCAAGCCTACCACTATCTTTGCCAAGTGAATAGATCCCAAACATCAGCCACGGTGCACAGAAACGCCACGTGTGAACAGGCTTCTCTCAACAACTGACTCGCTGATTGATCGACCTGAAACGGTGTAATTCGTTTCGATGAATTCGTGCGAACGTGCCCGCCGCATGGGCCCTTCTCGTTCCGCAATTGCCACTCGGCTGGGAAGATTTTCGCAGCTTGATTCGCTCGAGCATTTTCGAGGGTGGCTAACTCGATCCTTTGTCGATGAATTGGTGCTTCCTCAGAAGCGTGCGGGCCTGGTCGATGAAAGAAATTGGAGCCGGAAGGGCTCGATCATCACTGCGCAGCGATGAATCCCATTCGCCCGGGCAAGTAATTTATTCGGCGCATTATAATGGCGCTATTCCATAGGAGAGGATCGTGCCGATTGTAGGCGTCAATTGAGAACGGCGCTAATTCTAGAGGAACGGTGGCTCGAAAACTCGACCTCACGTGTTTCTGTAGTCACGAAATATACTTGCCAATTCAAGCAAGCGACCGGTCACTTGACACCAGTGCCGTCAACATAGGCCGGCAGCGGTGAAAATTACTTTTATTTCTGCATGAGAAAACAGGAGAATTCTCTTTCCATCGATAATGCCACGAATGAACGTGGCGTCGTTATAAGGCTGGACTCAATTAACGCTAAACTAGCGCAGTGAATTATCTGCTGCTCTCTGGGCCATATCTGGCTCCTTGGATTCATTTCTGGGAGAAGAATTTGGGAACAAAGAGTGGAAGTCGAATTACTTAATCTTAGTGTCTAGAGTTTATTCAGATTGGAAATTTGATTAGTGGCGAGCGAAAATTAGTAGATAGGGGCGTCAAAAGATTATGCCTTTCGATATGAATTAATTGAATTTGTAAAATAAAATCAGCGCCCCTGATAATCCGTATTAATATCTCCATAGATAATTTGTCTTCTGTATCAGGGAGAATTTGTGAAATCTCCAAAGCGTGCAGAATGGAAAGGAAATTTACTTGTGCAACACGGTACTACAGGGAAATTGGAATTCACTTGTTATTCTACATTTAACAATTCCATCAGAGCAGCTTTCACTCGAATTCGATAGCTTCTATGATAAAAACAACGCATATTCTACCTCTTTGAACAAAACCAACCAGCTGTCTCGTTTCTCGCGGCGTCGACTCACGGTCGAGTTCGATCGAGACGCGTCGATTCTTCTCGTCCTCCTGCCGGAACCGGCGCTCGACCTTCCACGACTCGCCATGACGAGGTCCGAACACTTTCCAACTTTTCCTCGCTTCCTCTGCCACCAAACCGTTCTGGGATTAAAAGTCGCGCTAATGTGCCATCGGGTGCAAGCTCACTGCCAGCGGAGCCTCGTCGCGAACGCAACGTCGCCAGTAACGAGCTTTTAATTAAACTAACGAGATCGGACGAGCCGCGAGGTCCAGGCTCGCGTGAAGATTTTTCTTATTCGCGTGTCGGTCGCGAGTGAACTCTACGTCTTTCGATTATTTTTTCCGAAAACTCGGCGCGTCGTGTAGGATTCTATGGCCCCTCGAAATCTGTCCATCTTTCTTTCTCTCTGTAATTCAATTTGCCATTTTTCAATAACTCTGAATTTGGTCAACCTTGAATTAGGAAATTGCATCTTTTAATTTAAATTGTTCCAGTAGTAGGAATCCTTTGGATATTTCACACCTCATCGTGATATGTCTGGGAAGATCTTAAAAAAGGAAAAGGAAGAAATGAAGTAGCAAGTATGCATCACTGAATTATAATTACTGTTCCCTTTCACATTCTAAATATTAAATTACATGTGTTATACGTTACTTATCACTGATATTCTTCTTTGAACACGACAAGGATTTTAGATCATAACAGAATCGAAGTTTAATGTAGAAGCTTATTTTGATGTGTGTATGAATGGAATTGTGGGTGAAAATGGATCCAGGGTCCAATGGTTAACCTACGATGTGCAATATTATCAACATCAATTTCGTCTTGGCTGCCAATTGAGGTCGCAGAATTTTGGCAAGTCACTTATTTTTGGAGTATCAGTAGCAATTGGTTTAAAATACTCGTTTCTATAGGAAATATCGATTTTAAATTACTGTAAGCTGTTCTGGCTTGTTCAGTATATCTGTTGCACGTTTAATCCCAGCAGATAAATACGTCACATTAGGTGAGACGCTGATAATTGGATTACCAGTTTCTCCTCACCCTTGCGCCTGCTTATTGTATCGTATCAAGTTTACGCGGGCTGCATCCTAGTAAAACAGTTATTATTACTGTTATATCGACTTTATTACATATTACAATGAAAATGCAATATTTCTATTTATCAACAGTTCTCACAGAAGTGTTCAATGCCTGGATTAGTGTTACAAAAGATTCAGTGTTTAAAAAGATCTCATAATTTTGATATCTCCATGATAACACTTCAGATAAACGTGGTAGATAATAATGTTTCATTTTCCATAGCAAGTAGGACGTTGAAAGAGCACCTTCATTTAACCCTCGCCTGGTTAATAACACAGAGTCTATTTATTATTTATTATTAGTGCCACTTTTTTAGAAAATAAAGATTTCAGGTCATCATGAAAATTGAATATAAAAGCTTGTCCTGGGACGTGTACCTATAAGGGAAATTAGAATCTTCCATGCAGTTGACTGGCATCCGCCATTTAACGATTAATCTGGGAAGACGAGTAACATAGCTGGTCTCGAAAGTTCGATGATTACTTTCTGGGCAATTTAAATACAGTGGATAGGTTCCTGGTCGAGAAACGGGTTAGTTAATAATTGAATTCTTCAGCCAAGTGTTCTGAATCGAATTGGAGTTGAAACCGAGGCCTGGTGGCTGAGTAGTTACTGGAATTAGAAATAGAGATCGCGGGGTATCGTCTTTCCGCCAGGAAACGCGAAATCTGATACACCGCGGGAAATCGTTGCGAGTTTCCGCGATTAACTTCGTCCGCGGTCACAGATTAATCCACCGCTGCGGACCTTTCGGCTGGAAAAGGGTCGGCAGCGTGTCTGATCACTGTCGAATTAATTATGCGCAACTGGAAGGTATTTGGCGCTTGATTACCCGATTGCAATCTCGCGAGGCATGCATTTATCAACCCCAGGGCACAAACCGTTGTAATTCCTTGCGACGTTCAGCTGTTTATTTAAGGATAATATGACAACGGAGCCACGAACTGCGTACTCATTAATTGCCATTTTGATGAGTATCGGGTCGGAGCACTTGAAGCTGATTTATTTCGAGAGTGGCTTTGAAGAAGATAGTTCAACGTGCACGATGATAATAGATATCAAAGTTCAGAGTAAATAGAGTACGATAGTATAAAGCTATGGGCATTAAGAGAACTTCATTGGGATTTAGAGACATTCAATCTAATTTCCGTAATCTAAAGTAGCGTTTCCCACTTGGTGTTCCACGAAAAGTCAGCTTAGAATGAAATTTAAATATTAAAGAAATGTGTAAATTAGTCAAGGATAAACATACACCTGGCAGGAAAGTTTGAAGAGAAAAAAAAAGAAAAACTGTTTAGGTTGAGGGTTCCCCAAAATTTCAATGAGTTTGCAAGGACTCCATTAGGAAATGCTGATGTAAAGAAACTATTTAACCTGATCCCAGAATACTGATCAGCGAAACTCAGCGAAGGTGCTAATTGTAGTACACGAAAACTTGCAGAATTAACATTCCTAACAATTTAAACCCTTGTCACATCTATCTTTTCCCATCCTGGTAAATGCCCGAATACTTTTGCCAGCGGGCAGAACTTCTCTCCGGAAACATATTACATAAAGTGTTAATACAAAGACGCGGATTAGCGGTGCTCGGGCAAGGTTCGTTCGCAAATTTTGCAACGGTTGTTACGTGGCCCTGCGCGCGTAACGCGCGATCCAGCCTCTGACAAACGGTGACGGCTTCGCGAATTACAGGCAAAGGGTAAACAGAGAACTCGGTGGAGGCTGGTTGCACGGCCTCGCGGCCTGTCTCAGAAATATATTGCACCGCGTCGACGTTAATAGGTGCCTGCCCGATAAATTGCACCTGTCCCGTAATAAAAGCCTCGACGGTAAATATTCGCTGACGGACAATAATTATGAAAACACCGGTGCGGTGGCTCGCCACGGTGTAACTGTTGCGACGCGTCGCGTCGATTAAACGTGCGTCTCGCGCGAAAGAAAGCCTTCCTTTTTCTCCACCGTCCTTTGCGCGAGCGATTACAGAAGATTGCAGGTTCTTTTAACGACCAAATTACGGGATCCACACGCTTCTTTTTTTTTTTTTCACGTTGTTCTCATACGTTGTTGCTGGTTCTCGTCCCATCTGCATCGTAATAGCAGCTCGATCTCTCGCGGATCGTTCATTCCTGCTTTCGGTGGACAGATGGAAGTGTTTGGGCAATTGGTTAGGATGCGTGTAATTGTTTCGCCGAGATCGGTGAGGTGATCGATATTTTTCTGGCATTTGCGCGCGTCTATTTCGAGGTGGCAAACAGCATCTGGCGCCAGGACGCGTCGACAATGAATCCTTCAAATAGAACGTAACTGTTTTTCAGTGGAAGGGTATCCTTGTGTACCGAGACGCCTTGGGGACTGGGCACGTGATACTTTAACTATTCGCGGCTGTTTTGTTTGGTAATTGTCGCGTGATTATAGCTGGCTCGCCGGTGTCGGCGATACGTTGACTTCTCGCATGCAAAGTAGAAATTTCCTGTCGTGGTTCGACCGAGGGACGGCGGATCCTTTACTTATGTAAATAGATTGTTCGTCAAAGAGTTTCGAAAAATTGCTTGATCAGGCTATGCTCTGGTTATTAGATATGTGAAACATTTCTATGGAAAATTATAATTTTTTGCTGCGAGTATGTGAGTATGCTTCCTTGTAACTACTAAACTCTATTATTTCACATGCGAGGAGATAGAAGCGGGCAAGACTTTTCTTTTTCAACGAGGCGTCCGTTTCCAGAACATGTTACCCTTCGTTAGTCTGCTTACAATCAAGATACTAACGAAGGGAGTAATAGATAAAGGCACCTCAATTCAGGGGGTGACTACTATCTAGATAAAAAATCTTTATACATCTTTATTCATTCCTTCGAGATTCTTTATCTTTTATTTATCCATCTCTGCCTCAAATCTACATCTGACAAATTTTCGCGCACACTAGATATCCTAATTAGGGTAAACCAACCAGTGAATGACCGAATTGTTGAATTTATGGACCTTTGAGATTAATACTTGAATATATTTATGTGTAACAACAAAACAACTGTTGAAATTGCATTTAAATTTATTTTTCTTGAAATTTCTATAAAAATAATTACTTATTTTTATCGTAATTAAAAAAAAAACGATTATAAAATGCAAAACGTGTAGAAGTCCAATAAATGACCGCATACTTTCAATAAGAATTGTACTTATTAATGTTTGCTTAATAAGCATAACTAAAAATATGGGATATTAAAAGTGCAACTACACTGCATTTATAAACATATAATATTTTTAAATTTATAATTTACATTTCTTTGCCTAATGGTGAATTCACTGGTATGCGGTCAATTACTGTTTGGTTTACCCTAATTCATTTTAATAGAAACAAATAAATAGGTACCTACGAATGTTTGTTTTCTCAGATAATCATTAAACCATGAAATTCTACTAAACTGTTCATCACCGAGAAATACCCAGCCCATTGAACCCCAGACCACAAAAGTGACTCACCTGGTGGAGTCCTGCCGACCGACGCCACCGATGCTGCTGCTCTGGGTGCTGACCCTGACGAGGGTGACGTTCCTGGGGAGGCTGGACAGGGTTGGAACGTTCCTCGGCCCCAGCAGTGGTGAGTCGGCTGCGTTGGGGTTCTCTGGGAGCGCCAGGTGCCCTTGCACCTCGGTGTCCTTCTCCTCCTCCTCCTCGATGGTACCAGGTAGACGAAAGAGCTTCTGCGGCTCCTCCATGCCACTGTTCTTCGGGTTCACTCGCAAAGATCAATCTCCATCGGGTGGTCCTACCTTTTTCCTCTTTTTTTTCCCCCCTTTTCCCTTGCTTTCCACGGGGCTCGTCCCTCTTCAATCCCACGGAGCCACGTCCATCGCGTGCCGCTTGTTCTCGTCCGCTTCCCTCGTTCCCCGCGTATGCACGCCGCGTGTATACACGTCCCGTTTCGTGTGCTCGGTCCTCGACTCGGTTACGCACCGACAGAGACGTCAGATGCCCCCCTCGCCGCGGGGATGCGAATGAAGCCGATGCTGCTGGATGTCACCGCGCGAGGATGACTCACGGCTGTCGACCACGACCAGCAAAGTTCCGTTTTCTGCCATCGTTTCTTCGTTTCCTCTCACTTTCCTCCGGCATCCGCAACGCCCTTCCGTTCCTGGAATCCCACCATTCCTCGTCCCTGTGGCGGACAATCGACGTCACTCTTCAGTCCACCCGATTCTGCTTTCTTTCTCATTCTCTTAGCTTTGCGTTTGGCATGCAGAGGTTGGTCGATTAATTATGAGACGGAGGTGGGTTCTGGTTATCGGTGCGGTCGAGGGGAATGTTCAGTGGGTTCTATTTAGAGGAATGATGACTTGCAGGGTCACTTAGCGAAGAATAGGGACTGAAAGGATGGCGAGGACATGGGTTTAGCGAGGAAGATGCTAATGATTGTGGGTTGCGGTACGGGGAACGGTCCTGAGATTGGAGGTATATTATTCTGTACTCAAAATTGGGAAGGTAGATTTGAGGAACAACGGGATTGTCGAAAATATGGGCTTATGAAATTAGATAGAGGGAGATGGGTGGCGAAAACTTGTGATTTTATTAGATATTCTACAGCAGGTCAGTTGATAAAAAAACGAGTGTGTAATTTGAAAAAAGTTAATACAATTCGGAGACGTGAAATTGTATTAATTTTGCATACACAGGACACTGCAAAATCGTGACATGTTTTGCTAGGCAAATTTCGTTTCAAAATATGTTTCTTGCGAGACCGAAGCTGAGATTAACAAAGTCCCACTGACTTTTGGCGATTACTTGAAGACTGGAGAGAATAACGAGTCATCGAGTAGGAACAGGCATGTCGAAGAATACTTGGAAGCATGACGTCGGTTAGATTAGGCTTCGATGAGCTATTGCATAATTATTTTGCAGATTTACAGATTGCAGGGAGTCGTAGTTTCTGAATCATCGCGCCAACCACGTACATAACATTCGCGAGAAACGAATTTTCGTTGGCAATTAGGAAGCTTAAGTGCTTCCTTAGTCTTTTACGATGTTCCGACTCATCGATCACGTTATTATCAACTTAATCGATCTTGTTGCGGGAATAATAGCGTAACCGTCGCTATAAAGCTACAAACTCTTCATTGTGGACACCTTGGCGAATACGAAAGATCTAAATATTGATAAAACATCGCTTATCTAGCTTACTGCTCTTGGTGAAATAATTCATGCCCTCAGCTTTCTGTCTTCGCTTTATGTTGCTCGTAAATATTCTCTTATCTTACATTTACCATCGAGAAGATCCTTCAGCGACTATCACTCTGTTTCGAGCAGGTGTCTTCGGATTTGTCAAAAAGGATATTGACAAGCGAAGCAGACGAACCGTCATTGGTCGAAGAATGAAAAGTGAAAGTTGAAACTCGTTTCTCAGGAAACAGAGAAATAATCAGAATTCTGTCTGTTCCTTTGTGAATTTCAATGGAAACAGGTGCACATGAATTGAAATTAATCCTGAATGAAACGAACAACTTCAACACGACAAATACTTATTAATTACACTACAGCAAAGGGCCCAGTTTCTTCACTCAAAATTCCGAAACATACCACGACAAAACTCCAACTGTCGAAAAAGGACGCTACCCAGAAATTTCGTTGCACGTTCAAAGGAAATTCAAAACCAAAACTCTGAAACCACTGACCGTGGAAGAGACAAGTGTCAACTTCAAACAATAAATCGAATGAAATCTCGCTTCAAGTTTAAGTTAAAAGAACGTGGCTCCGAAATTTCGAGAAATCAATCGAAAATCTCGCGGGGAAATTGCGAATTCCAGTTCGTAGCTGTCGACGTGATAAGATAACGAGTTGGTGGAAGGAAGACAGTAGCGAGCAGAGGTAGATTCTCACTGGATCGTAGCGTTCTTGCTGCAGGGATCGTTTTCCCGCGTTTTTCCAAGCAGAAGCAGCGCACGTAAGCGCGTCGCACACGCAACTGTTTCAGATTCGCGCCCGTTGCACGAGATTGTGCCAACGGATGCCATGGCGTTTCCCTCTTATGGCGGGGATAATGCAGGCACACGGTGAACACCGACATACACGCTCGCGTCACACGCTGCTACGTGAACCAGCCTGCAAAACACGACGATTGTTCGCGAATTTCGCCGGATGCCAGCCCCCAACGCGAATGCTTCTCGTCGACGAAACTTCTGACCGCAGTCTTGCGATTAAACGCACAATTCGATTTCACGATTTCATGCTTTTCGAATTTCTTTATCTTTGGACCGTGAACTGGGTGATATTTCTAATTTTCATTTGTGGGTGGAGGATGGACAGTAATAGAAGAGCTAGTAGCTTCTTGTAGATTTAGAAGATTCTATAGAAGAGATGGCAGGTGTGGGGTTTGAAAAATTATGTGGGATTTGTTGAAGGAAGATGGACAGCAATGGCAATAATTATTGAAAGAATAAGTGAGCTGTACCTTCTCGTAGAGATAAAAGATTTGAATGAATAAAAGATAGAAAAACCTTTACCCTTCGTTTGAATGAAAATATTATTTGCTTTTTAACTGTGTCATTTTTTTGAGCACCAGGAGATTTCTCGAGTCTTAAGCCACTTGTATCACCTACCATAAACAACGTTACTTTGTGTTACCTACTTCACTTAAGAAGCACACCTTTGCACAACAAATACTATCTAAGCCGAATATATTACCATAAGTAGTTAATCTCAATAATTTTCGCGCCTCCTGGAAACTCAGCTTCCCTACAATGTATCAAGCATCGACAAAATTGCAGCAAAGAAGAAAGAATCACGCTGACAAACATCTCGAAACCAGTCGGTCGTGGCCATTTAATTGTCCGTTTAATGAGTTTAATCGTATGCGTGGCGCTCGCCGGTCCAGGGAGAAGAGGGACGTTTCCGGTAGGGAGAATGCAGAAACCTGGGCACGTGAGCGATGCAGATGCTCGACGTTCGAATTCGCATGCTGCGCTGCAGATGATCCGCATCCGTCGAGCGGGCCAGCGTACGTTAATCGCGTTACACGCGGGACGGTCATTACAGAACTTTATCATTTGCGCGCGACGAAATTTCCGCACGCGACGCTATCGGCCACGCCGGGCGTCGCGGCGCGTTTCGTCGAGAGCGATACTTATGGAGAATCGAATCCAGAGACGGTTACGTAAGGCTTGCATGGCCTGGAGCAACGAGCGTGCAGAAGGGAGATAATTGTTTAAATCTGCTTCGATATATAAATTTGAATACTATGTTGATGGGGAACAGAGCTTCTTCTTTGGAATTTTAATGAATCCTCGTAAAGGTGTTTCTGAATTTATTCTATTTATGGTAACGATGGGGGGAATGTTAATGCTGCGTTTCCAAGATAGAGATTTTTAAAGGTATTGATTCGAATGGTCGAAAAAGTTACACTGGACTTTTAAAAGTACACTTGTACTCTGATAAAAGAATCACCTCCATCGCGAAGAGCATGATACTCTGAAGCTTATCTTATTCAAAGAAATCCACTTTAAGGGGTCATTCTACTTTGATCGGCTGAAAAATGAAGTTATATTTAAAGATTTTTTTCCCCAATAAATACAACATATAATGAAATAAATCTTTTTGGAATTTATTAAGCTACTCTTATATTACTCTTTAACAATATGTAGCTTCATTTTTCGGCCGATCAAAGTAGAAGGACCCCTTAAATACGTTCCTAGTATTCAAGCTTCAAACAGATTCAAACTCAGAACCGACACCCTTATAAACCCATGCCCCTACACCATATCTTACCATCACAACTAGAATACATCCCTACGTCCCACCCATTGCTCCAGATGCATTCTTCTCACCCCAACCAAGACGGAACCGTCTACATTACCCTCGATTCCCTTCTCTGTCACGAAAATTCTTCAAAATCAACTCCGGTTCCCGCGTTCAGAACACCGCGCCGCGTCCTTAGCTTTCATCGCCGCCATGGCAGTCCCCGCGCACGAAACCGCGGAGAGAAGAAAACGAGGTCGACACGCGATCGGATGTCGGGAAATTCGCGTCCTGCCTGCCATTAATCACCGATCATCTGACCGGCCGTTTCATTGTCTTTTGCCCCGCGAATCACGTGAACCGTGCACGGCGGACGATCGCGCCGATCAATTAACACATTCCCTCACGTCATCGACGTTTACCTTTCGTACGTGGCAGTGGTGCCAACCGTGGCCGCGAGACTCACTGGCAACACCTCGATCGCAGCGGCACGAAGAACGATCCGCGTCCGATGTCGACGTTGATTTCGTGGGACCGCGAGCGAGGAATTGCACGGTACCCTGTGAATCTTGTATTCCAGCCGTGGAACGTTGGGCACCAGCGACCAGCAGGGTTGGCCACGTGGTCCTCGGCCACCACACAGATGTCGTTAGATCTGGCTACGTCACTTTTTGAATTTCAAATCTCCCGCCCACCGGGACACTGCACACTGCCGCGGGTCCAGGGCGACGGAGGCGGACGGCTCGCGGTTTATTTCGATGGGAAACGATGGAAACCGGTCGGAGAAGCCTCTACGTCGACGTTGGAACCTCGTGAAACTGCTATCGCGTTGCCAACGAGCGTACCGAGCAGCGAGTTTGCCCAGTGACGTCAACGCACCTTCCTCGCCCGCCTTTATCCCTTCCCTCTTCTCTCTTACTTAGCCTTTTCCTCCTACTTCTCAACGAGATCGAGGATCGTCGATCAGCATCGAGTCACGTACACGCACACGCACATGCCACGGAAACGTGTTGACAGCGAGCCTTGCCTGTGTGCAAGCGCCGTTGCCGATCCCCGCGGATGGATCACGAATCGTTTCTTGTCGGGACACCTATCGCTTTCGACCCGAACCGTGGCATTCTTGCCGATCTAAATCTGGACAAGCTGCGGGGAATTTTTATTCGGCCAGTCGGTGGTCGCCCATGTCGCGGCTCGGCACTTGGAACAGCTGGATTTGAAGTAGCTGGAGTTTGATGACCCGCTAGCTTCCACTCGAAGGGAATGACCTTTGATTAATCAGTCTGTATGGGCGGTTTTGTCCGATCGTCTGCTGGTTTCGACGGTGGAACCTCGGGGGGTTCACGAGAATTCACGAGGTCGGTGTTTAGAAAGCACGCTAGCCCCGCGCGAGTGTTGCGCATATTTAACGAGCGTCGTGTAGGACTTTTTGGGCGTGCGCCGATCGAGTCGTCCCCGAGACTCTGTTGCTTCGCTATGCTTGCCGCGGTGCTAGCCAAGGTGTACCAATTTATCAGCAAGCGTGAGGCGTTACTTGAGACACATGGGGGACACGTACTCTAATCCATATCAGAGGCGTAAGAAACAAACACAGATACATCTTCGACTGTGTTTGAACAGCAGCGCAGAATACACAACTGCTTTTTAAATGAAGAAAAATCGAGATCCAGTGGGATCTGGATGGAATCTGGTTCCTGGAATGGAGAACAAAGTTTGCTTCTTTCACTTTGCTTCGGACGACTTCGGGCGTTTCCTTGGCCATCGTGTTTATTCGCGGATTCACGGTACGTGCAAGTTATTTCGTTTTTCAATGGTCGCCAGATCGCTTCGCGGGCGGAACACGTGCGTCCACGGTGCATCGGCTTGTGTCCACGCTGTACACGCTAATGCGCACTAACAAGGGACAGTGTGTACACTGGTATCCACTAATAGGGGACACACTTCGCCGTGATAATAACCAATTACGTCAACGAGGCCGGAGGGCATGACCGTGACGTTTCGATGAGCATTACGAGTAGGTACTTTGACGACCCGACCGTCATTCACTGGATAGAACCAGCCGAAATCATGGGTGAATTTGCAATTCGCTTTGGCACGATGGTGCACGCCGATTACTGTGCTTCGATTCGGCTCGTCTATTGCAGTGGACCATTGGAATCCTGAATGCACTGCTATTGATGTATCTTTTGAGAGGATCGGTGGCTTTGATTGAGGAGCAAGCTTGCTACACTTGATAATTAGGTAATCATGGAGTAGTTTGACGATCAAATTATCACCAATTCATTCCGATCATTGAAATATGGAAGTAAGGCATTCTCAAATACTCCTGGAAGGAAATTTGCTAACTTTTATGGGAGATACAGATTTTTAATTATTCTTAATTAAATTTTAGAAGTTGATGTGTTTTAAAAACTCGTCTCGAATCTTGATGACATTCTTCAGAAATTCCAGACTGAGGTTTATTTAAGGGGTCTCTCTACCTTGACGGACGAGAAATGATGCGAACTTTGGGAATTTTTTAAAACAAAACCGTTAAATGTATTTAGTTACGGCTTTGTGACTTTATTTGTCAATCTTTAGAGAATATGAAAAAAAAATTGTATGCAAAACTAGTGGGTATATCCGGAGTTATAGTGCTTCAAATCATATGCGCACTGCTAGCATAACATCAGACGTAGTTGTCTGAAATAGAAAATGTAAAAATTTATGTAATCTGTATGAGTGTGGCTATCGCCCGGACTAGATTAAATGAGGAATACTGAACAGTAAAAAAAAATGGCAGGGTCTAAAACAGACATTGATTTCTGCAAAAAAGAATCGCAGGTTTTTTAAGTCACAAAAGTCTAATTTTGCAAAAACCGACTTAGTTCTAGTACCGGCGAGAATGGGACATCTACTGAAGATATATGCCAAGTTTAAAGTAAATCGGGTGATTGGTTTTTTAGATATCATACTTACAAATTCGAAAAACATCGTTTTGAGAAAAACGCATTTAAAGTTTTAGGTACCGTTTTTTTTAATTAAATTTTTTTTTAAATGTTGCCCAAATATGTACAAATATAGGCATACAATTTTCAATTAATATAAATTGACGGTTTCTCTTAAAAAAAATCCCAAATATCGCGCTCCTTTTCAGGCCGTCAAGGTAGGGAGACTCCTTAATGAATTTAAAGAGCTGTTTTTAGCCCACTCCAAGAACGTTTAATCAATACCTTTCTATTTCACGCAATTGAATGACATTTGGAGAAAATGGTCACAGAGCATCCCAGCATCGTTCGAGGATGCGCCATCTATGGGAGTCTCGAATTTGGGTGCCGCCTTCCTAATTTTTTCCACCGCGGATGACTCACGCGTTAACAAGACAGTGGGATTTCTCGGTCAGCTGATTCATTACGAGGTGGAATTGACGCGAAAAGCGGCCGGCCAGATATATTCGCTATTTCATGATCTATGACAGCCTCGCTCCGCGCCCCCTGCCCCGTTGAGTCAGTCATAATCACTCGCGTGTACCTCGCCGATTACGACCGCAGCGTCATCCATTCATGATTCTCTTCGAAAGATTCGTCTGCCTCCTTAGAAATTCACGTTCGCACTGTGCTGGTTCAACGGAGAAAGAGGAAAACGCACAGCCTGCGCGTGACTATCGTAACACTTACGCTGACTCGGTTACAAAAGTGTGACGACCTTCGGGCACGGCCATCTTAGTCACGAGCTCCGTGAAAATGTGGTAAACAAGCGTGGAATAAAAATCTTGGCCGTGCAGCAGTGTTTTTCACGCGCATGGAAAAACCACGGCGATTCCATCGTGAGAAAGCCGAGCCTTTCTTCGTGGCAGGATATGGTATTAAAGGACGACGTGTACTGCTCGAGGAGGCTGGCGTTTCTTTACGGTACCCTTTCTTGACTTTCGCCGCACGCTTGCGACAGGTGAATGCTTGGCGTGCACTTTCTGCTTGCTCCTGGTTGATTTATGATAGTTTACGCTTTCTTTCATTCGGTTACATTGCATTCGGGTGGACCGTTTTTCGATTTCATTCGCGATGGAAATGTAATAATTGTAATGTGTGTTTGTTTGGTCTGATACTCAAACTTCTGTATGTTCTGCTGGATAATTTTAGTACCAATTGGAGAATTTAGAGCTCTTGGTTTTTAAGTTTCTGCAGTTTTGGGTAATTTGCATTTGACTAGTGGTACATCGGGGGTGGAACTTGGCCTTGTACTCTGCATCTTCTCGATGGAATCCCCAAGTTTTTGCATAGGTGTTCCACTGCATAAATCGAGCACCAGAGAGCTCGCATTTGAAGCCTGACGCGCGGTGGATTGAATTCGGCCTGATCGGAAAGAAGGGCACGCGAGGCGTGAATGGGAGCACGCGAATCGTTGTTCGCAAGATAGCACCAGCATAATCAGCGTATCAGACCGAGGACAGTACCGGAGGAGGATGTCGCAATTCGCGCTGCAAGGTGATACGCTTCGCCGTTTTTCTATCCTCGCGCCACGGCTGTCATTCTAGACAGAGCTCATTGTCGTCTAGACAATGGCTGTTTTGAATAAGAAATGAAAAGATTTACGATAACACGGTTGCGGAAAGCGACTGAAATAATCCTGACGTCGAGTTACCGCGCCCTGTCATTAAGGTCATTGACACTTATCATCTAATAAGAAATCCTGCATCCCCTTGCGTATAAATACATCTGCTACAAACACCAAGTACCGATCTTCAAAAGCGATCACCCCTTTTCTTCTACAGAACTTTATATTAAAAAATCCCAACTCGACTTAACAAAACTAGGAACCCCTCCTCAACCTTCTCCAACTTTGCATTCGACACTGAAACCTCCCAACTGCAGAAATCAAACTTTCCATCTCTTGAACTCCACTCCCATTACCACAGGGATCTAAGTTTCGAGAGGATCAAAGATTACGAATCCTTCTCTCTTTAATTATCCACCCCCTTCCTCCGCACAGAACCGAAGAAAGCAACTCCTCCATAGAAGGGATCTTCCATAGAACATCTTCCATCCCCCTGAAAGTCCCTTACTTGGAAGGAAGGGACCAGAGAAGCAGCAACAAGTGGCGAAACTGGGACACGGCCGAGGGCTTCGATTCTCGTTTCCACGCTGGTCGAGCTGGCGCGAGCTTGCGGAGCTCGTGGGCAGGTGGAAAGCAAAGGCTTGCAGAAGAAAGACGGGGTCCGTGCATTTGCACGAATCTACGTGCTCGAGGAACTTGATAGCCGGTTTAGCGTGTTTCGCGTGGTGTCATGGCTCGCGCGTTGGTGTGCCTGTGTACGTGGAAACCTGGCACCGAGGGGTCGGGGGCGAGGGTCGGGCCGAGATTAAACAATTGACTGGCGTGATAACGAGGGCACTTCCCGCCACTAAACCCATCCTGTCGTGTCGTCTAACCTGCGCCTCTCTGGATCCACTTAATCCTCTACTCATCCATCTGCCCTTCAGCCATCGCGTATTGCATCACGTACCGTGGAATACCTCGGCGATCCGACGACCACCGTTCACCTTGGCTCTCGCAACGTTCTTCCCCGACGTTCAGCCGACGCCGACTACCTAGAAACACATCTCACTCGCGCGTCGAGGGATCTGGATGACAGAATTAGGAGAAACTATGGTGGTAATAAACTCGGTTATTAGTATTTCCGGCGGCGCAACGCTTTGGGAAGTGTCCGTTTGGGAAGGTGTTGTGCAGAGGGGACTTCGAGGTGGACTCGTTCTCGGAGCAGGATGAAAATACAAACTCTGTGTACCTACGTGGACGGCATTCAAAGTGTCAAGTTTCCCACTTTATTCGAGGAGCTTCGGATTGCCCATTTGTTGGACAGTTTGTTCTGGGTAAAGTGTGCTAGAGCTTCGATGCATCACGTCCAGCCCGATGGTGGCGCACTCCACTCCCCCGATACGAAAACCGTGGAATTGAACGAAGGGGATAATTTCTCTCAGCCGGTGGCTGTTAAGATCGTTCTACTCGTGTCATTTAACTGGCGATTTCCTGGCTCGTTTAACCTCGTCCTACAAGCACACGCTCGGATCGACGGAGCGTGCCACGATCACCACCGGCCGGCGTATTCGAGCGTACATTTAAATTGTTTATAGGAAACAAACGCCTACCCGTGAATCACGTGGCGCAGAGGCCAGTGGAATTTAACCACCAGGCGATTACTAAACGAAATGGCTTTTCCAAAGGCCAGACACCGTCTGACCTTTCCGCGGAGGCTCCACTTGGATATGTACGATCACAATCGATACTTACGATCACGCCTCCCGAATCAGCTGAGCCTTCCTACGCGCCGCGGATTAACGCGTCGTCATCTGTTTAGCATGAAACAAGCAGCTCTCCTTTTCACCTTTCATTCCAGCTTCATTTATCTCCCACTTCGATGCAGACGCATCTGAACGCGTACAAACAATGAAGGGACTGAAACTCGAGTTTCTTGCTCAAGTGTCCTCGAACGTTTCCAAGAAAGTAACGTGGATAAGTATCTGAGATTCAGCTGGGACTAATTGCCGATGGTATCGAGCTCGGGCAGACTCTGTTCTATTAATACTGTGCTCGTAATACAGTATCAGGGCAGTAAATCGCTGAACGAGATTCCAAATGACTCACAATGCCTTCCAGTTCTTTTTGATCCGAGTTCCTAGTACAGTAGAACCATTTATCCGAACGAATGTTGTCCCAGTACCTGGTTTGCCGAGCTCTTGTTATCGGAACGTAGGCCCTGCGGTGTATCACTTACACATTGCCGATGCCGTTCGTGAGTATTAGGACACCTGCTCTGTGTGGAATAATTGTGAGAAACGTTGGAAATTTATTGAAGAAGTCTATGAAATATTCCTTTATTTGGTATTCTAAATTAAAAGCAGTGAAAATGATTAAATCTGTACAAAATATCACATGTTCTGCAAGTACAGCAGGTGTCCTAATATCAGGGTAATTTGAAAACTTCGCGGTCTTAAATTTTACCAAACCTGGCATCGTGGCATTGCAATAGCAATGGCCCAAGTGTAGAAATTCGAAGAGGTGGTAAAATTGATTAATAATGGCAAAAAGAATTTTCTTAATACACTCCTTTAATGGCAGCGAAGTTTTCAAATCATTCTACAACTTATGAATGGCAGTGTATAATGTATCATATATGAAGTCGCCTCGTTGCACAGGACGCACATAAATATTTCCCTATACCAATGTAACCGACCAGTAAAAGAAAAGATGCGATGGAAGGGAGAATCAGGGGACACTTATTATCCGAACCATCCAGTTACCTAAACCGTCGTGTCCTCCATGTTTGGATAGGCCAAGTCCTATTGTACCTCGAGCTCGTTTCGCAGTAGAGAAGCCTTGGTACAGGGCTGGTTCGCGATAATTTCGATCAGAATGGACTTCCACGTGGACAGCCGAGGGAGTGGAGGGAAGAAACGGTCCGAAGGAAAGGAGCAGCCAGCATTTGGCGATTGGAACTGGACCGGATGCAGCCCAGTTAGAGAAACTTAGCCAACGGCGCATATGTATGAAAGATACTCCGCATGACGTCTTTGTGCCCCAGTTAGAACAATTTAGAAGCCCAGTCTACGGTGAAGTCGAGTTGTTTTAAGAGGGCGATCGTTGCGAATCGCCTGGGGAGTAATTGATCCTCCAGCAAGGCAATTTGCGGCAACGAAACCTCAACCATCGCTCGTTTCGCTGCGGTTCATCGATAGCGGAACGGAAGCCCATCGATTAAGCTGTCGGGGGCCATTTTACCCGATGACGCAAATGCACGCGTCGGCGGTTTACAATGAAACACCTACCCGAAAATTCTGATCCCAATGAAACTCCGCGGGAATGTAGAGCATGCAAGGAGCAATTATTTTTATCTGCAGAAATTCACTTCGAGGAGATGAAATCAGCCCTTAAAGTTATCGCTAATCTCGTTTCCTTAAAATAACTTTAGTTTTCTTTTGTTGGCCTGATAGGGCATACAAAAACTTAACAATTTTTATATTGAAAGTTTCCTTCTATCTCGCGGCATTACGAAGTTCGAAAGAACGCGATAATTTTAAGGGGTGGTTTTACCTTTTCGGGGTATCTTTACGCAAAAAAAGAAATTGCTGCTTGCGTAGTCAAGGTTGCATATTACCTCCAGATTAGGGTACCTTAGCTTCCTGTTCCTACGCTGCATTATTCTAGCCCCCTAAGCCTAGTGAATAAGTCTGATTCACTTAATAAAAACAGCTTCCTCAAGTATCACTCTTGTCACTATTCAAAAATTCCTCCAGACTCCACGTGTTTTTCTAATATCATTTATCAGTGTCATTCCACTTCCGTTGGAATTCCCGACAGGAAACTTTCCAGTTCACCACGAGCAGTGGTGTCCGGTTATTAAAGGAACTGAAGTTTCCTCGAGTAAAACTTTCACGGGATTTCCCATTCGTTAGAACGAAATCATAGATCGACACAACGACTGGTTCGCTCACCTACACTTGCTCCTGGGGAGCTCTGCTCAAAGGATGATGGTTCGCCTTGGCTGAATCGGTGTCCAGTGATTCAGGATCTCGCCGATGCTGGGTCACCTTGGAAGCCGCTGGTTCCGCGATCTTCGCGTGCTCCTCGTCGCCAAGGATGAAGCTGGTCTTCTTTGGCGACTCCTTCGTCTTGTGATTGTCACCTAAGCTGGGCCTTCTCGAAGGTGGGTGAGATTGTGGCGGTGGTTCGTGATACACTTCGCTGGGTTCGGTGAACTTTGCGTGCCTGCACAGGTGAAACACAGGTGTTTAGCGATTTCAAATAAGAACCGACCTTTTTAGTGGGCGGTGACAGACTTGGAATGTTGAGTTTGCAAGGTGCAGCAGGTAATGTGTTCACCTGGGGTCTAAATGCTGCCGAGACGCTGATCTTGGGGGTGGATTGATGAGAACTGGAATTTGATCCATCCCCGTCCTAGAGGTGGATCTCCTCATCATGTCCGCGTTAGATCTGCTCTCGCTTCTTCTCGAGTCTAAAGTGCCTCTGGACGCATCCTTGTGGATCCTTTTGTCCTCCTTGCTGGGCCCTCGGTTCCTCCTCAACGTCGCGTTGATGTCCCCCAGCACGCGATTGTAGTCTTCTTGGTTCCTGGCCTCTTCTTGCGCGTGGCTCATAGGGTGAGGCTCGCTATCCGACAACTGCGCAGTCAGGTAAAATGAATTCTTAATCATTTCTCATCGGTTTGCTGTATTGTAAGAGGAAAATGGCCACTCTCATAATCACTAGGCTTCCAGTATGAAGCATGTTTCTACGTTCAAATTTCATAGATATTAATTCTGAATCTTAATCCAGAATTCTTATTTTTGAAACTACCAGTCTGCTTCTTTTCAGAAAACAGAACTGCACATAATAGAATCTGTAATAGATAAGCGACACTGTGGAATCCCTCATGAATTTCAAATCGTTGAAACATTCAAAGAACTTGGGGTCCTTAGGATTCTAAACTACGGAGTATTCTTTATCTGAAATCTCTTTCCTACACCACACCCTGATCCAAGAGCATTCACTTGGAAATCCCGAGAGATACCTAATCTCTGAGAAAAATGTTGGAACGCGGCAGGATCGGTCGGCGAACTTGTACCTCGTTCTGCGTGTAAAATATCGGCTGCCTCGTGTCCGTTTGCATACTCTCCATGCTCTCGCGTCTCAGGGAACCGTCCGGGCCTGTGATCATAACTGGAATCGCGGTGAGCGTCGTCATTGGGACGTTCATGTGCAATCCACCCGTGGATGATGCCAAGCTCGAACCGGATCCAGTGGTCAAGGAGCTGCTGGACGCGTCCCGATAATGAGCGAATCCACTGGTGCTCATACGCTCTGAAATCATTCCAAGAATCTAAATCCGTTGCTGACCAGTCCGTGGACGAAAAATCACCGCGCCTCCATTTAATTTAATCTCTCGACCATTCGAGAGCCGCAACGCAGGAATCCCGTTCACCGTTCTCGCGTTTCCCTCCCAGCAAGTTAATTAGCACCGTTCTCAATTCAAACACACAGACACACGAATACTCCAAATATGAATATTTCATATTGAAACATTGACATTTCGTGGCAGCTGCATAGTTCTTCTTAATTACTGCCCCCCATATAACTGTTTTATTTCATTCCTTTGGTAATTAAATTATATCGCACGGGGGGTTGATTCTCCTCAATCTGAATGAGACTTTGAAGCATTTATAGAGTGAGATTCTAGCTCCTCGTTAGCAAGATTCGTTTCAAGTAAAATTTCCTTCCAATAATCCAAGTGTCAGTGAATTTTTGCAAAGATAGAATGTAGACCCCCGAAGCAATGATTCGATCATCAATTATCAGCAGGAAATGATAAGCAAGATCGCGTGGCGGCGCATACTTCACCGTCGCCACAGATTTAATAAACGTGATTCATGTTAATCGGGGTCAATTAAGTTTCTCCAACCGGCGGATCGCCCATAAAATGCACTTGACTTTTTACTGTCCCGGTCGGTGGTTGAAACGTGGCCCCAAGGAGTCAACTATCGTCCGTTACCAACCCGAGATTAAAGAATTCCCTTCGTACCTCCTTTCGCCCGTTGCATCGACCTGATTTTATCGAGATCGGCCGCCGAGCAGAGCGGCGTGTCGACCTCGTAGGTGTTGTTGAACAGCGTATAGTTCACCTCGTACTCTCCAGTCTCCTTCTTGAACGTGATTATGTGCTCGAACCTGTGCCCCCACAGGATCTCCGATGGCAAATAGGAGCTTCTCGCCTGCGTGGTCATGCCAGTCGACTCGATCACGCCTGCAACCACGAATCGATCGTATCCGCGCTAAATTTAGGCCAACCTCTCAAAAAACCTTGGACCATCCACACAATTGGTTACAGTTTACATCCACATCTGCCAAATGTAAATCGGACGCACAAGATCTTCAAATTCTCTTTCTCGCATTGCCATGCAATCCTGTTAATTAATCTTCTATTAATTCTAGTAATTATGCGCGCTACTGTCTTAAGCGAATAAAGAATTATTATAAAAAGAGAAAAAAAGGAATGTTAAATTTCAACGATATCTATATACAGCTGCGAACACTTTTTGCTTCTTCCTGTCGCCTCTTTACCTTCCAATATCACGACGATCTCGAATCTTTCCCGCAGCATATCGCTGGCTGATACGTGATAAAGCGGTGACTGTTCGTCGATCTTGTGGACGATGGTGGTCGGCCAAATAAAGAATATCTTATCCTCCTCGCCGTCACCGCCCACCTTCAGCTCCGTTTGGAAGAAAGGCAGGAGCTCTCCTTCCCTGGTCACCTGGAATATTCGCAGCGTATTAGAAGCTTATACAGCTTTACTTGCTCGATTATAAATAGAAATAGCGCCAAGGAGATGAGTTAAGGAGGGGGTTTAAGTTACACTGGCCACTTAACGATTCGAATTCGCAACGATATTCCGCTGGTTTCATTGTGATTCTTGGGTTAAATTGAATTCCGAAGGTGGGCCGGTTGGAATCGTTGAAAATAGGCGCGGACTGAAAGCTTTCGATTTGCGGAGGAAAGGAGCTCCCACCTTCCTTTTGATCATCTGAGCCCTGACATGGGCCTCGATGATGTGGCTCTTCCTCATGTCACCGACACGGAACATCAGGCAAGGCTGGCCGTCCCTCTGGCAGATGACCGCGTTCCTCGAGAACAGCAACGTCTGCGTCCTCTTCTTCGGTCGGGACAGCTTCGCGAACACTATGCCGACCATGAACGCCTGCAGGATCACCCCCGTCATAGATTGGATGCATATGACGAACACTGCCTCCGGGCACTCGTCTGTCGGGTGTTTCGAGCCGTATCTAAAAGAATACGCTCGCATTAAACGGTGCAATCGAAAGGAATTTACGGTAGGAGGTTGGCGTTTCGATTGGTCCCGAAAGCATCGTGATCTGTTCGTTTAGAATTGTATCAGCGGTCGACTAGACCATGGAAAGAAGCAACGAGTATCTTCGAACTTCTCGATCACTGGAACTCGGTGGAATTAGAGGCGATAAAGTGAGTGTTTATCGGCGCCGAAGTCGAGCGACGAATCGTACTCGTTAATCAAAGCTGAGGACGTTATTCGACGCCAGGCTTATGGTTATTCGATGTTAGCAACGCAGCGAGGAAATTGCAAGATGTTCACGTACCTCTCTGGCCGTTTCGATTAGTAGGGTTCTTCTTTCAGTATTAGAGATTAGGGAGGAATTAATGGTATGGAACAGTAGCTCGAGAAGAGTACTTACAATTTAACTCCCCAATGATCCAGTTAATAACAATGGTCGCCTGCTGTCCTTTCTTCAATTATTTACCACGTACGATTAAATATCACTCGACGAGAATTTTAATATAAGTATCATGCACAGATCCACATGCCTCAGCTATTACCGATACTCTTCTCGACCCAGCAGACTCCAAAATTAAAATCTATTCGATCGTTTGCTATTCTTACTCTGCTCATTCACCGTGAATCCTACGAAATTACACTCGCAGCGAGTCCTTAAGTGAACTAATTAAATCATTGGCGATAGGGTCTCCCGAAAGCGTCTGAAATTCGTTCGAATCACTGATCCGACATAAAGTTTGATCGTATGGGAAAGTGGCTAGTCACCCGATCGTGTGCTGCGTCTCGATCGAGAATAGGAAGGAGCTGGTGAAGCCGCGGATGTCCACGATGCATGGCGTGAACGTCAGGTTCGGGTTGGTGTAGTTGTCTGGATTTAGGTCCCCGTGGCTGTACGCGATCAGCCACCATATCACGGCGAAGCCCAGCCACGATAGCAGGAAGTTCATGGAGAACACCAGCAACGTCCAGCGCCATTGTGCGTCCACCAGCGTCGTGAAAATGTCCTACAAACATAAATACGAAAGAGTGTGGACACGGAATAACAGAGGGGCGATTTTCTGTTTAGGTTAATAGGTTTAAACACAGAGGCTTGATAAAACTTTAAAAACAATTCGCCTCTTTTTCATATAGCGAATTAGCAGTAACTCGTACGTGGTAAGTTATATTGAATTAATTCTGGAATTGTCTCGACTCTTTTAAATTAAAATATTTCATGATATTTCGCGAAAATGGCGGCAGAGACTTGTCGGCCTAGGCCAGAGATGGGCAAAAAATTATTCGAATAAAAATTTGTGTATGAAATTTTTATTTCAAATAATTTTTTGCCCAACTCTGGTCTAGGGGCGCCAAATCTTCAAATTTGCCTCTGAACAGAAGGAAAGGAAAACTGAAAGTAGTGACACGTTTTCGCAGAAATGAAAAGGAATGCAGAATACCAATTTGGAGATCTGCAGAAGAGATCGAGAGTGACAGTACGAGAATCCATATCATCTCAGTACAAATTGAAAAAAGATTCTTCTGTAGTCTATACTCCAGAGTTCGAACAGCAAATGTTTGCATAATAGGTCTCTAATTATGATCGGTACAGGAGATTGGACGATCATTTTACAATTATGATTCTTTCACTAGCTTCAATGATAATGGTGACACCCACTCGGTCTCTTCGCAGAATGATAAAAAACGAGGTAGGACTTCGTTTTGAATTTGTATCCCATTTAGACCGAGGATTGAGTAATTGCGGATAAAGTGGATGTCCAAGAATACCGTCGCTAGTAACTGTTAACTTTTACATCGGGAAGTGACGGTAATTTTAGTCTGTCGTAGCGATGCGAGCAGTTGGAGGGAAGATTTCTAGAGAATCGAGCCGAAACGGTCGCATCGACGTAGACGCTACAGAATGAAGCCATTTGGCATTGTGATCGGCCTTATAAAATACAGATCGAAGTTGACCGTTGGTGCAGAAGGGGGTCGTTTCGACGACAGTTGGAAGAAAAGGGAGTCGTTTCGTCGGTTGATGGAGGAGAACGTAGCGTCAGAATGCGTGAGATGTCCAAGTATAATCGTGGTTCGCTGGGAGAAGAAGAGACTCTCTGGGATCGCCTTGAACGACGTATACGCTTCAGCACGGCCGTACGCTTTTAGAAATACTTTAAAATTACCTGAAGGTAACGGCGTCGTCGCTTGGCGACATTTCCTTGTACGACATTGCAATCGCCGTGCTTGAAAACCACCCTCTTGCGTATCCTCCTCGAGCTGAACCTGGTTTGGCGATATCTGAAAGCAACGGCGGATGGTCAGCACCTCGAGCTTAATTCAGGGGCCAGCATCACGGCGGGCGGAGTTGATGAGAATGTCCGGTGTCCTGGGATGTTTGTTAAAAAGCATCGACTGAGGAAGGAATTGTTTGTATCGAATTCAAGGAATTGTTTGTATTGAATTCAAGGTGGAGGAGGAGATTTAATTAAGGTGATCAAGACTTATCCAGTATACCAGCTTCTAACAATAAGTCACAACTGTCGAGCAATTTTGCTGCTATTACTTGTTACCATTTCAATTATTAGGTATTCCCCAGAATCGATTTACTTCATAACTGATAAGTTACATTTGACTCGGGTCTCTGTAAGGTACATGAACGGATGTCCTCGATTATCACAGAATAAATATTTCCAACGCGAATGGTGGTGCCGTTTATAACATCCTTTGTCTGCAGATCTTCTTCCTTTACGCCCTTTCGGTAACGCGTCCCGTCGCAACGAGAGAGTTAGAGAGCGCTGCGACCCGTGATTCTATTCGAAATTCAATTTCCCTTTGACATTGCGATGGAGACGATCCCGGGGTGTTGCATTTCGCGTGAGACGCGAAACGAGACGCCGGCTCTTCTCCCACGGGTTCTCTAAAGGCCGTTTAAAACGGTCGTATCGTCTGCTCCGAAATACACGGAGCTTAATGCCAGAGGACATAATTTACGGTCGGAAGATCTTTCTGTTCGCGCCAGGATGGACCGATCGGGGGCAGTTTGCCAAAAAATCGACAGACGAGCGAGACCCGAGTCTTCCGCCTCTACCTGATTCACTCGTTTAATCGTAAACTTTCATGATCGCCATTTCATTTCCATGGAATGGGCGAAACTTCAGGAACATAGTCTATTTCGCGAGAATCGTTCCTGCGCAGATGATAGAGCGAGTTATGAGGGGTAATATAAGTAGATTAACGCGAGGAAAATCAGAGCTTCGAGTATCTAAATTGTCGTTTATCGAAACACATCTGGAGGATTCACAGATCAGTTATTTCGAAAAGCTTGGCTGGTTTTTGCCACTGCTTCTCTGTGTTCGCGTGACTTTGGTTTAGAAAGGGATGCTCCATCGCGGAGGGTATAATTGTGTACCGTTACTTGCATACACATCCATATTGCGATTACCGTGAATTCTATGTATGTGTGTACTTATATCCAGGTGGAGCCAACCGACCGAACACACGGTCGATTTCGATTTCCCAGTAGAATGGTTCCAGCGCAGGATTTCCCGCGAACATGAAAATAACTTATTGCGAAACATGAGTTGTCCAAATATTTGGTCGATCCCGTTTATCTGGGTCACTGACGTTAGCCGTGTTATAGAAATGTTTGGAGAAGCTGCTAGGCGCTCCCAGTCGAGCCCTATTAATTTTCTGGCAAACTTTCACGGTTCGATTGACCAACCTTTTCGTGGCTACATCGAGAAAGCAAATTTAGGGGATGTTCACTTGATAAGATTAAGAAACTAGATAGGCGACCCCTGAGAAGGGCGACGAACCCTTCGAAGCCCATCAATTCTATCTAATTCCCCACGAAATCTCGCAAGCTTGAGTAAAAAGACCAAGTCACCGCTTCGTTCAAAGATCACTCGATGAAAAACTGCGCTCCCATCCCCGATCGAAGTGTGAACGACCTAGCACGAATGACTCGGCGCTTACAACACCCATGAAGGATTAATTGGCTCGCATCTGGTCCAAGAAATTATCATCCATGACTCGACTTTACATCTCCAAATTCCTGAAATCTGTATTACAGACCTGGTAGGACTTCCAATTCCATCTCAATTCAACCCCAATAATTTTGCTAAGCCCCGTGGTCAAAGTTTCCTCGCTGGTCCACGAAATTCCCACGCAATTTCCTCGAAACTCCAGCAAGGCAAAGACACTTATCGGTACCTAGAGGTTCCCGGTGACGTTGGAAGTTCCAGTATCGCTTGGATACCGTGCCAGACGACACGGTGGCCGCCGTCTGACCGACACCCGCCCGAAATAATCCGACGGCGAGTGGCTCCGAAAATTCGTAAAGCCAGACGATCGAGATTAGAAACGGCTGCGCTGTTCGCAGACGGTGTTGCGCAGTCACGGATTATTACAAGCCTCGCATCGGAGGCGCTAAAGTTGTTGGCATAGTGCAAGGGTCCGTGGTCTCTTTGAACTTGTCTCTCCCCAGCAGATGATCCTCTCCTCGATTCTCGACGACAGACACGCGCGTTGGCCGCGAACGTAAACCAGCCACGGTATACTCGCCTTGAAAGCGCGACCACGCAAGGTCCTCTCGCTTCGTTATCCTAAACGAGCTGGGAGGAACGTCCCTCGTTCTTCCACTCGTCGTTCTGCCAGTTTCCCATGGATTCTCGAGGGCGCGGAGATTTTTCGCGAGAAAGACCGAGGTTTGACGAACTCCTTGTGCTTTCGGTGTCTTCGGTTTCGATGATGGAAGAACGTGGGCAGAGACGTGGACGTTTGATGGCTGGCGGATGGTTTGGAAGGGAAGCAGAGTTGGTCGGTTTTTCGAAGGGACCTAGACCGCGGTTCGATTTGGCTTGGTTCGTTCGCCTGGCAAACGACGTTCTAAATTCGTGTGGTTTCGCATCGTTCAACCCTGACATATTGACCCGGGATGAAAATAGATTACGACTTCCACACCTGTTCGGGACGCCGCGAGCAGCGAAGCTGGAAAATGCCGGTGGCGGTTAGCGAGAGATTCTCCTGCGCGTGGAACATGCCTGCTTCAGCGGGAACGCGCACTCGGGGACGCTTCGAGCTTTGCGATCCGTAGGGAATGAATCGTCAAGAGCAATTACAGTAGCGATAAAAAGGAAGCTTAAGCTGCGGACGGTAAGAAAAATAAGGCAGCTCCATCGGGTAGAATTGTATTTTAAATTCTATGGACGAAGAATCGAGGAATTGCCAGAATAGTGATATCACCGTAACACTTAAAGTTTTCTTTTTTTAACTTTCTATTTACCGCCACTGTATATTATCTTCTGGTACGCTTGTATTTCTCCTTCTCGCTTGATCTTCTTTCTATGCCAAGCTTGCAGAGGCTTCGGCCAGTGATAAGAACTAATAGGAATTCCCAAGCTACAGGCCTTAATGAAACCTGCGAGTCTCCAAGGACCAAGTCGTCCACGGAGCAGGATATTATCGCGGTTAAATAATCAGCAAAACCACCGGTTAGGAAACGTGCTCTGCAGAAAGGCTATTTCGAAAGGCCTGCCCACGCGGCTAGTAAAACAGTGCGAGCAGACGAGAAAGTGGCCGTGATTATGGGCAACTAGCCGCAATAAACCTAATGACATAAACCGTACGGAGAGATTGTTGTTTAAAGAATGCCGCGTGGAGATAAGACGAGCGGCGAGATTAACTCGCCGGTCGATGGAACTTGTCCTTGATTCGGACACATCCGTCTTGAAGCGTTACAGCGGTCAGCCTGTACCGTTTCATCGAAAAGACCGTATCCAATCCACAACAGAGTAGTCTGAATGAAACCGCAGTCCGGAGCGGTGGAATTGTCGCCAAGTTCCCCGGCATTCGCCAATTCGTTGCGCAACTCGTGGGAAGTTTCGCGTGCTTTTCAGTCCCGATCGGAAATACATATTTAATTACTAGCCGCTTCGACGAGGCATTTAAGCGATCGTCTCCCGAGAGTATGTTGGCATTCCCTGTGCGCAAAAAGTGCGGGGAAATAAAGCGGCATACTTCTGCAGTTCCTCCCTCCACGCAGTCTCGCCCGAGGTGGTCGCCTTCACGACCAGCATGGAGACTTGCGAGAGCGCCCTCCGCAGGCCGGACAGAGCCATCCCCTCGCCCAAGTGGACCTTCCCGGAGCCTGAAGAACTCGGTGAGAGCGTCTTCGACGTGGAACCATCCATCTCACTGGCTACACATCGATCGACCCTCGGGATCGTTCGCACGCCTGCGGCCTGCTCGGTGTCTGTTCACTGAACCGGCACACGGAGGATCTTGCGATTTCTCGCGGGTATCGACACGCATGGCAGGGGGGCGCGAGGGCATCGATTGCGCGCAGGCCTTCCTGTAGTCTCCCCTTATCGTACGGTACGCGATCGTAAAAATAAATGCTTGCGAGTCCAACCGACACGTGGTCCGCGCTGCTCTATTTAGGGTTGCAGCTACTCGCGGCGCTGTCTAAATATGTAAATACATAGGTGGAAAAATGTACGGTGGATCGGCGAGGAAATGATGGCCCGAACAATCGTAGCCGCGCTTAGAACACGGTTGTATGTATTTCGGTTCGACTCGCCACCGGAATTTCGCCGTCTAAGTTTAAGCTTTCTCGGCCGAGGCCGCTGCACTAGCGGATGCTCTTAACGGCGCAGCGAATAAAGAACGCATCGTCAGAGCCAAATATCGCAGCCTGTCCAGAGCCACTGGAAAATCCAGATCAGCCTTTTGCACCACATCCGTTTATCCACGATCCCGCCTCGTCACTCCGCGACCGCCGCGTATCACCCTGCCGCCCTTCCTCCCTCCTCGCGCACCCCACGGTCCCGCCGATCCTCCCCTCGGCTGGCTGCGACCGGAAGGAAGCCTCAGCTCTTATTCACCGCACAGACACGCTTCATCGTTCCCCGGGGACACTCGTGCACTCCGTATCCCCCCCCGGGTCGGGAACAGACTTTGCGTAACACTCGCGAACGTCCCGCACTGGCGGTCCTTCTCTCCCGATTTCCTCGGTAGCGTTCGATTGTACACTTGCTAAATCGCCGAGCGATCAGCCCTCTTGGAAAAAGGGGTAACGGGAGGAAGCCTCTGTTGTCGCCGCGTTCTGATTTACGCACTTTCAGGGTGACTATTTATAAAAACGTCGCGTCACCGGGTGAAATGATCGGGAAAGAAGGCCCGAGGCGGCGCGGGGCTGGCGAAACGGGGCCCGAGCCGGGGGCCGCGGTTTAATTAACCGAGGGTCGTTAGGGGGCCGTGGCTCGGTGTACACTGAGCGATCCAATTTCGACCCTTGGCGAGCGATTTTCTTTTCTGCCTTTGCACGCCAGATTGGCACGGCTCGCGACCCGCCAGATTCGTTGCGCCCGCTAGAGATGGAGCCTCGTTGACGAACGACGCCAGACCCAAAACAGACCAGGGGACCCGATCCCCGCGGACGGCCAGTTTTCGCGGCGATCTACGCGGTGGCTGTGGCGAGCGAGGGGAACTTGCCGCAGGGTGCGTTCTCATGGATCTACGTGCTGGTTTTATACCATTCTTCAAGTTCCCGTCAGGACTGTCCGGTGATTAGAGGCTGCTCGGTATCGACGACTGTGATTTCCGAGGGGCGAAATGAACGTCGCTTTTTTTTTTCTCTCTCTCGGGTAGTCGCGCGCGAGGGAAATAGTGGCCATTGGTTAGGGGCAGTGTAGATCGCAGGTGTGTGACTCCATTGGGCTTTTTAGTTGAGACTTTTCAAGTACATACACAGTATGCGTAGCTGTGGAAGGGCACAAAGATCCTTGGTCGCTCATCGAAGCTGTACTGGGCCGTTTCGTTGAACCGTGCGATCTAGGACGCAGAACACGTAATCTTGTACCCTTCATTGATAAATTCGTGGTGGCAGTGTCGGCCGATGAATGTGGTTCGCAATAATGGCCGCCCAGCGAATGCATGTCTCAGACACGTGATCATTAGGATCCTAGGGAATCAGTCTCTCTAAATCAATCGATCACTAGGTGCAGACCTTTCTCCGACTATTATCAGCCGCTCGATCATACGCCCCCTGCCCCGTGGGGCATTTAATCTCGCACTAACCTGATACCAAACTCTACGTAATCCCCACGCTTCCACTATAACTCCCCCACTGAAAGCTTTCATTCTACCCCCAGGTTCGTTACTATCGCTCAGAGAATCCTCAATGAAAACATCTCGAGCTTCGGCCTTAAACCACGAAGCTCGACCGAGTCGACCTGTTGTGCAGCGAGAGAAGCGAGACAGACGTTAAGAGACGTTCGAATGTACACGTTAACCCCTGCCAGGCAGAAAAGTCTGTATCGTGGGCGCGTAGACGCGAAGCGACCGCGACGTCGGGCGTCGGGAATCCCTGCTTCTCTGTGAGGCGTCTTCCGCAATTAGTCGCTTCTATTCTCGGCCGAGGAAAGCGGGATTTCTGCCGATCGCGGCAGGGAAACGGGAGCGGTCCGTCGCTATTTTCGCGGGGTCCCCAGCCACGTATTGTGGTCCAGTTTTCAACGACGCGTGTATTTTTGACGGCGCCGCAGAAAACCGCGCCGGCCATTCACGGACTCATGGCGCTTCGCTTTCTTCGCCTTTCGTTCCCTTCTTGGCTAGTTCCACGGGATTTCTCCGTTACATCGAACGATTGTTCCTCTCGGGTCTTCATTCCTAGTGACAGTACCTCGGCGAATCACGGCGGCGATTAACCTTTCGTCTTATAACGAGTCAGGCTCGCCTTATGTTTGTTATATAGAAGTACGCGTTGTTTCGTGGTTTCATGTTGACTTTAATTAATCATGGTGTTTAATTAAGGATTAATAATTGCTGCATTTGTTTCTCCTGTCTGAGCTGAATTCCGCGATTTCAACCGCTGGGGGATTGTCAGGCAAGGGAAGAATTGTTTTTAAATAGAATGTATTGCTTCTGAACAAGGAGTGTGTTGCACATCATAAAAACTTGTCGAATGTGATAAAGAAGGCGCTTTCAATGTTGGATGCTAAAAGCTTCTGGCCTCTTTCCATTCGTCGGCGATATCGCGGATGAAAATAGTATTCTACGAGAGTACTGATGGCCTAAGTGAATGGAGCTTTGGCGAATTGAGTGTAGTTCGAAATAACAAGCTCGGGGAATAGAATTATACTTTTTTTTTTGTATGCTCGATTGAAATTGTTGCAGAATCGAGGCGTATTGTTAATAAAACAGTTCGAGTCGGCAAGCTTGCGCCGTATTGCTGGGAATTCTTCGTAAACAACAAATTGCGTAACGAAACACCCGCGGAGCCTTTATATCTGCGTTTCGTTAAAATAAAACTGGACAGACAACGGCTCCATAGCGTGACTATGAATAGAATTCGTGATATTCCCTGGCGATATCGTGGAATAATCTGGTGAAAGGGTAAGGGAGTGTGGGGCAATCGCGGTCAGCGGGCAACGATTGTCAGTATTGTTATTATAAAACGGCATGTCCGAAATGTGCAATTTTTTTTCTTTACGTTCCGCGACATTATTGACTACATGTATTGTCAAATGACCTCGCCTTAATCGTGGCTAAGCGCACTAAGGAAAACAAGCCTTTTTATGTTTTAAATGACGTTAATTTTATATTTTCTGTGCACAACGCAAAAGATAAATACTAATTCCGAAGCTTCTCTTACATTTCAACTTTACGTAAATACAGGTGTACTATAAAGGCGAAGGATTAGAATCAAATTTAATATAAACATATTTAATTTATATATGTAATCTTCAGTTTTATCAATGAAAACGTGTGCCCGCAATGTGATTGCCATTATTCCCCAGTGTAGAATAAACATAACATTCTTCTTAAAAACAATTTTATTCTGTGAGTGGCAAAAATACGCCCTAGAATAACTGGAAAAGCCAATTGGGCTTCCGAAACTTTTGAAAAAAGCAGTGTACAAGTGTATTATTTGCTATCGGCTTGGCCATGATAATGAAACGTGGTTTCGATGCATCTCTTGTGGCCTCTGGGCCCATTCTGAATTTTCTGGATGGGACTCAGCTGATGGTTACACGTGCGAAAAATTTAGCAGCCTCTAGACCGCGAGTGCTCGCAACTTGACCGCTATTACCCGAAGGTGTGGACAATAGCGGTCAAACATATCTTTTGTGTATTTCATAATTTTACTGAATAAATCAATATAATACTAATTATTTTCGTATCCTACAAATAGGTTGATAGATTATAAGGAAATCATTTTCAAGAAATTTTATTACAATTATTGCTTAAATGACCGCCATTACCCCCTTTTACTCTACTTGTCGAGGCTAAGAAATCCGCGTTATTCCATATGAATGTTGCAAACAACGTTCAAAGGTACTTACAAGCAACGGAATAAAGCGAGAATATTAAGAAAGATATTCATTCTGTCCGGAAGACCTCTCCATGTTCGACACTGCATGTTCGAGCCACAAAACTCACACCCGCTGTTCTGTCTTTTCCGAGGGACTCGTGCTTTTTATATTCCTATTATCAGCTCGAGATAATTGACCGTTAGCCGTAAACCCGTACGGCGTTAGCTAATAATTACCGCGATTCTATTGACTCAACAATTCAGTGATTAAGTTCGACCAGGTATTAAGAAAATTAAGTTTGCCACCAAACCTACGAGAGAAGGGCGCGTGACGTAATTTTTACGAGTAAACAAATTCGAGGATCAGTGAACTTGGAGAACGTATATCCCACCTACAATCCCAGACAATAATCATTTATTCCGAATGATCCGCTGGGAATATCTCCACATATATTTCCTATTCATCTGAAACGAGGTGGATATACACAGCAAAGGAACATGAAAGCCTCTTCGCAAGATGTGGAAATTTTAAAGGCGAAAAAAAAAAAGAAAAATAAATCCACCTGCTGAGTAAAGGTCCAGTCTCCCCCTTGAAGCTGATCCTGCTGAAGGTCCTCCTCTGGAAGTTGCTGAGGATGCCGCGCTTCTGTTTCTCGCCGTTGTTCTTGCCGGTCTCGTCCGCCGAGTCCTCGCACACTTTGACCGCGACCGCGACCGCAGGAACAGTCGAGTTCACCAGTAGCTCGTCCAACGGGGTGGCGTTGCTGGTGGCTGTCGAATGATCGTCCAATTCCTCGTCGGTACTTTTCGTGAGTGAACCTTTTTCGGTTATGAGCATTTCGTTGAACGATATTTCGATGCCACCCGTGTCTCTTCCTTCGCCCGCCGTATTTATAGACCCCCCGTGGCGACCGTGACGGGCGAACCGGCGAGCAGCGGCGTCTTATCGTGTCGCGCCATTCGGCTGAAATCCGCTTCCTGTTCCCTACGATCCACCGCGATTCCTCAGTGTCGATGAACGAGCAGCGATGCTCCGCGAAACGTGGCCCGAGCAGATTCCGCCGCTTCTAATCGGGCCCCTCGACCGACTCGGCCGGCCGTAAATCCGACGCGAGATTCGAACGGTCCGGCACGCGCTTACTCCTCAAGCGCTTGGTCGCCCGAACGCCGCGCACGGACGTCACTCGAATTTACGATTTCCCACGAGACGATCCGCCACTTACGGTTCCTTGATCTCACGGATTTAGCCGCGGCGCGGCCCCTTTGTTCCGGTTTACTCGGCTCTTGCTTGCCGATCGCTGCCGTGACTTTCTATCGGTGGCCCCTTGGTAGCGGGAACGGGTTCAAGGTCACCGGGGCCCATCCACGGGCGCCGCTAAGCGTCTCGATTAACCACCGAATTACGCGGGACCGCGATCAAACGATCGACGGTCGCTCGCGATGCAAACGAGCCAGCTTGGGATTCACGCGTGCGTTCCAAGTTCCACGGCCACGTTCACGCCACCACGAAACGCCCGCGCGCTTTCTCGCGCAAATGCGCATTCTATCGCGTTCTATATATTTATTTCCCGCGCCGTTTCGTCATTCTTATCAGTCGCCCGGTATGGTCGCGCGATTAACGCGGTTTCCGCAACCCGTGGCGACGAGATCCCCGCTCGGTGCGTGGAGCTTCCTTCTCAAAGATCTTCAGACCTTCTTCCTCCTCCTTCGCTACAATTATCCTCCTTTTCACAAATGATCCGCAACCATCCTTCGTCCCTCTCCGTCTACCAACCTCCACTCGGAAGAAATTCTCAGTCCCCTCGTTCGCCGCGCGAAACGAATCCGTGTCACTTTCTCGATCCGCAGGTCCTGCGTCCTCGCCTCCTCGAACTCGGTCCACCAGGAACGCCGCTGTTCCCCGTTCGTCACGAGCCTCTCAGCCAGCACGGTGCAGCACGGCGCTCGTGCGGGCGTGTTTGTCCGTATCGCGGCGTTTCCGTCCGCGGTTTGCACGCTATTTCCACCAGCGGGGCACACGGGGCCGCGCGATCCTCCTCGTTGCGGGTATCATTCATAATTCACCCGTCTCTCCGCACCTCCGTCTCTCCGCCCGTTCGCGTACATACGTATCACTCTGCTAGCCGCGCGCGTGCACCCACGACGCGACTATGCGACCTGTCCACCTTCCTCGTTGCATAAGAACTCGGCTGGCTGGCGTGCCGGGGCCCGTCACGTTCCTTCCTCGCCGTTCCAGTCGTGTGTCCACGCGGCGTCAGGCCCCCCCGGCGGTCCCAGGGGCTGGTGCACGGTCCTCCGGATCCTCGGGATCCTCGGGCTCCACTCTAGACTCGTCGCCGCTTCGAGGCCGGCGAAAACTCGCTCGGAACCTGTCAACGGGAGAACCACTTCTGAGATTGCGTGCGCCGCGGCATAAGCGAAAATAATCCACGCACACGGCCGCCGGCCTCTACACACCCGCACGGGAATGGCGGCCAGCGTAGGTGCACGTGGCCACGTGGGCGTGTGCGCGGTGTTTACGCCGGTGTCGGTTGCCCCGTACGTGTGTCCGTGTCCAAGGAACATGTGGGGACATGCGGAGAAGTGGACGTGTGTGCGGGAAAACGTGGCACACGGACGCGATGGAAATGGACTTTTGCGTACGTGTCAAGGAGCGGACGGCGTGAGTGTGTGCGCGGCGGCAGCAGAAACAGTTGACATGTGGGCAGGGGCGAAGATAAGATTATGCCGCGCCATTGTAGGGCACCGTGCTTTTCGACACCAAACATTTTATTGCAATAACGGGTGATACCATTTCCCGCTGCTCCCTGAATTTTCCTCGTCGTGCTCGCTTTGTTCGAGTAATGCTCGAGGGATTTTTGGGAAGCTTGGTTTCACTGGGGGACTGGGAAGTAGTAAATGATTGCTGTTTTGTGTTGGAGGCGGCTGTCGATGTTTCAGCCGAATATTCGCGAGGGAAGATGTGGATATTATTAGAATCGTGAAATAAGCTCTTCAAGTTCTTGGTCGCGGGACAATTTCGATCTTTTTATGCGCATGCGAGCGACAATAATTGCCGTTTTATCGTTAACAATCTACATAGCCACGTATGTCATTACCGCTGTGACGTCGTCGAGGAAGGCCAAGAGAGTATTCTAGGAAGTGTGACAAAAACTGTCGACTATTTTAAACAATTAGCTTCATCAGCTTATTCCTATATGGGCGCTTTCTATGTTGCATTACATCTTTTGTCATTATCTTTACTCTTGAGGTCCCACTGTACCGTTAATTAAAATAGTACTTGTACTTGTAATAGTCTCGAAAACACATCTGGAACAGGAAATCGTTTAGAAGCTTGACGATGGTCCTTAGCGATGCCGCGTATGATATCGATTTATGCACGATCACGATCGAACGATTTCTTCTTTTTTTTTTTTGTCTTGTTGAAACCTTTCCGCTTTGATTTATATGTTACTGGGCAGCATAAGTAGAGAAACGAAAGGTATGTTCCTTCTCGATCGCCAACACGCCCCATACGTGTCACACATTCTCTCGGCTAGCGTAAGCGGCACAAGTGGCTTTATACATATGTATGCAATGTAAATAAGCGAGCGTGTAATGTAAACCGTGCGCAGAAATACGCGCGAACGCGCGATCATCGGGACGCTGTGGGACAAGCAGCGTCGAAACGCCTCGCTGAAAGCTCCTGTCCGTGGCTGCATACCTGTTTTTTAATTAGTCCCCGTTAAAATGCGTGAAAGTCTCGGCCTGTTGCAAACCAGAGGCGAGCAAGGCGATCAAAACACTTTGCGCAACGGTGGAAATTCAGACGAGGTAAACGCACAAAGTTGCGCCTTCTTGCGTCGTTCCACTCGCTTCGCGAACTTTGGTAAAATCAAGTTCGTTTCGTAAATTTTTTCTGCAAAGACGTTTGGGATTTTTAATTTAGGGAGATATTCGGTGCTGATGTGGGTGAGTTATTTGTTAGAGGAATGAATCTAAGTTTGCGTTCTGATGCAGCAAGCAGAAGGGTTGATTAAATCTAAAGACGAGAAATATATCTACTTTTTCCAAAGGAATGAAAATTTCGTAAAAATTCCTTCAAGTTCGCGCTCTTAGAAGTTACATTAAAATTAATAAGCATTTTTAACTAGTTATCTTCCCCCAAATAAGAAATTAAAACGAAAGATTTAAAAAGCAACAAAAAGACTAATCAATTACGATTTAGAACCCAGTGAACGTTTTCCTTTTATTATTACAAATTAGTGGGCATATTCAAAGTTTAAATGCTTCCGTGTAAGTGGCGCCACCTGGGTAAGAGGCGCGAAGCACAGAGCCGACGCCATGTTAGTTTTAAATTCGACGCTACGCGAGCGGTCTCGCGTCGAGATTCGAAAGAAATTTTATTGAGAGTAAAACGTGTTTGAGTACATATAAAAAGTTTATAAAGTGTTTTCTGTGACCTCGAAGAATCAAACGACGAACGCGTAGAAAACACAGCATTCACGATCAACTCATATCGGTATTGAAATTTTCTGTACTATATCTGTAGTCGTAGAAAGCGTGGCTTCACTTCCGTTTCGATCTATTTCGATTGCACAATACTTGGAAAGTGTTCAAAAATGTAAATTCAATGTTAACGAGTACGTGTTAATCGTTATACTTTATTATACAAAATTCGGTTGCCATCTAATGTACATATATACAGTGGTTTATATACAGAATCGCCCTTTTTGTTACTTAATGATATTTCTACACCTAAGTTCCATCGAGAGGAATGCTTTCATGTTGGGGTCTTGTACCTTCTCTATGATTAACTTTTGCACGTCCACGTCGCTCTTCTGTATGGCAGCACTCAGTTTGTCCGCGTATTGAATCCACACGCAATTCGTGCACCCCGACATGCAACAGTTCGTGGGTTCTGTTAGCTCGTCTATAGAGCTGGTATCCTCGGGCTCGTTTCTATCGATACCCTTCTCGGATGATAAAACGCTCCACGTACCACGGATGCATCGTTTATACGTGGAATATATTTCACGGCAATTGCACGATTGCTTTCTCGCAATTAAAAGGGACGATCGAACTATATTCATCTTTGTCCTCTTTGCTCTTTGCGGATGCACCTGATTGTCGAGAAAAGTGATTTCGCATGTAGGAACAGAACCTTGCGAAGTTTGTTGACGTCAGTGCTCGCCCCATGCACTGCGACCTTTTGATACAGTAAACAATCAAACGAACGTACGGATCAGGCACACAGATGTTTTATAAACGCTCGGAGATTGTTTTCTAACCTCCTTATTTCACTGCAAATATGCCTCTGCAGTAATTTCTAGATGTCTCTGGTCGCGATGCATTTGACAAGCATATGTATACAGTTGTTATACAATTCAAATGATTTCTAACTTTACCACCTATTTTGGCGCATTGTGATTAATATGTGTATATAGAAGGTGCCTATTAATTACTGAATCATTAAAGCTACCACGGTCGATCGTCATTGTGGCGCTTCCTGTCGTGTTTAAATTCTTGGCTCGCGTTGTTTTTCGCGCGCTTTCAGTGCGACTGAAAATTTGTCAATACAAAGCTTCGGTATTCACTTTTAATAGTTTTAGTCGTTTCGAAGTGGTTGTTCTCGAATACATACGTCGATTGTATTATCTGAAGTATAGTTCCTCAAGATCCGGTTTTAAACATGCGACATTAACGCGCGTCATACCTGCTGTTCAGCAGACGACGCCGTCGACCACGTGAGAGTCGCGTCTCGTTGTTTATTGCTAAAAAATGGGTCGAAAAATTCCGGGGAAAAAGCATCGGGGTATAAAAGATCCTTTCAAGCAACAGGCGAGGCGACAGGCAGAGTGAGTAATGGATTAAATAAGGCTTCCTCGAGTTATTTACATAGGTTAGCACCTCGGGTTTTGTAGGTTAGAAACGAAGATAAACGCACCTCCGAAGGATGTGGACGAGCAAGCTGTGCCGCGAAGTTTGGAGAGGGTGGTGAAGCTAAAGGAGGCAATAAAGTTGGGAAAGATAGCTAAAATAAAGAAACAGAAAAGCAAGAGTGCACTGATATCCGTGGGGGGGCAGAACCCCAGACCTCCGCATCCAAAAGCCAAGCCGGAGAAAGTGGTTCCCATATTTCAGCAGAGGCCTGGGGAAAGCGAGCAACAGTTCCTGCACAGGGTCGACAGGGAGACGCATGCTTTCGTCAACGAAACTACGTTCGAGAAGAAGTATGGGGTGCAGGTGAAGCGCGACCCAGAAACTGGGCACATTCAGGGACTGACGAAATGCAGCATAAGTGAATTAGATAAGATTGAGATGCTAAGAGCGAAGCATAAAAACATTAGAAAGAAGAAGAAGAAAAAGAAGAACGCCGATGAGATTAGATTGACAAAAAGTCAGAAAAGGAAGGAGAAATTGAGGGTGAAAAAGGAAAAGAGGGAGCAGGACGGTGTGGACGAGTTTGAGAATTTTAAAGATCAGGTCGAATTCGGCGAGATTGTTCACGAACCACCTCAATTAACGACTAGGCCAAAGGTGGCTGAGAGCACGAGTACCTCAAAGGTGCATATACTCGTGATGCCCTTCGGTGTTTTCTCGCACACCGACGTTAATGAGAAAAATTCCTTTTTCTGTTACAGCCTGGCGAGAAGGATCTGTTGCTGCATTCGTTGCTGGGAAAGAGCGAGGGGCCAAAAATGGATTCCGGAAAAGCAGCGTCCGTAGACAGATCAGGCAAACGTAAGAATTTGCCGGTCGGAGAAAGAAGGCAGCTGGAAAGAGATCAAAGCGATGTCATAGCAGCCTACAAAAGAATGAAAGCAGAGCGATCTGCAGGCGCTAATGGCTAGGGTACGTACACAATCAGCGATCATGAAATGTATACTTTTTTTTTACGTAAATTGTTTCTCCTCTTGTGTCGACACGGACGCTATGGATGATTTTGTTGTAATCGCGAGGTTGATCATTTTTGTTTAATAAAATGTACAATTTTTTGATCATAGGAAATTTGTATGTATTTTTCAAACTAAACATCACATTCTTCTTCTCGTACAATTAGAGGGTTAACATGAAAATAGATATATTGAAGTGTTTTCTGTGCACGACACGTATAGGTACTAGTAGTCTTTAGATGTGGTAGCAAGGATTCGTCGCTAACAATAAAATAGACAAAATAAAAGAACTTCTAACAAGTATCGCGTCGAATCGATCAAAATTCTCTTAGCACCGGTGCAATACGCTTCGGATAGAATTTAGCTTCTGCAGCTGCCTCTTAGCGTTTCCAACATTCATTCTACCCAGTCGTCCATACGAATGGTTCCAATCTCTCCTCGATAGGTAAAAGATTATTCAGCGTTTCCAGACTCTCTAACGTCTGATTGAGAAGGGAATGACACTTAGTCAGTTGCTTACTAAGCTCCTGCACTTTGTTCAGTTGCTCGGCGAATTTAGCAAACTTCTTTTGCCTTTCAACCGCCAAATTGAGGATCTTTGTCACCTCCGGCTCACTATTTATACATAGAGTAGCTTGCTCCCCCGCGATCATTTGAGCGTTGGTATTAAGATGGTGTTGGTAGCGTGCGCATAAATTGAACAGACCGATGGGATCCAGTCTCTCCAGCACTTCTGGATCCCTGACGCCTGGAGGTAAATTCAGAGTGCCACGCATAATTGGCAGAAACATCGGGATACTTTGTAGTTTCACCAGATCAGGATCCCTCTCCGCTGTGGGATCGGCTGCAGCCGATTTCACAACGACTATGCTGTGAATCTTATCGGAGGTAGTTTTCCTGTGACCAATAGTTATAATTATATAAAGATAATACATGTATTGTAGCGGGAGAAGTCGGTAAGAATCGTATTAGCGTATTACCTGTAGCTACTGGAACTTAAGCTATTTTTACGCCTCGATATATCTTGAGCTCCCAAACTCTTCCCTCTGTATAACTGAGACTGCTTATTAGTCATCTTCGGTGAATCCCCGATAGGTCTGTTTACAGTGTAGGATATATATGGTAGATCGGAATCCGAACAAATGCTGGCGCCGGGACTAGTACATCTCGGTGGCGTGTCTTCTGGCACCCTTTCCCTGTTCGGCACACTTTTACCACGTCTAAGAGGTGTGGTTCTTGCCCTGCTGGCGTTAGCATTCTGTGTACCGCCCTGAGAACTCTGCTCCGATCCCATCCTGTCCGATTTTGTAAATAATCCTTGGAAACGTCCCTCGAGGTTTATACTAATGTATGTACACTCTTGTTTTCTTAATGGTCTATGATAATCTCATTTGCTTTACCACCGAAAACGTTTGTTTGAGGGGTATTAATGCAATTAAAGGTTTCGTATAAATACTCGGACTAATTATATAAATACTTTATAGTTAATTAACACCTAGAAATAATTGTCATGTTAGATTTAAGGCCATCTGACGTTGCCCCTTTGCGCGTAACGTTTCAATCAATGATTCGTTAAAAGTGTCCATTTTCGTTCATTTTGCTATTAAATAGGTATATAGTAATCAATAGTTGGAATGTTGATCGTTTCCAAGCATCTTGGAGGCCGCCTTCTTCCTCGTTCACGTTGCCACAAAACTGTACCCCTCGAAAACAGTAACAGTATCAACGCTCGCGATTACAGAATTCCCCCGAAATCGGTTCTCAGTCTCTGTTGTCAAAAAGTCATTTCCCTCTTCGTCATCGACTGTTCGCGTCGCTAGAATGCGTGTTCGCGTATGAGTCCGTTCCTACGACGGGAACACCATCTGTTGAAATCGATTTCGAAGTTGGACACAGAAGGGCGCGTTTTCGCTCGATAACACAATTTCCTGAAGTCATTTTTCAGTAGAAATTTTCTACAGAAATCACTCTCTCACTCCGCAGAAAAGAACGATCACTCAGAAATTGTAGCGTTCTCCAGATTTAAGATTTAAGGCTTTGGACAACTTACCATGACCTGTATTTATTTTCAAAAGTCTGTTTCTTTTATTCAAAACATACTTGCATCTTCGAAGTTGATTGTCAGGTCGTCGCTAAAAATACATACACGGCAGACGTTTTATTATCGTTCGAGCGGCGGATACATAAATTGTTACTCCGATGACACAGTTGACCGGTGATTTTATCAGAAGCATTTTTGTATTTTAACCACGCGCTGGTTAAATCTCTGATAACGGCTTAACAGTTGTGCAGCGTTGTACCGTGGCAGATAATCGTTTTTTCGTAAATGTTTTTTATCTTGGCGTGGCGATAAGCAGCTTCCTATTTTGTACTCCTTTATTACCGAAAAGACCATGTCATTAGCATATCCGTGGAAGTAGGCTCAACATGCAGCAACTGCAAAACAAGGTTGAAAAATAATTTCTCTACGTGCCTTGCAGTGGCCATAATTAATAACTCAGGTAATAATTCCAGCGTTCTAACGAGATATAATTTGAATATACTCAAAGATTCCTTTCACCATTTACATATTTCATTAAACAACACAACGTGCTCCCTCTGGTATGATCCATGGTAAGGTAAATGTCCCAATACCTGGACACGTCCCAGTACTTGAACACCAGTCCAAATAATACTGATTATTACATTTAATATTCACTTTATCCATAAAATAACTATTTTATTCAATTACTCAAATATTTAATAAAATATATTCATATACATATTTTTCTTAGTAAACTTGTAACACTCGTGATAAAAATAATTTTTCTCGAACTCTCCAGTTTACACCATTTTAGTAATGCATAACCTTAAAATTAGTCATTCAATAATAGATTCTTTTTCTTAAATTTGTTTATTGATTTGAATAAATTACTTATACAGAAGAAATATGCCAAAAGAAAAAACTATTGTGTTGTTGTTTTTTTTTTTAGTTTTTTTTTATTTAATTTCCCTAGAAAACATCAAAATTTCATCATGTGTCCAGGTGATGGAACAGTAAAATCGGGACACCGGGGCATACTAGTTTAGCTGTCCAGGAATTGGGCCATTGTAAGGACTATGAATTTTCAATATTTTACAAAATTATTCAATCCTACGATATGTGGTTTTTTTTTTAATGACAAAGTACACACGATGCTCCATGTAATTGCAAAATCGTTTTTATATAAATCGATTTGTATAACTGAAAAATTCTGAAACGTGTGTCCGCCGTACCTTAAATGTCCAGGTATTGGGACATTTGCCTTATCCACTTTTGGGTCCGCTTCAAGCCTTAACAATCTCTCCCTACCCAACAACAATACTTCTGTCATCGTTCACGCGTGAAATATTCTTTCGATCAGCGCCACACGCGCCCCAACAGTGAACTCTCATTCTTTTTTGACTTTCGATTCGCTGGCGTATTTGATCCCCCCGCTTTCGACGGGCCTCGCGTGACCATTTTCCGCGGCAAACATCGGGCTGTCAGGAGCCATTTAGAAAGCGGTCAACTTGTGAAAACTGAATCGGTCGGGTCGCACGAAACCGGCGTGCTAACGATACGTCCGCGAGAAATGATTATTAAAACGGGCGGGGAAGCAATCGGAAGCGAAATTACACCGGGACACAGAGATTTCTATCTGTCGCGACACGCTTCACGTTTCATCGCCAGTTTTACCGTCGTCGCTTCCTCCGCATCGTTTCCCGTGATTTTTAACGAGCGCTCGTTACAACCAACTTTCTAACGCATCGACGTATCCGAGCATTATCTTCACGGTCCGCGTGGCAACGATAGAAACCGGCTCCGGCCGTTCCTTATCGACGTCGAATTCGGAACGGTGGAGCATGATTCTCTAAATACGGGGCCCGCAGCTTAACTTCCCGCCTGATTTTTGGCCCGGGGGAAGAGGAAATTCGGGGATCCATTTCGGGGGATGTGGATTCAATTCCCGAGTGGTCCTCGGTGGCAGAAAAGAAAATCATCAAATGGACGTACGAAAATTGGCGTACGAACTGTTTCAGTGGAGGTGATGACTTTGGAATATCAGGTCACCTATTTTGTAAACGTGGGTGACTTATGTTCAGAGTGATCTATACGTGATCTAGCTTCAATATCTGAATCTCCAGGCTCATCGATTCACGTTTCATCATATTCCTTTCACTAAACATTTGGGTTTTCCTTGAGATCGATATCCTGATGCCACCTGCTATCACTTGAAAATGATTCCCTCGATACTTGCACGAATGTTCCCACAATTATCGAGGCTTTGCTCTACGCGAAGCATCACAGCCCCGAAAATGAAGTTCAGCCAACCTATGCTCCATTCGTTCCAGCAAGTATTATTCATAATCTTTAGATATGACTCTTGATATAAACCATCGAATGCAACGACATTGTTCAATTTAATAGAAGAGCCTGATACGCAAGCGAAGGGGAGTATTGCAGCAGAACTTACGTTAATAAGAGCCACGAGGCGAATATGCATGCATGAGCCTGCCGATGTCTCGCGCAGGTTGGTCGAGTCTCGCACGGATTCCAATATTCGCCAGGACTCGAGAGCTCGCATAGTTATGACCAGACGAAGCCAGATGGAATTCTCGAAAATCTCCTGTCTAGTTTTTTAATCTCTGGCGCAGCAAGGGCGAAGGAAAAAATACTTGACTGATACTTTCGTGGCCTCGCGATATCCTCGTGAATAATTCAGCGCGGAATTTCGGTCCGCTTCGCGGAATTTTTGCGGCGGGAGGCGCGGCTGAAAAGTCGCAATTTTTCGCGCTTGTTACGCTGGTGCTTGCAACCCGACGCGTGGAATGAGTCTAGTTGCTACAATTAAATATACAGGCCGATTCAATTGGAATCAAATAGTCGCCGAAACGATCGTTATGATCGCTGCCCTAAAAAAAGTGGGTGAGTTGGTGTTGATAGGAGTAAATGGTGTCTAGCAGTAATCAAATTATACTTTTATTTGTATTGTCGTGTTTTACAAATAAAATTTCTGGAAAATCCTGTTTCTGCGTTCTTTCTTCACACACCTCGTCGTGCAGCCGGAAGCCATGCGTGCAGCAACGGCATTGCCCGCGACGGGAAACGCAATTTGCTCGTTTCAGCAACGTCGGGAACGGTGTTTAAACCCGAAACGGACGTGTTCATTACCAGAATTCTAATCGTGATAATCGGTGCTCAGGTTCTAATTTTTCCCCCTCAATCTCAATTTGTTTTCGCAAACACGCCGCAACTATTTCCACCCCCGGCGTATGGGGTTTAATTATTCATGGAACGGCATGAATTTAAATAAAACGACCGTCGTGTTTATCGTCGCAATTTCGCGCGATGATGTTCGAAGTGATATCGTCGATCCTGCGTTAGTAGGTATCATGAACGTTACTTATGTTGTTACTACCAAGGGATCTTTTTGAATGTAATCTTTTTCATGTGTCATTACATGTAGGTGATTGTTCTATTCACGTTCTTCATAAAGAGCACTCATTGAACTTACTCTGTGAATTGTGTGAGAAAAAACACGAACTACCTTCTTTACACAGAAAGACTCAGGTCATTGAAAAAAAATCCTACGCAGTTATACTTCCTTGGTGTGTACCGAGCCACGTGGTACTAACTCAGGGCTGATATCTTCATGGCGATACTCTATCTCACAAGTGTTTTTTCCCAATGAAATTTTGCCACGGAATTAAAAAGGCTCATTAAAATTTCGCGGAACCCCCAACCTCAATAGCTTTTCTTTTTTGTAAACAGTGCGCCGACGATCCCGCGCCGTTTCAAAATTCGCGGTCAAGTGTATCTTTTTCGTTGAGTAATTTACAAATTAATTTAATATTTAACTTCCATTGTGAGACAACTTTTCACGGAACACCAACTGGCCAACGCCGACTCTATCTTGTAAGAAGCGCTTCCCACCCTATTTACGTACCCCCTTCGAAAATGTCGATCGTATCGTCGGATATCCATGGACGATAACCCACTAATGATCATTTACACAATGCCCAGCTGCACGGATCGGAATTTGCATACCGTGGATGTTAACCGATCCCCGAATGTCGTTGCGTACAAATTACTTTAATACACACGTGGCTTATCGCGTCCTCGTAAACGCGTTTCACGTGTCGCCGAGCAATTTTCCGCGGAACGATTCTCGATCGAGGAAACTACTACTCGGCCACATTCTCCAACCTTTTCTCCTCTATACGCCCAACTGATACGCCAAACACCGTCCTTCAACTTACTGATTAATTTATATATAACGCGCGAGCACGGAAAACGAGTTTTGGAAGAGTCTCATTTCTCGATTCGCGGTCCCCAGATCCGCGAGTCTGAATAAACAATCCGGTTTCAAGGCGAATTCTTCTTTTTCCCCTGCTTGACACAGCGGTTTAAATTGTTCACTGGCGCAACGTTATTATACTACGTATTATTGTAGGAGGGGTATTGAGAGGAATACTTCGCATATAATAGTCTTTAAGTGTTTATTAACTGAATAACGAAAGAAGGTAATGGTAATAGATAGAGGGCAACCTCACGGATTTTGACGACCGTGAAATATGTTGTCAAGGACGTCATTCTGAACAACTTTTTCCTCTAAACTTTTTGGCGGTCGACCTTCGTTTTCGAGATATTCGCAAAATTATGTTGCTACCACTACATTAAATCCGATCTGTACGTGCATGATGCGGCAGCGTACGCGTCAACACGAGACCATAGGCAGGCAACGTATATACAGGGTAAACTAAAAGGTTCGAGTTAACCAATTCCACGGTAGACCCGAGGTGGTCGGTCGCCAGGGGGATTTGTTATAGTTTTGGCCGTCTCACGGCGCATAAGCATTTCGAGTTTATCACTTAAAAGAATATTTCTTTCTTAATAATTGAACTTGAGACGCACCGTCCGCCGTCTCACGGAGCCTACGCACCGTGGATTCAAAGGACCCTAAAATCAAAATTTATCTACTTTTTTTGCAAATATCTCGAAACCTACGGCTAGGCGACAGTAACATATATAGAGAAAAGTTGTTGAAAATGACGTCCTTGGCACCATATTTCAAGGTAATTGAAATTGGGGGTGGTTCCTCTAGTGTGAATATTTACCAAAGATTTTTGCAATTATCTCGCAAACTAAGGTCGACCGCCAAAAAGTTTAGAGGAAAAAGTTGTTCAGAATGACGTCCTTGGCAACATATTTCAAGGTCGTCAAAATCCGTGAGGTTGCCCTCTATCTATACCATTACCCGAAAGAATAATAGAAGTGTATATACGTAAATAATGATGATAGAACGTGTCAACACCAATGTCTCGCGACGATCTCTGTTGTTTCTCCTTCCAAAAGTCGCGCAGCCACTTCTCCGTACTCGGAAGCGCGCGACAACACTGAACGCCCAATATCGCAGTTCCGAGACTTTCGACCAACGGGGAAAACATCGTCACGCTGCGCATTTATTTAACATTGCCGCGCGTGACCGAGTTAATATTGGACTGCCGCGGCTCTACGATATTTCGTTGCTGACTCAATGGATCTCCGCCTCGTATTCCCATTCGTTCATAGGTACCAACACTCACAAGTTTCAAGCCTAAGTAGCTGTATACATCTACATATACATACCTGGAATTACGGCGTGTGTTAGCTAATAACGTTCAAATTTTCGAGTCGAAGAAACTGTGAAGTATACCAGATGCCATGCAACACCGTCCCGCAAGTTCGGCGTTATATCAGTCCCCTGGAATTCCAAGGGTCGGCCAACTACCCGAAGCGATTCGATCTCGGGCGATACAGCGCGACATGCTGCCTGACGAGCAGGCCGAAACGAATAAAAATGTCGGGTCAAGGCGAGTCCTTGTTGGCCGTGGTTGACACAGCGTTCTATCTAAATGGATCGTCAGCTCCTGGAGGCCCTGGTCTTTTCAAAGTAGGCCAAAAGAGTGGCCGCCGTTGCTCCCTTGGTAGTCACTATCTCCAGATAAAAATCGCCGTGAGAGGACGCATTGAGGGAGGCCAGTGGGCCCCGACAATGCGTGACGGGGACGAGGCGATGGACGTGCACGTGGATGGAAAGAGGAGAAGCTTGGTTGGCGCGCGGCGGAGGCTCGGGGCGGGGCGGGGGGGGGGGGGAGGGGGAGGGGGTGTAAAAGCGGCATTAAATTTGAATTGCTCGTATCCCAGCGCGCCTAGCTGCGAAACTTTAAGAGGCGGTGTCATCAAAAAATGGAGAGGCGACGACGTTTCGTCGTAAAAAGACGGCCGCGATGCGTATCCCCCTTTTCCTTCGTCTCCTATGCGAGAGATTACACCGCGGAACGTGATTCTGCCGCGACTATCAGCCCCGGAGCCAGATCGGGATCACGATTTTATTCCTGTCCCCGTTCAGTCCGCATCCTTCTTTTTATTCCTTCCGCTCGTTGTTGCTGGATTGAACTGGCACACGCGCCTGTTTATCCATTTCTGTGAAGCGATCGGGAATATCTACACTGGGTACCTAATTGAAAGAATTTGTTGAGGGATCGTTTGGCGTTTTAAAAATATTTCTATTTCTGTATTTAAAAAATTGGGATCATTGAAGAGGAGGGGATTGAGTGATACGCGTCTTGTGGTGGATTCGGTGTGTTTTTTTTTGTAGATATTTAACTGAAGGACTCTAATTTCCTCGATGTGAATGTGAATGTGAAATCCCGCGAATTTTGTTGGATTCTTTCGCTTGGCGTGGTAAGAGCGTATCATCTGTGCAAACATATGTTTATCGCGAAGAAATTGCGCGATCGTGTTAATTTCATTTCGCCTCATTGTGCACAATCGTCCTTGGGTGCTTCATTCGAGAGGGTTGATTCGATGTACCAACAGCCGTCCCAATTTAATCGTCGTGAATATTGTACGCGATGGATAGTGATAAATTCTGCTGATGTTGGTTTTATGGATAAAAAAAGGGTTCAGTGTTTAATGACTTTAATGATTCGTTCGTCGGCGTCAGGCATCCGTGGACCAGCAATATTATAACACGTGTAAAGGTACCACGTAATGCCTCTTTGCATTTTACTTGCAGGTGTGACTAATAATAATAAATTGTTAATCACTCTTCTTCGCGTCATTCGAAAATAAATTTTCCGCTGTGTACTTGGAGATGAGACGATTGCTAATGACGAGCGGAATTCGCGTTATAATTTTCGCAAAAAGTTCCAGAAGGTAATCGAGTGCTGGCAAGGGAATAAGGCGAGGGAATAATAATTTCTGAAAGATTAGATCGCGGTAAAATTCGCGAACCTTATGCGGAACGAGTGTACAGAAGTACGTGGCTCCTAGAAAATGTTCCGAGCGATTCGCGGCGAGATGCGAATCTTGATCGCTGCTTGGTATGCAGGCTACTTTGAGCAAACATCGAAATTTCGTCGAAGCAGTCGCAAAATTTGGACGCTTAGGGCTGTTTGCTTGGCAGATCAGCATAAAAATCTGTGGTTCGTGCCCAGTTGCACCGGTTTCCCTTCGCGCCACCCTATTGTCGCATTCTGAACGGTGCCTAATCGAGTTGCTTTATTCTTTTCAATTATGAACATCATTCCATCAGAATAAATATTGCAGAACGCCTGACTTGAAGCACACACACCCTTCGTTGCTTTAGAATACCAAAATGTAGCGATTTTTGGACTTAAGGGGTTACATATTTTTGACAGGTCGTAAGATAGGGGTAGTTTTATGATTTTTTTTTCATATAAAAAATGTTATATTTAAAAATCAAGACATACACCTTTTTTGTATATAAATTAATCCGTATTTTCTTCAAAAAGAAATCATGTCAAATCAGCCCCTTCTCCCAAGGCAAAGATATGCGACCCCTTAATCGCTGTGAAATTTATTAAGAAAGAATACCTGCATAACGAAATATTTTAGTGGAGTTATAAATTCGTTTTTGTTTGCAACAATCTAAGAGGAATTTGACCAAGGTTATTCATATTTTGAATTTGTAGGAGCAGTATATAATACGAAGCTCCATCGACTTGAATTGCTTTTGGTAAACAGACCTATCGTAAGGTCAAACTCGACCACGATCCGTCAAGCCACCGTCGTGCTTCACTATCGACATCCTTCTCCAACTTGCTCGTTTCAGGATAAAATCTCGGTGAACGTCAGCACTCTGCTTTGAAAAATGATTTGAACCGGTGGCACGGAATGGGAGGAAAGTAAGAAGTCATCTCGATCGCAAGAAACCGTGCCATTTCTCCCCGATCGGGGCACATTTCTCTCCGCTAACGCGAGCCCTTGATAACAGTCTTGCACATCAGAAATCCACTGTTGGGAAGAAATATAGTGGTTATGCTTGCATCAGTTTCCTCTCGAAGCCATTGCGAAACTCCATAGGTACTCTAACAATTCCAACACCTAATGGAGTTCCAACACCGCTTCACAGTAAGTGATCTCCAATTGACACGGAGCAATTAAACCTGGCAACTCCTTTAAATTTGTACTGGGTACCTAGATACCTACAGAATCCGCTGCCTCGCACACTTCTCTACCAGTCCTGATAGTTCCTATTTAAGGAGTAATGACACTTTAGAGCCCGGAAAGGCAGCTTGATTTTGAGAATTTTTTTATGCGAGGATAGTGAATGGAATGCAAACTCTGTTCGAAGGGCTTTATTGTACATACCTTGTAGTATGATCACAATTTTTAAAAAAAAATTTGATACAAAATGGCGGCGTCACAGCTCAACAAAAGAAGCTTCTTCTGAAAAACAGTGTTTCGTGGCCGGAAAGATTTCTCCTTCAATTTTTGACCTAGAACAAAGAACCAAAAATTTTTAAGTTCCATATAAGATTATCTCGGGAAGTACACGATGAGATTAAAAAATATTGATTTTTTGTAAGAACGGTGTGTCAATATTCTTACTACATCTGTTTGCACAGCGCTGCTCCACAATTGCAGTTAACGCGAAACATTGCGAATCCGTGCGATTCGCGCGTAACACGTGGAGTATAAATCATGGAGGCTTCACAGACTAGGAAGAAATGGGAGACGAAGTGTCTCGATCGCGGTGCACGTGGACTTTAATAGCCCGAGCGTAATTGAATTTGCAACCGTACACCGACTAAACCCAATCGTTGCACGTTCCTTTGTGCAGCTCTATGCACTGGTGCATCGAAGTTGAGACGGACACTAGAGTGAAGCGATGTAGAGGATGGCCTGTACGTGTCTTGTCTTGGCCCGATCTTCCCTCGGGGTCAAGTCGTTTGCATTTACTGCCAGCATCCCTGGCTCTCGAGCTGCCTCTCCATCGGTCAGAGTCATCATCGCGTTTCGGTTATCGACGTCGGCTTCGTTGCTTTGTCACAACCCCGTCACTTAGTAGTAATTACGCGAACGAATCTCTACCATCGATCGCCACCTCTGTCAGGAGCCGATGGAAATTGCCAGGTTGAATCGATTCATGCGCAGCCACTGGCCTTCATCTTCTTGGGAATAGTTGGGACGTTGGATTGGATAGAAGGGTGCTTCTGGTATTATTGTTATTTCTGGGTGGATGAGTTGGGTCTGAATTAGCTTCTGAAGGAGACTCGTGGGTTTTTTCGGATGTTTGTGGTTGGGAATGGAACTGGCTTTCTGGCTTCTTCATTGAAATTAACACGTTCGCTACTATCGTGGGGCGGAGAAAAACGGACGTCACAGACCACGCGTTTTCTTTTGCAATTTTGCACGATATACCGCAGATATTCTTTTATACACGCGTAAAGTGTGATAAACAGGAAAAATGTGCTTCCCATAATGAATCAACGTGTCACACATATTTGCGTATGTTACGCGCGGTAGCGAACGTGTTAAAGATTCTAATTACAGAGATGAGTGATGTAATTCCTCGATTTTAATATGGTAATTTTACATGTTTCATTTAATGCCTCAACTTTCCTGAAATTCTGGCTTCTTATTAATATTTCCTGCCCATCAAATTCTTTATTTCTTCCTTCAGAGAAACACGTGAGTGTACCCGAAAGTAATATCGAGAAGAAACTGTATACCGCTAATATACACGTCACCGTCAAGAACTATTTCCAGATGCGCGCGGAATTGCATCTGACGTTCCAAGTGGCGGGGCGGTGCAATCGAGGCGACTTGTTTATTCGCTCTCCCGCGAATTTTCAAACGATCCCCTTTCGTTTAAAAAATAAACTCAAATTCCCGAATCCTTGTGGCGTTATCCGAAATCCACGGAAACGTCTAACAAATCTCTATCCCACTATTGTTGTCAAAATTAATTCAGAAACATCAAACCCTCTCGAACCCATCACTACCAATGATCAATATTAATATCTCATTATACGCTCTTAATTGTTCGAACCGTCTCTCGAGCCCATCACTAGCTTCGACCCACGCGAAACAATAGCAGATACACATTCCGCCGTTCGGCGGAAAAATGGGGGAAGAAATAATCCTTGGTTAATGTACATTGAAAATTGTTGCAAGCGTGTTGATCGCATTAGCGGCAAGTTCCACGCGCGGCGGGATCGTGGGGGCAGGAGTGATAGGAGGGATAAGGTAGCCGCGCGCGCGCCACCGTATCGCCAGTGAGCAGCGGGCTCTGGTCGCGTGAACATTGTTTTGCTACGTGTCTCTCGGAAACGGTGGAGCCACGTGCTTCTTCGTCGTGTCGCGCTCCTCTCCGCCCTGCTTCCACCTTGTCGCGGGGGAAAAAAATAGTTGGCCGGCCCCGTCTCAGGTGGAAAATTCGCGACCGGTGCATCGGCGTCCAACGTGATCGCGTGCTCGCGTGACCAACGAAAAACCGGGTCGAAGTTTATTGCAATTCAAATTGCACCGAATCACATTGCGCCACTTTGCGCGTGGTGCCTGCACTTCTGCCTCCCCATTCCGTACGTTTTCCCACCATTCTTTCTCGCCATAATTACACGACACTTCTGTACACGTAGGAGCGATCTGTTTCTATCTCTTCGCTGCTGTGTCAAAGAGATAACACTGGCTTATCGGGAGAGTCGAGGGAACTTCGCGCTCGCGGTCTGCTGGTGCCAAAACAATTTTTCTCCACCGTTTCGCATGCATCCCAAGGGTTTCCCTTTCGATCCCAACGGTGTGAGGTTTGACGTCTCAGAGGGGCTTGGTATCACCGAGTTGTTGTAGTTACTTTGCATGGGGGTAACGATTCTTGGGCAAGCTAATATCTCGAGGCAGCCTTCATGGGATTATTAAAAGCTTGTGCCAACTACTAGCAGCGCAGTTGGAACAAAATTCCACGGACGGTAAGCGGTATGCGGTATCCTGCACCATGGAATGCCGGCTTCCCCTCGAAAATTCCAATAAATTCGATAGCTTAGGGGTTGCATAGGTTCTTCGTACTCGTGAAAGCGAGCGTACGAAAATAATTCTAGACTGTAGACTGTTATCGTTTGTCGCGTAGTCCACGTTAAAAATCCTTCCTGTCTCTGCAGCCCGTCCCGGCGCAGTGGAACGGTGTCTCAACGTGGGCACACCGTTCGTACGTATATAGTACATACGATTGCTGGCTGGCTCTGGCCGACGTTGACGATCAACTTAACACCGAAAGTGCTGGCGGGACAGGGAGCGCGTTCGTTGCGCAATTACAGTAATTGTACAGCGTTTGTGCCGTGATAAGGCGCGCGCTGGGACGTTCTTCAGGTACGATGAGCAAACTCTCGCGTCGCTGCGTCTCATTGTCATTTCGCTGACGGTGACGTAAGGCGCGCTTGTCGTAGCGCAGAGAATCTTATCGTTCTCGTTGACGAGCACGTCGAATACTCGGGGTGCATTTCCTTCGCGGCTTGAAACTTACGGATGTCCCCGCAATATGTTAGCGAACAACCGTGGAAACGATGGAATTAGCAGGGTGGATATAGACCGGGAGCAGCGAGAGGCTGATTTACTTTACTTTTTTAACTACGTGCTGGGAATGCTCTTTCGGATACTGGAGTTCGCAGAGGCTATCCGTTCAAAGATTTGTGGCTTCTCGTGGCGTTATCTTTTTTCAAACTTGCGGATCGATTGTCGCGTATCGGTCGATTCCGCGGAGCCTGGCCGCGGGGGGGATGTCCTCTGGACGTACCATGCAAATCCAGTACGAATGCGTGAGAAAATTAACGGAAATCCGATGCACACCTCTATTCGAAATTAGTGGGCGAGGGGGGTAAAATCGAGCGGAAATTTAACACATCTGAAGCGGGTGTTTTCGGCCCCGCGCTTTAATAATACAATGCACGAAACGAGTTTAGACGTTTCCCGCTTCAGATGTGTTAATTACGAAATGTCACTGCTAAAACGATTTATGGGGAAGAAGCTTAGGAAATCGATGAGTTATTTGAATTTTGACACAATCTGGATGCAAAGTTTGAAATACACTTATCAGTGTTACTCTGCAATACAGTCGCCTGCAGTTTCTATGGATCGAGCACGGGCATAGCGCGTGCAAAGCAGTTGCATAACGTCTTGATTAACGATGAACAGAGGCACGCCATTGAAAGATTCCGCGAAAGTCGCGGCGAATCTTCGCGATCGTTGTATGTGCCGAACAACCGCGATTCCACCTCGCCACGAGGGAAATGGGAGGTTCTAAAGGTCACATTAGTGACGAGTTAACTGCCGTTTGAACGGCGACCAGCGCGGCTTGCTTTACATTGCGTGAGTTATTAGAAAAGCAACGTTTTATGGTCCCGCAGGTGGTCGCCCACGGTCACGGTTCAAAAACTCGCGCCTACTGTTTGCTTTCCAATTACAAAGGGAAGTAGCTTCAGCCACTGAGCCTCAATTATCGATCTACCGTCGACCACCGCCAAAAGGTCCCTCTTTCTTATCCCTGAAAGCCTAAAAAAAAAAAAAATGCATTGGTACCAGCAGCGCGAAGAGACGTTGATAAACGAGCAATTGAATCGCCTTCGGGATCGAGTCAACTGGTCTCCTCGATATTTAACCTGAAAATTGAATAGCTCTTGTGACGTAGCAGCGTCCGATCGTAGTTCTGAGTAAATGTGTACGGCCAGGCTCGTAACTGGCGAGAATCACGAGGTGGACGCCAAGGTGCAGAGTTCTCAAGGTCGTTCTTATTCGCAGGTCGAAAATCCAACGAGTGCCCGGTGAAAATAGAAGCAGCGCTCGAGAATAGTTCTGGTTGGCTGAGATCTCGATCCTCGAAGATCGACGCTTCTCCAAGAGGCACCGCGACGCGCAGAAGCAGGCGACAGGTGCGCAGACCGGTAAGCCGTTGAATTTTTTTCTCTCCTCTCCTTGGTTTCTTTCTTGTGCGTTTCATTTTCTTGCCGCGAGAAATTGCGAATTTCCGCGCACGGCAAAAGTGAAAGTCACCGACTCGACAACCGCGAATTTTACCTATCGATCTGCCGTTCTGCGATCGCATAAAATGCATCGTCGATGGTGCATCGACTCGCTTCCTTTTTTTTTTTTCGCCACGTCATGCACGAACCGTTTCCCTAGTTTGTTCCCCGCGCTTCCTTTAAGGATTTCCGCCGTTCTCATCGCGACTCGCATTTTTTTAATCACAATCTTCGCGTGGGTTCGCGAAGCTTCATTTTGCGCCAGTACTCTCTTTATTGTACATTCCTTCGTAGTTCATATTGCATTTTCATCTCGTGGGTAGTAAAGTCATAATAATAATATACGTCTGTGTATCCCCGCAAAAATAACCCAGATACAAGGAATTAACATAATCAAATTAAAGCACAGTTGAGATACAGCGAAACAAATATATCATTTTCTTTCCTGCCACGAGATATTCCATTTGCAAGCACCTAGACACCTTGGAAAGCATCGGTTCTTTCGGCGCACTGTTCTCCTCGAGATCGAATAGAAAAACTCGTCGCTTATCAACGCTCGACAGTTTCATTTCGTCCTATTAGGCTCTTTGTCGCACAGGCGCACGAACGAGCAAGTTGGCAATTATTCGCCGTGTTAATTACTTGCTATTAACGTGCTTGAAGCGCTGAGTGTAAGTCAAGGTCCCTCGTTTGCCCCGTCCAATTTGTACCGTCCTTCTTTTTCATTTTCTTTATCACTGTTGCCTGCTTCTAAAGGCTCGCGCTTCGCGTTTCGCCTACCTGGCGTGTTTCGTTCTAAAAATTATTTTGTATTACCAGTTGATGCTACGATAGAACGTTGTTATCCTTATCAGCCACTATTTTCAACTGCGCGAATTTGTCTCGAGCAAATTCTTCTACCATTAGCAGATAACTTTGTTCTGTCGACTCGATCATTATCTCCTCTGTAAATGTTCGTCTAGGTATTAGAGGAATTTTCTTGGGGCAGTTAAAATTATTCGCGCTTTTAGCGATTGTTATCAACCAATTAAACGCTACTCGGGATTAATTACCTCGATTGCCAGTTTTCTTTTTCGCCTTCGAAACATTTTTTTTTTGTATACATCACTGGACGTCGCCTCGATTGCTTTCAGCATGAATGAATCGAATATTTCTCTTATATCGCACACGCAACTTGAATTAAATTTCGCCTGACCATCAGCTTCTGTCTCCTGACACGGTAAAATCCTTCCACGGTATCTGCCAAGCAACGTTCCCATATGCACAGCACGAGTGCAAATTTTCTCTGTATCACCATTTCTGATGGCGGAGAATTATTTCACGATGCTCGCCGAATATGTTTCTCTACCCACTGTTAGATAAACGAAAAATAAAGCAAATCCAGCGCAATCAGCTTGCAAGCCTTTGTAAATCAAATTATCCAAGATAAATGGAAATAATCAAAATGATGCGGGTGATTTTTTTCTAATTATTTATTCTCGGGGCACACTTTTATGCTGAAAATGTTTTCCGGCTCCTCTTCACCCTTCTTTTCTCTCGCGTTTCCCTTAATTTTGCATCCTCCGCTGCCACGCGCCACGCGTATCGGCGTTACCATCGTAATATCGGGAAATTTCTTTGGGCCAAGGATAATCGAAGCTCTGTAGGTGTAAAAATTTTTACCGTCACCTCGGGGCGCTCCAAGCTTTACAGAATCTGTTAACGCCGGTGCATCGCGTTCTGCAGATCGCGCGAAAATTTCGCGTGGCCGACATTTCGTCGGGAGTCGGCCGCTCGTCGCAGAGTGACACGCTTCTTCCTTTTATCGCTCGTATCCGGACGGTGGGTAGTCTCCGGACGAATTTTGCACGTGGCTTTTTAACACTTGATTCTGCCATTTTCTCGCCACAAATGGCTCGCGTGGATTTCAAAATGATGTTTCGCTCCGTTCAACTTAATGCCACGTCTTCTCGTTGCGTGGGCAACTATCGAGTTACAGAATTTCGGGGACCGGTCGCGGTAGAATTTTTGAAGCATTAATATTCAATTGGGAATCAAAGAGTACCTATTTGAATTCTGATAATTTTTATTTCCGAAGCAATTCAAATGTAGAAGCTCCTTAAACGTAGCGAAGTAGAAATGGTGTTTAGATCGACGAGTGCCTCGAGGCAATTAAGCTGCTCGAGAATTGACGAGGCTAATCGAATGCCGTGTGTCATTTACGCGTGCTCCGCATACTCGTCTTAATATCACCTGCGTGGGTGGACAGGATAAAAGGCAATCAAGAAGATACGCGTCTCACGGGCTCGAAAGTGAGACATATCGCTACTTACGCACGAATGTAATCGGCAACGTGAACAGACTGGTGTAACCACACGGAAGTAGTCATAAAGTTGGCGAACAACTTTTTCCGCCGCCTGAGACACCTCCGGCGGTTGCATTAATCCTTTAACGGCTTCGGTTTTCAAATCGCAGTATTCCCAAGCATTGGTAATCTCGATAGAAATATCACTTCCACCCACTATCAATTTGGGGGAGAATTTTATCACCAAGATTCCTAGTTCTCGTTGAAATTCATTTAGCCATTAATTTTCTGCGATTCAGTTTTCATCGAGAGGGAGTAACAGCTTTGGAATTCGCATTTGAAGGTTTCCCTGGGAAATTAGAGAACTTTCCTGTTAAAAATTTCGACGCCGAGCCCCTGGGGTGCCCGGGCGTTTAAAGGAATGGCCAGGGTAGGCGAGGAAAGTTGAATTGCTCGCGTTATCGCGACGAGCACTCGAATCGTCCCTGTCCCCTCCATATTTCGCGCCGGGCAGGTGTATCAAGGCTGTTCATCTCGATATTGGAAAACTTGGCCGAATAAATGAAGTTTTTCGCGAAACAGGAATTCTCTCGTTACATTGCCCACGGGTGAGGAGAGTTTTCTTTCGAGCAACTTCGCCTCCTTTCCCCCGCCTTTCCGTCCTCGCATCCTCGCCCACAGAGTCTTCTGCCGAGTTTGTCCCGCAACAATGCCGCGTGAACTTCCCTCCCTGCTCCTCTCTTAACCTCGTCAGCCCTCGGACGCGGATCTTCTCAACGAAACACGTCCCAATTCGCGAATCAATCCGAAAAAATCTCACTCTCTCCGCTGACCTCGATTCGCTTTATCCCCTGTGCAAATGAATAAAAATTCTCTGATAATCAAATCAGCGAAACATTTCTCCCTTCGCAATAAAACAACCTTTCTTCCCTCCAAGTAGCGACGAGACACACTACATTGAACCTTGAACCTCCTTCGAAAAATAAACAGGAAAGGAAGAAACGAGCATTAATTCGAAACTTCCCTTCTCCATTCGTTTCCCCCGACTCGTTAATTTCTTATACCCTCTTTTTTAATTCCCCGCGGCAAGGTCCACGCCGAAATTCTTCTATCCCCGTGTGCGCCGCGATTTATGGGTCAATAAACGCTTTAATAAGATGCAGACCGTAAACAGGGGGCTGGGCAGGGTAGCGATATTTGCCCGAGCCATGTTGCATTGGATTCTCTCCTCTGGTCCGCTGGCTTTTAGCATTTCTTGCCTCATCGAGCTGGCTGGGCGCGTTATGATACTCTACGTGGATTACATACGGAAGTCGGTGTTATTAACATCGCTGCCACGTGGACGAGATAAGGGCTAATCGGCGGGACGTGGCCTTATACCGAGGCAAAAGTAGACGCAACAACTCATCTGAAGTAGACGCTGCATTGTCACGTAAAACGGCCCGGCCGTCCATCTACCCTTTCGCGCTGGACATTTCTCGTTAGGCAACCTCCCTTTTGCATGCGTCCCATGGCCTGGAAAATTTGGTCGATCAGCCTCTTCCACATCGATCTTTACAGGGTATCGTGAAGTATTTCATTCTATTCCTCTGGAAATTCATTTATTGTCGCCTCTTTCTGTTTTTGAATTTACTGTACGCTCCATTCTTCTTGTCCAATTTTCTTAGCCCTAGATTCTTTTGTGTACCCTTCAATTTTGAGTCTATTGTTTTGTCTGTTAGGTCTCGCGAGTCAGTTTTTATTCATAGAAATTTATCTGTTTCGTTTTTTCTGCTGTAATAAAGTCGTTATTATTGTTAATGTATGGCCGAGAGTTTCTTGTCGAGTGTCATAGATTTGATTAAGATTTTTGGGAAATTTGGTTCATATATAATTTGGTACTGAATGGTACTTAACGTGTTAAAGTAAGGACTGGTATTATAGAAATAGGAAGGGTGGACGAATTGTGGGAACTTATTCTCCTCATGAATATTCTCCTCACTATGGAGATTAAAGATCAGATGATAGTGTTTCTAGAACCACCATTTCCCTTCTCTCAAATTTCCCTTTTAGAATCCATTTCAACAAAGAACTAAATGAAATTGATCCCTAGCATGATGCCCTCTTTCACTCGACTCTACTGTAATTTGATTTCAATTCAAACACGTGGAGGTGTATGCTTCACGCCACAGATGTGCTCGCTTTGTAATCATTTATTGCAAATGGTTAGCTACCTGAAGTTACCTCCCACGAAAATAAACAAAGCGAATTAATCCTCACCGCCAATGTTACCCGACGTTCCCAATTCACACGCTCCTAGGTGTTCCGAACTCAGGCACAAAGAAAATAGAAGCTCGAAGACTTAATGTCTCGTAAAAGGAGCGAACTAAGTTATCCTCTTAGTTGGGAGCTCCTACTTTGCCAAACTTCTCGGAATATTTTCAATCAAAATTCACCCATCCCCATCGACTGGCGGTTTTGTAAGGTCGAATTAACTTGCTACCTTTTGGTCCCACCCTTGGTACCAAATAAAGTTGCATATGGCCTCAACCGAATTTTCAAGCTCACAGTAGTGGTGAAACGAAAGTTTAAATTCTAAACGATTACAAATGTAAAACAGATTCATTATAAGTAATTATACCTTACATTTTATATCCTACAAATTAGGGTCATAATTGGGAGAATAATTGGATTCATAAAGCCTAGGGCTAAGTTAGTTTTACTATTTTAATATAAAAATTTCCTCATTTCCACCACCAAAAGAATTCAGAAGCATTGAAAATCCGATTTTTCAAAAACACCCCTTCCTTTTCCTTTCCGTGAAATCGAGCCACGCGATCTTCGCCTCCATCCACTTTCCTTCCAACCCTTTCTACTCGAGATCTCCCTACCTCCCTCGTTTCACGTCAGTTCATCTTAATATCAGCCTCGACATCGCCCAAGCTGAGTCCCAATCAAAGAGACGCGGCGCCCTATCCCCGGTAAATGGAGACAGAGGGCTTCATTTCGAGGGTGTAATCGCCGACAGGGAAGCACGCGTGAATAGCGAGAATACCGCGAGCTACGATTTCCCGGCGAGCACTAGTCGCGATAAATTCATTTCACTCGGCGCTGATGCGTGGAAAACGACGATTTCGTCGAGTTAACCCCTTGACCCTTCCTCCTCTGCCCGAACAAACGTTTCTCGGAACGATGCCGAGTTTCCGTGCCGATGATTGTGTTTCTCGGAACGATGATTTGTTCCTTCCACTGGGTCGAGCAGAGGGTCACGCCTTTAAATCGTTAGATTCGCTGAACTCTGATAAGAAGTAAATTTCGGGACTCCCTCGTCGATGGAAAATAGGAAACAGCCACCTCTAAAATGCAGACGATCAGAGAAACATCTGAAACACTCGGCGCTGAATTTAATTAACCGTGACTCGCAAGATGTTGGCCAATCGCGAAGCAGTTTCTGCGTTATTTAACGGGCCTGGAAGCAGCTGCCCGTACAGAGATGTTTCCCCCAGGAAAGACGCTCTGTTTCACAGTCACGGTAAACTGGACCAACTGGACTAACAGATTTTATGAATTCCCGCGATAGAATCGTGTTTCGATTAATCCGGCTGACTTCTGCAGGAAACTCAAACACGCGCGGTACGCTGGCATTGTTCTGTCGAAGCGTGAAAGTCTTTCCAGATGGAAGCAAACATGTCGCCTGGAGGATCGTCTTAATTAAGGGTCGTAAATCCGTCTGGCGCTGTTTGAATTAATTGGGGCTGATTGCGGCTGCACGCGGTACCGTTCTGTTGGGACAGATTGTAGCCTGTTTGCCACTGCTTTTTCGACTGCCGTCGGTTATCTTATCGGGAAGACGTTGGATTCCCGCCGACGCCAATCGAATTCCGCGCGTGAACGTCGATCGACCGCGTTTTATCGCCTTTATCGGCCGCCGCGCCGCGCAAGAAACTCGTTACCGTTTTTCACGATTACCTTTCACTTGGTCGCCGTCCGTCAGATCGGAAAATCTCGTTCAACGCCTGCTTCGAAACTGTCGCGTGGAAAGCAGTAACCTCGTTACGGCGCGTAAGGCGACGAGGAAGAAGGGAAGGGAGCGCTTCGACAGGTGATACTGAATGAAGGAAGGATAATAAAGTTTCGGAATCTTCTTCGGCGAAAGTACTCGCCGAGGCCCACCGAGTTTGATCCCTCGATTTTGGGTTATCCAGCGGCAGACGGCAGAGCTTTCCATTCCCTGTTCGGTGAAAAGGTTCGTAAGGTGTTGTAAGAATTTGTCCTCTCAGAGTGTAGGTACAGTATTCTGTGATTTAAATTCTTTTGATTTATCAATTTGTGCGGTACACGATGGAATTAATATAGAAATTAAGGGATTTCTCTTCCTCCAATTAATAGGCAGTTCCAAATTTCATTTTACATGTAAATAGTTCAAACTTCAAATCTGAAAAAATTCAAGTAGACGAATTATAAACACCCCACGCAGAATTAAACACATATAAAATTCTTCATGAAAGATTCACTCTGAAGGTGATCAATTACATCCGAATCGAGCTTCATCGAAACTTTAGAAAATAGCACCAACAAGCGCAGCATTTTCGTAATCCAATCTAATTAACACCCCAAGAAAGTTCGATCTCCAAAAGCTCCCGTTCACAACGAACGAAAGCAAACTTCCTGGAACACAGTGGCGACAAACACCTCTCGGCAAGTTCCTCGAAAACTCGTGATCGACAGCGCGCGCGCGTGAACGGTGGTGTCGTTTAATTAATTCCAACCGCGACTTTAAAGCTTCATATCCCCGCCCGTATATCAGTCGCGTGCCGCTAGTCCAATCGTAAATCTCTTGTCGTGCGATTTAGCCCGCGAGTTTTCCTTTTACGAGAATTTTTAACCGGAGGGTAATTAGCAAAAAGCCGTAAACTGTCCCCGACGCTTAGGTAATTGGAACGAGTTAATTCGTTCTTTGGAGCTTCGTCAGAGCGAACAATGGCTCAAGTGTCTTCCTAGGTCTCGTCGATGATCCTCGCGGAGAACGCTACGTTGCCGTAGCGAGTTTCGAAACGTGACAGAGGGAATGGAATATCGCGGATTAAGGGGCGAGGGGAATATGCCCTGGCGGACAGGCCGCAAATTACGCGTTATTTGCACGCTGGAAGAAATATATCGACCGGTAAAAGTCGATGGCCGGGTCGCTCGTGACCCGTAATATAGACACGCCGGCTCGCTTCCAAATGTAAAGGTGAAATCCGACGGCACGTGGATCGGCGAACTTGGCACGAGACTCGCCGACTCGCCGATCCACGTGCCGTCTGATTTCACCTTAACCTTCAGAGGGCCGGCCTGGCCACCACAGTGGCCACCTAAGAATTTGGATACTTTGCCGGCCATTTTGGTGGTATATATGCATAAATTTTAAGTAAATAAAATTTACAACTTCAATGAAAAAATCCCGGCCCTCTAAAGGTTAAGACAATCAAGGCGAATGTAAACAGTCGACAAGACACGGGCCTCCGGTGACCCGGCCATCGTTATTCGAGGATTAATCCGACCTCCTGACCCGTCTTTTATCGGTCAGGACACCGATCGACGAGCCTCTTTCCAGAAATTGGCAGTCCTTTGCTGAGCGCAGTGGAATTTTTATGAAATCAATTTTGGGACTATAGTGTACACTCGTGTGGATTCTTTTCTAAAAATAGAGAGGTGTTCACCTATTTTCCTACCGATACTGAAAAATACTAAATAGTAACTGTTTACAAAACAGTGCTGTTTTGTCATTCCCAGATATCGGATTGTTGACACTCTTAGACAAAACAAACTGAACCGCGATTATGATATCTCGAGCAAAGTTTATCGCAGAATCGAATACTTTGTGGTTGACACGAATGCTGAATTGCGCAGGTATTTTAAAGAGCAGCGGAGTGAAAGTAATTAAGCTATGTTTCCGTCATAGTTTAAGTAACAATAAGATTGCGTGGATCCACGTTGCATAACAATTGCGATGCGGTTTCTTCGGACGCAGCCTGGCATTTTATTCGATGACGAGCCTGTTGCTCTCGGTTCCCTCGTGGAAATAGATAGCTTGAATGACGGAATCCTAGTCGTTGGAGTCTGTGGCGGGCAGCTTGCAATTAGTTACCTACTCGGCGCAGAGTGTAGGGCGATGACGCCCGTCATGCCCGCAGTTTTCGCAAATATTTAGCAGACATCAGTTTTATCGTATCTCGTGTTATTTCTTTTTACTCGGCTACTGATAACTGCTGTACAAGATAACGCATCGCAATCACTTTAGCAAGCAAATTAACGCCTCTTTATTAATACACTTGTTGCTTTTTTACATTCTCTTGTTTGAATCGGCATATCATCGAGACACACTTCTTCGAGAATTCTTCTAGATAATCTTTCAAAATTCAACTCCATCGATCTCGATCTTCCTCGATCTTCTTAATTCTTAATTCGTTCCACAGTCGAAAAAAAAAACCCAAAATGAAATGGCCCAAAGCTTGCAGTAGCTGGTGGAGTTTCCAGAATTTCCTCCCCTTTTCACTCCATTTTTTTCCCTCACCCACCCTCTCGCCGGCAAGAGGCTCGCGTGTTGACGCGGAGTAAACTTTCTTGGCTGGATGCTCGGTTTCTGAAAGCGATCGGCCAGCTCGTTGCCGAGCAAATAAACGTCACGCGCTTCGTCGACACTTCCCGTCGAGCGTTATTAGCGGCGGCGAATTTGAAAGTCGTCGATATTCCGTCGCCACTGGTCCCCCAGCTCCCATTTCCAGCCTGATGAAAGTCAAATTACCCGCGGAACGCGGCCCCTTCTTGGCCAAGTGTTTACTGGTGCCGTGGATCCGCCGATTTTTATTGATTCCCCGTGAAAAGAGAGACACCCCCGACTCCCTGCACACCTCTTTATTTCCGAGCTCGAGCAAGACTTACCGCAAACTTGTTCTACTGGACTCTGTACACAAACTCGTCCAATCTCCATCGTCCGCGAAGCAGTCTTCTACTATTTCAGAGGATTACACGAGGAACTATAAGGATGTGGTGATGCATAGTTTATTGCTGGATAGTTGAGGACTGAGAATGTTTCCTTATTGGAATAGGTCTAGTGTAAATTCTCTGTAGCCTTAAGCGTGCTGTTAGCTTTGTATCCATTTAGCTCGAGGACGAACCGAGGAACGTGTGAATAGGCACATTTCCCAAAATCATTCTCTGTTATTTACTCAAAAATTTCCGGTTACTAAATGGGAATCTCGTGCCACGTTTCCATACGCACCCCCACTACAAGAACCCTTCTCAACCAAATCAGCAAAGTGTTATCTCAGCACATAAAAAAGACAAACTCCCCAATATTTCTCAGCTCTATCTCCACCCCGCAACTACCATCTTCCCCTCCCATTTCCTCCGTCATATCGTCCTGAGCTTCCCGTTACCCTCTCCCCGAGCTCCGTCCACAAAATAATCGCGGTACCCGGGGCCAATCGGCGGCGTTCCACTACTCGAAAATCGCTCCAGAACCAGTTGATTAAAGCGCTCGCCAGCGTGAACGCTGCAAGTATTATCGCGTTACCGATGCTCCGTTTCACGAAAGACTAATTGGGCCCGACGTCGGTGCTTTTAGCCGGCGCAGCCAGCGAAACGGAGCCAGCGCGGCGGGCAGCCGTGAAACACGCGATTGAACGTGCCTCCATTCAGCCTCGTAAATCGGCGATCGTCTTTAGAGGCGACTCTAGCGGAGGATCCATAGTGGATGGCTGCTGAGGCGCGATCCGCTCTGCATACTCAATTTCGTCGGTGTGCACGCGTATGTGTCCGGTTATGGTTGCGCCGGCGGAGAAAGGAATCCCGCGGCGGCTTGTAATCACCTGTAAAGTCGTCGACGGGAACGCGTAGCCCGTGGCGATCGCGGATTCCGCGCACCGTAAGAATGTTGATGCTGGGATTCCACCGTTTTCGCCTTGCGCAATTCGCCGTAGAATGGCCACCGTCTCATTCCGTTCGGGCTAGCAGCTCGCGGATCTGCTCTTTTTCTGCCGAGTGACAGCTTCTTTTTTGGCTCGTGGTTCTGGCTAAGGAGGGTGGCAAGGAATTGGGGGCTAGGCGGTTTTGTTTTGGATATAGGGAGATCTTGATGAGGGATCGTTTGTTGGGGGTGGACGACTGGGGTGTCTCGCGGAGGAGATGGGTAATTTAGGTGGATTCTTTGTTTTTAGTTGTTGGAAGTGTGTTGAGTGTTTGTTCTTTGTGGATGGTAATTGGAGTATTCTGAGCGAGGTGTTGGGAGGGTAGAGGCAGTGGAAGATGAGGACGTTGGTGTTGTTGGATTGTGGGGTTCTGGAAGGAAATACCAGTGATAGAATTTAAGTATTTGTTGTAGATGGTATTTGGTCACTTTAGATGGGTTGAAGGGTTGGAGGAATATAAAGTGTTGTAACCTTTTTACTTCACTTTGTGATTTTGTTAATCTGCCAAGGGGATCGAAAATGGGCACGTGCTTCGTATAGAAAGATTCAGGGACAATAAACCAAACTAAAAAAAAATATTTTAAAACAAGCTTTTGTATTATCTTCGGAAATACGTATGTGTGCAAAATTTCAAGTCGATCGAACATGTGGAAGTGGGTCAAAATTAGCTTACAAGATTTCATCCTCAAAAACTAACGAACAAAGTCACAAGTGAAGCTAAATAAAAGCTTGTAAAAAGGTGCAAAATTCTGGAGATAGAAAAAATACAAAGCCGCAAACTGCAGCCATATTTGCTCGCATAATTTCAACGCAAACGTTCTTGCCTCTTATCCGACATGATCGTGGCATCGTTGATCACAAGACGGAATTAAATTCTCCGAAAGCAGCGTATATATTTGGGAGTTTCATGGTCGAACATCATTTACAGGATTTGCTCACCTGCTGCGGTTTGGGCAGAAAAAATCCCTCTGTTGGCTGGAACTTTAATCCCTTTCCGGTCGAATATATCGTTTTTGTTGGCTGTAGATTTAATAGGCTCGACGGTGGCATCCACCGTTTCGTTGAAACTTTTTATCACCGCTGATCGAACAACAGCGTCGTTGAATTATTTACCAGTATTCGGCTGCGTTGCTCTTTAACAATCAATAAATACCTCGGCTGTCGAAGTGGCACATAAATGTATTTCCACGAGTGTGAAACTCCATCGACGGGAATGGAAAACCGGGGAGACTGGCGGCCGTTTATTTGCAATCGAAATTCGTTATTGTAATTGAGTGGCGCCCGGGGGACGAGTGGCGCCCGGGGGACGTGTGCGCAGGGTTCCAACCGCGGAAGAAATATTTTCAAAAAATTTTTTTTTTCCGAAAAGTCGAAAAAAAACTCGCGCATGCGCACGATAGGCGCCCGGGGGACGTGTGAGCGAGTTTTTTTCGACTTTTCGGAAAAAAAAATTGTTTTCGAAACTTTTCCCTCTTCCGCGGTCTCGGCTCTGCGCGCACGTCCCCCCGGCGCCGCTCGTGCGCATGCGCGAGTTTTTTTCGAGTTTTCGGAAAAAAAAATTTTTTTCGCAACTTTTCCATTTTCCGTGGTCTGGGCTCTGCGCGCACGTCCCCCCCGGCGCCGCTCGTGCGCATGCGCGAGTTTTTTTCCACTTTTCGGAAAAAAAAATTTTTTTCGAAACTTTTCCATCTTCCGCGGTCTGGGTCCTGCGCGCACGCCCCCCGGCGCCGCTCGTGCGCATGCGCGAGTTTTTTTCGACTTTTCGGAAATTTTTTTTTTTCGAAACTTTTCCATCTTCCGCGGTCTGGGCTCTGCGCGCACGTCCCCCCGGCGCCGCTCGTGCGCATGCGCGAGTTTTTTTCGACTTTTCGGAAAAAAAAATTTTTTTCGAAACTTTTCCATCTTCCGCGGTCTGGGCTCTGCGCGCACGTCCCCCCGGCGCCGCTCGTGCGCATGCGCGAGTTTTTTTCGAGTTTTCGGAAAAAAAATTTTTTTTCGCAACTTTTCCATTTTCCGTGGTCTGGGCTCTGCGCGCACGTCCCCCCCCCGGCGCCGCTCGTGCGCATGCGCGAGTTTTTTTCGACTTTTCGGAAAAAAAAATTTTTTTCGAAACTTTTCCATCTTCCGCGGTCTGGGCCCTGCGCGCACGCCCCCCGGCGCCGCTCGTGCGCATGCGCGAGTTTTTGTCGACTTTTCGGAAATTTTTTTTTTTTTCGAAACTTTTCCATCTTCCGCGGTCTGGGCTCTGCGCGCACGTCCCCCCGGCGCCGCTCGTGCGCATGCGCGAGTTTTTTTCGACTTTTCGGAAATTTTTTTTTTTTTCGAAACTTTTCCATCTTCCGCGGTCTGGGCTCTGCGCGCACGTCCCCCCGGCGCCGCTCGTGCGCATGCGCGAGTTTTTTTTCGACTTTTCGGAAAAAAAAATTTTTTTCGAAACTTTTCCATCTTCCGCGGTCTGGGCCCTGCGCGCACGCCCCCCGGCGCCGCTCGTGCGCATGCGCGAGTTTTTTTCGACTTTTCGGAAAAAAAAAATTTTTTCGAAACTTTTCCATTTTCCGCAGTCTGGGCTCTGCGCGCACGTCCCCCCGGCGCCGCTCGTGCGCATGCGCGAGTTTTTTTCGACTTTTCGGAAATTTTTTTTTTTTTCGAAACTTTTCCATCTTCCGCGGTCTGGGCTCTGCGCGCACGTCCCCCCGGCGCCGCTCGTGCGCATGCGCGAGTTTTTTTCGACTTTTCGGAAAAAAAAATTTTTTTCGAAACTTCTCCATCTTCCGCGGTCTGGGCCCTGCGCGCACGCCCCCCGGCGCCGCTCGTGCGCATGCGCGAGTTTTTTCGACTTTTCGGAAAAAAAATTTTTTTTCGAAACTTTTCCATTTTCCGCAGTCTGGGCTCTGCGCGCACGTCCCCCCGGCGCCGCTCGTGCGCATGCGCGAGTTTTTTTCGACTTTTCGGAATTTTTTTTTTTTTTCGAAACTTTTCCATCTTCCGCGGTCTGGGCTCTGCGCGCACGTCCCCCCGGCGCCGCTCGTGCGCATGCGCGAGTTTTTTTCGACTTTTCGGAAAAAAAAATTTTTTTCGAAACTTTTCCATCTTCCGCGGTTTGGGCCCTGCGCGCACGCCCCCCGGCGCCGCTCGTGCGCATGCGCGAGTTTTTTTCGAGTTTTCGGAAAAGAAAATTTTTTTCGAAACTTTTCCATCTTCCGCGGTCTGGGCTCTGCGCGCACGTCCCCCCGGCGCCGCTCGTGCGCATGCGCGAGTTTTTTTCGACTTTTCGGAAATTTTTTTTTTTTCGAAACTTTTCCATCTTCCGCGGTCTGGGCTCTGCGCGCACGTCCCCCCGGCGCCGCTCGTGCGCATGCGCGAGTTTTTTTCGACTTTTCGGAAAAAAAATTTTTTTTCGAAACTTTTCCATCTTCCGCGGTCTGGGCCCTGCGCGCACGCCCCCCGGCGCCGCTCGTGCGCATGCGCGAGTTTTTTTTGATTTTTCAGAAATTTTTTTTTTTTCGAAACTTTTCCATCTTCCGCGGTCTGGGCCCTGCGCGCACGCCCCCCGGCGCCGCTCGTGCGCATGCGCGAGTTTTTTTCGACTTTTCGGAAAAAAAAAATTTTTTCGAAACTTTTCCATTTTCCGCAGTCTGGGCTCTGCGCGCACGTCCCCCCGGCGCCGCTCGTGCGCATGCGCGAGTTTTTTTCGACTTTTCGGACATTTTTTTTTTTTCGAAACTTTTCCATCTTCCGCGGTCTGGGCTCTGCGCGCACGTCCCCCGGCGCCGCTCGTGCGCATGCGCGAGTTTTTTTCGACTTTTCGGAAAAAAAAAATTTTTTCGAAACTTTTCCATCTTCCGCGGTTTGGGCCCTCCGCGCACGCCCCCCGGCGCCGCTCGTGCGCGAGTTTTTTTCGACGTTTCGGAAATTTTTTTTTTTTCGAAACTTTTCCATCTTCCGCGGTCTGGGTTCTGCGCGCACGTCCCCCCGGCGCCGCTCGTGCGCATGCGCGAGTTTTTTTCGACTTTTCGGAAATTTTTTTTTTTTTCGAAACTTTTCCATCTTCCGCGGTCTGGGCTCTGCGCGCACGTCCCCCCGGCGCCGCTCGTGCGCATGCGCGAGTTTTTTTCGACTTTTCGGAAAAAAAAATTTTTTTCGAAACTTTTCCATCTCCCGCGGTCTGGGCCCTGCGCGCACGCCCCCCGGCGCCGCTCGTGCGCATGCGCGAGTTTTTTTCGCCTTTTCGGAAAAAAAACATTTTTTCGAAACTTTTCCATTTTCCGCAGTCTGGGCTCTGCGCGCACGTCCCCCCGGCGCCGCTCGTGCGCATGCGCGAGTTTTTTTCGACTTTTCGGAAATTTTTTTTTTTTTCGAAACTTTTCCATCTTCCGCGGTCTGGGCTCTGCGCGCACGTCCCCCCGGCGCCGCTCGTGCGCATGCGCGAGTTTTTTTCGACTTTTCGGAAAAAAAAAATTTTTTCGAAACTTTTCCATCTTCCGCGGTCTGGGCCCTGCGCGCACGCCCCCCGGCGCCGCTCGTGCGCATGCGCGAGTTTTTTTCGACTTTTCGGAAAAAAAATTTTTTTTCGAAACTTTTCCATTTTCCGCAGTCTGGGCTCTGCGCGCACGTCCCCCCGGCGCCGCTCGTGCGCATGCGCGAGTTTTTTTCGACTTTTCGGAAATTTTTTTTTTTTTCGAAACTTTTCCATCTTCCGCGGTCTGGGCTCTGCGCGCACGTCCCCCCGGCGCCGCTCGTGCGCATGCGCGAGTTTTTTTCGACTTTTCGGAAAAAAAAATTTTTTTCGAAACTTTTCCATCTTCCGCGGTTTGGGCCCTGCGCGCACGCCCCCCGGCGCCGCTCGTGCGCATGCGCGAGTTTTTTTCGAGTTTTCGGAAAAGAAAATTTTTTTCGAAACTTTTCCATCTTCCGCGGTCTGGGCTCTGCGCGCACGTCCCCCCGGCGCCGCTCGTGCGCATGCGCGAGTTTTTTTCGACTTTTCGGAAATTTTTTTTTTTTCGAAACTTTTCCATCTTCCGCGGTCTGGGCTCTGCGCGCACGTCCCCCCGGCGCCGCTCGTGCGCATGCGCGAGTTTTTTTCGACTTTTCGGAAAAAAAATTTTTTTTCGAAACTTTTCCATCTTCCGCGGTCTGGGCCCTGCGCGCACGCCCCCCGGCGCCGCTCGTGCGCATGCGCGAGTTTTTTTCGACTTTTCGGAATTTTTTTTTTTTTTGAAACTTTTCCATCTTCCGCGGTCTGGGTCCTGCGCGCACGTCCCCCCGGCGCCGCTCGTGCGCATGCGCGAGTTTTTTTCGACTTTTCGGAGTTTTTTTTTTTTTTGAAACTTTTCCATCTTCCGCGGTCTGGGCCCTGCGCGCACGCCCCCCGGCGCCGCTCGTGCGCATGCGCGAGTTTTTTTTGATTTTTCAGAAATTTTTTTTTTTTCGAAACTTTTCCATCTTCCGCGGTCTGGGCTCTGCGCGCACGTCCCCCCGGCGCCGCTCGTGCGCATGCGCGAGTTTTTTTCGACTTTTCGGAATTTTTTTTTTTTTTGAAACTTTTCCATCTTCCGCGGTCTGGGTCCTGCGCGCACGTCCCCCCGGCGCCGCTCGTGCGCATGCGCGAGTTTTTTTCGACTTTTCGGAAAAAAAATTTTTATTCGAAACTTTTCCATCTTCCGCGGTCTGGGCCCTGCGCGCACGCCCCCCGGCGCCGCTCGTGCGCATGCGCGAGTTTTTTTCGACTTTTCGGAAAAAAAAAATTTTTTCGAAACTTTTCCATTTTCCGCAGTCTGGGCTCTGCGCGCACGTCCCCCCGGCGCCGCTCGTGCGCATGCGCGAGTTTTTTTCGACTTTTCGGACATTTTTTTTTTTTCGAAACTTTTCCATCTTCCGCGGTCTGGGCTCTGCGCGCACGTCCCCCGGCGCCGCTCGTGCGCATGCGCGAGTTTTTTTCGACTTTTCGGAAAAAAAAATTTTTTTCGAAACTTTTCCATCTTCCGCGGTTTGGGCCCTGCGCGCACGCCCCCCGGCGCCGCTCGTGCGCATGCGCGAGTTTTTTTCGACGTTTCGGAAATTTTTTTTTTTTCGAAACTTTTCCATCTTCCGCGGTCTGGGCTCTGCGCGCACGTCCCCCCGGCGCCGCTCGTGCGCATGCGCGAGTTTTTTTCGACTTTTCGGAAATTTTTTTTTTTTTCGAAACTTTTCCATCTTCCGCGGTCTGGGCTCTGCGCGCACGTCCCCCCGGCGCCGCTCGTGCGCATGCGCGAGTTTTTTTCGACTTTTCGGAATTTTTTTTTTTTTTCGAAACTTTTCCATCTTCCGCGGTTTGGGCCCTGCGCGCACGCCCCCCGGCGCCGCTCGTGCGCATGCGCGAGTTTTTTTCGACGTTTCGGAAATTTTTTTTTTTTCGAAACTTTTCCATCTTCCGCGGTCTGGGCTCTGCGCGCACGTCCCCCCGGCGCCGCTCGTGCGCATGCGCGAGTTTTTTTCGACTTTTCGGAAAAAAAATTTTTTTTCGAAACTTTTCCATCTTCCGCGGTCTGGGCCCTGCGCGCACGCCCCCCGGCGCCGCTCGTGCGCATGCGCGAGTTTTTTTCGACTTTTCGGAAAAAAAAAAAATTTTCGAAACTTTTCCATTTTCCGCAGTCTGGGCTCTGCGCGCACGTCCCCCCGGCGCCGCTCGTGCGCATGCGCGAGTTTTTTTCGACTTTTCGGAAATTTTTTTTTTTTTCGAAACTTTTCCATCTTCCGCGGTCTGGGCTCTGCGCGCACGTCCCCCCGGCGCCGCTCGTGCGCATGCGCGAGTTTTTTTCGACTTTTCGGAAAAAAAAATTTTTTTCGAAACTTTTCCATCTTCCGCGGTCTGGGCCCTGCGCGCACGCCCCCCGGCGCCGCTCGTGCGCATGCGCGAGTTTTTTTCGACTTTTCGGAAAAAAAATTTTTTTTCGAAACTTTTCCATTTTCCGCAGTCTGGGCTCTGCGCGCACGTCCCCCCGGCGCCGCTCGTGCGCATGCGCGAGTTTTTTTCGACTTTTCGGAAATTTTTTTTTTTTTCGAAACTTTTCCATCTTCCGCGGTCTGGGCTCTGCGCGCACGTCCCCCCGGCGCCGCTCGTGCGCATGCGCGAGTTTTTTTCGACTTTTCGGAAATTTTTTTTTTTTTCGAAACTTTTCCATCTTCCGCGGTCTGGGCTCTGCGCGCACGTCCCCCCGGCGCCGCTCGTGCGCATGCGCGAGTTTTTTTCGACTTTTCGGAAAAAAAAATTTTTTTCGAAACTTTTCCATCTTCCGCGGTTTGGGCCCTGCGCGCACGCCCCCCGGCGCCGCTCGTGCGCATGCGCGAGTTTTTTTCGAGTTTTCGGAAAAGAAAATTTTTTTCGAAACTTTTCCATCTTCCGCGGTCTGGGCTCTGCGCGCACGTCCCCCCGGCGCCGCTCGTGCGCATGCGCGAGTTTTTTTCGACTTTTCGGAATTTTTTTTTTTTTTGAAACTTTTCCATCTTCCGCGGTCTGGGCTCTGCGCGCACGTCCCCCCGGCGCCGCTCGTGCGCATGCGCGAGTTTTTTTCGACTTTTCGGAAAAAAAAATTTTTTTCGAAACTTTTCCATCTTCCGCGGTCTGGGCCCTGCGCGCACGCCCCCCGGCGCCGCTCGTGCGCATGCGCGAGTTTTTTTCGACTTTTCGGAAAAAAAAAATTTTTTCGAAACTTTTCCATTTTCCGCAGTCTGGGCTCTGCGCGCACGTCCCCCCGGCGCCGCTCGTGCGCATGCGCGAGTTTTTTTCGACTTTTCGGAAATTTTTTTTTTTTCGAAACTTTTCCATCTTCCGCGGTCTGGGCTCTGCGCGCACGTCCCCCGGCGCCGCTCGTGCGCATGCGCGAGTTTTTTTCGACTTTTCGGAAAAAAAAATTTTTTTCGAAACTTTTCCATCTTCCGCGGTTTGGGCCCTGCGCGCACGCCCCCCGGCGCCGCTCGTGCGCATGCGCGAGTTTTTTTCGACGTTTCGGAAATTTTTTTTTTTTCGAAACTTTTCCATCTTCCGCGGTCTGGGATCTGCGCGCACGTCCCCCCGGCGCCGCTCGTGCGCATGCGCGAGTTTTTTTCGACTTTTCGGAAATTTTTTTTTTTTTCGAAACTTTTCCATCTTCCGCGGTCTGGGCTCTGCGCGCACGTCCCCCCGGCGCCGCTCGTGCGCATGCGCGAGTTTTTTTCGACTTTTCGGAAATTTTTTTTTTTTTCGAAACTTTTCCATCTTCCGCGGTCTGGGCTCTGCGCGCACGTACCCCCGGCGCCGCTCGTGCGCATGCGCGAGTTTTTTTCGACTTTTCGGAAAAAAAATTTTTTTTCGAAACTTTTCCATCTTCCGCGGTCTGGGCTCTGCGCGCACGTCCCCCCGGCGCCGCTCGTGCGCATGCGCGAGTTTTTTTTCGACTTTTCGGAAAAAAAAAATTTTTTCGAAACTTTACCATCTTCCGCGGTCTGGGCTCTGCGCGCACGTCCCCCCGGCGCCGCTCGTGCGCATGCGCGAGTTTTTTTCGACTTTTCGGAATTTTTTTTTTTTTTCGAAACTTTTCCATCTTCCGCGGTCTGGGCTCTGCGCGCACGTACCCCCGGCGCCGCTCGTGCGCATGCGCGAGTTTTTTTCGACTTTTCGGAAAAAAAAAATTTTTTCGAAACTTTTCCATCTTCCGCGGTCTGGGCTCTGCGCGCACGTCCCCCCGGCGCCGCTCGTGCGCATGCGCGAGTTTTTTTTCGACTTTTCGCAAAAAAAAAATTTTTTCGAAACTTTTCCATCTTCCGCGGTCTGGGCTCTGCGCGCACGTCCCCCCGGCGCCGCTCGTGCGCATGCGCGAGTTTTTTTCGACTTTTCGGAAAAAAATTTTTTTTTCGAAACTTTTCCATTTTCCGCAGTCTAGGCTCTGCGCGCACGTCCCCCCCGGCGCCGCTCGTGCGCATGCGCGAGTTTTTTTCGACTTTTCGGAAAAAAAAATTTTTTCGAAACTTTTCCATCTTCCGCGGTCTGGGCTCTGCGCGCACGTCCCCCCGGCGCCGCTCGTGCGCATGCGCGAGTTTTTTTCGACTTTTCGGAAAAAAAAATTTTTTTCGAAACTTTTCCATCTTCCGCGGTCTGGGCCCTGCGCGCACGCCCCCCGGCGCCGCTCGTGCGCATGCGCGAGTTTTTTTCGACTTTTCGGAAAAAAAAAATTTTTTCGAAACTTTTCCATTTTCCGCAGTCTGGGCTCTGCGCGCACGTCCCCCCGGCGCCGCTCGTGCGCATGCGCGAGTTTTTTTTCGACTTTTCGGACATTTTTTTTTTTTCGAAACTTTTCCATCTTCCGCGGTCTGGGCTCTGCGCGCACGTCCCCCGGCGCCGCTCGTGCGCATGCGCGAGTTTTTTTCGACTTTTCGGAAAAAAAAATTTTTTTCGAAACTTCCATCTTCCGCGGTTTGGGCCCTGCGCGCACGCCCCCCGGCGCCGCTCGTGCGCATGCGCGAGTTTTTTTCGACGTTTCGGAAATTTTTTTTTTTTCGAAACTTTTCCATCTTCCGCGGTCTGGGCTCTGCGCGCACGTCCCCCCGGCGCCGCTCGTGCGCATGCGCGAGTTTTTTTCGACTTTTCGGAAATTTTTTTTTTTTTCGAAACTTTTCCATCTTCCGCGGTCTGGGCTCTGCGCGCACGTCCCCCCGGCGCCGCTCGTGCGCATGCGCGAGTTTTTTTCGACTTTTCGGAAATTTTTTTTTTTTTCGAAACTTTTCCATCTTCCGCGGTCTGGGCTCTGCGCGCACGTACCCCCGGCGCCGCTCGTGCGCATGCGCGAGTTTTTTTCGACTTTTCGGAAAAAAAATTTTTTTTCGAAACTTTTCCATCTTCCGCGGTCTGGGCTCTGCGCGCACGTCCCCCCGGCGCCGCTCGTGCGCATGCGCGAGTTTTTTTCGACATTTCGGAAAAAAAATTTTTTTTCGAAACTTTTCCATCTTCCGCGGTCTGGGCTCTGCGCGCACGTCCCCCCGGCGCCGCTCGTGCGCATGCGCGAGTTTTTTTTCGACTTTTCGGAAAAAAAAAATTTTTTCGAAACTTTACCATCTTCCGCGGTCTGGGCTCTGCGCGCACGTCCCCCCGGCGCCGCTCGTGCGCATGCGCGAGTTTTTTTCGACTTTTCGGAATTTTTTTTTTTTTTCGAAACTTTTCCATCTTCCGCGGTCTGGGCTCTGCGCGCACGTACCCCCGGCGCCGCTCGTGCGCATGCGCGAGTTTTTTTCGACTTTTCGGAAAAAAAAAATTTTTTCGAAACTTTTCCATCTTCCGCGGTCTGGGCTCTGCGCGCACGTCCCCCCGGCGCCGCTCGTGCGCATGCGCGAGTTTTTTTTCGACTTTTCGGAAAAAAAAAATTTTTTCGAAACTTTTCCATCTTCCGCGGTCTGGGCTCTGCGCGCACGCCCCCCCCGGCGCCGCTCGTGCGCATGCGCGAGTTTTTTTCGACTTTTCGGAAAAAAATTTTTTTTTCGAAACTTTTCCATTTTCCGCAGTCTAGGCTCTGCGCGCACGTCCCCCCCGGCGCCGCTCGTGCGCATGCGCGAGTTTTTTTCGACTTTTCGGAAAAAAAAATTTTTTCGAAACTTTTCCATCTTCCGCGGTCTGGGCTCTGCGCGCACGTCCCCCCGGCGCCGCTCGTGCGCATGCGCGAGTTTTTTTCGACTTTTCGGAAAAAAAAATTTTTTTCGAAACTTTTCCATCTTCCGCGGTCTGGGCCCTGCGCGCACGCCCCCCGGCGCCGCTCGTGCGCATGCGCGAGTTTTTTTTCGACTTTTCGGAAAAAAAAAATTTTTTCGAAACTTTTCCATCTTCCGCGGTCTGGGCTCTGCGCGCACGTCCCCCCGGCGCCGCTCGTGCGCATGCGCGAGTTTTTTTCGACTTTTCGGAAAAAAATTTTTTTTTCGAAACTTTTCCATTTTCCGCAGTCTAGGCTCTGCGCGCACGTCCCCCCCGGCGCCGCTCGTGCGCATGCGCGAGTTTTTTTCGACTTTTCGGAAAAAAAAATTTTTTCGAAACTTTTCCATCTTCCGCGGTCTGGGCTCTGCGCGCACGTCCCCCCGGCGCCGCTCGTGCGCATGCGCGAGTTTTTTTCGACTTTTCGGAAAAAAAAATTTTTTTCGAAACTTTTCCATCTTCCGCGGTCTGGGCCCTGCGCGCACGCCCCCCGGCGCCGCTCGTGCGCATGCGCGAGTTTTTTTCGACTTTTCGGAAAAAAAAAATTTTTTCGAAACTTTTCCATCTTCCGCGGTCTGGGCTCTGCGCGCACGTCCCCCCGGCGCCGCTCGTGCGCATGCGCGAGTTTTTTTTCGACTTTTCGGAAAAAAAAAATTTTTTCGAAACTTTTCCATCTTCCGCGGTCTGGGCTCTGCGCGCACGTCCCCCCGGCGCCGCTCGTGCGCATGCGCGAGTTTTTTTCGACTTTTCGGAAAAAAATTTTTTTTTCGAAACTTTTCCATTTTCCGCAGTCTAGGCTCTGCGCGCACGTCCCCCCCGGCGCCGCTCGTGCGCATGCGCGAGTTTTTTTCGACTTTTCGGAAAAAAAAATTTTTTCGAAACTTTTCCATCTTCCGCGGTCTGGGCTCTGCGCGCACGTCCCCCCGGCGCCGCTCGTGCGCATGCGCGAGTTTTTTTCGACTTTTCGGAAAAAAAAATTTTTTTCGAAACTTTTCCATCTTCCGCGGTCTGGGCTCTGCGCGCACGTCCCCCCGGCGCCGCTCGTGCGCATGCGCGAGTTTTTTTCGACTTTTCGGAAATTTTTTTTTTTTCGAAACTTTTCCATCTTCCGCGGTCTGGGCTCTGCGCGCACGTCCCCCCGGCGCCGCTCGTGCGCATGCGCGAGTTTTTTTCGAGTTTTCGGAAAAAAAAAATTTTTCCGAAACTTTTCCATCTTCCGTGGTCTGGGCTCTGCGCGCACGTCCCCCCGGCGCCGCTCGTGCGCATGCGCGAGTTTTTTTCGACTTTTCGGAAATTTTTTTTTTTTCGAAACTTTTCCATCTTCCGCGGTCTGGGCCCTGCGCGCACGCCCCCCGGCGCCGCTCGTGCGCATGCGCGAGTTTTTTTCGACTTTTCGGAAATTTTTTTTTTTTTCGAAACTTTTCCATCTTCCGCGGTCTGGGCTCTGCGCGCACGTCCCCCCGGCGCCGCTCGTGCGCATGCGCGAGTTTTTTTCGAGTTTTCGGAAAAAAAAAATTTTTTCGAAACTTTTCCATCTTCCGCGGTCTGGGCCCTGCGCGCACGCCCCCCGGCGCCGCTCGTGCGCATGCGCGAGTTTTTTTCGACTTTTCGGAAATTTTTTTTTTTTCGAAACTTTTCCATCTTCCGCGATCTGGGCTCTGCGCGCACGTCCCCCCGGCGCCGCTCGTGCGCATGCGCGAGTTTTTTTCGACTTTTCGGAAATTTTTTTTTTTTTCGAAACTTTTCCATCTTCCGCGGTCTGGGCTCTGCGCGCACGTCCCCCCGGCGCCGCTCGTGCGCATGCGCGAGTTTTTTTCGACTTTTCGGAAATTTTTTTTTTTTCGAAACTTTTCCATCTTCCGCGGTCTGGGCTCTGCGCGCACGTCCCCCCGGCGCCGCTCGTGTTCATGCGCGAGTTTTTTTCGACTTTTCGGAAAAAAAAATTTTTTTCGAAACTTTTCCATCTTCCGCGGTCTGGGCCCTGCGCGCACGCCCCCCGGCGCCGCTCGTGCGCATGCGCGAGTTTTTTTCGACTTTTCGGAAAAAAAAAATTTTTTCGAAACTTCTCCATTTTCCGCAGTCTGGGCTCTGCGCGCACGTCCCCCCGGCGCCGCTCGTGCGCATGCGCGAGTTTTTTTCGACTTTTCGGAAATTTTTTTTTTTTTCGAAACTTTTCCATCTTCCGCGGTCTGGGCTCTGCGCGCACGTCCCCCCGGCGCCGCTCGTGCGCATGCGCGAGTTTTTTTCGACTTTTCGGAAAAAAAAATTTTTTTCGAAATTTTTCCATCTTCCGCGGTCTGGGCTCTGCGCGCAAACTCGAAAAAAACTCGCGCACGAGCGGCGCCGGGGGTCGTGCGCGCAGAGCCCAGACCGCGGAAGATGGAAAAGTTTCGAAAAAAATTTTTTTTTCCGAAAAGTCGAAAAAAACTCGCGCATGCGCACGAGCGGCGCCGGGGGGACGTGCGCGCAGAGCCAAGACCGCGGAAGATGGAAAAGTTTCGAAAAATTTTTTTTTTCCGAAAAGTCGAAAAAAACTCGCGCATGCGCACGAGTGGCGCCCGGGGGACGTGTGCGCAGGGTTCCGACCGCGGAAGAAGAAAAATTTTCGGAAAAAAAAAATTCCGAAAAGTCGAAAAATCGACGGGAGTGGAAAACCGGGGAGACTGGCGGCCGTTTATTTGCAATCGAAATTCGTTATTGTAATTGAGTATTGACTGTAAACACAGTAGCGAAATAATGAATTGTGTAAAGAAGACACCGTAATTCATCGCATTAGAATGATACGAGGGGATTCAAGTGAGCTTGCGTTCACACTAATTTGGACAATGTTCGATTCAATTAGAAAAGCACCAAACACTTCTGAAGCGTAAGAAAGTTTCCTATTCTGATGGTACATTACCACCATGTTTCATTTACAATTAATATGAATATGAAAAGTGGGCTGTAGCACCCCCACGCTTTATTGTTTTACTTCGCAGCGAAGAGCTCTTTCTCTTTGCCAGCGAAACAAACGGAACGCGCATATCTAATTACACCTCTAATTGATACCCCCGAGGCTGACGTAAATTGCGAGAACGCTTAATAGTTCCACGGATATTTATGAACCAATGTATAGCCGGCTGTAATCACTCGTTATCTTCTGCCTCGAACGTCTCGCGTTTCGCCGTACATATTTCGCGGCAGTTAGCGTCGAAAGACGTGGATAATCTTCCTTGAGGTGATACCGGACGAAAAAATACGCCACCGTTAATGGCTTTCTGGATACCTATCGCAGATAGAAATGCTCTAGCAGGCCACGGTGCCGTTGCGAACGTATCTTTTGCACTACTCGTTTATCCACCGTCATATTTCATCTGTTTATAGGCACTTGTTTTCACGTTAACACTCGTCGATCGATGAGTAGGTAGACGTGGTAGACTTCTCACATTGCTCCTCGCGGACACGCGAGACGTCCGCCTGCAACGAAAGCCACAGTGTTTTTGAGGAACTTAAAATATCGAATTCTGTATGAATTTTTTACAATTTTTTCGAAGGATGTGAGTACTTTCATTGAGGTTATTAATCGTGGTGAATAATTTCATATTTCTCCTCGTTTGTTTGGTCTAACTTGCAGATATTTGTACCTTCTTCATTCTACTCTTAAATCGATCAAGTTACTTTCTAATTTGTTAACTACTTTGCAATTCTATGCGTGGATTCACAATCTTCCGATTTCCTTTTGTTACAACAGGAATGACTGCCACGTGAAAAGCATCGCAGTGGTATAGAGCGATCTTTCAATTTTTCACCAGCATTCTTCGTTCCTTTCAGTTTTCCTACGGCCAATCCGATCGCGTCATCGTCCAAGTGTCAAGCGCGCCATCATTTTAATTCACGGCTCGCTCCGCGCATTTTTCACCTCTCGATCGCTGGATCCGTCCGGGGGCCGCGATTGTTTCCGCGTGTTTCATTGATTTCACGGATTTCAACGCCCTTCCCAACCGTCCCCTTTTCCTGCACACTTTTTCCTTCGTTTGAATCGCGATATCTCTTTATTCGCGCGAGACAAGTTACACGGTGGCAGATGATATACAAAATAGAAATAAAAGAACGCCGATTTCAAAGCGTAGAGCGATTCTAGATCGAACCTTTTGGGATCCAGTGCGGAGGAAGTGTATTGAAAAGGGGTGTTTGTTGAAATTTTTCAGATCGGACGGAAAGAGAGGGAAGAGATAAGAGTGACGATGATTCTCTACTAACAGAGTGTGGATATTAACCGAGTGTTGGAGTGAGAGCCGCATTAACGTGTTATTAACGCCATGTAATGAACACCGCGAAGGTAACCATGGAGGAGGCCTGCTGGCCGACTTGGACCGTTCCGAGTGCCACGAAGGGTAAGTCGATTTTCACTTTCATCCAGCTGTTTTATTTCTCCAATCACCGATTAACCGCATGCGCTCGCCTTGAAACCGTTTCGTCAATGGCCACTTCGTATGTAAGTAATCGTATTATTATTCGGAGCTGAACGTGGTAACGATGCTTCTTTATCGAGGGGGCTTTAGATAATTATACAACTTATGTATTCATGACGGGAAAACAGAATTTTGAGTTAAAGATTTACTGAAGAGTCAAAGCTTCTATTCAAATCGTAGAAAATCGATTCAAGCCCCGAAAAGAACGTTAAATTGAATCTAAATTATACTGAAAATTTGGGTCAACTTGTAATCGAGTAGATTCAAATTGAAGCCAAGTTTAGCTCGGGGTAGAGAGACACGTAATTACAAACCAGGAAGTCGAAACAGAGAACCAATTTGATAGCGTGTTTAGCTTGATATAGAGTTCAAATGAGACAGAATCAAGCTCGGAATGGTGTGCACATTAAAATGGAATCAAGCTCAAAATGGAAATGAGATTGAAACCGTGTTACGCTTCAAGCTAACAAGGGAAGATCCCGAACCCGGAAATTCAAAAGATTCTGAAACTTTATGAATACGTAGGGGATTTCCTCCTGATTAAAACGCAATTTTTGTTTATTGCCCAAATTCACTCTAAGGCGGTGGAATTGACCCCTGAATATCCAGTTATTTTCCAATTTTGTGTTATAACACGTGAACTGTAAAATAATTTGTTACCAAATGATAGATCTAATTAAAAGAAGTAACTTTTGTCTTGAAAATTTTTTTCTATCCCTTACAGTTCGCGAATTATAACAAGAAATCGGAAAATAGCCGATTTTTCAGGGGTTAATTTCATCCCCTTAGAATGAATTTGGGCAGCCAACAAAAATTGCGTTGTAACCAGGAGGAAATCCCCTACGTACTCACAAAGTTTCAGAATTTTTTGAATTTCCGAGTTCGCGATCTAACCTTGTAAATGGGGCTGAAATCAAATCAAGTGCAGAATCAGAGCAAACAATCGCTATCTAAATTCAGAATTAAAAGTCTAATGTATTTTGTACATTATCGTATTAACGTGTGAAGATGAAGCGCCCAAACGTGTTCGAGCAGCAATTACTCTTTTCGGCCACGGTTCACCGAACGAAGAGGGTTAAGAACAGGTTCTCCGGATTCGTTCCGCGAAAGAAATTAGCCAAACACATAGTTACACCGACGATACGATACTCTGCCTCGTAGTTGCTCGTTTTGCGTCCCTGGTCGAGGGTGAGATCGTAAAACCGCCGGCTGTAAAGAGACGCGCTGTTTTCTTCGGGCTCTCACGTCGAGAGCGTTGCCCAGCCTCGTACAATTTCATCTGCTAACCACAACCGTTGAAGGCAGGCCAGCTTTCTCGTCCCTCGTCGAAAGTTATCATTGTTTAAGTGGTTTCGATGCAGATTCTGCCTCCCATAATAAATAGTAGATTACTTTCTATTCCTTGGTGCTCCGACTAGTTTCAGTCACTTCTATTATGAAAGGTGTAATTAGAATCGCGTAATCGACCTGGGGAATCGACATCTTGCGAAACCGATGTATTAACACTAGTGTCTTGTAGATTTTATTTACGAATTTTTACAAACTCGAAGTCAGTTATAATTCAGATTCTGTTCAATGCTGGAATCCTGCTTGCATATTTATTTGGAATAAAAGAATCAATGGGAGTTGGGTCTAGAGAATATTAGCTCTTGAATCAACAAGTCTTGTACTCTTGCTGATTGTATTTTGCACGGAGCTGCCATCAGTACTTACATCAGAGTTACACAGAATTGAACTGAAAGTAGTGGACGTGGCGATAGAACAAGATAATCTATAAGAAGCTTGAATGGAAAGCATTTACAGTAGAATAACCGAGGGGTTCAAATGGGCAAGGATGACACAGCGAGGGGCTGGAGAAGTTTGAAAGCATGAGTAATATTTGCGTGAAAGAGAAGTTGCTCTCGGTGCCAGCTCATTACGATTAATCAACCGATTAGATTGCATTAATGGACATTGGATCGTGGTCCCCAGCGTCGCGTCTCGGAGCTAGCTAGCGAGCTCGGGGTTCTTGGAGATCCGGTCTCGTCGAATGGAAAACACGTGGCTGATTTGAACGCGGATACTAGCTACTGCAAACAAGCGTCGGTTTCCATTTGCCGCGTCTCAATTATCGCGCATTCATTCGCTTTTCAGCTTCGCGCCCAGGCTTGTAGCTTCTTTTTTCCACGACCAGATACTTTTTTCGATGCTGCTTCGAGCGCTGCCTCGCGTCCCGCTGGATGTTTGCGCGTCCCTCCAGTTTTCACCTCGGCCAACCGCTCCTCGTTTCCTTCCTCTTCCCGGCGACGAACCTAAATAGTTGGACGACTAACGAGTGGGAACTGCTCTTTCAAACTTCCGTGGGAATCGAATACCCCGTGACGCTCCGAAGAGTCATCCGTTTCTGAAAAAAGTCCTGCAAATTGTTTCATTTTTTTTAGGGGACCATCGCGAGGTTGATTGTACACGGGCTTCCAAATTCAAATACTGTTCAGTAAAGTAATATTGCAGGGTTTAAAATAGATTGATCCCTCGGGTTTAAAATAGATTGATCCCTCGCTTTGGTTATCGATTTACATATGTTTACTAGTGTCCATGCCGTGCATTTCATAACAAGTTACTTTACAGGTCGATAGCATTTTGACATTAAACGTAACATTTACGGTGGAAAAATTATTTGCTGGCTAACCACGTAGTTGCGAGTACATGAGGTATTTATTATACCTCTTCTAAACCTCCTCCAATCGTGATTGCTTCAATAAAATTGCTACATAATTTTAGAAAAAATCCCAGCATTTGAGTAGAAAGTGTGGTTGGAAGTGAATCGAGAGGGGACTTCGCTGGACCACGGAGATAAGTCCCGAGATGATTCTATGAAAATTTAATGGTCCCCACGGAGGTGTTTCGCTGGCTTTCGCCTGACTTCTCTTTATTTCGATCGTGATGAAGAGCATCGCGGAGGTAACTCGCTGGTCGGCCGCGTCGAGCATTTTAAACAGCTCTCCGCGATCGGCACGAGGCTGTATACCCGTCTTGCATAATCCACGATGCACGTGCCTGTGCATAAGAACGCATAATTTTCCGGCGTGCACGCGGAACGCGCGTCTAGTCTCCGAGCCATGTCGCTCGGCCCACGTTTCGCGCTCAATGCCCCCTGCTCCATCGACGCAAACCTTTTTATCACAGCTTAGGGACCAAGTTTCCATCGCAGCACCAAAAGAATACCTTAGAATTTTACTCAGAATTCGCAACAATTTTAAAAAATAAATCAAACTCGTCAAATATCTCTTCGCTTCGAGAACTCTGACAACTTCACACCAATACTTTTTACCAAGGTTCCCCTAAAACCTTTAAATTTAAAGAGCTTCCCAATGAAATATAGAAAAATATCTTTAATGCTTCTTAACCACTGACTTTCCATTCCCACGAACAAACGTGCTAGCTTCTTCGCTGTTTAATTTAAACACAACTTCCACGCGTAATCTGTTGCGTCACAACGCGTCCCGAGTTTTGCATTAGACTTTTAAGCACTTGGCAAGTTGTCGCTTTCAAGAAACTGGCGTATCATCTCGCAAGACTGTTCCCTCCACAGGGAAACATTTGCCTCCATCAATATTCTGTCCACTGAAAAAGCGTTCGTTACGCAGAATGCCATTACTTCGCTGCATATCCCCGCTTAACTGTACAAATTCAGTTTTCCACGGTGGCCGAGGGGCTCCGAAGACAGATTAGCCTCCGGAGCTTCATTTCTCCTCGCCGATAAATGGACCCTGGCGTTGCAGGCTGCGAGCCGTTTAATTCGCCGGCGCTTGGATTTATGAAATGTTCGTGTCTGTTTAGCATCGCGACGCCTCCGTGACTCATCTTTCCGCCGAGTCACGGCTGGTGATCGTCGGCCGTCCGTAGTTTGACTTTTCTCGGGATTCAAGGATGCAGAGAGCCGAGAGTTTTGCGTATCCTCGGTCTATTTGTTACGCGGTCACGTACCGTGCAATGACTCGACCTCTCCGCGCAGTATCTCGGCTGTCAGAAGTCGCCTTGCAAAGTCTTTTTACCGGAGCACCGCCTGATTCCCTAGACGAGGCCTTCTTTTTTTCTCGCGAGACGATGGATGCAGGCGCGCGTTGCTCGTCGAGGCTCCGCCGCTTTCCTCCGCTGCAGTTATTGGATCGAAGCACGTGGCAGCGGAAAGGCTAATATCCAGCGAAAGGGAGATGAAGAGGCACGCGTTAATTAAGAGTCGAACGGGTGGGGCGGTGAAGAGTCGCAGTTGTAATAGCTTCTTCAATTAGCTAGGTAAAAATCATGTCGAATGAAACGACGGGGATTTGAAGTCGCAGGAAATTAAATGGGAATCGCGGTGAAACGGGCGAATACTTGTAATATCTTGCTCGGTAATCGTGGTTAAAATTACTTCCATCGGGCCACTTTGGAAATGAAACGCCTGCCATCGACAGGGACGGGGCACTCGTTAGTCACGAATTACCGCGGTAATGTGCGAATATCCCGTCGGGCTTTTTCACATCCCCTGCTACTGCTATACCTACTACAATTTATCATATTCCTGGAAAACTTTCGTTGCAGTGTGGTACAATCCAGCCCACTCCTTCAGAAACAATCACAAACACTCAATTCCACCCAGGAGCATTAGGTACTTTCAAACATCTTTTCCACCAACTAAGAACCCTATAAGCACCACTGAATTACCACCAAAGAACGCTTCCTTCATGGTGAAGTTTCTCCAGCTCGTCAGTTCCTCCCCTCGCCGTCCGAAACAGAGATTCTTTTTTCCCCAGTTTGGTTTCGCGGATCCGCGGGGTCCATCCGCGGGTTATTTCCCGCGGGTCCTCGTCGTTTTCGCGAACGAGAAACCCGTCGATGTCGGTTCTTCTGGCTGGAGAGAAGGGAATTCTATCAGCCGCGACGGGAAAGTCGCTTGGCGCCGAAACATCCGCGCGAATTTAACCTAGATGCTGTTTTTCTAGCGAGCATCCTCGGCATTTCAATGGAACCCGGTCCCAGCAGGATTGTATCGCACCTTTTTTTTTTCTCTCCCCGCCTCGTTTCGCTGCTCGCAACTTAGGCACCATCTCTTAAGGGATTAGTGCGCAGCCCGAGCAGCTTCTTCCTCTCCCTGGCTTTTCGAGCGCTCTTCCAGTTCTCGCCCGAGAATCAAAGATAAATCAGAATCATCCCCCTCCTTCCCACGCCGGGGCGTATCAAGCGCGCGTTAAAAAAAGATTCTCGAGCTTCGGAGACGTTTTTCCCTGATTTCCCCGCTTCCATCTCGCGAGCCCTCGCTCGTGGAAAGAAGGGTTGCAGCTGCGAAGAAAGCGAGGGTGGCGGTGACTTTGGACGCGTGAAGGCAAAGGGTTCATCCGCTTCCACGCGAGTATCACTGACGGTTCGAGTTTCGTGTGATGTTGATGCTTGGAAAAATTCTCTCACTGGAGTACCTATTTCTTCTGGGGAGATAAAGGTCCCTCGTCTTGAAGCAAACTTGATAAAGTTTTCGAGGACTGTGTGATGTTGATCCTTTGGATATCTGAAAGCGGAGGGTTCATTGAGTTCATTCCCCTCTGCGGAATCTTCGCTGCGAGCTTCCGTTTAATTGATTCCCTCAATGCCTCCAAGCTATCTTTTCTTCCCGTGGTTCGTGGAAGCTCTAATCTCAGTATTCCTAAATACCTCGGAAAGAATACGACCCACCTGTCCTCGGTCTGAATCTCCGAGCGCGTCTGCGAATGTCCTTTCGCGATAGAACATTGGGATAATAAATTCTCTCCTTGAATCGTCGTCGCGTTACATTCTCACGTTTCCTGCGGCACCGGTGCGGTTTATTAAGGAAAACCGAGTAATTCGCTCGCGCGTTCACCGATCTGTGTCGCGGACAGGCTTGAAAAGATCCAACGGATACAGGTTTCTCGAGGAAAGCGAGAGGGACTGCGGCCAGCAGCGATTCCGAAGCTGGTTCTCGGCCTTTTTTCATCGCTGCCACTTGATCGGCCAGCTGGTTAGAAAAGTGAAAATTACCGTTGCCGAAAAATCGAAGACCTGTTCCGCGACGAGACGCGGGATACCTCGGGCTGGCAATTAAAGTGCAACCGGATTTCAGAGTAATTACTGGCTTACGTAACCAGTCCAGCTTTGAACTTTGCTGGAACAAAACGATGATGGGAGATGACAGTGTCGTGGCTTCCTGCTTATCTTTGCGCTAGGAGACTTTTAATTCTGCTTTAATTCCCGGCAATCGTTCGATAGGCTTAACTTTTACAACTCAATTCGAGTGTATAGGTACTTGAATGAGCTGCACGTTTCGTGGCGAGTGCGGGAAATCTTGATGCTGAAGGACTTTGAACTTCTTGAAGGACTTGGGACTCTTGCAGGCTCTAAAACGTTTAAAACTTGAATTTTTCAAGGATTCGCATTGTCTTGGCAGGCCTATCTGAGAATATCAAATTATGCATCTTTCACTCACCTTGACACGCAATAATCAAAAGTGTCAATACGCTTTTCTATGATACAAGTCATTGAAGCCTAGAGATTCTATCTTCAAATACCAGTGCGTCATTAGGCGATAACGGTGCATCGCAGAGACGTTTGCATAGGGTTCTAACATCGCCTCGCAAATTGCCTTTGTGATTTCCTTTCTCCTTGCTTTGGTTTTTATGTCACGTATTTTCAAGAAGCCATCAAACGATTTACGTTCCGTCGTGGAATCATCAGTGCAAACAGACGATGGTGGGGCGCTGGAAGTTTGAATATAGTTGTGCAAACTTAAAAACACAGAGCTGGAGGTATGAATCAGTGGATGGGCCTATATAGAGCTCAGGTTGTAAATGTTGCTTCGCAAGCGTTACGCAGATGAGTTTCGTCGACGCGTTAGGCAGTTTGCATGGGTTTTATCTTCACGGCAGGGCGATCGTGTCGTTGTCAGCCGGGTCGGTTATCGTAAATCTCGAAGATCTCGTAAACGCTGGAAGAAGCCTGTTCCAACGTCGATGGAAAGTTTAAACGCCCTCTCGCGATAGGAAATTTTTATCGCCAGCCTAATAATCCGACTATCTCATTGAGTGTTTACAAATTTCCTACAGCTCGTGTATCTGGGCTATCTCCCACACTTGTATAAAAATAAAACACCCCACACTTCGCCATAGAAGTGTCTAAAAATGGGCAATTTATTCTGATCAATACCTACCTCTGTTATCAAAGAAGCGATTTAATCGTAGCGGACTGAACAGACGTAGGAAAGTAAGAATTTTGGAAATATTTTCCCGGTGCCCGAGGATTCCAAGAATTAATTATTGTAGCGAGCAGCGTTGCAGGTCCAAGAACGAGTGATTTATTCGACGTACATTTATCTTCGCGGCTGTCTCCGAATTTTTCCATTGGAACGCGAGTGGAAGATTCATTCGAGGTTTACAGGGGACACGTTGCACGAGCAGCCTTTTCGAGCAAACCACGGTTCACTTCGTACGATCTTCGTTTAGGAATTCCCCAGCTGGCCCCTGGGACAATTACGCGACCACTGGTGGAATTAAGTCGAGGGAATTTGTATTTGCCGCCGTGTCCAGCACGAAAGAAGCCTTATCTCGTACAGCGCGACGAGAATTGCAAGGAAACTGAAATTTAGAAGCTGCTAAACCCTTTCAATATTATCCAAACACCTCAAACTCGTCTAGGTACTCCATGTCTCCCTGTTTTTTTTCTTTTTTTCGTATTTCCACCTCTGCTACCTTTATGTGTCATGCGATAGCAACTCCAATTGTACGAAAATAATTGTTTATACACATGCCAATCATCTGCAGAATGGCACGAAACATTTGTTCACCACACTTACTTTGTAATTAAGCCCATCATCCTTGATCACGCTCGTTACAACGGAAGCTCCACCATTTTCAGCTGGCTATCGCGTTGATTCAACGCCGTTGAATGTATTTCCCGTTCTTCAATGTATTACGATGCTTCTGTTTCGTGACAATCGCGCGACTCTGTATACCTACTTAGGAATCTAGTTTTTGTAATTACCATTAATTGCTCCGCAGTTGTTTGCAGTTATTACTTAGTCGCTTTATCCAGCGTGAGATTGTCCCTTACATAACGTCGGCCACTGAGAAGACGAGGTGTCTGCACGAGAAACCTAAATCGCTCCTTTGGCGGCAGAAAATTTAATCGGCGTATTTTTTTTTCTGCTAGTTGCTGTAGTCCCGCGGCAATCTAATCAAGGCACGCCGATTTCGCTAAACTAATCCCGTGCAACGGGAGACGCCGCTCAGGTTTCACTGACTTCCGTTTCTTCTCGAGCAATCACGACCGAACGCAGAGCCAGCTCTCTGTTTAATAAGTGGCTGCAGAGTAATTGTATCATTGCTTCCTGCCTTTAATTCGACTGTGCAAGGGCAGACCTGGCTGCAAGTTTCCGCCGAGATCGAGTTCATCGTCGCGGAAGCTCGCCTCTGTAACCAAGAATTCACTCTGTTTGCCAGAATTCAGAACCCTTTCATCCCTTCCGTCCCGAACTCGATCCTCTGTAAACTCGATAACTATCCCCCACAAATCTCGATCTCTGAATTCCCCGGGAAACTTCTTCACCTCTTCCCCTGGTTTATTGTTCCTCAAAGATTCATCGATTCACTGTACCCCGCATCGATAAACCTGAAGTCAGATTTATCATCGGCTGCTCCGTAAATCTATACCGAATCATAAACAGCCCGGAGTACCTACGGATTTTTCCTCTCGCAAGCTGGCATGTCGCGAGAGGCAAGGTATCTAGTGCCGTCGAGTCTCATTCATTCCCTAGGAGGATGAATGAACTCGACCCATCGATCGCGAAGAAGGCTACGGGCCGTATGTTCCAGCAGCGACGAGCCGCGGAGTTTTGCCTTGACTCCCGTCAGCGAATTCCATTGGAAAGTTCGCCTGCGAGCGAGCCCGGCGGATGCTCCCGAAACATAGAACGGAAGTGTTTAGAGTGCAGAAGAGGGTGGCGCGAGAAGCTTGTTCGCTAGGCGACGCAGAAAGCGAAACTAATTAAACGGCGCGTCAACTGTTGCTTCGCTTTTCAGTCGACTTTTCCGCCGTTCAAAGTGCAAGCCCCCGACGAACGCTGGGGCACCGTTCGTTCCCCAGCCCCTCCGCGTGCTAGTTCCTAGTGCAGTGGCGATACCGCCGTGACAGCGGCTGCACGAAGTCAACCGTGCCCCGAGAGATAATTGAAGATAATGGCCTGGCCGATATATCGTTTATATTTAGAGTTGCCTCTGCGCCATTGTCCTTGACGACCTATCCCAAACTCCTCCCGCAATCACTCTTTCCACCCTATCGATTCGAACGATCCTCAAGGCCGCGTTCTCATTGAAACGCGGCTACACCCCCGGCTCGATAACGACGAGGAGGCCTCTCTCGTTGTTCCCCTGCAACTTTAATCCGCTGACAATGTCGACTTTCCTCTGCACTCGTCAACTTTTACCTTCCGCTCTCTCGTCGAGGACATTTTCGAACGGCCTGCTGGTAATTCGATTGGGATCAGTGGCGATTATTGGTTGGCGCGGGTGGATCGTGTGTGTCCGAGGTGAAATTCCAAAGAAATTCGTACGTAATTCGAAAGCAATTGTTTCGAAGTTTCGCAGCGTTTAAGGTTTCCAGGCCACCTGGATACCGCATTAATATTTCACTGAAACGACGCAAAGGTGTATTCTACTAGGATCCCAGCTGCTTACCGCAACAGCAGCATTGAATGTTAATCCCCACATTATATTAATTTGCCTTTTTCTCTGCTATCCACGCTTTCGTGAAGAAGAACAGCTATTTGCATATTCATGCGAATCATTATCGCCGCTTCCCAACGCGGCTACGTCTCTCGCCTGGCTGCTATAGAGATATTTATCTACCTCCTTGAATGCAGTCGCGAGTTACCAGCATAATGGTATCCTCGCTAGTAAATGGGTATAGTATGCAGGGGGTTTCGATTTTAAAATCTATGCACGTTGACTTTCTTTCCTACCCTCTGTAGATATCATTTAACAAGCTAATCCTCGTTTCAACGAACACGAGCGTATCTACTCGAGAGGATCGCAGTCAAAACAGAAATGAATATTCACCCTTCGACCGTCTCTTATCACCTACCCAGAAAGACTTTTCTGTTTCCGAGCTGGCTTGGTGGTCAGAGTGACCAGAACCGCGTCACGAAAGAGTGACGCTCGATAGAGGCAGGCATGCGAGGAAAATTGCGAGTACGGCAATTAAGAGAAAGCCGCTGGCTGCGGGGAATTCGTGGAGCAAACGAAAAGTGTCGATAGCAGGCAGATTATTGAGAAAACTGGGCTAGAGCGATTGTGTGTAACCGCGTTTCTTTTCTCCGCGGATTCGCTGGTTTCAAGTTAATTTTAACCTCTGGCGCGTCTATAACCGCGCTCTATCCACCGCCTGGCGAATATGTGCCCCTCGTGCTTTCGATACGCGGTCACCGTGCACACGATCGTAACGCAAACAACGAAGTAACGCGCGCAATTAATTATTCACTCTAGGCGATCGAGTGCATTCGCGTTGCGCCAGTTTCTCATCGAAGCGGGGCTCCGCTGCTCCCATCGAAGAGTTCACCGAGTTTCTGGCTCGCATGATTTAAACTGTGCCGATGAATCGCGACATGCGACTGGTTCGTTTGAACGGGCGCCGCCTAATGTCGATGAGACACGCGACGTCCAACGTCGCGCAAGGCTTTTCCTCGATGGCCTCTCGGCGTGTTTCCACTGCGGAATATTTCTGTGGGCCAGTTCAACAGGGGCCAATGTCAACATTTCGCTGTTTCGTGAAATTACCTAATTAAAAGCGAAAACGAAGTTTTCGCGAAATTTTTAAAGTCAGGCAAAAGTGTCGATTTCGACATTGGACCTTCTTGAACTTACTCACTGATTTCCTGAGGAACAGTGAACGTATTCTTCCCTTGTCTCGGAATGTTTGATCCGAGAAAGTTAAGCAGAACTTTGTGGACTTGAAAGGGCATCTTCCAAAACCCTGCACCACTCGAACTGTTCACTCTGCGATGGCTCCTGCTTTCCTACGCTATCAAAGGGCCACGAACCAAAGAGCAGAGGGAAACACTGGAAAATACACCGAGAAACATTGTTCGTTTTCTCTCAAAGGTGACTCGCTAAAAACTCCTCTCTGAGTTAACAGGTGGAAATTTTAGTTCTTGGAAGATGTTTCAATATTTCCCTCCAGAAGGTATGCATATCCTGCCTGGGCGTTCGAAGGAAATAATGAAAAGCAGAGAACGAAAAGGCGACGCGAAAACAACATGTAACACGTCGACGTAGGCGCGTGTCGCGGTCGTTGCATTTTGATGCGGATGGATTTCGCCGTCTAAAATTGTCCTGTGCCCTCGTGTATGATCGTTGTGACGTAAGTGACGCCGCAAGTGCCAAATCGCAGTCGAGTTTCACCCGTGACAAATCATACCGCATTTTAATCAAACCCACCAATTTCTGCAATCACCCTCACACCAAACACGAGCTTCTCGTTCGTCTCTAAGCAGGTTCCAAGACTTCACGTAACCCACTCTGGCCAGTGGCTCGACCTCTGCTATTCGAGATATCAAGGAACAAGTAGAGCCAGTTATTCGTAATTCCTTCTATCAGATTGTGACTTCCAAAGGCTCCAGGTACTTTCACTGCTAAACGCAAAACAAATGAGGTAAAGGTCAGTTGAACTGCCTCGATTGACCACGATGTACTTCAAACTACCGCTGCGCGTGAATTGCAGATCTGTTGTTTGGATCCAGAATATACTTTTTCTTCATTCTCTCCCTCCGACTTATGCCATTCAGAGTTCGTAAGCTTCAGACACTGTGCTTGCAGCGGCTTTTGGTCGATCCCCTGCGCTGTACCTGTTCGTTCAGTGGTAGTCTTCGTTATGGTCTTCTCCTTCGTGTTCTCAGCGATGGTCGACCAGTCAAAGCCACGCGTGAATCGGTACTTGTTTTGCTGCGTGCCCGCCTTTTCTGTGTCTCGGCCCCTACGTCACTGGTAGATTTATGCTCCTCCGCGAAGAACAGCTCGCGAACGTCAAAGCGGCGAGCCTATGTAGTCGACGATAAATAAGGCGTGCTTGGCGCCTCGCTGCAACCTGCAAACTGCTGGAGCAATATTCAGCGGACGATCGCGAAGCATTGCAGACGGGAAGAGCGCTGTTGTGCGAAACAGCGCGACACTGGATGCAACAAAGTTTTCTTAGCTGCTGGGGATACGGCAAACACGAGGAAGCACTTCTGATGCGAGTGAAAATATCCTGTAATGGAGCCTCTGACTTTTTAAAAAGGAAGATACATGGAGGTTTAATAAATGATATGTTCAATTACACGAAGAAACCTTTTTTTATCGGTTTTTATTTTCGTGCACTCCTGGCTGGAAATTTTAATTGAAGGGTATAATTACTATGGAACAGAAATATTTGTAACGGGATATAGTGTGTACGGTATCAAACAGAGTTCTCTTAATTGAGGGAAAAATGGTCGAAGCTCTTGAAGCGTAGGAAATTTGAATCTCGTTAACAGGGGCCGTGTTTCTGTTTCGACGAAATGTAACAGCGGAGTGAAATTTTCAGTTGAAATATTGGGTTTTAGGAATGGTATATGTTCAGAGTGAATGTCGTCGTCTTCGAGCTTGGATACGAGAGAAGTTACTTAAAAATCATGGGGCTCATTCAAAGTATCAGGCTTCAGGCTTCTTTTTTAAGCAGTCCTTCGGAGAAGCCTTTGATCCCGCGGTGGTTAATCATCGTTGTCCGAATGCCAGAAAATGGGGAGCACGCTTTAGTTAACACATCGCCCCAAGGTCGACACGAATTCTCGACGAATTTACATTCATTCGCTTAATGAAATTCATCGAACGTTCATCTTCGTTATAACTAATCCACTCTATTTGGATAGAAATTTGAAAGTTTCTTCACTGAATTTTTGTTCCATCTTTGACCGGAACGTAGCGAAGCTTTCCCAACATTAATGTTTTTATAAAAGTGACAGTCTTCAGTACAGATTCGAGTCACGAAATAAAGTAAAAACTAAATCGATGGGTTTATTATTGCTGGACGAATTACTGGTTTCATTATTTGATTAGTAGTGGATTTATTAAAGTGCATAAATTAGAGAGAACTGGTTAATAGATTCGTCGGCGTTGACGTCGATCTACCCCGTCCTTTCGTTTCTCCCTTGAATTGTGACCGAGCATTCGTTCGTTTGATATAACGTGATACATGGCGCGCGGCGCATTAACAATCATAAACATTGCCGCGATGCGGACGTTTAATTAACGCCCGCGGCATAATAATGCCCAGGGGTGGAGTCGCATTTAATGCAGGTTAGAAATGTTTTCCCCTCGCGTCGGCTTAATAACATCGAAACGAATCCAATTTCGCTGTTCCCATCGACACACTAATTATCCATCACTTTTCTTATTAACACTGATCCATTTCTTCGAACGACCGCAAATACAGCAATCACCACTGCGATTCAATTAATCCACCTTGGAGACATCCAAAATCCACTTGACTTCATTTTCCCGAATCTGTTGACACGAAACAAGAATCGATATCTTTGATTCCCCCCTGTCACATTCAACTGTTCCCAGACATCCGTGTAACAGCTTTTCGCGTGACAAGGGCGCCCGTTCTGATGATGAAGAACGGGACTTGGGTGGAAAAACAAAAACAAATGAAAATACTCGATACACGCAGCGCAGATATTAGAATTGATATTTATGGACGAGGACGATACGGTTTTCTTGGTGTGGGGGGGGGGCGGGTTTCATCGGCACGGTGCGCTGTGGACCGATGTTATTTATATTTATTGGACGTTTACGAGCTGCTGCTTCTGTTGTGTACTATGGATTCGGCTCGCGCGTCACCGAGCGCTCCCGTTTTCCTCTCGTATACGCGCGGCCTGTCAACCTACTATTAGCGCGGCGAGTATTCTTGGCAGAGGCACTCACGTTGCCAGCCGAAAATAATTCGAAGACGATGCGGAAAGCCACGCAACCTACACGAAACACCTAGCTGATCGTCGCCCGGAATGGTGTCCCAACGCGCGACGCTTCGATTGCATCCCCCGCGAGCGCGCACACGCCGATCCCCGTCATCTTTCATCGTCGCGATTCTGGGAAGCGGGCCGCTTCGAGTCGCGAGAGTTTTGCACGCCATCGCCAGTCATGATTCTACGCAGAGTGTTTTGGTAGACGATGGTGCATGTTAGAAGACGACACGCCTGTAATTTTAGAGCTGCTGGGAGTGCTGGGGCGACTTCGGTGTTGTTGTGAATGAAATAATTAGTAACAGAGATGATGTGGCGTGCGGATATTGGAGATTTATCAGTCAGGCGTCAGCAGAACTAGATAAATTAGTTTTCAACTGAGAACGAGTGTAAACGAAGGGCCAGTGGAGGCAGCAATTCAATCACCGAGGGAAACCAGATTGCTGGTCGAAGCTTACGACTCGGTGAAGCCGAGTGACAATTTTGAATTAATGGAACTGTAATTTTATAGGGGCTTGGTGGTCTGTAATCCAGGTTTTCATAACCGAAATAATGTTTTGGGGGTATTAATAGGAACGCGGTTGGCGGTTAATTAAACATTTCTGGGTTAGGCAAAATAGCCCCTGAAAATCTGAAAATTTTATTCACAGTTCGCGGACAACAAAATGTAACTTTGAAAGAGCTTTCGTGGATGCTGGGTTTCGCGAGCTTCGCGGTTTAATTTTGTAATGTACCGGGCCCCCCACTCTCTCCACGTTTAATTTTCCCCGTTGGCGTTTGTTCGTACTTTTCAAACGCGTTCTTTGACATTTGCTTGCTTTTCTTTCGACATCGTCAAGCGCAGTTTCGGCATAATTACGCAGGTTTTGTTTGTTCGCTCGTTTGGATGGAGTTGCTTAAGGAACGGTTACCAGAATCTTCGTATTTTGAGAGAATTTATTGGCGGAATTACAGATTCTTGTAATAGCATTTTAAATTGCGGGAAAAGGTAGAATTTTCAAGGAGTCCTGAAGATTCTTATAAAAAGGTAATTCTAAATTAATCTAAATTACAGCGGTATTCGAAAAGCTAATTTGAATACAATTATTGCTTTCTATATTCTTTATATTTTCATTCAGAAGTCTTGCATCTCGATCGTAGTAGCCTCGACTTGTTTGTGATTATGGACAGATTTTAATGGCGACAACAGTGACCCCTAGCTGTCACTGACGAGAAGTCTTAATTGCCGCGGCGATTTTACGCTGATAACAGCGAGAACGAGTCTGGCTGCCAAAGATGAATGATAAGGAAATAACGAAGCGTGTGGCGCTCGTAATTAGGTGCTGAAAAATGGAAGACAAAACTGGTGTAGGGATAGAGTCATTGCCCGCGAATGAATCAGGACAAACCTCTATCAATTACGGTGAATGAATGACAAAGAGAATCAAATTTCACAGTATGGTTTATAGAAAAACCGGCTTTTGAAAAAAAAAATGGTTTTCGAATTCCACTATTTCCAAAAAACCGATTAGACCGGTTTTCGAATTTTAAGAGAACCATCGAATATCTTCTGCATAGAGATCTACTTTGCAAAAGTTATAGATTCTACGAATAATTTACATTTTATAGATAACTACACTTGAGTTTCTTTAAACACAAAGCATGTGGAAATTGATTTATTGCACAAGAGAAACACTTCTGTCTCTACATGAGTTTACATAAGAAAAATAATCAGAAATAAGTAAAGTGAATAGGAGAAATACAGGAGGTAGTTGCCACGGAGTCACATAAATTTCTTCAACAATCCTTCAGCGCCTTCGTCACTGTTAAAAAAATTTCCTTTTCCAAGTTATATTTCTTTCTTTTCATCGAGGAAGCCCGCATCCTTTTATGCAGCCCTTTATGCACGTAACGCCCTTTTGTTCTCGTAATTGCGTCTTTTCGGAGAATATTAGTAGCAGCGCGTTTGGCGAACGAGAGAGTTAATTACGTCATTAATTAAGCACACCGTGATACTGTAGGAAATTAAAGTGTGCAACGATGATATAGATTCATGGTGCGTCGAACGGTGGCGGGCGTGGGGTAAGAAAATTGTGATTCATAACCGTAAAGATCGAGTTATTAATTAACATAATAATTAAAGAGCATGCCTGGTGGCAGGGTAAACCCCCGTAGCACGCGGGCGGGAACAGGCTGCAATTAATTAGCGAGCTTAAACACGGGGAGGTGTGGATTTTAGGGGTGGATGTCGGGGCGTGAAAAAGTTGCATCAACGAATAAGGACTTTCAGTTCTATTTCGTGCAAACACTTTCCCATAATTTTCCTCGGTTAACTAAACTTTCCTCACTCCAATAACTTCTCCATTCACTGGAATTTTTTAAATCATTTCTCAACATTCTCATTTCAATTCTCCTCTCTATCACTTCTCTACTATAACTTTTCGATTCCACGTTCCTAGATACATAAGAAATTTAATTTCTCATGAAACTGAGAGCGATCAAAATCGGAGCAAACATTTCCCCTAAACTTGAAAATACGGAAAGTGTGTATAATATAAAACAAAATTTGGATCGTTATTTATAAATTTATTTTCGACCGTAATAATTAAAATATATGATTGCGGCGCACTAGTTCGGTCTATTTAAAAACAATCCAAATTGCTCCATAGAGTTTTATATGATCGAACTAATTTTCTACATATCAGTTGATTGGTATGTAACTGTTTATTTGCTCGTTAACACCTTTTGAGTGTATAACACACCATATGAGCAAGAATGTTTGGTTACTGCAAACGGTATATCCTTTAATTTTGAATTTCAGGGAGTTTAAATATGTTTTGAACTGTCAAGGGTATTTACCTTGTTTTCACCTTCTACAAGCAGACGTTTTGTTCACGGTATACGTTAGTCTTATTCCAACCGACTCGGGGGTCACACGTAGTGCCAGAGCACTGTGACTCAATTTCAATAGTAAAAGCAGTATTTTATATTGTTTCTAAACTTTCCTGAAGATGATCTAAATTCTAAACCAAGATCGAAACGTCGGAAGCTGATATAATTATAATTGCTAAATAGCTTGTTTATATTGTTTTTAAATAGACCGAAATAGTGCGCCGAAATCATATATTTCAAAATTTGGATCGTTTCGAAGGGCCACCTTGGCGAATACAATTTCCCTCCTCCTCCCTCGCTCTTAATTAATTCAGCAATATTAATCGCGCTAGAATTTACGCGTGTCTTTGAATCAGAGAATCGTCTCGATCCCCCTTTTCCGCGCGGAGAGTGGAAATTTTCCAATTACTTTTCGAGAGGTCCGCTGCCCGGTTTCCCTTGCCCGTTGGTAATCGCTTTTAATAATTCGCCGCGGGTGGCCAGGGGGGTGGTTTAACACCGTGGAGCTTTTTAATGCGACAATTCTTCCCGGCAAAGTGAGCTCTCCGGCTTGGGGGCAACGGATTGCAATTAATTAAGGCGTTTAAGCGGGCCGCGCGCAAAGGGAAAGCTGTGCAGAACGAAAGGAAAATGCGCGCGGTTGAAAAACGAGGAAGGAAATGGGGCCGGGGTTTAATTCTTGCCCCTCGAATGAGCATTAAAGGAACCTTTCGATTCTAAACGAAACGATCGGCTAAAAGGTGTCACGTGCAGGACTACGTTCGCAGCCTTGACAAGTATTTAGTAAAATCGTCGTTGCCCGATCGAGCAGGATCCTTTAACCAGACTGCTCGACTTCGAGAATACTAAACACGCATCGTCTATTGTAATTCCGCAGCTGAGGCCCGTAAGTTAGACGATGCCTGTTACAGCACAGGAAACTTGCTCGTTCATTCTGTATCTCTGTATCTCCTTTCAATAAAATAAAGCGAAACGTGATATCCCCGTTGGAATCTCCCGTTCGTTTACCCGCGTTTCAGCAGAGCAGGTGATCAACGAAAACTCGAAAATCAAAAGAGCCATTAAGCTCGAATAGAGGGGCGGGTGAATGGGACCGTGCTGGGTAAATTGATGCAGAGCAAGCATCTCCACGTGTTTGTTATTTAAATCGAGCGATGGGGGACTCTGGAAATAGATGCTACCTAACAGGAACATGGAAGACTGGCTGGGAAAAACAATGTATTATACAATCTTGAAGAAACATTATTTTATTATCATACTGAATAATGTACAGCCCCCCTGTTATGTACCTTGCTGTTATTATAATTATTCCTTCTCATTTTCCTCTACCCATTTCCCTTGACTTTTCTCAGTCTTCATCTCCACATCCTTTGACTTCAAGTCTATTATCTTGTCTGTTAAGGTTAGCTTTCGTAACAGCAGGAATGCCGAAGCTCGACCATTCATCACTTTATTTATAAATCCCGCGGCAGCTCTCGGGATCCAACATTTTGATCGCGAAGTTTCTCGTATGTGGCTGTTTCGTAAAGGAATTGCAGAACGATTTCGGGGGAAGATCAGAGGCACCCCTTCCCACCGCAGACTCTTTTAATTTGCAATAAAGCAGAGGACTCGAAGCGAACGTCGAAGCACGTTATGACCGGGGTACACGCGAGGCATTCCGATAAAACCGGCATGGACTTTTCGGATGTTTCGAGAGAGCTGATTCCAGATTCCGCCCGTACGCTCGACCTTCTGCTTTATTTAACCATTCCCCGTGCAATATTTAAATGATCCACGAGTCTCGGGCACCTATAGAGGCAGCGTTCTTCCCACCAGCCGTCGCAGCCTCGCCCCTACCCACTTGCATCCCTCTGTTTTGCATACCCTTTGCCCTTGTTACAGCGCCGCGACGCCGAGGAGCGGCTCCCCGGCCGTTAAGCTGTCTTCATAATTTTTACACTCCTCAATATTTCATGAGATCCGTCACGGATGTCTTCTGCCACCTGCTTGGCACGCGGGGAATTTTTATTCGATTAATTTTTCATTTCCTGCGACGGAACGAATTTGTATGCGGCAGATTATCGACTCCTGATCCCCCCACTGTCATCTAAAATACTTTTCCTGCCATCAAAATGACTCTTGACATCGCATACCTTCGGGAGAAAAGCTCTTAAAGAATTCATGTTCGAAGTGTTTGCAAAAGTCTGCAAAAGCCTCTCTCAGGAGAAACCAAAAATTTCTCTGTATTTTCTGGTGTCGGAATGTGTTTATTTATGTTCTCTGTTTAGGCAATCCTCTCGTGGCGGTATTATATGTAATAGTAATAATAGTGACAACAACGTGGTGTTATTATTATATTCTAACTGTTACGCGGTATATTTGTACTTTTCCCAGAAAAATGGCAAAGGGTAGATAACCAAAGAAAATACTTTAATTAAAAAAACGTGTGATAAAGATTCTATATTTCAATATAAAAGTTTATTCTGAGGTATGCACCTATATGAATAAAAGTGTGGGTCAAAATAGACCCCGCCGTCCACGGTTTACTATGAAATTACCGCGCGCTGAAGTTTATCCTCGGCCTCTTGTTTCTTTCCGCCGGTCTGTTGGAATCGGCGGGGAAGGTTTCGCGACCAGCGTAGTTGTTCGAACGTAATGGAGAAAAAGAAGTGGTTCCTGCGGCGAACGGAACGACCATTGCTCGGCACGCTTGGAAACGAAATTCCACGCCCGTGTTGTTTGCTCGAAATAGAATCTCTGGGCGATTGTTAGCGAGTGTATCGCGCGAAACATCCGCGTTTATTATTCGTCGGGCGTCAGGTGGAAATAAGAAGTGCACCTCGCGATTCTCCCTGGCATTACACGCAGGTCCTGCGAGGAAACTCGAATTCGCCCCAGAGCCATCGCCGACAACTTCCTTCGAAACACTAGGCGACGGGAAAGTTTTAGGGAGAAGTACGAAGCCGAGGCCCCTGATCTGCTTTCGATCGCTTCTTGACTTTCGTGGCCAGAAAGTTATTCAATTTTGTCATCCAAAATCCGGAGATCCAACGTCTCGATCCACGAGCTTGGCTCTCTATCGATGAAAGGAAGTTTCTCCAGAAACACTATGCTTTCCTCATTATCGATCTCGATACTATGAACACGGTGAGATTTTAAATCCTTAGTGTCGAGTCTGGGAAGACATAGTGCAAGTTCCATTTGCCTAGATCAGTATTTTAAATGTAACGGGGAAGTTGATATACCTAGTTCTCTTGATACATCCAAGCTCGTGTTCCGCAGTCGAAGCAACGTTCTAGAATTTCTTCGAGTGTCCCTTTCGCGATCGAGGATCTTCGCGGAAAATTTCGTAGCGTGGTCGAGCGTGTTCGAATTTCTGCGAGCATTCTACGAACGCTGGTAGCTCAGGCTTCTAATCCAATGGTTTCTAATTACCCTTACTGGAGACCGTGTATTCGCCTTAATAATCGAAATTTCTAATTAGCAGGGAGCACGCAAGTGGAGCTTTCAGCGTTATCGTATGGAATCGGCGCCAGCTTACAATTAGCTGGCGTATTTATATTCGCGAGTGGCGCACATGCAGCGCCGCTTAACCAGAAGAATCGTGTCGCCCTTTTCGCACGCGTGTTCCATGTTAAAACTGACAAAACTACATACTTCCCAAAGGTCGCGCGAATTTTCGGGAAACTTTGCGTTAATAGGGGCGAGAGAGAAAGTTCGTTCGTAGTCTGCACCCTCTGGAGGAGGGAATCGACTCGACATTTTTATCTGACCTGATTCACGACCTTTTAGTTGAAGCATTCATCGTTTCTTCCAGTTGCTTTTTTCAAAATACTGTTAATTCGATCGGGGCGTAGCTTATCCCGGCTAATCTAGTACAGTTTCAATCCAATACCTTGGGGGATATTTTTCGCTAGAGATCAGAATAGCATCCTCGATATCTTTTCTATCCTTCACTGAAACGAGATCAATCTGTTCTACTTTGACAAATATATATTCACGACGAAATTATGGAATTTAATTTGGTACGAATTTCCTGCGTGAGAACGCAGTAGTATCTACTATAATATGCATTTTGAAATCTTCAAATCAATAATCTTTCAGCCGCACCAACACGAACAATGCTAATAATTATTTCTCAATTCTCCTCGTTCACTATCAACGTATCTCACTCCAGAAAACCGAAGGAGGATCGAAGGCTACGTGGTAGATTATCGTAGAACGTCATCCACGAGAACACGATGGAAAAATATTCCCTGTATCATGGTCCTCCGCACGGCCATGGGTGATTTCGCTAACTGAGCTCGCAGTTTCGCTGGAATTGCCTCTGTTAATGCCCCGAAGAAGAGCTTGTTACACGGCGATTTACTAGCGGCCGGTGCCCTCTTCCCTTTATACATCCCCGGAACGATTGGAAATCGACGTCGTTCCGGTGTGTGGGATCTTTGATCTGAACAGCCACTCGGCCGAGGCAAAGGGGGGTCGTTTCCAAGGGTGGGGAACGTTTTCCCGCGTAGCTCTCGAAGCCCCCTCTGATACTCCCACGGACGAATCGAAGCGCCATTGAAATTCCGCGCGTCCTTCGACGATAATAAAGATAGCTACGGCCATTGACGTTTCTCCCGCGGTAAAAGAGTGCCCGCCATAAAGCCGTGGTCCGCGTAACGCGCGTCCTTGCTCTGCGCTCCCACTTACACGTGATCGAACTCCCAACTCGGCCGTGGATCCCGCTCGAGCAATCTGGTTACCTAGCTGACGGGTCAAGTTATTGTTTTTGTCGATGCTGAATGACTGGGTCGCGTTCGATCGATCCGCTTTAGGCGAGCCTGTTGAGAACTGCGAGGGTTAACCCTGTTCCCGCGACGGGGGATGCTTGGAATCGCAGCAACGCGTCGCCCCGGGTCGTGGAGCTACGATATAAAGGACAAGGTGTGCGAGATTTTGGAGCTTGGCGTGTCGGGGCTGTGGTAATTGGAGTCTTGGAATTTTGGGACGTCACTGGAATCCTCGGTTTTCGCTTCAGGACCGAGAAAATGGGCAGGAAACGCTTAGAATTCTGATTTAGATGATGTACATCTAGATTTCTGAAATTTGAGAATGCGAAGTTGCGGGTATCTTGTCCTCCGAGCATCGTCTAACTCCGGAAAGCAAAATAGCTAGGAGGTATTGCAGTTTAAGGGTGGATATAGCGAGAATATTCCAATAGCTCGAATCTGCTTTGCCGTCATTAAAGTTGCGGTGGACGGCCGTGGATATTGAATTATGCGGTTCCGTTGGGCGCCACGCTGTTTGCCAGTATAAAAGGCAGGAAAGGAACGGGCCTTTACGATCTCACTCGGCCATCCTCGCGCAGCCCCCACCGTCCTCTTTATGACGCGACTTTTGCGATAACTGTAATGGCCACTCTCGCAACACGAAGCACGCCATTACCGTCACTCTATTTCACGGTTGATATCGCTCCTCTTTCAAGACGCTACGACCGCCACCTCCCCTACATCCCCTGAGCATCCCCTTAAAGGCTGCACCTTGACCCAGTGCATCTAACGAGTGGTGTTGCACCTGCAGGGTAGCTCGATAAAAGGCCTCGAGCGATATTATTACGCAATCGAGGGCCGATTTATTTTTCGAACGAGCCCCGGCACGGTTCGTTGCTCCTGATGATTCTGCTTCGTGTCGGGACCTAACGTTTCCTCTCCCGTTTATTTTCCAGGCGGCGACGCGGTGGAATCGAAGGGCTGACAGTGTCCAGTAGCCTGTCCGCGAGCGTCGAGCGAGTCGATACATTCCAGAAGCTGCGAGCGAGCCGGCCAAGGCGGTGATTAGTGACACAGGTGAACAGACTTTCGGCAAAACGACGGCAGCGGGGATTTCGTTGATCAGTCGTGCGTCCCGCGATCGATATTCCAAAGCCCGTTGGGGATTCGCGCGCGGAAGGAACTCTGGACGAGAGGAGATGTCCCGCAAATGGTCCCAGGGACGAGACGACACGCCCAAGCCGCCAGACATTCAAAGGTAGCGAGCCTGGATCGGCGGAACGAACTGTCGGAGGTCGAGACAGCTTGCTATCCAGCCCCGAGGTCGGCTCCCCGGCCGGGGATGAAGAGGACTCGCGATTTCGAGGTAGAAAGAAGGAAGGGAGGATCAAGCAGAGCCTGAGCGATCGCGTGCGGTCGTCGAGGGACGAGCAGAGGGTAGCTGCCTCATCCGGCAGGCCTAGATTCAAGTTCACCTTCAGCGAGAAGAGTAGAAGGTCCTCGGACAAAGTTGAAGAACAAGGGAGCCTTGGCGGTGCACCTGATTCCGGGGAGAAGAAGGAGGAGGTCGGTCGTAGGAAGTTGCAGAAGAGCGACTCCTTCCTTAGAAAGCTCGTGAGGAGCTCGAAGGACAACATCGCAGAGGGCTGCGAGAGGTTGGTCAGGAACATCCAGAAAAGTCCTCTGGTTCTGAGGAGGAAGTTCTTATCTGGCGCCAGCTGCGAGGATTCGAACGCCACCAGCAAGGAGAGGCCAGTGCCTCCTGTCAGGAGGAAGAAATCGAAGGGGCACGACCAAGTCCGTCAATCCTTCAGGGATTATGTTCTCAAGGAATCCACGAACGTCCAGCTGTCAGTCGTCTGTTCGAGTATCCAGAGCAACGGAAGCAGTCTCTTTCTTCCCCAAGATTGTCCCCAGACTCCGGCGAAGGACCACGAAGATCCGCCAAGCAAATCCGTTAACGGAATCTCCCCGAAGCTAGCTCAGAACCATCGTGCATTTCGCGACGAGGAGGACTCGTCGAAGAGCGTGTCTGTCGAGGACGTGGAGGATCTGATCAGGTCGGAGGACAACCTACGGTTACTGGAGCAGCGTGTTCTGATCAGGAGGCGCTTAGAGAAGTCGACGAAGTTGCTCCAGGCCCTAGACGCCAGCCAGAGGAGATCCTGGAGCGAGGAAAGCTTGATCGGGCGGCTACACGGTTCCCCTGTCGCCGGGGACTCTGCTGACCCCGTCGCGGCTAATTGCTCGCCGATTACGCACAGGCGTTGCGCCCGACCCCAGATACCGCGGGAGGACACAGGCTTTGTGGAGGCAAGGTCGCTGGAGTGGCGGGAGGAGGCGAAGGTGCGCTGGAAGTCGCTGAAAGTGAAACGTTCGCCTCCGCCGGACGACTGGCTTGGCCAGAGGTCGACGAGGCCCCAGTGGACGATTGATAAGGAGCACGGGTCAGCCGATAAGCTAGTTTCAGAAAGGAAGTGGTGGACAGCCAGTGAGGAGCTGCACGCGCGGCAGCCAGCCACGTTGACCGGCGTAAAATGCAAACTTGCGAATTTCGCGGATGCACAGCACGGCGAGGGGGGCGAGGAGGGGAGAACAGACGGCAGGCCTGAGGGGCAGCAAAGTAAACACGAGCTAGTCGACGGGCAGGCGAAGACCAGGAGCCTCGCCTATCCTGCCGCTGTTCCTCAACCATCCACGTCTGTCCACCGATCGAAACAGAGCTCACGTGCCTGCTCCAGCGTGCAGATAGAGCCCAGCCCCTTGCCACTGGCAAACGATGAACGGATCATCGGCGAGGTAGTCGATCTCAGCGAGCTTGCTCCCCAATCGAAGCTTACAAGTGACTCGGACCTCGCGGCAGTCCTGGTCAACGTTCCTGATAGTGTCGCGAATGAGACCGCGGTGTGCAGAGCCTCTGGGGACCACGCCGGTGATGCTTTGAAGACTGCGACAGAGGCTCAGACTGCGCTGTGTCCAAGCTACGTCGATCAGGCACCTAGGAAACCTCAGAGCAAACCTCAGAGCAAACCTCAGAGCAAGCCTCAGGCAAGGTGCTCACGCATGAAGAGGTTCAAGTCTGGTAGGTTCCAGAGGATTCGCGACTCCAGCGATTGGAAGATGAAGTTCACGATGAGGATGATGAGGATCCGTGACAAGCTGATGCTTGGCTTGAGCGCGTTCGCGATACTATTCACCATCCTGCTGGTGATGGATCTCCAGATGGACCTCGGCTACAGCGGCCACCATCTGGTCCCCAGCCATGGCCGCGTTCGTTTCGGCGACGATCCCAACACGGACACCATTTATAATAACTTCCGGCGCAAGTTCCTGCAGAGGGTGAACGCCAGCAAAGAACAGACCAGTGGCGATGTGTCTGGCACCACCCAGAACAGTGGCAAGGACGATGGCACTAAGTCCAGGGACTCGAGGACAGAGAAGACAGTGGTGCACGACAGTTTCCCTGACTTAGTGGACATCGTGGTGAAGGGTTACGGTGTTAGTGTCTACGAAGGAGTAGCCAGGATCAGCGGGGAGGATCATTCCTACAATCCTACCCTAGGGGAGCTGAAGAGGCTGGTCCTTAGGTGAGTCACATTTCTTTTATTGTGCTATCTATCCTTCCCTGTTCTTTGATCCCGTCGATCGAAGTAGTCACTCGGATTAATTAATATCTGTATCGTCAGAAATAGGAAACAGCATTCTAAAGATAAATTATAAATTCGCGGTGGTGGGCATTGGTGACTCTCGTGGCAGACGTGTTAATCGCAGAATTAACTTGACGTCAGCTGCAATGCATGCATTGAGGCGGATTTAACATCCGTTTGAATAGTAATTAGGTAAAACGAAAGAGGTCGATAACTTCGTTAGTTCATTATAAACTCAGGATATATTCGCATTTAGATTGAGCTTTACAGGCCAAAAGTCGTCGTTCTTGATCTTTCAGTATTCACAGACTGTCTACGAAATTTGGTTAAGCTACAGCGTTGTTCGATTCGAGATATCAGTGAAGAAGTACAAAGCTGTAACTTCCTGCATTAATCTCATACATTGCACAAGACCAGCTCCACCATTCTCTCAAATGCAACACCATGCTCAATACGTATTCCCTAGAATCTCTACAAAGTCACACAATTTTTCTTAACCCTGCAAACTCACACCACCAACCATAAACTAAGAATCTACATTCTTTGAAAACATTTCCCCTGGTACCTCCTTCCCGTATCTCGAATAGGCCTCGACACCCTATATAGTCAGCGTAGAGGTCTCCGAAAAATTTTCCGTTGCCGTCGACCCCAATGAAAATATCTGTCCTCGTTTCTGTCCCGAGATAAGCGAACCTTTCAGCCGCCTGGACGCGCTCGTCTAATTAAGCGGAATAACGACCGAAAGCGGCAAGTTTAAATCTCGCAAGTACGGGCATCGAAATCTCCTAAACCGATTTCCATCCAAGCTCCAACCAGGGGCGGAGGGGCGGACTCCGGTGTTTTCTCTCTACACAGTTGGGGAAAGTTTCCTTGCGTCTGAACGGAAAAGCCGCGGAAGAGAAACAATTAGTCTGGCGACGGGGCTTCCGTTGGAATAATCGAGTTGGACGTGGACTTCGATCGTGATTTTCAGCGGGCCGGGAATAACTCAACGGCCACGTAATTTTAATCGATTGTTTACGCTGTAGTCGCGATCACGCGGACGCGCTCCATCGCGATCCGTGTCTTCGTCGTGTAATTCACAGAAATATCGCGAACGTGACTCTGTCGTAACAGCTAGATAAGAGTGGCTCGAGTCGCGATATATGGATCACGACCGCTGTTCGCGCTGGCTGCGCCGATCGCGGCGCTTTTCGCTCGTTATCCACGGGAATAATACGTGGAATGTGCGCAAGCTTTTCACCCTTCTTTGCCGACGATGGGGTGGAAATGGAAACTGGCTCTGCAGCTGGTCCCTTTCCTCCTTATCGTCCAGTTGAAAATTGTGTCGTCGTTGGTACAGTGTTTCCTGCCCGGCGAAACTGGTTCCACGCTTTTAATCCGTTTTCCCACGAATATTTGCCCCCATTTTTCCGTTCGTTCGGGCGGATGAAAAACGGGGGGAAATTTCTTGTACTGTTTATTTGGAAAGTACTTTGGCCACGGTTCGACTCGTGGTATCGCCGAAAATACCAGGTGACTGACACGCTCCTGCATCCACGTCTGCGCCGTTCTGGCTTCGATTTTGATATGTCCCCGCGAAACTGGGGAAATTTGTGTGCTGTTTAAACTCGAAAATAGCGAGGTGACGCGCAGCGAACTGGGTTAAATATACGTGGACCATTTGGGACGCGCGGTCCTCGCATACTGCGAGATTTTTCCGGCAATTCTCTATGACAGGAAAAAATATACTTCTAACTCCTAGCAGAACATTTTACCTTCCTCACATTCGAATTTCGTTTTTCACCGTCGACAGACCAACCGTCCACCCAGAATACCAGATGAACCTTGGTTTTGATTCAACTTCCGCTCGACCAATGGACGTCGGTTTCTGATAAATGTCGAGTAAGTAAAACCGACGGCTAATTAAGTCGCTTCAAGTTTGAGTCATAGCGGTTAAGAGTGAACGCTTCTCCTTAATTTTTTCATGTTCTATACAGTGCAAGTAGCATAACTTGCCCATCAAATTTTCTATTATAAAGTTCTACGTTTTATTTGTCCTAAAGCTGATTAGCGAGATATTTTCAAAAACGTGATTCACGGTATCGCTAGTTACCTAATAAAAAGTGAAGCCTTACATTTCCATACACCATGTAATTATTATCAACTTTAACGACAAATAAAGCTTCGTACTTTCTCATAGAAAATCCACTGCCCTTTTAAACTGCATACTTTAGAAGTTATCCGGTGTGGGCAAGTATCCAGGAAGTTTCACCGAAGCCAGCATCAGGCAGCATCCACCTATTCTTTATTAGCGGTGTTTCTTAACTCGATTCTGGATCCTCTTTGTCAATCAATTTCTGAACGATACGCTTGGTTCGGCTTAAGTGATTCCATTGTCCCTCGAGTAAATATCAGCCACGTCGCGTGAACCTCCGCGCTCACGCGCGTTGTATTAGATTCCACTTGCTTATGCGTGTGCGTTCGCGCGCGGGCGCGCCTGCCTGGGTCCAGAGCACATATTCTCGTGCAAACAAGTTGCCCAACGGCAAACGTAATTATACCGATGATAGAAGGCGTAGGCGCGACTCGCAGATGCATTTGCGCCAGTGCATTCCGGTTGACCACTGCTTGGGCGTCGCTTTCATCGCGCGTAGCCGCTCCGAATCGAAGAGGAAACTTTTCCTCCCTTCATCCCCCTTCTGTCCCGCTGCTTCTCTTTGCGAGCGTTACCTTTCATCGAAGCCTAATTCGCGCCAGATTCCGTGCAATTATTCGGGACAATACGAGCGTAAAGCCAATCAACGATTCGGGGCCGCGCGGAGTCGTTGCGATTTGAAAGGGCTGCGGGTGGGCTCGCCAATCTGATAATTCGATGGATTTAAATTGCCCAATTGTTCCCGCTTTCGATTCGAGCACTTTCTGTTGTAAGGGGTGATTCAATTCTTGAAATATCATAATCGATATGGTAAAAATACTTTTTCATGTCACTCACAATGCTCACCAATTAGTCCCTACCCACTGTATTAAACACAGGATCGAGACGGTCCACGGACTTCCATATTGCTCGACATCTCATCCAGAGCGCGAGCATATTTACAATTCCCCCGCAGCAGGAATTAGGCCACGGTCTCCAAAGAAACCACTAAATAATCACCGCGATTCCTCAGCGCCATCGAACACTGTTATAAAAAATTGAGAGGAAGCAGGAAGCTCTACCGGAGGCTCGTTTAATCGAATTCGGCCTCCCGGTGTCGTTCACGTGCCCATAAAAACCAATCCCGCCCTCACCCTTCGCGGAGCTTTCGTGCTAGGGGGCGGTTGGAATATACATATGTACAAGTATATCGCGGAGCCCGGGGGCCGTGGAAAAAAAACTTGCAACGATAGGGCTGCATTGAGACCCGGCAGACTGCATTTTTCATTGAATTTCTCTGGGAAGATCGATCCCCGCGAGGGCAAGCGACAAGAGTTCGCTAGTCGCCGGTACAGGGGGACAAGAGAGGGAAACAAGGAGCCGCATTTCCCCGAAGGTTACACTCTGTAAGCTTGCTGGTGAGCACCGGGATCTCTACGTTCTCACTAGATAGACAGCTCTAGTGACCCCCACCGCCTGGGGAATAAGCCATTGTTTCGCGGCGCACGGGCGCCGACAATACCTTAATGTCCCCGTTCGAGGGTGGGTTACTTTGCTTTGAATAGGCTACGTGGGCGCGCAGACAACGCCGAGGCAGACCGTTTGCACAGCGACTCGTGCACCGATACGCCAAGCAACAGATACGTCCTGTCCATAGCGGCGATACTTCCACCGAACATTCCTCCTGAACATACGATATAAACTGGTCCCGGAGCATCTCTAGCCGGGACGTTCCGTGCAGACACTGGGCGGTTGGCAAGTTTTGGTCTTTTATGGTGGTTGTCGTGGGCTGGAAGAAATGCAGTTAGCGTGGCTGGCGGGATAAACGCAGCGACGTCGTAAAAGCACGGTACTGGTAGCGGATAGGAGTTTCTAGGGTAGTTTTCGGATAGTACTGTTTTCAAGTCCTGGGAATATCAAGGTGGATAGCCGTTTTTGGACTGGAGCAGTGTAGTGACAGGGGGAACTGCTCGTGGTCCCTTGTGTTATCATTTGTCGGTGTATTTAGTCCGCTAACTTCAGTGTAGTAGAACACCGTAGCAGGTCTCCACCTTTGGACACCTTCCACGCAGATTTTCCTATTAGAAGACGCCTAGTTAGGTTTCGCAGGAAGTAGACCAGTCGGTGATCCAATCGACGTTATACAAGTGAAGAATGTGGCAATTCAAGGATTATTTGGCGAACTGCAGCTGATAGTACATCTCCAGGGTCGAGCAGCAGCCATGCAACGTGTCCAACTGAACAGTGGACACGTGTCTGTTTACGCGGTTGAACGGCGCTGTTAATTATCTTTGCCAGTCAACGAAATAATTCTTCTTCGGCCAGCGGTGTCAGGTTTTGCGAGCGTGTAACGAAGCGAGGCGTAATTCAGCCGCGGGCTTGTCCTTACGCGGGACAAATTACCGTCGCGAGTGTACACGTTATTATTCATGAATTTACATGTGTATAATAGCGTATACGAGGCGGAGCCGTGCCCACATATTCGAGCGTGCACCGCGCCACGCTGTGTACACACGCGCGCGAGCAAACATGCATAATGGCGCATCATCGAAACAGGTTAACCCAGACTCGCGCCGTGTCGATTTATCGGCGGAATTTTCCGGCGAAATTTTCCGTCAGATCATCCAAACATCGCCCGACTTCAGGAGAACACAAAGCCTCGAGTCTCCAGGGTGGAGATGACAAAGCAGCTCGAACCGAATGTCGGATGTTTGCCTGGAAATAATTCATCGCCTGTGACTCGGTCGACTCGCGAGGTGAATTCGAGCGATAGGAAGCAACCTCCATGGTCTACGAACTTTTCCAGCGACCAAAGACATTTCCCAGGGCATCGATACCCTCGTGCTGCTTTGAACACTTCTTTTAGGGCTTGCAGATTCTTTTAAATGGAATGCAAGGCAAGATTGTAGGCTTCTTTGGCTTCACTAGCTTGTTTAATCTTCTGTTGATGATCTTAGATGAGGTCAAGTGACAGGAAGCGACCTTCACGATCTACGATTTTCTGAGACTCTTTTAAATAGGATCGAAGTAGAAGTTGCAAACTTTTTTCGACGGGATATCGGTTTGAGACACGCGTGCAGTAATCTGTGGATTTGCGAGCTCCTTTGATCCTCCATTGATAGTTTTACAAAGAATTCAAGGTATAGGAAGCTCACTGGTCTATGCGCTCTCCACGATCCTCCATTGATATTTCACCGATCAAATCAATTTTCGAGGGCATCGATATTCGGATCTCCGATCGAGATTCGGTGGTACCTACCTCCAGAGCCTTTTAAATGGAGCCTTTTAAATTCATGTCAAGCTTGAAAATATTTTTTCCCCGGTAGAATACCCGGTTTTAACATGCATGAAGCAGCCTCGTGGGTGCCGGGGCTTCTGCGGTCTTTCATTCATAATTTCACAGTGATTCAAAATACCATTTCGTCGACAGACTGCGTTACGTAATTTCCAAACACAACAGGTATTAGACTCTTGTGCGAAATATTCTGGCGGGGCTGGAAACGCGAAACCGGTCCAACCTCGAATTGCCCATTATCTAGTATACCAAATTGGATTCGTATATTATTTACTGGTGACAGGCGCTGCCGGAAATTTGCTGCCCGCAAAAGTTACTTCTGGCCTGTATCACTGAACTCCAAAAAAGAATCGGAGAAAAACAAACAGAAATATCGAATGGTAGAGAGACGAGGAAATCGAGTGGAGGAATTTCGAGGATGTTGCAACATGTAGCGCAGACTCGATACCGTGTCGAAAATAACGGACAGGAAAACGTTGACTGAGGAATCAACTAAACGATACGAGCAACATGCACTTCTCTTCAAATTAATTCGTAAACTGGCAGGGGCAGTTAGGCAAGCCGGAAATTCAGAAAATTATGCAAGTTTGTGTGCAAGTAGAGTGGCTCATCCATAACACAACCCTATTTTAGTGGGCGCCATAGTGCGGTTTTTTCTTGGAATCACTCCTTGAAAAAAATAATTATGAAAATATCCATACTTTTTAAGTTACTCCCACCACCAATCCTTAATTCGATAATTATTTCTACGCAGTTCTGTACATATAAAAAAAGATGCAACTTTTGTATAAACTTGTTTTCTATATCTCTCACCGTTCTCGAGATATTCCACGAAAAAGAAAATTCTGCATTTTTTCCAGGGATGATTTCACCCCCTAAAACCGCACTATGGCGCAACCAAAAAATTGGGTTGTGTTACGGATGAACTACCTACTCTACTTGCACACAAAGTCGCATCATTTTCTGAATTTCCGAGTTGTCTAACTTCCCTCGTAGGTTACTCTTTCAGTATAAGACACGTTTCTGAGTAATTAAAAATTAGTGGAGGCAAATTAACTCGTGAAAAACTTCTACAAAATTCAACACCTCAATGCTGTATATTCACTCCTTCCACAATAATCCTGAGTCACCCAGTCCCATCGACTCGTCAATCAATCTCAGATCTCGCCCGGGGGCGGTCGACATTACCCTTCCAGAAAAACATTCGTCGCAAGCGGTTCATTATTAACCTCGTTAATCCCACTTCGCGGAGCAGCGCCATTAATCAGCAGTCTCTCGATTTCAACGACCAGCAATACGTTACGGTATTCTTCAGCCTGCTCCCCGACGAAGGGGAACGTTCCCGTGTCCGACACATATTTCCTTTCCCCCTGTAGGAGAAAAAAGGGAGAACGAAGAGAGGCCGTGCAGCGGCGTGGAGTTAAAATATATCGTAAAAGTTGCAGCTTCCGATTCTAGGCGAGCGGTTTGGTCCTTTCTCGCCCTGTCTCGTTCCTCGCGTGGAGGGCGGGGGCGGGGGGGGGGGGGGGCGGGGGAGGTGCAGGCATTGCACATGCACCCGTGTACGCTTTCCAGGGACGGTTGTAACACCCGAGACATTTTTCATCCGGCTTGCAGCGACGATTTAGAGGCAATTCCGCGTACGCTACTCGAGTCTGTGCCCCTTGACGAAAATTAATCGGACGCTTGGCCCGCGGATGCCTGATTTCCAGCAATTCCCCCTCGAGAAATGGGAAAACGCCGGAGATTCGAACGATCCTCGAAGGCCAGTGAAAACAGTTGTTTCGACGCGTGGGCTGGCAGTTTCCTAGCTCCGAGTGCAGGGATATTAAACCACCCACGAAGGGATCGTTTTTTGGCTTCGATATGTAGTTATTAATTACGATGGCAAGGCTATTCTGCTCTTCAGTATACAAGGAGTTCAAGGTCCAAACACCGCGAGCTATCGAACTCGATTTTAATGCACTCTGTTATAGTTGACGATATTTTTCTTGCCTTATTTTTTATTGCCTTAGTTGACGATATTTTTCTGGCCAGTGAGATAGTTTATTCGACAAGCACTCGATTTCGAACGACCCCCCGCGAGATGATTCGCAACAAGACCGCTCGATGCCTGTTGGAAGAGGGTTTCTTCCGGATTCCTTTTCCTAGCCACCCTAATATCCTCCGTGCAGCCGTTAACGTGCCGTAATAAGTTAGCCCGCGGGAACGAACGCACGTACATACGTCGCACGTGCTCCGAACACAAGTTTCCTCTGCCTCTTTTCCCTCTGTCCCCTGGCTGGTAAAGAACGACGTCAGCGGGGAAAGTCGTGTAAAGCGTAAATGAAGGTGGGAAAGTCTGAACGGTTGGGTTGGAAGTTGCTGAAGTGTCGTTGCTCGATAACGCCCCGGTGCGAGGCGCGATCCGGCTGGCGTTGTTAGGTCGCTTCCTTCCTTCGTAATTGCCCTTGCTAACGAACACAATGCCGTCTTGCGCCACCGAAATCGCGTCCCTGGAAACTGGAACGGATCCGTTTCGACGGCACACACCGAACTTCAGAATGGATGCTGCTTGTTCTGTGATTTCGACGCGGCTGGTAGGCGTGTTTGGTAAATTGAAGGCTTCGAAGTCGAAGCTGATGCGAGTTGGTTTCGGGTGAAGGAATTTCTTCATTCGGGAATTTTTTCACTTTCTTTCGACACCTATTGTCTCTCTTTAAACGTTATTTCTTACATTCTTTCTTAGTTGTATTCGAAGGGAAGTCTAAGAGGAAGAAGATGTTGGACGTCGAAGACCTATAGATTTTTTTCTCTTTCACGTTAACCTTCCAAATACTAATCAACACATCAAACCGTGTTCCTTGAAAGAACAGCAGAGTAAAAGCCGCGCCCCTGGCACGCGGCGGAAACTCCTATTTGTCTCGGGACGAGCTAATCGAAAGTCCCGAAACCGAAGGGAACAAGTTTGCAAGTTGCCCCGTTCGAAGTCACCGAATTCCCCCCTCCGCCAGCGAGCGGAACCGTCGATTCGGCGGACGGGCTCGTCGGGACGTCGTAAACAAGGCGCAGCGAGCGTGCAATGGAAATTATAAATGACCCGGGGTAAACAAGCGGCGCGAGGCGAGAAAATGGCTTTTCCTCGGGAGAAATGCATCTCTGTTTTCCAGAGCGGAACGCCCACGCTCCTCTGCCCCTTTCCGTTTCCCTTTCTCCCTCACGCGCTATCAACTTCGCCTCGCAGCCTCTTCCCGCCTCCTGCAGCCTCCTCTGTTACATCCGGCCCGACTCCGCTCGCCGTGGAAAAAGCCACAGTGGGGATCGATCCACGGGTTCCATCGATTATTCCAGGTTTTTTCGTCCGCTCGCGCGGAAAGCTTGGTGGATTCTACCCCTTTCCATCTCCGACTGGATTTCTTTCTCTCCGTCCCGTTCCCCACTCTTTTTTGCCTGTCGCCTCAGCCAGAGAGAAGCTGTTTGAAAGCTTTCGAGATCTCCTCGAGGCCCTTCGAATCCAGCCACTCGAGAATCACGGGACAGAGAAGGCGCGGGGGGGAAGTGTGGCCCAGGGACATCGCTGGCTAACGAAGAGAGAATCCTAATTAGGATCGGGTCGAACGGCGACATTTAATTAACGGAAAATCTATTTCCCTGGCTCGAAGGAGGGTGGATGAAAAAAAAAGTAACTGGAATCAATTTGCATTGTAATTAATCCTACTGGGGACGATCGTTCTCGACCACACACTTTTTCTCTCTCTCTCTGTCTCTCTCTCTCTCTCTCTCTATCGGCTCGGCGAGTGCACGCGGTTTCGGGTAATTCGCGAGTTCTCGCAGCACGTGGCCGCGGTTTTATGGGCGATTTCGTCGCTGGTCGTTTCCCTTCCTCGCGTGCAATCTCTCGCCGCGGCGAACGTTTGCCTCGTTCTCCACCTATGGGACTGCTGTTAGAGTTGTTTCGCGGCCCGAATGGAACTCGTTTCGCCGTTAAAATTTTTCAATTCCCCCAGTGACGGCGCACAGTCGTCGAGAGGAATTAGTGTCCTGTTTATGGTACTTCTTATTTGTTTACTATCCGACGAAACTTTAATCTGTCGCAGCGTGTTTCGATATGTAAAGTAGTGACGGGAAGAAAGCACATCATCGATTTTATATGCCATAAATGCGGGGATTTTCGGAATAGAGTACCTACTTGTGTTTTAAATGGCAAGAATTCGCGTATTGTATTCCAGCGAAAAGTAGCTGTTTCTTTTGAAAATTACCTGCTCGATAGCCAGACTTTCCCACGATTATTGACAATAATTCGACGCGAACGAACCTCCACGGAATCCGTTTTACTCTTCCGAGCTTCTGACAGGCCACGACGGGATTCCCGTGGCTCCTCTCGTTTGTTGCCTCCGACGTTGGCAGAGGAGCAGGCGCCCGTCGTTTGGCGGAGAAGCCGGCTTTATCGGGTATAACTTGGCGCGCTCGCGTTACGAAGCGACCCAATAACCGTGACACAATTTCTTTTCGTTTTCCCTCGCGTGAGAATTCGATTGTTCGGCGGACGCACGCGGCCTTCAACGCCGTTGAATCCGCGGAGCAGACCTGCCGGTAATTGGCCAGAAAAGAGTAACGAACGTCGAGGGCGTTTCGCCACTTTGCCGGTGTTTTCGGTATAAGCGGAGAATCGCGCGTGAAAACGAAACGGTTCCTCCTGTTTCGCTTCCACGTAGAAAGGAGCGCGAAGTGCATTCGCGAGGGGACGTTGAGATATTGCCGCGGAGTCGAGGTTTATTTTCACTTAAGGAGGAGCGCTTTCGGAAATGGAGTTATGGGAGAAGTGGTTTCCCCCATTTGTCGTTCTCTGTTTCCGTCACCTCGTATGGAAATTCTTTGAACTTTAGCATTCGTTCTTTGGGAAACAGAGGTAACACTAACGTCGATTCCGTATGCATATACGTGATATCTGAGAATCAGAGCACAGGGCCCTGTTAAGGGGGGGATGAAATTGGCGAGCTTATCCTGCCAACCATTTCTTGCTGGAAAATTGCCAATCGATATTAAACTTTAAGAACCTCTTGAAATAACTGAAATATATTTTCGAAAACAGAAATCAATGAAACGCTGCTGCACGAAATGAGAAATTGAATGCTCCTTTTGCATGCAACAACTTTGAAAGCAGCCACCGGTGCATAAGAATGTAGTTTCATACATACATATCCCAGCTTCTCCGTGACGCACTCTGTCAAAGTTTTATTTCATACGTGCAATGCAACTTGTCTATGTAAATTGAAAGTAATGCCCGTCCTTATCAGAACTGTCAAGAAGATACTACGTGTGTACTGTACAGTGTCCACACTTAGATAATTGTAAGTAATACCTACATTGTGTGGAAAAGTCAGCGATACGAAATAGCCATGAGTTACATTCCAGTTGAATTACACACATGTAACTAGTAACAAAATAGGCGCTGCACGCTGCCTGTTAGGTAATTGCTAGAGCGACGAGGACGTAACACTGCGTCATCGGCCGCGAAAGTCTTAATTACGCGAGCAGCTCGCAAGATTACGTTTCCAGCGTGTACGTACATATCGCTTCACGGTAGTCGCGGATTTTTTTTTTCCAGCATCGAATTAAGGCCCGTCTTCCGTTCGTTCCCCGTAAATTTACACCCTCTTAATTACGCTCCGTTCAACAACCGGTGGCCGGCGCGATGTACACACTTGTTAACGCGAAGGAAAATGCCTGCCAACGATTCCCCAGACGAGTGCATCGTTCTGATAGATCTCGCAGCGAGCGATGCCTTTAATTCGCTCGGTTATTAACGCGAGGGCTTATCATTCGAACGTGCAAGATGGCCGGCGATTTCCCGCGAATTAACGGATCGCACCGCGACCACCTGTAGTTCCTCGCCTTATCCAACGATTATGCAGCCCTCGGCGAACGAGTTGCGTGTAATTCGATGCAGGCCGACCTTCGACTGCTTGGTAATTAGATAACACACCCTGCACCGTTGTACACATAAATCACGGGAGATTTGCATTTACATTAAAGGGGATTTAAGCGCGAAGTGGAAAGAACTAAGTACCCCTGCGTGGAAAATCCTCGTACAATGGACTGTGGAAACCTTGTGCTCGAAGAAACTCTGTGCTGGATGAAGTCTGCATTGAAATATCAAGTAATTGAGAAAGAGGAAACGATGGAAGGTGTTTGGAATGAAGGTACAGAGCGAATTGTCTCGCACAATCAGGTGTAAATCGTATAGTTACGATTACTGTAGTTAATTTATCATTTTATGATACCATCCTAGGACTGTATTCTTTTTACCTCCATCCTTTTGCATTTCTATGTAGAGTTTCTGTTCTTTTTAAAAATGCCTAAGAAACATTTGCAAAACGATCAGGTTTGCTTCCTCGCGGAGTCCTTTGGCGGCGCTGTTTAAGGCTCGTTTATACAAATCGACCCTGTCTTTTAAATAAATAACCTCGGGTGGGAGCATTTTTCCACGAGCGTGGAGCAGGTTGGGCGCGGCAGGTTCTCTGGCGCGAGACGAGAGGAACGATGACAAATCAGGGATTTATGTAATGGAGGCAACATCCGCCACGCGACATCCTGTACGTCTGATCTATTATTCCTGTTTCAGCGGCGAGCAGGTTCCTCTGCAGGCTTACGTAATTGATTATTCTACGATCCAACTTATATTCTTCTGCGTTCCATTCCGTTACCATTGATTTCTTGCAGCCTGCCAGAAGACTCCAAGAAAATTTCAATGAACCTTTTTCAATGCTGCACTTATGAAATAGAATTGTCAAATTATAATGCCAAGTGTTGATACTAGGCTTTGCGTGTTATATTTTCACAAGCTCTCGTTCTATGGAATATCAATTTCAAGGTAGATATAATTGTTTCCAACAGAGCTATCTCATTTTTGCCAGCATTCACAGTTGATGCTTTCTTCTGCACACCGCTGCGCGCAACGTGAGAGTTCATTTTACAAAAGCTCTGTGTGAAAAGTTAGCGAACGTCTCGGCCTGCGGGTGAGAAATTGCGTATGCAAAAGCGTCGAGGGGCAACGACAGGAAGCTACGTGCGCGAGGAAAAAAATTACTCGATGCATCACGTTCGACGTTTCGAACGCGGAACATGTTTGCTACGTAGGGAACGCCACGAAGCAATGGAAACGCGATATTGTCTTTTAGCTGACGCCTTTTCAACAGAACCGGAAGAGTTTATCTTTCGGCGCTGTCCGCGTCGCGCTGCTGCTATATTCGTCTCGTATCGTGCCGTGTTGACGCATCTTCGGATGCACGAATGCATGGAATAAAATTCACTCGTGGATGGAAAGCTTTCTGTTTAATGGACGCTAAGACGAAGCCTCGGCAGACATTTTTTTCTGCCAAAGCCACCCGATGCGACTTTCTTCCATTGGAATTTTTCTTATCGAAGATGCAAACGGGGGTGGAGCAAGCTTCTGAATAGAGAGAAAGTAAAATTCATTCGATTATCAGGATCTCGATTTGTTTGCAACTACTGAATACTTCGGACGCCTTTCAATCAGATGTCTAGTACCTACCTATGCAGGGAAATGCCTTTGCATATTTCTTCCGTCCTCCGTGCTCGCACTAAAAGGATAGTCCCGTTTACTGTGAATGACTAAATAAATACGTGGAATTCTGGGACAGCGGGAACAGTGGAACAGAGATCTTCCCTCTCACCCAGTTGGCCCAGATACGAATCCCCCTGCTGGGGAAACAATTTTCATCCGAGCTTGCAAAAAACTTGGCGTTAGCTGAGCAGTTCGATTCGTTTAAAAGAAAATTCGTCCCGGCGTCCTCGAATTCTCGAGCGGAGCAAGGTTTGTGCACAGAAGGAACTCGGGGGATCTCGTTTCAGGGATGTTAATGAGTTTCCCCAGCCAGTCGCCGAATCAGGAGCAGTAATTTACCGTAGGGAGCGAAGATCCTGCTCTCGCTGGCTCGTCGAATTCGCCATTTCCATACCGCTTCCCTTGCAGAGTTCGAAATTCCAGGTAATGTGGACACTGTCACACTCCCTACAGTTAATACACCCCTCCCATCCGGCGACGCAAAATGCGTCCTCGACGGCGACTCGGGGATTCTGAATGCGTCGCTCGTGCATCCGCCGCAATCTCGGGAGCATCCAGTTTCCATCTTCGTTCGACAATAGTCGCAGAAATTCCGTCGGAAACTTGACCCACTTCCCCGCCGTTCCCTGTGAACTTGGTCACTTTCGGAAATGCGTTTCCACGATGCCTGTGCACCGGAGCGTGGATAACGGGACGTATTTCGAGTGGTCGCATTAAAAGTCGCAGAAAAATTTTGCAATCATACTTTTGCTTGCTTGTCCCGCGAGCAAACTTGCCCCGTTAGTGTAGGAATAGGTTTCGTAATTCGGATATGTTCGGGAGCCACGGAAAAAATGGGCCTCCGGCGAAGGGACTCGAGAACCCACGGTCTTCGGATCCTCTGCGCTACTTGCTAACCGCCTTAGCAATGTCGCCAAAGCCGAACCTCCGAATTCTTATGGGGCTTTCTGATCCCACATTACTTAGTTTCATTAGCCTCATTAATTCCACTAAATAGTTTCATTACTTGCATTAGTTCCCCTCCTTACAAACCTCCCCAAACAAGAATAACTCCAACTGTCCCCTCCGTCACCCACCCACGCGATCCCCGATCACCTGTTACCCAGATCATTACCTCCGGCCGAAGCATTCGACTCCGCTGCTCCCTTTCAGTCGCCGACGATTCTAACCGCGGCGATATAATGGCAATGCTAATATTGTAGAGGGAGCGCGCGATACATGCGGCGGCATCGATTCTAATCCGCGCGCGGTCCTTCGATTCGATCCGACGATGATGTCCGGCACGTCAGCTGGCTCGGGTAATTTGCACGTGCTGGGCATATTCGTCGCCAGGTTGCTGCGCAAGGCCTCGTGTCGCGGAACCGTGGAGTCCTGTTGTGTGCGTGCGTGCAGCCACTGCACACAACCGGTGACATTTGCGCTGATTAGTTATTCGTACGCGCCTCGCAGCACATCCGCAATTAGGCTGCCTCCTGGAATTGCCCGACTGCTTTTCCAGCTTGTGTGCCTGTCTGATGGAGATGCTGGGCGTGCGTTGAAATTCCCTCGTTCTCGCCCGGCCACCAACGTTTGCTGGTGCCGTAAAACCCGGCCTTGGTAATCTCTGGCTAAACGGCGTCGAATCAGTGCTGGAGGACTTCAGATAATTAATACAGCAACCGGAAAACGATGTTCCATATGTAAATGTATGTATCTGTTTCCGCTCTGGTGAGCGCAGAGCACCGACGGTTCTTTCTTTAATGAGGTGTCTTGGGTTGTTTCGAGCGTCCGTTCCTTGGGCATCTTATTCCCCTCACGTTTAACCTCTCCTGATCGTGTTAAACCGATCGCCCCTGCCGCATATAAAGCTTCTGGTGACATAAATAGAATTTAAAACGCTTGAGGAACCAGTCGACCATTAGATTATTTTATTTCGCTCCGGTTAAATCGATTTCGGAGTAGGTCGCACTGTCTTTGCGTGCTTGCTATAGGAATCGTTCACTTTGTTTATTGTAATTTTCACTTGGCTTCGCGAAATACCCTCCACGATCGTATTTGCCTCTGGTATTAAAATATTAGGTAATCGCATTGGGGGCAAGGACCGGGGACACACAGGGGACTCTCTTCTGTTTTCTTCGGGCTCCTTTGCATTCAGACTTTCTTCGCTGCTTCGAGATCCTTCCGAGATTATGAATTCTTTTGAGATTTCCTCTTTGAGGGTAACGAACGATTCCAAGTTGCCCGTAAAAAGGAACCCCGTTCCCCGAGCCATTCTGGTTTCCCCTTTCACGGAAAGTTTCGTGCCGAAAAGCGGTCGAACGTTTAGCACGAATAAATAGCGAGGGCTCTTTTCTCACGACGTTCCTGTGCGAAATAAATGATTTTCAAATTCACGAATTCCTCGCAAATTCCCCTTTGATAGCTGCGGGAATTTTAGATTCAATGCGTGGAGGTTGAATTAGGAAATTTCAAGGGAAGAATATTTTTTCGGGTCATTATAAAAGCTAAATGGAGCTCGTTCAATGTGCTGGTGATAATTACAAAAGTTATCTTTGGTATTTTATCCCCGATTTTCCTCCGATAAATTAATAATAGTTACCGGTCGTTGTTATACTATTCTTTGAAGTGAAGTCTCATCACGAAACTAACCGAATCGAAGATGTTTTCGTCTGGATATTTGCCCGTTGATCGATGACGAGCATTCGGCAATAACATCCTGCGATTTATCATGGGCGAAAATATATTGGAAGTGAGCGAAGGAATAATATTTCGACGAAAGCGAGTGTGGAGCGACAGAATCGCGGCGCTTTCGACATTCTATTTGTCACAGTACTTTCCATTTTTTTCCGCGCTGATTAATAGCGAGCCCAGGCCAACGCGAAACTCGAATGGGGGGTAATTAAAACGCGACTGAATAAATTACAACTTTCGATTACGGATGGATTTTCAATTTCGCGTCGGGCACACGCGGTGGACGCAGTATTTCCAAGTTCAAAATTAGTTTGTAATTACCTACGGAGTTGGAGCTGTTAAATAGGTCGGCGTAAATAAAAAACGCTCCAACAATTAATTACATATCGCGAGTTAGCGAGCTGGCGAATACAGCGGGTCCAGTGCCTCGAGTTTCCCACCTTTAATCCCCTCTCCCTCTATTATTGCAAATTAAAAATAATAAATTTTCCCTTTGCCCCAGAATCAACAGGGAAAACTAAGCACAATCGTACATTTTATCCAGCTTTATTAGCAGTTACAAAGGTGTGAGTTATATCGAATTCTGCTGCAACAATTTAAGCAAAAATAACTCTTTCTTTCGATTTAAACCCTCATTCGGTTCTGAGTATATCGTTTCCAACGAAATTTTTCAACAAACCCGTGTATTCTCCATACACAAAATTCCATATATCGATTTCCTCTTAAATACAACTCACACAAACACGCGCCAAGAGTCACGTTCAAGTAAGGTGATTGTGTGTGACGTAAAACTGCAGGGGTGATTCTCCATGTAGGGTATATTAATTATAATTAAAACTTACGGGGGTGCCGACCGTATAATCTCGTTTGTCCGTTCCCCCACCGTTTAATGGGACACCGTAAAAATGAATGGCTCGTGTCCACTAAATAATGGGGATAGTGGAAATAATAGAAGGGCCTGCGACGAAAGTTACGAGGCAGCCGCTGTGAAAATCAGAATCATCGATGGATTTCCAAGCGTTCTCGCCCGCGATTCTTGTTAAACGCGTAACGACCCTGCTTTTACGCTTCGTGCCCCTGCTCGTCATTAATGGAAACGCTGGAACCGTGTCTTGATCGAGTGCATCGTTGCATCGTTGCACCGGTGCATCGCGCGTGTTTCTCCTTCTTTATCGTTCCTTGCCGCCCGATCGTTCGAGAAATCTCGCGGGAGTTTCCTCTATCGCGTGCCTGGCGGTACATACCTGCTAATAGTTTGCTGGCTGCACGCATAATGGGAAAGCAAACAGTCGTAGCTTAATCTCATGTTCGAGATAAAAAAGGAAATCTGATTGTGTAACGAAGGATGATTAGGGATCTAACATATGTATTCACTTTGCTTCACGATGGGAAGTGCGCGATTTTCCACGTTCATTTGTAATTTTCCAAGTAGTTCGTGTACTTATGACGGTGCAATTTGCCATTAAATCTTGAACGGTGGATAGCTTGATAGTTTCACGACGCGTTTGACAAATAATCTCATTCATTATAATTCCAACAAATATTCTGTTATTATTCGAATAAATTTTTATTCGGTATTCTCGAATAAATTTATTTTAATGTAATTTTTTATTTAAATAATGCCCAACTGTGCCTCCAAGCGAGGGTTAAACACAAAGTGCTCGAACTTTCTCATATCGAGTCACTTTTCAACCCATTGTTTTTTCTCTACCACAGTTACATACTCTTACAATACTGTCCCCGTAACTCTGGCTTATCTGAAATATCAGGCATGATTTCACGCGTAACTTTTCGGTAGAATATCATTACATTACCATAGAGTTACATATGTTAATCCCCATGGAATACCATTGCATTAGCATTTCTCATCTGTCATTTGAATCTCAGATAACAATCCCGAATAATATTCTTACATACCGGGCAAAGTACAGTTCCCTTCATCGACGGTCGCTTTGAAATTCGTGGATCGTCGGTTGAAGCAGCCGTAACAGGCGACGGAGCTGCCAAACAGCAACTCGGAGTTGCATCAAAGCGAGAGCAGTCGACCTTTCTTTTTCTCACGTCCGTCCCTTTGAACGAGCCAGTATTGTTTCTTCACCTGGTTGCGCGTATCCAGCGGGGGCCTTCTTTCCTCTCCATCCTGCGCGATCCCACAGTTTTGCCGAGAGAGCGTGAGAGCACTGGAGATGCCAGCCATTAGCGCATGTAATCCTCGCACTCTGATAAATCAGTTCGCCTCGATGTCACGGATCCACGTGCCTGCACATGCGAGCTTCCCTCTTAAAATTCTCCATCCTTAAAGTTCCAAAAAAAGTGTACAAAAAGTGTACCTAGAGAGCCTGCGCGTGAAACGAGGACCAGAGAAATCCGTTTCCCTTCCTGACCGAAGAAAGCCGAGGCTTCAGACGCGATTTTCGCCGAGGCGAATATCCAAGGGAGGGAAGAGACTTCTCGGCACACCCGTTACAGCTGGAGAGCACTGAATTTTAAAGATAGCCATCTTCTAGTCCCCGTTGCTGGTCACTCTTTGGTCAAATATTTGAGCCAGCCCCTTTTCTTCTCCTCGGGAAACTCCTCCCTTTCCTTCTGTCTCCTCCGCCGTTCTACCGTGCGGCCGAATCTTCAACCCAGATGGCCTATTGACTCGGGACGACCCCTTGAAAGAGCCGCAGAACTTTTGAAAAGGGCCTCGGAGCCGCAACGACACTTTGTACACCGCGAGAATTGGAACGAAGTGGACGGCCAAGTGTATACCGTGGATCCAGCGGAGCGCGCGGTCCTTTCTAATTACGCTTTAAATATCTCACGAAACATTAATCCCCCTCCCCCTCCCACACACCTGTAATACCGGAAATAAAATAAAACGAGAAGGAAGTCTCTCCAGGGGATTACGGCCGAGGATCGAGCTCGAAACATTAGCCGTCGGTCTGATGAATTTCTTTCGTGTGGAAATTCAATGGGAAATCCGTCGTGCCGTCGATTTTTGGCAAACAAGTCGGCATAGCACTCGAATTAGATTCCATCGAACGAAGATATTGCTACCTATGCACGCGGGTATCGCGCGGCAAGTTTTTATCGATCCCGTTTTTAATCGAATCCGACGGACAGCCCGATGCGTTGATTAATCAGAAGAATCGATAGTAGATGGCCTCGTGCCGACAAATCCTCGTCCTTCAGCGGCTTACAGTCCGCCAATCAAAGCGCGATCTCGCTCTCTCGCTAAATTAACTTCGCCCCGGGGCTAGTTAATTACACGTATCACGGGGATTCAATAAATGCTGGGATCGATATTGCAGTGCGCGACTGATTGATCGAAATCAGGCAGCAGTATCTGCACCCCTGCGATCGTATTTCTGTGGCTCCAACAAATCCATTGGCTGCGCGTCGATTCTACCAAAATACACCTGTGCAACGCGCATTCTTATTTTAACAACACTGCGCGCGTAAACGTGTGCTCTGAGCAAGAATCTATCGAGCACCGAGCAAATCCGATGAACGCCAGTGAGATTAGTCGCGTCTGAAAATTCGGAATAGAATGAAGAAGAGCCGACGGATCGTCGTTAAAATGACGGGGCCATACCGCGTAGACGTGACCATTCATTCGCAGCGAGCCGAAGCAAAGGCCACGCGAAACGTGCGCCATGTTTGCACGAGCACTTGCACGCGCCAATAACGTTTAATTAATTGGGCAATTAACGGGGCGCACGATCGAGTGTCGCGAGCCCGAATAGCCTGTGTAAAGTGTCGCGTCGTGGAAATTGAGAACTATCGGGTATCGTGTCGTTACGTGTAAATAATGCGGGAATATTATAATTTGTAGGGCTGGAAAGCGGCGGGTCGATAATTTGATAAGTGGGGTAATTAGTGCCTAATTACTCCCGAAACATTCGATCCGCCAGAGAATGAAAATACACGCGATATTGCTTGGGATCGATCTTGAGAGGCGACGCGAGAAAATGAAACGAAATGCCGCGGGAAATGCTAAATAAGTAATCATATTCCACACGTCCATCCTGTGCCGGACGAAAAGGGTCGCGAGCTTAACGAGTTTCCGATTAAAACTGTATCACGACGTCGACAGGTGTTTATAGAGGCTGACGGATATTTTCGTCGCCGGAAGTTTGGCCCTCGAATGGCACGCTGCTCTGGAGTCTCCATCCAGCGACAGCAATCGGTTCTCGTATGAAAATCAACTCTCCCGTCGGCGAATCGTCCACGAATCGCTGAAGGAAATTTCCTTCATTTTTCTGCGACGCGTGCATCGATTGTCGTACAAGGAAAATGCGATTCTTTCGGTCGATCGGGTTTGTCTTTTAGATTGCTGATTGGTTAAGACTCGAATTTTTATTTCAAGAGTAATTGCAATTGAGGAGGGCTTTATTGCATTGAAAGCGGACAGCAATGTTTTAGAAATAGAAAAGAAGAATACAGATTCTGGTGGAAAACCTGGGTGTTTGAGAATTAGTGGGTTTTTATGTTAGAAACGTAAGGGGTCGCGTACATTTAGTATCTTCCTCGGTGTTGGTTTAATTTAATCGAATCGATATCGCCCTCTTTAAACAGCGAATTTAAACATCAGCGAGACACGAAGACAGACGAGTCTCTAAATTGAAATTCCACGCATTCACGAATCCCGAATTCGTCCGTTTACGCGAAGAACAATACGTCGTATCCCCGAAGCAATCGGCTCGAAGTATCACGAGGGAAGAGTCGAAATTGCGTCCTTTTTCTCGACCGATTCGCCGGCAACTTCGGTAAATTTCGTGCTCCCTGCTCGGCGTGGAAATCAATTTCTGTCTTCGAACTCCAGAGACACTCATTTCCAAACCGACAAACAGCGACGCAGCGGACGATTTTCCGGAAAATCATGGTCGTTCCGCCGACTCCTTAATCACTCTGATCGCCCATCAATTTATCTTAATAATCCTTAATAATGAGACCCCTTTTATCATCAAAAGCATTTTGCTCCACAATTACTAAAATTACACAAATAATTTTCAAATCCCCTCGTGTCATTAATTCTAAACGAAAGAAGCTAACCTGTTCCTCTTCGTCTCTTCGATCTTTCCAGGTCCCCGCATATTCGCGTCTTCCGTTAAATCAAATAGATATACTTTATCCCGTTCATTCTCAGATAATAATCGCCAGAGGCAGGTTTCGTAATAGCTATCAGAAAGAGTTAGCGAGCACACGATTCCAGTTACCCCGATCAGCCCCGTTATTGCGGTCCCGCCATCTTGTCATCTTGCGGTTAATTTGCGGCATCCAATTTGCATTAATCGGCGACGATGCACGGGCAGAAGTTACATTCCGCATGCATATTCATATTAAATTTATGCGTCACGCTGGCCCGACGATTCCCCGTGTAATTGATAAGGAACGAGGGGCCGGGTCCCGCGGAGATTTTACGCCGGTTTCCTGTAATTAATAAAGAACGAAAGGCTCGCTTCCTTGGGAAGCTCTCCCGCGGTGTTAGCTTTCCGCCGAGTTTAAGAGCTTCTTAACGCGCCACGATTGTTCCGCCGATCCACCCGGCAACATCGATCCGCCCAGCGTCGAGTAATTATAGATCCTTCGGGGCACCGATAATTTTCTCGTAATTTACAGCCAACCGAGGGATCTTACTCTGTACACTTTTTTCCTCTGTTGCGCTCGTTTTTCCGTAATTGCCGAAGAAAATGGTGGATGATATCCCACGAGGATTTTACACGGGCTTGCAATCACGACGAGGGGGGGGGGGGGGGGGATAATAAATCTCGTATAATCGCTAGGATATTCAATAAAATAGGGGCTACGGTTTTGAGTTTTTACTGGTCCAGTTTGGTGTGATAATTCCCGCGTGCTTAGCGCGGAAGGTGTAATCACTGCAGTAGCAATGAGTTTCCTGCGATTCATTAAAACGTGCACTGGATTTTGAGAAGGAGACTGTATCAGATTGTGCAGCTGATACAGAACAATCGCTCAGATCGTCTGATAGATTACAGTATTATGAGATGGTGATTTTAGAGACGTTCCAAAAGGTCGAGAAGGTTAAGAGCGATCGAAGTGAGAAGAAGAGGCCATCCCCGTCAGGATATGACGAATGGCTGATCCATATGCACGAGGATGCACTCGCTGGGGAAGATCTATTCGTCGACAAAGTGAAACTGCCACTTTTTTATTTTGTCTGCCTACCTTGATAAAAGAAGGGCCTTCTTACAATCTTCCTACAGTCTTTCCCCAATCGATTGCACTCGAAACGAATCTAATAGAACAATTTGACCCAGAAATCTCTCCATAATTCTCCGTCTTTTATTTGGTCTTCAGAACAAGTGTGCCTCAGCCTCGCCGAGAGGTCACCAGAAAAAGTTCCACGATGGACACTCACCATTTCAGTGTGAGAAATTCTTTTGAAAATCCATGATGGTCACGAAAAATAAAGACCCCCAATTTTTAATTCCCCTCCGTTTTAGGAAAAGCTTCAATTCCACCGGTTGGTTCGCTGATGAATTATATATCATTGACGGGAGTGTTGGTCAAACATTCATATTCGTCACCTAATTCGCTCCCTTCCACGATCCCGGGCATGTTTTATAATAGCCTGGGGGAGAAGCCGGAGATTTCGCTTCGCGCCGATGTAAAACGATCGAAAATCGCGGACCAGCGCACACGTATCCACGCCACAACGTGGATGAGGCATGCATAATGCATATTGTGCACTTACCTCAGATCTGGACTGCATCACGGTGAAATATCATCGACTCGGGAATAGCAATGCTGCGGGGTGAGTGTGTCTCCTCTTCCTTTGGCGGGATTCGATTCCACGACACACGTCGCCTGGCCAGGGAAGAATACGAGCTGTATAAATAATAGAACGCCCTACTTATCGCCGATTCTTACGTCGGGGTCTTATGAATTCCTCCAAATGTTCCCGATAAAAATACAATTTGACCTCCTTGAAACGGCGCAATGGTGCCATAACGGTTCATTATTTTTCGACGCGAAGTCCGAACGCATTATTATTGGAAATTCAAACAGCCTTCGCAGAAAATTCCTAAACCTTCGTGACAAGCGGTAGCTTGCACAAATTCCCTTCAATTTGGGTCTTTGAAAATAGTGAAGTGTGCATGATTGAACGTGTTTACTACTTGCCCAGGTTATTTCAGCTTCACCCACTTTTCATTATCCTCCTTCTGTCTACAATTCACCGTGACGTACAGAATTCACTAGCTTCCAGCAATCTAACAGCTTCACTTATCGCAATCAATTTATTAACTCAGGAAGGAACAGGGAATGTGTCCTAATAACAATGAATTGCATGATCGACAGGTGTAGGGATTGTATCGAGCATCGTCGAGTGATCGATCCTTTTTCGTGACATTCGACTCGTCTGCCAGCGGTGCAAACAATTCTTTGAGCGATCACTGAGTGTTGCGCCGGCCCGCGAATGGCTGTTTGATTGATGATAATTACGAGATTAATAAACCAGCGAGCTTGACGCTCGGGGACCCCCGGTGTCCCGCGAAAGTGGCGCAAAGAAACTGCTGATAGGAGATAAAAGCATGGGATTTCAATGAAAATTGCATAGTGAATGCTATCTTTTAACTGCTCCAATTACACGAGGAATTTCTAAAGGTTTCTGGAGCATTAATTCATTTAGCCGCATTCCTCGCGTCTCTGTTCAACAACCGCTCCGGAGAGGAGGCTGAGTTCGACGCGGCACGAGCACAACGCGAGTCGCACTCGTGGCGCATAAATTTGCACGGCGTTGGTAGAATCCGCGGGTCCGGGAACTCGCGCGGGAAGACGAGCGTTTCGCTTGTTGAATCGCGGCGAGCCACCTCTAGAACAAACAACCGGCATATTTGCCCAGGAGAATTGCTGATGCCCCGTAAAATACGCGTCGCGCCTCTTTGTCCTCCGTTTTATTCGACCAATAAATCTTCTCTAGCGGGGGCCAGTTTCCGCAGCTTCATTCCGCGCTAATTTTAATCCCGGGACACTGGCGAGACTTCGATGAAACGAGTCGCTAGGTAGCGCTCGACTTTGCGGAAGGATGTTCGACGGGTGTAGGGCAGAGATTTCACCGAGTTCGTTGCGAACTCTTCTCGGTGAAACCATTGACGAGCACGTGGATCAGATTTACCCTTCGCCCCTTCGCTATTTTCCAGTCGCAGAGCTTCTGTGTATATTTCTCAAACTTTCTCGTTTATCTATTTTAGAGAGCTTGTAAGTTATTTGCGAAGATAGTACATGTCAGCGTACATGTCAACAAGAAACTTTGTAATTGTATCACCGACCGTGGCGTCTTGCATCTTGAAGAGTTACCATCTCCCCCCATGCGAACGTTACGGTGGACTTGAATTTAGTATTACGCAATTCAGGTCAGCGCGAATTGTTCGTGACCCGAATATGATGGCTCGCGAAAGTATATTCCTGGGATGGTAATTGCCTGGTAATCAACGAAGCTGCTCTCCGTTGCTAATTTGGCAAACATTGATTTACCGAACCTGCTAATTTCACGCTGTACTTAATTGATAGTTATAAACGACCGTGCGAGCCTGTTGAAACTGTCTTGTCCCGTTGTAAACGATAAACGCCTGCATGCACACAGCGACATCGTGTTGCAATTAATATAAAAACTTCCGCTGGATTATTAATAATCCCAGGACATAATTATCACCGAAAAGGGAGAGGATTATCTCGAGGGCGTAGATATTAGAAGGCAGAATGAAAGGAGAAACGAAGAGCGGTGGAGTCTGCAAGCTCACGAGTGGCCAGATAAAAGAAATCTTTGTAATTGAAGTTGCTGGATGAGTTCGCGGGCTCCGTGGCCCTTCGTGTACGTGTTCGAAACCTGTTCGACGACGTGCCGAGGCTATGGCGACCCTATGAATAACAAATGAACACCTCCTTCCCTCCTCTCCCTCGGCCCCTCTCCACCTCTTCCTTTCGTCTGAGCTTGCTCCACACTCTCCTTACTCTTCTCCAGCGCGAGTGAGTCACGCTGAAAAATTCAGCGGTAAGCGCTCCCTATTAACCACCCCCTTTGCTTCATAGTTTCTTGAATTCTCTTCATGGAGCAACGCCTTTCCCTCGTCACATTCTCCCCTAAACGCCTCCTTCATTCCACACCAACGAACCCCCGTCACTCTCCCATGAGCATCCGAAATTTCGAACGAACCTAAAACTACCCCTCCCAATTCACATCCACCGGATTAACAGCCCACCCCTCGGCCAACCACCGGCATCCGAATTCTTCGGCAGGACTCGGTGGATTCCATCTACCGCGGCCGTTTCGTTCGCCAGCTGGGCGAAATCTGAAACTCTTGGAAGTTCGAAGGATTCCGGTGGCTCTCGGGAAACGCTGATATTCAATATAACTTGGCCCGGTGGTGCCGCGCGGCGAGGTGCCCGCGGACAGGTATCGTTTCGGGATTCATCGCGCGCCTCGACGCGGTAATTCCGTCGCCGGACATACACAGGTGGCCGGATCACCGTGTCTGTTGGTTTACGATCGGTCGTACACGCCGGCGAAGCTTAAATCCTCCCCCCCCCCCCCCTCCCTCTGATGGAGTTACAGACCCCGTGGAAGGAGTTGCCGGCAGCTCCTCGGCGACGAGGCGGGCGGCTTGCGAGATTAGTTCGACTGGCGCGTGTGTTTCCGAACTCAATCTACGCCGGAAGATTCGGTTTGCAGTTCGGCGTGTTCCGCGGGCACCGCAGCCGCGCCCTGGAGAAGACTGGCGGCGGTGCTTCCTCGACTTCCGGCCGACCACCCCGCGCCACCCTGGGAAACAGACTAATCAGACAATCCCGTAATCAGGACGGGCTCGTTTGCCTGCCGTCTCAAAGGCATTCGAATTAATCGGCGCTGCTGGCTGATTTAATAATTCACCAATGACCAGGGAGGATGACGAAGCCACTGCTTTGCTGTTTCAGTCGATATCGGATACGATTTCGATCGTGGCTCAGCGGAGAACAGAGATCTTTAGTGCGATCTGGTAGCGCGAACTATTAACTTCAATTGTCTAAAGCGAACGGTAATAAAAGTAAGATTGCTCCATTAGGAAGAATTATATCTGAAAAATTCTATGAATTGGAGGTTGCTAAAATTTTTATTTAAATAAAATTTCAAGCAACGAATGACAGTTAAAAAATTATTCGTCATGTGTCAAATAAAGCTAACTCTGGTTAACGAACAAATGATGAATATTTTTTTAAAACTTTTATTCGTTATTCGAAATTTTATTTAAATAAAATTTTTGCCCATCTCTGGCTAAAATAGATCAGTGATACAAATATAATACTTGGTGTCTATTATTATTCTATGTAAGTGTGAAAATTCTCGAATGAGAAATTCTCAATGATGTACCTAAATGGAATCTTAGGATCTTCCTGACAGCGCAGAATAGCTGCATAGAAATTGTACTGCCAGAAATAGAAATGAAGTTGAATGCGAGGATTGTCTCCCTGTGAATTAGCATCCGTTACTCTAAGAATAATTATGAGAGAGATCAGACCAGAGATGACTCACAATTTCCGTTCGATTGTGTTTCTTTGGTTTTAAGATCCTCGACGTAATAGCGCAGTAGAATGTCGAAACTAGAAAGAAGAGATTGCCAGTTTGGCGAGATAAGTGGATTCCACGGGGCTGAAGGTGTCACGCCTTCTTCGAGGCGAATCAAAAGGCCTTCAAAGAAGACCGAGAGAGGGTGTGGATCTCGCGACACCTTAATTAGGGAACTTCAGAGGTGTCTGAATTAATTGCCTCGAGCCTTCGTACATGGCATACATTAGCGACAGTGCTCTACAGTGAAAGAAGAGAACGTTCACTGGATCAATGAAGACGGCTCTAATATTCACTCCCATTCGCTGTTTTGTTACCAAGTAGTCACCGTGAACGTCCATTCATTTCACCGTTCCATTCCAATATTCTCAATGGGAACGGAGGCTTCAGTCATCGCGCGAAAAATAATCTCGATCCACTTGTCCATACCCGATCCTCCTCTATTTATGGTTCAGTGCCCGACCCCCGTTACTCTTCATTTAACATCCCATCGATTTTTCCACTGGCCCCGAAAAAAAACTCGACTACCGCGTACCCGATTTGGACAGCCGAATTCTTGCCCCTCGCGAGCACGGATCGGCTTTTGCGTGGAATTTTCGCTCGAGACGTCAGCTTTCCGACACGAGGCGAGGAAGATTGATGAGGGACGATCGGTTGACTTTCGGGAAACAGTAAGGGGGGCTTGATGGTTTCTCTTATGCTAATCTTCTTTGTTCAGACTATTGTCGATTCCAAGGCCTGTCGTGCGCTGGTTTATAAATAACACCGAGCACGAGGAAAATATTAATGCGGTTATGATTCAGACCGATCATGTCATCTCTCGTTCAATGTTTCATGAGAAGATAATCGTCGCTGGGCTGACTAACTTCCTCCTTCCTCATCGAATGTTGGTTCTCTTTCTGCGTTAGCCATCCTGTTCTCTGTCTTTAACCAATCGTGTAATTGAGTTGTTGAATGGGAGCCCCAAAGGACGTATATCAAGCTGAAAAAATGGGAATAAAACCAGTTCCAGTGTCTTCTGTTTAATCCAAATAGGTGAGTAGATCGAAAACTCGCGATACTAGTTAGCGAATATTGTCACGTGGACCGAAGGGTCGTCCGATCGACTCGTGACTCGTGTGACCCCTCAATTCTCCTCCTCGCCTTGTCTCTCTCCTGCGCTTACTCTTATCACGCTGATCGTCGAAGCTTCTTACGAGAGCATCGATCGACAATTAAGTCTGCTCCGGGGTGTAATTTCGCCGCATGTACTCGACGCTGTAACGGCTCCCAGAGTGTCGACTCATCGTGTCGTTATCTTGCAGCATTCCTTCCTTCCAGTATGGCAATACACTTTCAGTATTCTGTCAGTGACTTTACATTCGCTTAGCCTCGCACTTTGTCATGTTGCTTGTAAGTGCGACAGGCGTGTAACGCGGGAAGAATAAGCGAAACAATTTTATGGGAGTAGAACGAAGTCGAGTGACATTGCAGTGGCAGGATATCTGCTCCAGTTTCTTTCGCCGAGAATCCGCGACTCCTCTCTCGCCCGTTGTTCCTCCTAATCCATGCATGCCGTTTCGCAATCAGTTCTGCATAGATGCGTTTACCGTGCGCCCAGCGCCGCGTGCATTATCCAGTACTAAAGCGGGATGCTAGTCAAAGCATCGAATTACCTGCAAAACTGCACGGTCCTCGCCGTTGTGACGTCAACGTTCGGTAAAATTGCCTTGTCAGTGAATTGGCCGGCTCGCTGAGCATCCCTGCTAATTGCTAGGGTTTCAATTAACGTCGCGTCCGCGTTTAATTAAATCACGTGTATGTTCTTCGCAGATTCAATGGCTATCTGTCACCCATTTCTTCTTCAACGGACCATCGCTGAAACCCGACTCACGAGGGACATTACAAATCGTGGATATTACCAATAGTCCACTTCTGTCGACAGTACCTATAGTATTGGAGATTAGCAATAGCAGGCCTTTGGGCGCTTTAAAATTCTAGAAAACCGGTCGTTACACTTGCCACATTTCAGTGGTATCTCACATCTACTGTATTCCCAATTATCAATGATAACAGCGACTTCCATTCAGGGTATCGACGATCGCGAAGAACCTTATCATACTGCAATCCCTCTGTCCTTGATCGCTCCCGATCCTGAAACACAGGAGACTACGCCTCTCTGCCAGTATTTTAATCGTGGGTAATTTCGCGCGACGGCCGGAGGATCGTCTTAACATCGTCAAAAGGGGTAAACGGCGCTGGTTCCTCAGGATTCTGTTTCCAATTATCCCCCAGGCGATCCTCGCGTCTAGACGAGGCTTTAATTCATAATACGATTGGTCGGGGACTCTCGCAACGGATTAGAATCATCCTCGGGAACGCTCCACGGTGTCTTTGATACGACTTAACATCGGATCGTCGATGTCTGACCGGATTCGTTAGGGGGATTGATCTTGGCTCGCCTCGAAATCGTTGTCTGCACACTTTGGATATACAACCGCGGAAGAACTGTCCCTCTGACGATAATGTACGAGTGCAAGGATCTTTTAAATGATATGAATTGAAGAGAAGTGTTTCTTAAAATGAACATGAAAATTTTGGGCGATTGACAAGTAAACTAAATAAGAGGATTTTGCCGTTTTTCGCATACGTCTTGAGGCTATATTGAATGTTATTGGTAACACGAGTAAAATAGGTCCATTGCAGATATAATTTTCAGGATTTCTTAGTTACTATATGAGTACTTTAAAAATATATATTCCAAATCGGGAAACTCCATTCCTTATAAGTGAATGTTTACTTGTGAGACTTCTTTCGGGACCGAAAATGGAAACTTAACAGAGTGTTTAGTATTTTCTTAAGATTTACCAACAGATGTGTGTGTATATATAATATTTAAATGCACAATGTCTGTGTATCAATGAAATCCTACACATCCACTATGAAAACAAGAATTCTCCGAGACTCTATGACTCTGTCTCACTTATCTTCCACTCGTTTCGCTTTCACAAGTCATAAACGATGGTACGCACAGATTCTTTCCGCCGGTGGCTTCGCCTGCACGTCGTTCCTCGTCCAGTGTCCAGCTCCTCTCGCAGTAAAGCGTCCAGACCCGCGAAAATAGACGGGAAGTTAATTAACAGGTGCAGGCGGGGGCTCGGTTCGATCCCGTGTGGAATCGTTCTCATAAAACGACACTCGTACAGGCTTGGTTACACCCTGGGCGCACGTCTACAGTCGCAAGACGTAATCAGTCAGCGTACATGAAAGCGTGACCTAAGCCTTCGTTACTGCACATGCAGGCCGGCATGAAATTGCATTAGCGATCACTGCATATTGAGGCGGGCTGTGTGCATTCTGACCTGTGCACACAGGGGGCGCGAGCGCCCGCGCGAATTGTATGAAACCCCAACTAGATGTACACGGTGTGTCTACTTTAACGATCTCATCAATTGCGACCTGGCCAATATGTGTATACACCGCTGGTTCGTATCGATTTTCACGCCCGCCGCTGAAAATCGTCTTGTCGCCCGAAACCGTGCGTTGGCCGGCTGTTTTTTTTAACACCGGCCACGCCGGCCGCTCGTTAAACAGTGGCGCGAGTGGGCAAGTAGTGATTTCATTTGATTTTTCATGAGATTCTACGTGCAAAAACCGGGGGAACAATGTCGGATGAGTGTATTTTTTAAACGACTGTATAGGCGGCGGAGAAAGTAGAGTAGAGATTTTTCTGTGATTTCAGTGGAGGTATTATTCTGTTCTGATTGGGCGACAGAGAAAGGGGCAGGAGTAGGTTATCTGTGATTTGTTGCTGGCTGATAAATATGGAAATCTCCGAGCAAGGTGTACATGAATGAAGTATCGTTGGTTAATTAACAGAAGGGGGAAGGTGAACTTTAAACCGGGCGATAGAGATCGAAACGAATTTATTGTAAGTGAGATAATGGAGGAATAAATTCTTGGCACGTTGGGGGGGGGGGAGGGGAGGAGGTGAGGGAGAAAAAGGAAGCTTGGTGCATTGAAAACGACTCAATAAATCATGTGCCTAATTGGAAACAGAAACAGGAAAGCTCGAATTCGGCCAGAGCTTGCTCGCCGTAATGATTTATTTAACGGAAGAACTAGATGTTATTGGAAACACGTCGTGTCGGGTGTCAGCCATGCTACCAAGATTGAGAGACCGAAAGACGGTGAGGTCCGTGCACACGGGATGAATTTCAATTACAGCTTGCCATTATATCTATCACCTGGCGCATTTTCCACCGAATCTCCGTCACAACATTGCACCGTATTTCACCGCTTCTCTCCTGCGTTGCGAGCCAACAGAAGCATCATATCGCACTGTCTAGCTAGCGAAATTTAATTCACGATTGAATAAAGAATTTCCAACGAAAAATGGGCAGGGAAAACTGGGGAGACTTCTGTCAGTGTGTTTACGACGTTATAATATTTATCTTTTAGGACGAGCGCCAGGGAAAAAGGTACGGGGACATTTTTTTAAAGCAACGCTCCTGTCTGCGCGAATCTGCCATGAAAATTATATCGCGACGCAGCGAGCTTCATTTCCACGCGGTAATTCCCGTGGTAAATTAATCGCGGCGCGACAGATATTCCTTTTTTCCTCGCCCCTCCTCGCTCCCCCCGCCGTGTGACGGGGGGACGGCAAATTTTCGCGCGTCCGCGGAACTCGCGCGTGCCGGTCCAGAGACAATCAGAAAACAAAGCGGCAACGGAACCAACGTTCCGAGGAGACAGAAATTGGGAAACTTCCCGGAAGCATTGGTCTCCCTCCACTGGCCTGGAAAAAGTTACCGAACGATAGCCTCTATTTTTATTGGAGTAAATAATTACCGGTGGCTGGCCGACCTAACGACGTTCTGCCTCGCTCTTTCGCTTGCCTGTGTAAAAGTTAATCGATAAACGGAACAAAAGTGTGGCTGCACTCTTCAGCATAATTTCCTTGGAAAAATTCATGCATTTAGGACACTCGTTTCTTAAACGCGATTTGGTTTCAAGCGCTAAGATAACTTAAATCGGAGAAGGAAATAGGTGCACCATTTAACTATTAATCTACGAATCGTTCAAATCTGAATTCTTCATATGCTTCTCTTTTGTGTGACTCGTTTGTTATGAGTTAATTACAATTTGCTCCAAATATATAAAAATGATTTCTGCATGTGTCCAACCCATTCCGTCCACTTTCGGCGGGGAAAGCACCTGCTCCTCTCGGCCAGCTAGTTTCCAACCTTGACTTCACGAGTGTCCAAGGGAGGTTACCACGCGCCGTTCCGAAAGCACTTTCCCGGCCCCCGGGACTCCGCACCCCCAATTTGCATGCTGCCACCACGTGGCCAGGAAGTGGAATCGAAAGAGGAAGCTGGGAAAGAGGGGAGAGAGAGGTCTTGTTTCACGGCGGCTGGGCCAACGAGCCATTGCTTCAGCAGAAAATCTTCACCTTCGCTCTCCTCCTTTTTCCATGGAAATGCAAGCAAGACGATGGCCGCGCCACCCCCTGCGGCTTGCATACTAACCGCTCGACGACGTCGCGTTAAACCACGCTGAATTATCTCGGGATTCGGCTGGCAGAAGGGGATGAATTTACTGGCGAGATATTCCTTTCTCGAAATTCTGCATTCTAGTCTCCAGTTTTTCGTGGCAATTCATCCTATTGCCAGGGGTTTTCAGTAAACATTTCAAGAAGGAAGTAGATACGAAGGAACCTATAGCACCCGCGAATAAAGTAGGAAACTTGTCAGCGAAGAAACAAAGAGGGGTGGGGGGTGTTATCAAAGTGGGACATGAGACATGATTTACAGTGATCCTTGTACCAAGGAGATCTACATTCTTCGAGACGCGTGTCACGCATGTACAACTCCGCAGCCGTAGATAAGCCCCGAACCAACCCTTAACGGTGTTCACGTAGCGCCATAGAGAACACCCCTTCTCTGGGATAGGATAGCCTATCAGGAAGGCAGAGGGGACCCTTGGACCTACCGTGGAACGAGGGGCAAGATTCGTGGACAGCATTCCATGCATTTTAAAAGGGCCACGAATTACGTTTCCTGGATGGTCGCGCGCGTCACGAGACCGTTCGCGATCCGTTGGCTCTCGTTCCCACGCGTTCGATACCCCAAACGAACAAAACCCCTCTCTGTATTCGCGACGTTCCTCCGCACGGAGTTACTTTACACCGTTCCCTTCCGTTGCTTTCAGGAGGAACAGCTCGACCATGGAGAAGTTCAACTTGCAGATCTCCAGAATCGAACTCTACCCGGCGGATTCCAAGTACGTGGACCAATTGTTGTACGAAATCGCGACGCAGCCTATCCTTCACGTCGGTGAGTGTCTCTTTTAATTCACAGTACTGAAAATGTAGACTTATCGAGCTATCGAGTGGCGGAATGCTGTGTAGTAATTATTATCGTAGTAAGCTTCTATCGAGCAGAGTTGCAGTGCTTTGGAAAATTGAGAACTTTATTATCGGGGAACGGAGAATTCGATCGATACCCAGGGAATTATTAAAAGCAAAGTAATGAAATTTATAAGAGTGGTGTGCTTCGTGAAAAATGTTGCTATTAGAACGAAAGATCCCACGTGTGTGTGTGTGTCTTTGAAATTTTCTGGACCAAGCCCGCCCAGATCCGCCGCAGTAGAATCAGCCGTCACCGGTCAGACGCCCCATCGCAACGCCAATGCATAACAATCGAAATTCTCGGCCACTTCCAATCGAACCCCCTGCCACCCTTCCAATATTACACGATCGAGCGTGCTGTAATATAAATTTTCGAAGCGACAGGGCACGCAAATCGTGCTTGGAATTTTTCCTACGGCGAAGTAATCGACGATGAGGGGGAGCGCCCGTTCGCGGACCTTTATTAAATTTTACGTGGCTCAAAATAAATCGATCCATCGAGGGGCCTTCCTTTGTCGATTGAAAGTGGCGTCAAGGGAATCGTGGATGTTCGCCAAAATTAATTTCTTCAAAAGTTCTCTATTTCCCGTCGCGTTTTAATACCATGCAATTCAAAGAAAAATGATTAATGCGTTTCTATCGATTATCAAGCTTACTAATCCGTACATTCATTCACACCGTAAACGAAGTTATCGACTAGCAGAAAACAGTGAGAAACGAGATTCCCTGGGGCAACGAGTACCTATTAACCGAGGTCTCGTTCGATCAGCGAATTATCTCGGTAAAGGTTTACTCTCGGCGAACCGTGCGACATTTCGCGTGACGAAATTGAGACGCGGAATGGCCGTTGCAGCCGCTAACGAAGCGTACGCGGCGAGTGAAACGAGCAGGGGAGGGAATTAGGCGCAGCGCTGGCATAAAATTAATGTGGAAACGGCGTCGTGATAATCTCTTCTGTGGTGGAATTAATTTCTCCTCGGGCCATGAAGCCAGTCAATAAGCCGGCGTGTTATTGTGACCGTGGCTTTGTGCTTAGTAATTGCCGCGACGCGGTTCATTGACTAACAATGCCGTAGCGATCGTCCGATCCGGAAGGGTGAAAAGAGAGAAACAGAGAAGCTTGCTCGCGGCCCCGCGAACCGTGACGTTTTAAAATTAGACCTGGCACGACGTTGCACGCGCAATTTCCGGCTCGATCATCGAGTCGACTCTCCTCCTCGATTATTTATATTCGCCGCGCGCGCCCGCGCTCACCTTTTCCGACTTGTCTCCGCTTCACCGTCAATTTCAATCACTTCGTTTTACTTCGTAGCTACCTTATTAATGCTCGAGAAACGGGGCGGCTCGTAGGACTCGCTCGAGCTTCGATTAACGTTTCAATAAATTTGTATCCGCGAGTTCGCGATGAAATAGCGACAGTAAAATCGATAGTTTTCAAATGTAATGGGATATTTCTAGTCGATTTGAGATATTCAACTATCCTGTGACTGCGTATGTAAATTGTTGTATATATATCGGAAGGAAATTCAAATCGATTTCTTCGACGAGCAGCGAAATTAAGAGCGTCTTCCAACGAGCAGGTGGATGGTATTTCGATCACGTTTAGGGACGACAGTTTGTTGAACAAATCGCGAGGTAACAGTTGAGGCGTGTGGCACGAGAAGGAAGTTAAATCAGCACCAAGGAGTCCCAGGTTACCGTGGATGCAATTATTAGCCTGTATCGAGCTGCCGTAGGAAATTAGATCGTCGATCAAAAGGGAGGGTGGGACAAAGACGGCTCCCCCAGCATCTCGGTGACAAAGTAGGTCGCTCCAACTTGCTAAACAATAATTAAATCGCGCGAAGAAGCTGTTGCCGTTCGATACGATGAAAGCTGATTTCCACGCGTAATCAGGATCCACAGAATCGGGCGTGGAATCGACCAGGCATCTCGGTAACGATGTTTCCTGCTCGCCATTCCACTTCTGACTAAAGTTTCAATCGGACTTCAACTCGAGCAAAAGAACGTTTCATTTACATCGACCCTTATTCGATATTCAAGATTAATAATACCTTTGAGTGCCGGGAGAAAGTTATAGGAAGCTTGGAGGTTCAAGCATCCCCAACTTCGAACAAAAACCTTCTTCAGTTCTCCACCAGTTAAACACAGTAATTGCGGGCGTTGATTAAGTGGCATTTAATATTCAGCAAACACGCCGAGGATACTCGGCGAACTTTCCCTTTCATCCGTTTCCCTGATCTCTCTTTTTTCCCCGCGATAGCGACCTTCGAACTTTGCTCGAGTTCAAGGTGAACTTTCCACTCGATTCGTTTCGAAAATCGATGCACGTCTCCGTTTGGAGTTAGTGCGCACTCGCGTCTAGAAATGTCTGAAGAAAATTTCTACCGCAACTGTTTCACGCTTGGTAATAATAAACTCGTGACAGAAATTCATAGTTTTCGTGCGTCTACTTACATAACGCACGCTCTGACGCCTCAATGTCAATTTTAATTGCCAGCTGACACAGCCACGTCTGATTATGTTGCTTGTTAATGATCGTTCCGAAAGTTATTTTTGATGGTTACATACTGGGAAATGGAGTAGTTTGGGAGACTCTCGCAGTTGTGGTAATCGAGGGAAAGGCCAATTGTCGGTGGCGAGTAAGTGGGAGTGCAGGCGTAAGTAGTTCGGGTCAATAATATCGACGACGCGACAGGAGGTCGACGATTAATTGCCCTGTATGATAAATTGACTGCGGGTAACCGGCACGGCTGGTACTTAAATTAGACATATATCATTTATGAAATTGACACAGTGCACGACGAGCGATCGATATCCGTTCGTGTGCCCCTGCCAAGAATTTTTTTCGCTCACTTCCATGACAGCGCACCCGCCGCGAAATTATTCTGCCAAGAATATCGAGTGCTTGAGAAAATAGATACTATTCAATTTTAATTGAAACATACATATATCGAAAACTAAAATCATTCGATATTCCAACTTATGGTGTCTACTCGTCATTCTTTGACAAGTGTAATTTCTAAAACCTCTGACTCTAAATTCACTTATTTTATATTCTTACTTTGATTTCATTTTAATTTAAAATCATGTAGATAAATGTGTAATAGTTACTGTGAATTCCTCGCCGCGATTATTTCTGCGATCACTAAAATTGTTGTTTTTAAACGAGTCGTTATATGCTTGTTCAATATCGAAGCTTTGCGTATTCAAATGACACGACCGTCGCCGTAAAACATCCGATCATTTGGATTCCGATCACACCGCGCAAACTACGAAATTCGATAATATTATTACGGCATTAAATGGAGATTGGTTTCTCTTTAATCTCTGATCCGTCGCGGATAATAAACCCGATCTCCCGATTACTTTCAGGCACGAGTTCAGACATCCATTAGCAGTGTGGATAATGAATGGAAACGTGAAAGGAAATGTTCAGTAAACATCGAACGATTCTTTCAAAGTTTTACGATACAAACGGCGAATAAGTACGAAACAATGTTTAAAACGGCCCCTCGATGGACGCGCATTTCTAATTATTGCTCGATATCAGCGTAACTATTAGGAGAACGCAATCAACCGTGACTTAATCGCGGCGGGGCCAATCTAGTCGAAAGTCTCGATTGTTCAGGCTCTGTTAAACCGTGAAAATTCAGCCGAGGAAAACTGTACTCCTAAGCAATTTGTAGGATTCGATCGCTGGACCGTGTAATCGAACGCTTTTCCACGGGAGCGGATAATAAATAATCATGCTTTCCCCCCCATTTCTGCTTTCAGTTCAGAAGGAAGGCGGCACCCAGCTGAAGCTCGAGATAGACTATTCGCACATGCAGGCGCTTTTCAAGCCCATGAGGTGAGTGCAATTAAATTTCACGGCGAAACAATGATCCCTCGTTGAACGAAAAAAGCCTGCGCCACGGTCGAGCAGTCGGTTTGAAAGCTTATCAACGTGAAACGGGAGCGTGTGATACTGGCTTTCTTAACCAATCCACTTACGGTTTTCATACTCATTCTTAGCATACTCAATATTAATCGATACCTACTTCGAGCACTGTAAAATAATTTAGAATCTTGATCCATATTTTTGGCAACATAGAAAGTGCAAAAGGAATCTCAAAGAAAGTCTTCCAAATTTAAGGTGTTTCATAAGCCTGTCGTTAGATTATTTTCCTGTTTTTTTTTTTTGTGATCCATATATCTGATCGGTTCATCAAAGGAGACTAGGGTTTCCCTAAAGCTGCCACGCTTATCTATCGAGGAACCCGTGTGAGTTGTAACCAGCATATCCGAGTGAAGCAGATGCACTGCTCACCCTTACGAACGACCGCGCGAAACTTCGCGGATGAAGATAAGAGGAGAAAGTTTCTCGCGATGGGACCGCGGGGTTTACCTTGGATTATTTCGACGGTAATCGAATTCCGCGAGACTCGTCCCGCTGCCACGATAAAACGGAGGAGCCGCGTTTAATTCGACAGGATTGAAGTTCGATGTTAGTTCAGGGGATTAACAATTTATTTGATTACCGAACTTGCGCGTACGCTTCTGGGACGAGTTATGCTGTTCAACCCTCGGATTTCAACTTCACGTAACTTGGTTTATGCATCTCCACTGTATCTATTCTGACTGAAAACTGATGGAATTTTTCGTGTTTCCTATATTTCTTTCCCAGTCGTTTCCAGAGGGAACGAGCTTCTCATTTCAAGCTTCCAAAGTTACTCGTTCACCGAATGCTACCGTTTTTTGACACTTCGTCGTTGGATATCGTTTGATAAACCATCACTTGAGTTTCGGCCCACAGGAATATTATTTATCGCGAACGACTGGCGCGATTAGGAGCGATTCTGTGGAAATTGTGAGGGGGAAATCGAGGCTGCTGCACCCGCGCAAAGATAGGGCAGGAAAGTTTGGTATCTTGAGCTCGCAGCCAGCGAGAAATTACTTCGGCAGTTTGTCCGTGACGTGTGGCCTCTCGTCGCGAATTCTCGCGGGGCGCGTGGACCCGTCCCTCATAGATTTGCCACGATAGAAGCGGCGAATTAACCCTGAAATATCGGTCCTTGCGACTTCCTGTCGAACCAGGTGGCCGAGACACTCGAGCAACCGCTCGCCTAGGGCATTGCGAACCCGTGGGAGAGCTATCGAGGGCGAACGTTTTACTAACAAAAGAAGGGTTTGTACCACAGGATTGAGAATAGAAATTCGTTATGGGGGTATACCCGTTTGAACCCTCGGAAAATGTGTACATTTTGTGGATTTTTTACAAGTCAACGGCTTGATGAAGATTTCCCGCTTTTTTTACTATCTTTACATAGTATTATGAACTACTTAAAAAAAAAGTTTCAGTTAAAAAAAGTATTGTTTTTCGGAAGTTATAGATACATTTCAGGCCCACCGTTTAGCCGTCTAAAATCGAGAGATTTTCGGATATGTGTCCATAACTTCTGGAAAACAATAGTTTTTTAACTGAAACTTTTTTTTCAAGCAGTTCATAACACTATGTGAAGATAGTAAAAAAACATGAAATCTGCATCAAACCGTTGACTTGTAAAAAAATCCACAAAATCTACACATTTTCCGAGGGTTCAAACGGGTATACCCTCTTAAGAATTTTTTTTTACTTAATCCTATCCATGTAAATATGGAAACAAACACATTGGTTGCAAGCCACACGCTCCCCCGTGCAATATCGCTTGGAAGCCACTTAATCCAACGAATCCCCGCACTTGAGGGTGAAAAGTAAAAGTGGCACGTCCGAGAAGCCACAACCGCCACCCTCGACGCTCCCGTCTGTGTTCGCGTGAGCGTTTCTGGGTCTCAGACAATGAGAGGATGTGACGTATCGCGCTTTCTACGGAGAGAAAGGGAGCGACAGAGTGGGCTATGATAATTGAGCAGAAGAGGCAAGGACAGTTCGAGTGGCTCTCTCACGGCACGAGGCACTTGGGCCTCCACTTATGTAATTGTGCTCGTAATCCCATCCACCGTAACTTCGTCAGCCTTGGGCCACGAGAAAAACCGCAGAGATACAGGCGACGGAAGAAGCGTCTTCCTGGGGGGGCGAGAAACGAAAGAAAACGCGGCGTTAATCCCGCGATTCCGCCGATGGGTTCATAGTTTTTATCACCCTTCACCATCCCTTAAATCTTCGCTGATCTTCTCGGTCCCCTTCGCCACTTATACTCTCGCTATCAATCTACCAACCTTCACTAAACAATCCTCAGGATTTCACTCTCAACGCTCTTCCATTCTGCACGGCTTCCAAAAAGCTTCTTCCAAACATATTAATTTCGCGTATCTTCTCGCCAAGTTTTTTCAATTCGCGAGTTTCGAAGCTGCCTCGGCTTATTATCGCTGACATCGTCGCTTCATCGCAACATTTCGTACATAAAAACTATCGCAACGACATTTCGACAACGCTGAAGTTGAAAGAAATCCTTCAGGCTCTGTTTCACCCCCGAATGGCTACCCTGCAGCGATCTACGTGCTCCAACGAAATCAGCCGCAGCGTCTCGATCGTTCGAAACGAGTTACCGGGGGCAGTAATGGCGCGGAGCAGGGAGGGCGAGAGGGAAAGGAAGGAATAAAGTAGAGAAAACGTAATATCCAGTAGTGGAGAGGAAATTCGAGACAGGGTGGCGGTGGGAGGGTCGTCGAGACGCTTATTGCGACTCTTTTTGTCTCTGCTGCACCTTTGGGCTCCTCTGGGCGCACATATTTGGCCCTTTAAACTTCCGGTCGGCCGAAGATTCCGCGATAAGTGGCCGAGGCCGGCTTAAACTCCGGTAATAAGTTCGGCAATAAGTTCCATGGAAAGTTTCCGCCCTCGGTCACCGCCGCCCGCCGCCACCCACAACCCTCTTGGCAGAGGGGTAGCGGGGATTGGGCCAAAGAGGGAATTTCGAGGCGAAATTGCGAGCGTCCCGGACGAGACGCCACCAATCCCGCAATAAGCTCTCGTTACACGTTAAGGAGGACACCTCTTTTTCTCGTCCCGAAACGAACGAGCCCTGGCTTTCTTCTCACCTCCTCCCTCCCTGTTGCTCGCCAAGATTCATTGAATGGACAATTTCTCGCGACGGAAAATAATTTCTTCCTGGAGCCTCTTATTGCTCCCCGCCGTGAAGGCCCTTTGATTGCGCACTTTGGCCCGTTTGGCCCGCAGGATCCTTTGCGGATGTACCTACGTACTTCTTTTTAGTCCACGTTCATTCTCTGTCGCTCGGATGACGGGGCTTTCGTTAGTTTTTATTCATCAATAAAGGTGCATCCAACGAGGTTGCGTGTTGGGATTTGTTTGGGTTGGAGCTCTTCAAGGTGGAGTGAATGGGGATTGTCTTTAAGTTTCATAGGTTTGGGACGTTAATTGTCGATTAGGTTTGTGGAAGACATTGTATGTTATTGATTGTGTAATTACTTAGTGGAGATATGTTTGGGATATGATATGGGAGAAAGTCTGAATTGATAGTAAAAATGTCGCAACTTTTTACAGAATGATTGCAGAGTTTATTCAAAATGCAACTTTCGCGTTCCCGTTTTTTCTGAATTGCCGGTGATGATTTATTAAAAACAGAGTTTTCCCTCTTGCCGTACTTTCGCGCGCGTTTCAAAGTTCCTCGTTATTAAATTTCGCGCGGAACTTTCCCGTTTGAATTCCGTACACTCGATTATTAAAAACAGCTTCCACTTGTCCCCCGCGCTCCCCTGGGAACAGCATTTTCAGCGGAGAAATTTCGATAATCTTGTTGGGCTCGTTTCAGAAAAATTGCCAGGTCTCATTCGCGGAACGGAGCGGAAAATTACGAATGTCCATTTCATCGCGAGCGTTCGTTCCGTAAAATAGACACCTTTAGGATTGAATCCAGCCAGAAGCTCGAGTAATATTTCTAATATTTTCCAGATTGAATTTACATGAAACGCAACGCGGCTCCCTTCATATTTCCAGAATTAATTTATCCTCTGTACACGCGCGAAATATTGAATAATTATAACTCGTTGAAAGGAAGTGGGCAAACATTTTTCTCTGGCCCTTGCCACTCGTCGCGCGATCGACCAGCAATAATTACCATCGACCTACATCATTAACTCGCCCGTAATTAGCGTTAGGCCCGCCACATCGAGCCAGCCATTTAATAATCGCCTGCGTATAAAGATTCGCCGCCAGTGGCTTTAAATCGTGCCTGAAAATAAGCCTCGAAAGATCCGAGCCATTGTGAAAAAGGAATACGGGAAACGTGGCGGGAACTTCTGACAGCAGGAAGCTCGAAAAAAATTCCAAACGATCCTTGTAATCTGGCCCGCGAATTTCCAAGTTCGAAGGAACGCCTCCCGTTAATATTCGAGCGAATAAATTGCTGGCGAAACGGTTCATTTGAATAGAAAATACCAGGGACAGGGTCTTATTCCCGCGCAATTATTCCAACCAAATGCCCGCTTATCTTTTCCGCGCAGTTTCGCGGGACGCGAAGGTGGTGGGACGAGAGTTCGCGGGCGAAGGAGCTCGGTAAACAAAATTATGCCCAGGGAAGTCGGAAGGTCAGGAGGCAAGGCCTGGCTGGCTGCCTGGCGACGCCGTTTAACTTTTAATCAGATGCAAATTACGCGCTAATTACCGGGCGACCGTCGTATTAATTAGCACTGCCTGCTCCGCGAAACTTCCTCCCCGGCCGGCCGCCACGCTTCTCCACTTCCCGTTGCTCTCTTTCCATCCCGGTTCGGCCAACCTGCTCTAAGTGTAACCGCACCTGTAATCATTTTTCAAACCTGACAATCCTCCACCCTTCACGACGAATACCTTTCCATAGAAAAGTCTAAAGTTCCCTTTTCTATTATATATTCATCCAAATGAATTTGCTATTCTAGTTCAACTTTCAGACCTCTAATGTATCTGAGGAAGCATTCCAAGCTCCTAACATCTCTTTAATATATTCGAAGCATCATCGTTCAAACCTCTACCATACAAATTTTAGAAAAACTCCTATTTTATTGTCTAATATGTGTTGTCCCTTGAAATCTCACATACCTACCCTTCTAACTTTATCAAATATTACAAGCTCCGTGCAGCCCCGTGTTCTGATAAATATTTCCAAGCACCGTGCAGCCTTATGTCATTGCCCGGTTCGTTGGGATAAGGAGGAAATCATCCCACCGGAGTCATCATTCCAGGGATTTATTTTCGGTTGCAATCTCGACCAACCTTTCGCCGCCGCGTTTGCCAATAAACCGTCCGTCGCGATAAAACGTTGAACTTCTTGACTGACATTTCCGGGGGAACAATAAACTCGGTCCCGGCGGCGTCGAATAATTTACCACGTCGATACCGTGCGAATTAAAACTTTCCTCGTTGTTTTACACGGTCGACATTTAATTCTCGCCCGGTCGATACAGGCCACCCTCCTTCAAGGACGCCATTAAATCGACCGTTATTCTGGCGAGCTTAAGGGAAACGTTTCCGATGCATCTCGGCCATGGATGGCCGCGTAGATCGATCCGCTACGTGCCGGGTGGCTCGTGAAATCTGCATGGAGATCGCGTGTAAATATTTGATCGGGCAAAGATTCCTCCAGGATGACTTACTCCTTCGCTTCGTTACCGACTGCTGTCTCGACACTCCGCGGTGAAAATATTGCGATTTCGAACGTTTTCTTTGGATAGAAAAAGCTTCAACGTTCACAGCGAATTATTATATTTATAATCTGGCTGTTGGATGGAAAATGATGACTTGGAATTGAATTTATGGGAGGGGAAAGATTTTGTAATTGGGAGAGGTTCGCGTTGGAAGCTGGGGAGAAATTTGAAGATAATAAGAATGAATTGGTGTGCCATTTTTATATAGCATTTATATTTTCCGTTTAGTTTTATCGTTACAGTTCTTTATACAAAACAATATCATTGCGATGGTACGAGTATTCTGTTTTGGTCCACCGTAAATCGACGTTCCCGATACAGAGCGGCGGTCGGAAACGATTGTTTTCGCCGGGGACTTCTCCCCATTATTTACATTCCCATGGAGTCTCGTTGGAAGACACCCGTTCAACGTCAGTACATCGGAGGAATTCAAGCTTCTTGTTCCTCCATCCCATATTCCGGAAGGAAAGGTGCCCACGTACGAGAAGGATTCCCCCGGGATGCCTTTTTTATTTATCGCCGTCGACTTCCACGATGGAAACGGAGACTGAGAAGGGAGGGCCATTTCTTCTGTTTCTACCCCGTGCTCTCCGTACCGGTGGTGTTTTCCCCGAGAAATCGTCTTCTTTTAGACCCCGACATCTCTCGAGGCTCCTCCTCGAGATGGAACGTGCCGTGTGCCCTTGAACGAGAGAAATATTTTTTGGCAAACTGGAAAAGTAGAGGGAAAACATTCGGTCCCGAGAAACTCCTTTCGCCTCGCTTCTATTCAGGACTCGCGATTCTTGGGACATTTAATTTTTTAAACACTTGAATGCCAGGGAGGTTAAGATAATAGTTAACTTTCTTTGTTGCTCCTAGTATCACAATGATGTTTGGTTTTGTTTCAGGTTTCCACGAGAACAGCAGACCCTGCCGAATCACTTTTACTTCACCGATTTCGAGAGGCATACAGCCGAAATAGCAGCCTTCCATTTAGACAGGTAATTAAATACAATTTTCGCACAAGTCCTTAGAGGACTTCCCGTTAAGATTTTGATATAATTATTAACTATCAAACTAGTTCAACCTTTTTCCCTCAACAGACTACTGTAGTCTCCCTCGTCGTTTTGAACACGGTGTTCTGCAATCTCTCGGTTCTAGTGCTAAATCAAATTTAAAATTCGGGAAAATTATGGGAAACGTTGAAAGATTTCTCGTGGCAACCCCAACAGATTTCACGGCAATCCAAACTTACCGTGGCGCACTCGAATAGCTTGCGATTGTTTGAACGATGGTAAAGAGTTGTCCCGCGCAACGATTTATTTGCAGATTATTGGGATTCCGAAGGGCGATGCCAGTAACGGGCAGAACGTTGAACCTGACCACGGAGATTTATCAGATCGCCGACGGGGAGCTGCTGAAGACGTTCTTCGTCAGTCCCGCCGGTAATATCTGTTTCCATGGGAAGTGCAGTTATTACTGTGACACGGCTCACGCGATCTGCGGGAATCCGGACACCCTCGAAGGTAGTTTCGCCGCGTTTCTGCCGGATAAATCTATCGCCGCGAGGAAGGCCTGGCGACACCCTTGGAGAAGGAGCTACCACAAACGGAAGAAGGCGCAGTGGGAGCACGGTGAGTGCATCAACATTTCAGTGGATATACACAAGTATTTCCAATATTCCAATACATTGGCCCTTAGAAACTCGGTGAAACTGAAATTCAACAAAGTTACTTAATTCAACATAAGAATTTCACTTCTACCTTTCACATTTCAAAAGAAAATACTTTATCCTCTACGATTAACCAACATTAATATTCGCAATTAACCTGAGAACGGTGGTGGTAGAAAAAAGAGCGAGATTTCAAGTGTGAATGCTGTCAAGATGTAGAGGAAAGCGTGCCCTTGATGGTGCATTTTGTTCCGAGTCCCTATCTTCAGCGGTTCCCGAAATATAAGGCTTTAAAGTGCCCGCGGGGGTGGTGGGGCGGCCCAAATCTAGACGACCCAGTGACCCACTTTTTATCCAGGAAATGCGTATGCAAGTCTAGTATTAGTAAACAAAACTGCTGACTCAGCGTCTGTCACTGACCAGCGCACAGGTGCCCAGCTTGGGGTAGGTAGGCGACGAGTGCGAGTGAGAGGTCCGTGTGCGCGAGTGAGACAGACACAGCTGAAGGATTGAAAATTATACTTTCCTTTACACGACGATATCTCGACGACGGAAAGTCGCATCCACGCGAAACAAAGTTCGTTGTAAAGGGGAAGGTTCCCTTCTCCCAGCCGTGCCGTCCACATTCACCAAATGTGGATAATTTCGGAGAACTAGGGCTTCAAAGTTTTAACACTTTTAATACGCTCCGCGCGTACATTCGAACGTATCCTTAGGCTAATATTTTTTCTGAAGCCTTTATTAATGAGTTTTAATTATGTAGATAGTAACTGTATCGTAGAATTGTATTTATTTTCCGTATTGCGATTCGAAATCTTGGATTCTAATGATGGAATAAAGGAACTTTCGAGTACGTGAGATTAAGGGGATAGTGGATTATTGGATACGTAAAATCGTTAGTTTCTTTGGCGCTAAATTAATTTGATACCAACAATACTTATAGTCGTGCTTCTGAAAATCTATTGCGGGCACGTTTGCGAGTATTTACAAAAAAAATCGTCGGAATGTATAAAATTATCGAAGTTATTAATCGTTGAAGACAGTTCTGTACAGCGCACTCCAGACTTTTAAAATCATTTTAAAAAAAAACGATTTTCTGAAGCAGAAATAGTCCACTACCCCCTTAATGGAGGTAAAAGGAATGTAATTAATGCGTGCTCTGTGAAATGAAATATTTCACGGGGTTTGTTTAATACTTGACGCCTCGATTCGTTGAAAATTTATGAATATTGTGTTGTCTTTATAAGCAATGCATAACTGTGCTGCATAAACCATTAGATACCAGGGTTTCGTGCACGCAATGGATCTTTTCAGCGTGCCCCAAGCATAAATGTTTAGGTATTATATAAAATGTATGAAACATCCGCAGGTTCCTTTAATCTTCTCTATCTGGAATTAGTTGAAGATACCGTTCCCTCAGTTTCTAACAGGCTTTCACCATCATTATTCCCGCAGCGACAGAATCCGCGTCTAATGCAGTGTCCTGTATCGTTTTCAGACGACGATTACTGTTCCTTAGTCAAAGAAATACCTCCCTACGACGAAGGCCGCAGGCTGCTCGATCTAATGGACATGGCTGTCCTCGACTTCCTCATGGGGAACATGGACAGGCACCATTACGAGACGTTCAAGATATTCGGCAACAACACGTTCCCCCTGCACTTGGACCACGGCCGAGGGTTCGGCCGACCGTTCCACGACGAAATCTCCATCCTCGCTCCCATCTTGCAGTGCTGCATGATCAGGCAGTCAACTCTCGGCACCCTGTTAAAGTAAGTCTCTACCAAAAAGTCTTCTTATCAAATCAAGCTCCACCTCTGTTCCCTCAGCTAATATTACTATCCGACAATTACTGCACCGACCCTTCTAAATTACTCTTCGACACCTTCGAAGCTACAAAACTTGCAGCAGCCCCGAATAATCCCACCCCCGATAAACAACCCAGCAGCGCTCCAATTCTCCATTCCCAATTTCTCCCGCAACCTCCCCATATTTCGCCATCTTTATCGCGCTCCCCCGTTCCATTAATTCCTCAAGATCGATCCAGAATCGGTCGGTCGATCGTCGATCTTGCCGCGCTTTTAATCACGCCGCGGTCGCTCGGCGGGATCGATCGCCTGGGAATTTACAATTCCGAGCGGCTCGGCGGCCTCCCAGCGGATTTCGAAAAAGGGAAACGCTGGGAAAACTTTACGACCCCTGTTGGCCCAGGTGGAGAGAGAGAGAGAGAGTGAGAGGGGAGGGGGGGAGGCACAAGGGGGACCGGATAAGGCGGATTTCGGAGTGAAACGTTTTACCAGAATTGCCCGCCGGTACCGGCACGCTCGTGAATCTCCGCTTTGATGCGGATTCACGGGGACGGGCTTTTTACGGGCGCGATAAATTCGACGAGAGCGGATTTTCGTCGACACGCGTAGAGAGATACAGCACGCGGTATGGCCGGTGACCGATGCACGATTCCGTCGGCCGATTATCGATCTGCTGAGGGGGCGGCCGCTGCTTAAGCCGGCGTTACGGGCGGAAACTCGGGCAGGCCGATATCTTCCCCTCGGCCAGAACGCGCGTATTTCTCTCCGCGACACCTGCCACTGTCTCGATAAAAATGGAGCATTCCGCAGATTGAATTTCCCCGCGAGGTACGGCCTTCGAGGGATCCCAGCGAGGCAGATAGAGGCGGATTCTTCAACCCTTTGCCGTTCAATCTTACCGTACACTTTCCTGAATAACCGTCAACGATTATGCTCTGGCGGCAAGTTTGAAGTTCAAACTGTGAACGGTAATGAAACTGGAATAGCTGTATTGTGAAGAACTATGTCTTTAAAATTGTGTAGCGTAGATTGGTGGGTTGCTAGGATATAGTACTTGAACACCTGATATTGAGTCAGATATGAAGTGAAAAGAAAACGGGGTATTCTTCCTTAAACGCGATCTAGCTGCCGGCACTAAACGGGGTAAGCTACTCCGTTGATTCTTAACCCTCTGTAGCTAAAACTCTTAGGACATTGGTGGACTTGAATTCCATTTCACAAAGATTTTGTTGTAAAATAAGGACTTGTTGAACGCGAATCTTTGGCGAATTAACACCAGCAATATAACTTGAGTTTCTTATTTTTATGAAACATTGTGTTCTTATGGAATAGCTATCGTAGAAGAATCTAATTTCCAGTCGTATGGAGTGGACCAGTGTAGCAAGGAGGATAGATGGAAAGCAGAAGATCGATAATTCGTGGTTGATTTCTTCCTATGGAATTTAATCGTGTTTGATCGCCGTTCGCCTCGGTCATTGTTGAGGAGAAGATCTCGAATACAAGTAGCTTCTTGAATGAAATCGTGCTCGGCTCGTTGAAAACGCATTAAAGAAGCCCACACTCTGCCCGTTAAACCCGATATTATAGGATAATTGCATCCTGTGGCTACTTCATTGCGGCTACTTCATCGTGTCAGTCACGGTTGCTTCTTTCATTATGACTTCGTTTTCATTCAGTCCCCCATTCACCGAGCCCGATGTGTACTCGTACGAAACACTTATACATACCATGAATCATGAATGCTTGTGGTTCTACGAATATCTTAGTCAGCAATTAAACTCATAACTCGATACGTTCGTTTAATTAATTGAAGACATAGTGATTCATAGTAATTCCAACGTAGATTTTGAAATTCATCCTTTGAGGTTTATTCTTTTCCTAGGGAAGCTATTAACTATATATTTCAAGAATAAAATTGCACCGTTCTTTACCTTAGCGAAGAAAGACATTTCTGTTTTCATTTAATTAAAGGTCACACGATGCGATGAAACAAAATGAAGTTTCTTTAATGTTGTTGTTCGTAAGAAAATTAAAATTATATTTGTCGACGAAAGTGTGAATAAAATTGTAACGCAATACTGCATTGAAGGAAATATCATGGTAAACTTCCAGGCGATGGAATTCGATTCAACTTTCTTCGATTAGGTAAATATTAAAAGGACCTGTCGTCCAGGGTCATCAATTTCCTCGGGGACCATAATCCTTCAAACGGTATAAAAGCCGCTCGATCAAGTCTTTATCCTTCTCTGCTCGCGAGCTCTGCTTTTCTTAGCTCCCTCGTGACATCGAGAAGTAGCCAGCCAGAAAAGTACTTTCTTTGAGGATGCGTTCTGAAACATACATATGCGTTCGTATCCACAGGGTGTTCAGTGACAAGCTGATCCTAAAATAAAAATAAAAATTCTTGAAAAGCAACAGCTATTTGAAAAAGACTGAAATTTTCTCTTCATCACTGCGTTAGAAAACCTTCTAATATAATTTCTTGAAAAGTGATGAATTTCCTTGCGACCTTCCATAATCCAAAGCCCATCACAGACAAGATATAATTATTTACAACGATTAATTTTACAAAAAGTATCGTATTAAGTGATACAACAGTAATTTCTTCAAAACTCTTAGACAAAATATTAAATCCCATTAATTTAAATCTCGAGAACGGACAGCATTACATCGTACCACAGAAGAAATTCGACTTAAGTGAATATGGACCACCCTATACGCAGTATAAATGACATCCACGATCCGTCTGCTTGAGTCGATACTTTATTCATTGCCTCTTCCGCGAGGAGGACCCGGCTCCTCCATTATCGGACCGCGTCACGAAATCTCGAAGGGCGCTCCAACACGTCTGGAAACTTTAAGACGCGCTGGAAAAAACAATCTTCCAACGGGGTGGGACCAGAGACCCGGAACTTGTTCGCGCGCGCGCGTTTCATTCGAAGATACGTATCATCGGGCTGGGCGAACTTCTAATTACGAGTATTTGCATTTTTATTGAAAAATTCCTTGCACACCGCGCTCCGGGGCCGATCGATTTATCCAGAGGAGGTGTCCGATGGAGGGTCACGTTTTTTAATCTTTCGCGTCCCGACGACTTCTGCGTCCGTGGATTTGCATGTTTATTAAAAACGATCGACTTAGTCTGATTCCGTGAATATTGAAAGCCGCGGCCGAGGGATGGAAGTTTTTCGGCGAGGGGGTTGGTCGGACCCTGCTTTCTGCCTGAAGGCTCGGCGAGCAAGTTGTCCACAGATTTGCCCGGTGACACGTTGAATATGAATTCGAATCTTTAGGAAGATTATCAAAGCTCGCGGTCTCATTGCCGTCACTGACCAATTTCAGGCTTCGGCTGGCGGAGCCAAAAGGATTTCCCTCCAATTTTACCGACACCGTGTGGTCGAGACACGTTGATTGAAAAATAGAAAGAGAGCAGAGGAATATATTTTTTTTAGTAAATCCTCTGGTATCTGGATTAATAGGTAGATATGATTGTTCAGATAAAGGAATTTTTTAATAATAGAACGCTTCCTCGAGGAGCTTATTCTATGTTTTACAAAAAATAATATAACTAACAGTACAAGAAGTGAAAATTCCAGCTGTTAATACTGCACGTTTTCTATCCAATCCCATTACATATAATAGAAAATCAATTTCCTATTAAAACAGTGCAAATGATATTCAATTCGATCGTAAATAAAAACTTGGAAGTTCTAAGTTCGTATCTATTTCGATAGTAGAGGATAAAAGGACTTTCAAATGACAGAAGATTATATTACACTCAGGGGAGGATTTGTAGATTTGGCGCCCCTGGGCTAACAAACGTCTGGCACCCCATCCTCGATATATCATAAAATATTTTAATTTAAAACTAGATTATCAATTTTTTTTATCCAAAATTTGCCACCCTAGGCACCGGAGATTCTACTGAGCTATATTCAATACACAACTCACAGCCTGCTTTCTATCACGCTTCGTCTGCAGCCTCGGATTATAATTTCTGTTTCAGATTTCACAACGGGCCAGTGCCCCTAAGCGCAGCGCTGCGGAAAAGCATGGCGAACGACCCCGTGGCGCCAGTTCTGTGGGAGCCCCATCTCATAGCCCTGGACAGAAGGGTGCGCGTGATACTCCAAGCGATCAGGGACTGCCTAAATCGCGAGGACTCGAGTCAGGTGATCCGCGACAGGACCCAGGACGCCACGTCCTAACACATCCCTCGCCTTCGCCAGCTCACAGTGTCAGAGACTTTCCATATCGTCTGTAAGAAGAAGCTGAGAGCTCGTCGCGATGGTGTGTCGTGGCACAGTTTCGTTGTAAAAAAGAACCTGTAAAAAGAAAGACTTGTAAAAAGGCTTCGCGGTGAACGATAAAGCGACCATGGGTGTTTCTTACGCGTTACCCTCGCGGGGGACATTTGTCGTTGAAGAATGGACGAATTTAATTGGTTACTATTAATTATCCCTTGCCAAGATTAATGAATCAGTCACCGAACTTCGATCCAACTTAGGTCCCAATAGCGTTCGTTGCTGCTTGTTCATTTTCAGCGCAGGAGACTATTCTTATCTCTTTCCCTCTCAGTTTTCTTCCTTTCTGTTTCTGTTTTCAGACGAAACTTGTACAAAGAGGCTGTACATAGTGTATGTATATGGTAAGACGCGCGAGAGGAGTTTCAAAAATCAAAAACCACCCGCGACCACCTGCTTTCCGTGTACATAAACAAGAGAATAGGGGAATGGTGTACGTGTGAAACAGAGCCGGCATCGATATCGCTTTCGTGGCAAGAGGTATGCCAAAGCTTGCTCGATCTCAGGCCTCGTGGCTGACAGTTTCCTGGATGGCTCTGCCAAAGGCCGCAGTTTGTCGTAAAGTTAATTGGTTTCAGTGGCAATAATGGACACTTCGAGTCATTCTTGCCGGGGAGCTGTGCGCCAAAGTTTTTTACAGGAAATTTCACTTTTCACAGAAAAAAAAAAATGAGGAGAGCGCTCCCTCTCGTCGAACGTGTCTTCCGCGCGTGCGAGAGAGTTGTCTTTTGTAAAACTGTGCTTTTTCATACGCATGTGTTCCTCTGTCTATTTGCAGGGCGCACCTGCACCATTAACCGTTTATTGGGCAACGAGAAAATGAAATGAACTCTGTTGGAGAAACGTTGTCGGTTTAATCTTCTCACGAGCAATCGAAACCCCTTCACCCCTCCTTCCTTCCATCTTTCTGCTGCTACGAACACTCAGAAATTCACCCTTTTAAATAGTTATTCTTTGTGCAAAGGGAAGTGTTGAAAGAAAAAAGCGTCCATTGCGCTTTTAAACTGTAGAAAATGTTTGGGGAACCTCTGATTTTATTCGATTAAGTTGCTTCATGGATCTTATTCTTCTTTTGTTCCCAGCGGCTTGGTAAGAATGAGGGAAGCATCGGGAAATTAACAGGGTGTTGAAATTCTCGTTCGCAGTGATATAGTGAAAAATAGAGCAAATGGTGCGAGAATTGAATGGCGGGCGAAGAATTTTCTTACGATATTTTTAATTCAATTTCACGTTTCTGAAAGTTTTCTAGCTCCCGATTACCAGCCTCTGAATCATTGAAACCGTGAATAGTGGCACGGTCCGTGGAAAGGGAGCGGGCTGCGAAAAAGGGAACAAAGCGATGGTCAGCGGAGAAATCAATTTCCCCGTAGTTTCATTAAGCGAATCTGAAAGATTCAGAAGGTCTTTTAATTACGTCGCGTGCCCAAGAGTTTCCACCACTGATTTCATTATTAAGCTGTTCCCTGATACGTCCCCTTTCCGTCTTCATATCGATATTCCATCTCGCACTGAGGTTCCACAGCTTTCCAAAGAAACCTCCCAACAATTCCCTCCGCCAACAATTGTTCTGTCTTCCCTGTCCCGGGAACCAGCAAAACATTCGCGACTACTGGTATCTGAAAACTCTCCTTCCACACAGCGGCATAGAAAGCTACGATTTGCCGAATAAAAAACACCCGACGACAAACTTACCAACTCTTCGTTGCCAAACTCTGGCAACAGGACCTCATAAAATCGATCGATCGTGCGATTAGGGAAACAATTAAACACGCTTCGAGCTACGAAAAGCCGCATTTTAATGAAGCAGCAGTGGTGTGATTAAAACAAACTGTTTGCAGACGGGAAGATAACGAAGCAAATGATTTCTCGAATTCTCGTGGCGCGGAAACTGTAACTTCTTTCGACTGTCAGTTTCGATAGAAGTTCTCCACTTGGAGGGAAGGAGATTCCGCCAAGTATTTTCGCAACGTTGTTCCAACGACGACGGTGATGATGGTTCCGCTCAGATATTTCCCTTCTGCTCCGGGGTAAGTTGCTCAGAGTGGTGCAGGCTTATCCGCGCTGCCAGCGCCCCTTACTCGGGGGCGAAAGTTCCGCCCCGCGGGAACTTTTCGCCTTCACGTGCAAAGGTAAACGCGGAATTTTCGCGGAAGATCAATAAAACTGCACGGACAGAGCGGCGCTCGTTCGAAACTTTCCATTTCTTGCATCAACCGTGCATTTAATCGTGCCATATTTGCGGAGGGAGTTATTAAATAATCGTATTAGAGATTCCAACTCTGTCTGAGTGCCAACGCTCCTCGGTGGAAAGATAATTGGGCGTTCGTTGGCTGGCATTTTCAAAACGATGTGGATACAAACTTTCTGGGTCGCTCGGAATCTTTCGGAAAGTACGATAAAACTGTTGCAAGATTTAATACTCTCCCCCCAGCCAGTATTCTGGAAACTGGGGATCGATAAAGTCACGGGCTAAATTACAATATCCATATCCATATCGTTGCAGTATAATATAACAATTCATTAGAGGGCTGCCTCTGCAGTCCCAGTGATTGTTGATGAAGTATCGATCGTCATTATTATTCCAATTAATTTGAGGATCCAATGATATTCCAGCGTAGCATTGTCGATCGTCCCACTGTTACGAATAACAATCCCACTTCGGAACCAGTCAGATGAACAAAGATCTGTAATTGTTTTAAGCAAAGCCACGCCATTACGTTCTCCAAAGAACGAATAATTCAAATATTCTTACTTTCAGGGGCGAATTAAAGTGCAGCGCCCTTCAATTTATTTCCCATCGCGGCCTTCGTACAGTCAGAAAAAGAAAAACAGATGCTATTTAATTTTCTCTGAAAACAGCGATCCCAGTTGAAGTGTATCCTCCCTGGCCGTTTCCAAAGCAATTACAGAGCGGCGGCGGCCAGTCTATCAAAGGGATTACGATTGAAAAACAATCCTCTGAGTGGCTGAGGTGGCGTCGCGCGTGCACACAGCCCTCGAAATCCCCAATCAGTCTTAGTAGTCGTCTTAGGCGGGTTTAGCAAGTGGTTCCTGTAACCGACAGCAGCCGTAACACGATCTGAATCCCCGTTTGCTAGACAGGGGTTTGGGGGTGGGTCCCGTTGCCACCGACACGGCCGGAGGATTGGGAAGGATATATCCTGTTAATTACGCGATCTCGGGCTTGGCTATGACGTTAGACGTCCCGGCCAGGACGTCCGTTTCCTGACAGCTCGAATTTCCTCGGTAGACGAATGTATAATCTCGAGATACGGGCTGCTTGATTCGCCCTGCCTGTTGCAACCAGAACGATCAACCTGTCGAACTCGAACTGGCCTTGCGGACGAATCGACTCTTTTGTACATTTCCACAGTCTTCTCTTTCATTTGTCACAGCTATCACTGTATTTAGTTAATTTCAGTATATTTTTTTTGTCAGAATATTGACAAGGAGCCGGCCTTAAATTGCGCAAGGTTTTGGGGTTGGAGGGTATCGCAAATTTCATTTGTTTTCTTACAAGGGAAGGGGTTTTTTAACTGGATTTTCAATAATACAAATTCTGTCATTAATAATCCAGAAAAGTAATTTTAGTTTAAATTTCCCGACACCAAGTTAAATGAATTATATAAACCTTTGAAAGAATTTTAATAACTGGAAGAATGCAATGTAAAGAATATTACGTAAGGAAGGAGGGAGAGAGAGTTGGAATATAAAATCTTACGAATTTTTATACTGGAGGAGGGAGGGGGTAAGAAATCGCTAATTTTAGAATTACCCTTACGTAATTGAAGGGCAGTTCTCAAGCATCATATAAAAGTATCTTTCATTGCGTACTTAACACATTTCCATCTATTTCATTTTTACGAAACAATATAATTTCCGTCGTTCTATCAAATTCTCTCAGGGACCGATGCAAATAATTGACTGCAACAGTTTGCTCTTAAAAGTTGTTACGCGCACATGGCCACGGGCGAGGAATTACAGCGATGCCGACTTGCGAGATCAAAGTTTTCGCGATCTTCGGAAGACTAACGAGAACGAACGAGGCTTTCCCTCCCCCGAGTCTTGCTCAATTTTGGAAAACTTTTCGGCGCGGTATTTGCGCGAAAGTTCGCCAACTCCCAGCCCGGAAGTGCTTCGAAATCGTCGCGGAACCCTCGGAACGTGTCGAATGGTGTAAAGCAAGTACATCGGGCGTTTATATTGCCAGCGAGGAAATCGTAGCAGCTTGTATTCAGGGCCGGCGTCTGATCATTCCTCGACCTTCTCTACTTAATCTTCGTTCCCCTTCATTCAGACACGTTCTACTCGCCTGATTTCTATCTTCCTAGATTTTTCGTGGCTCTTTAAAGCTTCTACAAGTGACTTTCAAATAATTCCACAAGTTATTCAGCATTCGTTGAATCTATTTGGTAAATAATTCTTACGATCTTTTCGTGGCTTTGTGGATTAAGATTTTAAAGGAGATTATTATATTTGGAAACGTAGGAAAGAATAAAATATTCTGGTAATTGAATTAAAGAAGGAAGCAAAAGATTATTATTACTATTATTAATATTATTACGACTTTATTACTCATTGAGATCGACTAATTACAAGGAAATTAAATAGTTTGCATATTACTTATTAAAGATTAGTTGCTGGATTAAAAGGGAGGTTTAGGAACTTTCATTGAAAATGAAAACGCGTTCATTTGTTAACCTGTGCTATTTTCGAGGAATTAATTGAGATGGTAATGAGCAGTCGTGTTTCTTTTTATTCCTATTCTGTTTCAACACTGATTCATTATTTCACTGACGTTAGAGATTACGTTTCAGTGGAAAATCGAAGCTGGTGCAATGTAATATTTAAAATGGAACCTCTCTGTGGATATGGGATAAAAGTTCGTCGAACAACGATGTCAATATAGAAGCAATTACGAGGAAATAAACGATGTAACAAAATATAATACCATAAAAGGGCTGCAACCACCATTTCGCGACGAAGTTAATCGAATTTCAAAGTTACCTCGATAGAGCAAATGGAGGAATGAAATTTTCGCATCGATGCAGTCCAGCGGCAATATTTTTCCCCGAGGAAGGGGATGTTTTCGCGAAACTTTCGGTAACGAGATAATTGCGCGCGACATGTTTTGGAGTTCGCCAAGGAATTCGGATGGTCAGTAGAATTTGTTTACCTTGGAAAGAATTTCCACGAGCTTGGTAGCTGATCAATCCATCAATCCCACACACATTACAAATGCTTACTGCATCCTTCTATCACCGTTTAATATCACAGATATGCATCGACATTAAACAAAGCACGTTTATTGCGACATTCCACAGTCTCTTGTAACAAACAATGGATAATGACGAAACTCGCGGGAAATTGAATCCTTTTCACAGAATATTCAAACAATATATGCGTTTTAATTAACCCTACTACAACCCTCCAATCTGTTCCCCCATCCAATCACGTTACCATTACACCAGAAATCACTAATTTTTTAAAAATGATACCAAAAACTTGTTACTATTATGTGTTCTCCTCCTCACAGAATATTATATTAAATATGTAGTTGAACCGAAGGGGTGGAAGAGTTAAAAGCACTAATCGCGATTAATTCGTGTGTCGATAGAAAAGCAAACAAATGGAATTGAGAGAAATACGAGGAATGGGGGTGGAATGGAGAAAGTTTCTTTATATTTCGACGTCTCTGCGGCGTGTTAAAAATTGCATAGTTGGGGGAGACACAGGGAACTCGAAGAAGGAGGATCGAAGAAGAAGGCGGATAATATTTATCCTCCAGTGGTGCATTGGTCCGCGAGTTTTTCGCGTCTGTCCATAAATCAACCCTTAACGTTCGTCCCTTTGTGATCTTCGGCTGTCTCCCCCCCGCCCTCCCCTCGGCTAGACTTTTTTCTCGAAAGAGAAACTTTCCACTTCCTCCTTTCGCCGAAACGGGCAGTGTCTCTCACCCCCCACGTACGCAACGGGGTAGCGATATGGATTTCTGCTTAGCCAGGGGGAGAAAAGTTGCGCTCGTAAAACTAACAACAATTCCGTGGAACGCTGGGAAGTCAACAACCCAGGGATGTGGTTGTTGAAGGGTAAACCCCTTGCACGATTTCTGCAGCTGTTTGCAGGGGGAACGTTGGTTAATTGCACTTAAAGGGGGGATTAAATAAAGTTGTAGTAAATTAAAATGCTTTTGCTGTTCTTTATTATCCTTTATAATTGTTTCTCATAATTTGTGCCTAGTTATTCTTCATCACACATGTGGAAACCATTACAGGAATAATGTTAGTTTCACTAAGATTCATTTGCAACTATTATCTTCGTCACTGCATTAGTAGCTACTGAATTTGTATTCAAGAGATCGAAATTCAAAGTTCAAGGGTGTATTGGCTGAAAAATAAGAACGTTTGAGGTTTAAATTTAAAACGTCAGGGGTTGGGAGCTTCCGAGCTTTAAAATTTCAAGGGAGCTAAACATTTTAGCCACTCGAATTCTGAAACATTAAAAAATTACACATTTAATCACCGGCCACGGTCGATATGACTGTGATTTCTTAATTACAGCCGATCATGAACAGTAACTCCGCAATGATAATATCAGAAACGATGTTGCGTTCCAGCTATCGTTACGCAGGCGTTGAAAGCCAACGGAAAGACTTAACAGCTTAAAGAATCTTAGGAGAACGAGGATAAACATCGTGTTTGCGTGTCTCCGCCTTTTATCCCCGAAGAAAAGCGTTAAGGCGTTCTCAGTGGACTTAGAAATACTCTCAGGTACTCGTCCAGTATTTGTGTTCGACGCTACGTGACCGATCCTCATCCTGGACCAACCCATTCGCGACACTTTACTTTTCCACGTCACTCCTGCACCTAGTGGCTGTCTCCTAGGTCCCCTCTTCTCTTAAAGCAGCTACGTCAACAAGGAATCAATCCTGAGCACGATTAAAAACTGACACTCGCTATATGAATCATCTGAAATCTAAAAAAATATAATATACAAAAATATATTTACAGCACTGGGGACAAAAAATTTTAAACAGTGGGACAGTAGCAAAAAATAAGATATTTCTGCAATTACGTTTTCAAACTTTCTTTTCGTTAACGATGTAATTATTTATTTCTCAAAACTTTGGATTACTGAATGTTCTATCTTGTCTTCTATCTTAACTTTTATTTAAGTCGGAATCAAGCTATCGCTCCCAATCGGCTGGCTTACAAGTTTGTTCACATAAATTCAATAGAGTGGGATGAAGAAATGAGGTTCCCTTTTAGGTAATGGTAATCGTTTAGGGAAGATAAGATTCAAACGATTTCTGACCGTGGGAAGCTCGAGTGTGAGCAACGGCTTTAACGCTGGTGGCTGCAGTTTCCACAGGGAAACGTCGAACATTTCAACGGGGATGCATTTTAATGCATCGTTTGCATAATCGCGCGGAGTGTTTCTTTTTCACTTTGCAGTGGCTTCTGCGCCCAAACGCGTCGCATTCTCATCCTAAGCACTGTTTAAAGAACTCCTCGCCCTTTGCTTTCTGTCCCACGTCGCTCCTCCAGCTCCCTTTAACTGGAATTTTTAGGCGAGTCGAGGAATGAAATACGATGATAGTAATACTGCTTTCCTTGTCTTTTCACAGGGAAAGGATTGGTCGAGGGACGTGAAGTAAAATTGTGAATTGGTACGTATGAGAAGGTGCTTAGTTGATTCTGTTTTATTTTTGGTATAATGTATGTGGAATGTTTTGTAATACCTTAGGACCTTCAGGTAGTTCTGTTATTTAGTCGACAATGCGCCTGCAAGTTAAATTTAAAAATGTTGAGAGGCATTATGCATTTACAAGTTGTGAATATTAAATGTAAATTGTAAATTTATGTGGTGTATATTGTTTAAGATACTTTGCGATCGAAATGTTGTAAATAATGTATTTATGGAGATCGTAAATTTGTAAATTTATGTGGTGTTTAAAGTAATTTGTATTGTTTGCGGAGTATTATAACAATATATTAAGGTAAACGTTAATTAAGGGATGCGTTGTATATTGTATAAGGGGAGATTTGTATTTTTATAGTTTTCAAAGGTTTCGAATGCAATGATAATATGTGAGTATGTTGCTAATTTCCTACTAAAAAACTGCTGGTTTCTGTCAGAAATTTATGCACTTTTAGAGTTGTATAGTTGCAGAGAATCCTATAAATATATTCCGTAATAACTTTTGCGCGCGTGTTATGTATAATTCATTAGTAATAAATAATTATTCGATATGATAATTCTGCGCGCCGCTATTATTCATATTCGTATTCATATTATTCAGAGATTTATTGGATATCTGTCAGTAATATGTGGACTCTGCGTCTACTTAATAGCTACCTTAAATGCGAATACAGAATATGTGTAATATAAAATACCTCAAATACAAAGGCACTTATTAGCTGAATCTTTAAATTGTTAGACTTTAGGTTCCAAATTTACAGCTTCACTGGCGGCAATAAACATATGCGAGGGAAGCTGCAATAAATAAATAAATATCGCTATTCTCCTAATAAAATTATTTCAGTTCATTCAGCAACAATAATACAATTGTGACTTTAGCAGGATAAAACAGTGTTCTAAACGATTGCTTCGCTTACCGACCGCGACTGATAAAGTCACCAACTGCGCAAGAGGGTAAGGAACATCCATTTTGACCAGGAAATTCATCCCAATAAATAAGAGCACATGATGATGAAAGAGAGAGCAGGAAGTTGGAGTGTCTCTAAGGGTCTCTGGTTCCGTTTCGCGCATTGAGTGCATAGAAAACTGCAGAGAAAACCGTTCCGTTCCGTGTCATAGGATTCCCTACAATTCTCCCACTTCTAATGCATCAAGCATGCAGTTACCACGCGCATGCGTATTTATCTCTTTACGTATTTATCTCTTATGCGCTAAACCTAACAGTAGATATATATAATATTGAATAAGTTTGCTTTAAAGTAGTAAGAACTATCTAGTGTATTTAGTGTTCAAGTAGCATTTATATTACGGAGACTGGTTAATTAATTCGGGGCTGTCGTTTGTTATAGGTAAGCAATTCTTTTCTTTGGAAGCGTCGGTTCGTATCAACTGGTGTAACGAAAACGAACTGGACGAGTGCAGCATTTATAATATGTGGGTTTTAAGTGGAAGTTAAACTCTCAAGTTTAATTAAGATTAATTAGACAACGGAATTATTATAAGCACATCTGTACTATACATCACTGTACATTATTCAGAGTATTTTAATAAACCACATGTACAGAAAACCCGCATCTTTTAATTTAGAACTGTACCCTATAACTTCCATTTCCTAATTAAATCCCACAAGTAAACTCTGCCTCTGCGTTCATTAGTTCTCCATCTTCGATTCACTCTCCAGAGTCGTCACTTTGTGCCACCTCTTTCGACGTCATGTTCTCCTGTTACAATCTCAATTTTGGAGCGTTCAGAAAATTTTGGCCAGATTTTAGCAAATGTATCAGGAGAACATGAAGCGAAAGGAGGTACGCCCTGAATTTCATCGTCGAAGCCTTTCGAAGACGCTGCGCCTCTACGTTGAATAGTTCTCCGCCTTAGATTCTCTTTCCGAAGACGCTAACTTAGTGCCACCTCTTTCCACATCATGTTCTCCTGTTACAATCTCAATTTTGGAGCGTTCAGAAAATTTTGGCCAGATTTTAGCAAATGTATCAGGAGAACATGAAGCGAAAGGAGGTACGCCCTGAATTTCATCGTCGAAGCCTTTCGAAGACGCTGCGCCTCTACGTTGAATAGTTCTCCGCCTTAGATTCTCTTTCCGAAGACGCTAACTTAGTGCCACCTCTTTCCACATCATGTTCTCCTGTTACAATCTCAATTTTGGAGCGTTCAGAAAATTTTGGCCAGATTTTAGCAAATGTATCAGGAGAACATGAAGCGAAAGGAGGTACGCCCTGAATTTCATCGTCGAAGCCTTTCGAAGACGCTGCGCCTCTACGTTGAATAGTTCTCCGCCTTAGATTCTCTTTCCGAAGACGCTAACTTAGTGCCACCTCTTTCCACATCATGTTCTCCTGTTACAATCTCAATTTTGGAGCGTTCAGAAAATTTTGGCCAGATTTTAGCAAATGTATCAGGAGAACATGAAGCGAAAGGAGGTACGCCCTGAATTTCATCGTCGAAGCCTTTCGAAGACGCTGCGCCTCTACGTTGAATAGTTCTCCGCCTTAGATTCTCTTTCCGAAGACGCTAACTTAGTGCCACCTCTTTCCACATCATGTTCTCCTGTTACAATCTCAATTTTGGAGCGTTCAGAAAATTTTGGCCAGATTTTAGCAAATGTATCAGGAGAACATGAAGCGAAAGGAGGTACGCCCTGAATTTCATCGTCGAAGCCTTTCGAAGACGCTGCGCCTCTACGTTGAATAGTTCTCCGCCTTAGATTCTCTTTCCGAAGACGCTAACTTAGTGCCACCTCTTTCCACATCATGTTCTCCTGTTACAATCTCAATTTTGGAGCGTTCAGAAAATTTTGGCCAGATTTTAGCAAATGTATCAGGAGAACATGAAGCGAAAGGAGGTACGCCCTGAATTTCATCGTCGAAGCCTTTCGAAGACGCTGCGCCTCTACGTTGAATAGTTCTCCGCCTTAGATTCTCTTTCCGAAGACGCTAACTTAGTGCCACCTCTTTCCACATCATGTTCTCCTGTTACAATCTCAATTTTGGAGCGTTCAGAAAATTTTGGCCAGATTTTAGCAAATGTATCAGGAGAACATGAAGCGAAAGGAGGTACGCCCTGAATTTCATCGTCGAAGCCTTTCGAAGACGCTGCGCCTCTACGTTGAATAGTTCTCCGCCTTAGATTCTCTTTCCGAAGACGCTAACTTAGTGCCACCTCTTTCGACGTCATGTTCTCCTGTTACAATCTCAATTTTGGAGCGTTCAGAAAATTTTGGCCAGATTTTAGCAAATGTATCAGGAGAACATGAAGCGAAAGGAGGTACGCCCTGAATTTCATCGTCGAAGCCTTTCGAAGACGCTGCGCCTCTACGTTGAATAGTTCTCCGCCTTAGATTCTCTTTCCGAAGACGCTAACTTAGTGCCACCTCTTTCCACATCATGTTCTCCTGTTACAATCTCAATTTTGGAGCGTTCAGAAAATTTTGGCCAGATTTTAGCAAATGTATCAGGAGAACATGAAGCGAAAGGAGGTACGCCCTGAATTTCATCGTCGAAGCCTTTCGAAGACGCTGCGCCTCTACGTTGAATAGTTCTCCGCCTTAGATTCTCTTTCCGAAGACGCTAACTTAGTGCCACCTCTTTCCACATCATGTTCTCCTGTTACAATCTCAATTTTGGAGCGTTCAGAAAATTTTGGCCAGATTTTAGCAAATGTATCAGGAGAACATGAAGCGAAAGGAGGTACGCCCTGAATTTCATCGTCGAAGCCTTTCGAAGACGCTGCGCCTCTACGTTGAATAGTTCTCCGCCTTAGATTCTCTTTCCGAAGACGCTAACTTAGTGCCACCTCTTTCCACATCATGTTCTCCTGTTACAATCTCAATTTTGGAGCGTTCAGAAAATTTTGGCCAGATTTTAGCAAATGTATCAGGAGAACATGAAGCGAAAGGAGGTACGCCCTGAATTTCATCGTCGAAGCCTTTCGAAGACGCTGCGCCTCTACGTTGAATAGTTCTCCGCCTTAGATTCTCTTTCCGAAGACGCTAACTTAGTGCCACCTCTTTCCACATCATGTTCTCCTGTTACAATCTCAATTTTGGAGCGTTCAGAAAATTTTGGCCAGATTTTAGCAAATGTATCAGGAGAACATGAAGCGAAAGGAGGTACGCCCTGAATTTCATCGTCGAAGCCTTTCGAAGACGCTGCGCCTCTACGTTGAATAGTTCTCCGCCTTAGATTCTCTTTCCGAAGACGCTAACTTAGTGCCACCTCTTTCCACATCATGTTCTCCTGTTACAATCTCAATTTTGGAGCGTTCAGAAAATTTTGGCCAGATTTTAGCAAATGTATCAGGAGAACATGAAGCGAAAGGAGGTACGCCCTGAATTTCATCGTCGAAGCCTTTCGAAGACGCTGCGCCTCTACGTTGAATAGTTCTCCGCCTTAGATTCTCTTTCCGAAGACGCTAACTTAGTGCCACCTCTTTCCACATCATGTTCTCCTGTTACAATCTCAATTTTGGAGCGTTCAGAAAATTTTGGCCAGATTTTAGCAAATGTATCAGGAGAACATGAAGCGAAAGGAGGTACGCCCTGAATTTCATCGTCGAAGCCTTTCGAAGACGCTGCGCCTCTACGTTGAATAGTTCTCCGCCTTAGATTCTCTTTCCGAAGACGCTAACTTAGTGCCACCTCTTTCCACATCATGTTCTCCTGTTACAATCTCAATTTTGGAGCGTTCAGAAAATTTTGGCCAGATTTTAGCAAATGTATCAGGAGAACATGAAGCGAAAGGAGGTACGCCCTGAATTTCATCGTCGAAGCCTTTCGAAGACGCTGCGCCTCTACGTTGAATAGTTCTCCGCCTTAGATTCTCTTTCCGAAGACGCTAACTTAGTGCCACCTCTTTCGACGTCATGTTCTCCTGTTACAATCTCAATTTTGGAGCGTTCAGAAAATTTTGGCCAGATTTTAGCAAATGTATCAGGAGAACATGAAGCGAAAGGAGGTACGCCCTGAATTTCATCGTCGAAGCCTTTCGAAGACGCTGCGCCTCTACGTTGAATAGTTCTCCGCCTTAGATTCTCTTTCCGAAGACGCTAACTTAGTGCCACCTCTTTCCACATCATGTTCTCCTGTTACAATCTCAATTTTGGAGCGTTCAGAAAATTTTGGCCAGATTTTAGCAAATGTATCAGGAGAACATGAAGCGAAAGGAGGTACGCCCTGAATTTCATCGTCGAAGCCTTTCGAAGACGCTGCGCCTCTACGTTGAATAGTTCTCCGCCTTAGATTCTCTTTCCGAAGACGCTAACTTAGTGCCACCTCTTTCCACATCATGTTCTCCTGTTACAATCTCAATTTTGGAGCGTTCAGAAAATTTTGGCCAGATTTTAGCAAATGTATCAGGAGAACATGAAGCGAAAGGAGGTACGCCCTGAATTTCATCGTCGAAGCCTTTCGAAGACGCTGCGCCTCTACGTTGAATAGTTCTCCGCCTTAGATTCTCTTTCCGAAGACGCTAACTTAGTGCCACCTCTTTCCACATCATGTTCTCCTGTTACAATCTCAATTTTGGAGCGTTCAGAAAATTTTGGCCAGATTTTAGCAAATGTATCAGGAGAACATGAAGCGAAAGGAGGTACGCCCTGAATTTCATCGTCGAAGCCTTTCGAAGACGCTGCGCCTCTACGTTGAATAGTTCTCCGCCTTAGATTCTCTTTCCGAAGACGCTAACTTAGTGCCACCTCTTTCCACATCATGTTCTCCTGTTACAATCTCAATTTTGGAGCGTTCAGAAAATTTTGGCCAGATTTTAGCAAATGTATCAGGAGAACATGAAGCGAAAGGAGGTACGCCCTGAATTTCATCGTCGAAGCCTTTCGAAGACGCTGCGCCTCTACGTTGAATAGTTCTCCGCCTTAGATTCTCTTTCCGAAGACGCTAACTTAGTGCCACCTCTTTCCACATCATGTTCTCCTGTTACAATCTCAATTTTGGAGCGTTCAGAAAATTTTGGCCAGATTTTAGCAAATGTATCAGGAGAACATGAAGCGAAAGGAGGTACGCCCTGAATTTCATCGTCGAAGCCTTTCGAAGACGCTGCGCCTCTACGTTGAATAGTTCTCCGCCTTAGATTCTCTTTCCGAAGACGCTAACTTAGTGCCACCTCTTTCCACATCATGTTCTCCTGTTACAATCTCAATTTTGGAGCGTTCAGAAAATTTTGGCCAGATTTTAGCAAATGTATCAGGAGAACATGAAGCGAAAGGAGGTACGCCCTGAATTTCATCGTCGAAGCCTTTCGAAGACGCTGCGCCTCTACGTTGAATAGTTCTCCGCCTTAGATTCTCTTTCCGAAGACGCTAACTTAGTGCCACCTCTTTCCACATCATGTTCTCCTGTTACAATCTCAATTTTGGAGCGTTCAGAAAATTTTGGCCAGATTTTAGCAAATGTATCAGGAGAACATGAAGCGAAAGGAGGTACGCCCTGAATTTCATCGTCGAAGCCTTTCGAAGACGCTGCGCCTCTACGTTGAATAGTTCTCCGCCTTAGATTCTCTTTCCGAAGACGCTAACTTAGTGCCACCTCTTTCCACATCATGTTCTCCTGTTACAATCTCAATTTTGGAGCGTTCAGAAAATTTTGGCCAGATTTTAGCAAATGTATCAGGAGAACATGAAGCGAAAGGAGGTACGCCCTGAATTTCATCGTCGAAGCCTTTCGAAGACGCTGCGCCTCTACGTTGAATAGTTCTCCGCCTTAGATTCTCTTTCCGAAGACGCTAACTTAGTGCCACCTCTTTCCACATCATGTTCTCCTGTTACAATCTCAATTTTGGAGCGTTCAGAAAATTTTGGCCAGATTTTAGCAAATGTATCAGGAGAACATGAAGCGAAAGGAGGTACGCCCTGAATTTCATCGTCGAAGCCTTTCGAAGACGCTGCGCCTCTACGTTGAATAGTTCTCCGCCTTAGATTCTCTTTCCGAAGACGCTAACTTAGTGCCACCTCTTTCCACATCATGTTCTCCTGTTACAATCTCAATTTTGGAGCGTTCAGAAAATTTTGGCCAGATTTTAGCAAATGTATCAGGAGAACATGAAGCGAAAGGAGGTACGCCCTGAATTTCATCGTCGAAGCCTTTCGAAGACGCTGCGCCTCTACGTTGAATAGTTCTCCGCCTTAGATTCTCTTTCCGAAGACGCTAACTTAGTGCCACCTCTTTCCACATCATGTTCTCCTGTTACAATCTCAATTTTGGAGCGTTCAGAAAATTTTGGCCAGATTTTAGCAAATGTATCAGGAGAACATGAAGCGAAAGGAGGTACGCCCTGAATTTCATCGTCGAAGCCTTTCGAAGACGCTGCGCCTCTACGTTGAATAGTTCTCCGCCTTAGATTCTCTTTCCGAAGACGCTAACTTAGTGCCACCTCTTTCCACATCATGTTCTCCTGTTACAATCTCAATTTTGGAGCGTTCAGAAAATTTTGGCCAGATTTTAGCAAATGTATCAGGAGAACATGAAGCGAAAGGAGGTACGCCCTGAATTTCATCGTCGAAGCCTTTCGAAGACGCTGCGCCTCTACGTTGAATAGTTCTCCGCCTTAGATTCTCTTTCCGAAGACGCTAACTTAGTGCCACCTCTTTCCACATCATGTTCTCCTGTTACAATCTCAATTTTGGAGCGTTCAGAAAATTTTGGCCAGATTTTAGCAAATGTATCAGGAGAACATGAAGCGAAAGGAGGTACGCCCTGAATTTCATCGTCGAAGCCTTTCGAAGACGCTGCGCCTCTACGTTGAATAGTTCTCCGCCTTAGATTCTCTTTCCGAAGACGCTAACTTAGTGCCACCTCTTTCCACATCATGTTCTCCTGTTACAATCTCAATTTTGGAGCGTTCAGAAAATTTTGGCCAGATTTTAGCAAATGTATCAGGAGAACATGAAGCGAAAGGAGGTACGCCCTGAATTTCATCGTCGAAGCCTTTCGAAGACGCTGCGCCTCTACGTTGAATAGTTCTCCGCCTTAGATTCTCTTTCCGAAGACGCTAACTTAGTGCCACCTCTTTCCACATCATGTTCTCCTGTTACAATCTCAATTTTGGAGCGTTCAGAAAATTTTGGCCAGATTTTAGCAAATGTATCAGGAGAACATGAAGCGAAAGGAGGTACGCCCTGAATTTCATCGTCGAAGCCTTTCGAAGACGCTGCGCCTCTACGTTGAATAGTTCTCCGCCTTAGATTCTCTTTCCGAAGACGCTAACTTAGTGCCACCTCTTTCCACATCATGTTCTCCTGTTACAATCTCAATTTTGGAGCGTTCAGAAAATTTTGGCCAGATTTTAGCAAATGTATCAGGAGAACATGAAGCGAAAGGAGGTACGCCCTGAATTTCATCGTCGAAGCCTTTCGAAGACGCTGCGCCTCTACGTTGAATAGTTCTCCGCCTTAGATTCTCTTTCCGAAGACGCTAACTTAGTGCCACCTCTTTCCACATCATGTTCTCCTGTTACAATCTCAATTTTGGAGCGTTCAGAAAATTTTGGCCAGATTTTAGCAAATGTATCAGGAGAACATGAAGCGAAAGGAGGTACGCCCTGAATTTCATCGTCGAAGCCTTTCGAAGACGCTGCGCCTCTACGTTGAATAGTTCTCCGCCTTAGATTCTCTTTCCGAAGACGCTAACTTAGTGCCACCTCTTTCCACATCATGTTCTCCTGTTACAATCTCAATTTTGGAGCGTTCAGAAAATTTTGGCCAGATTTTAGCAAATGTATCAGGAGAACATGAAGCGAAAGGAGGTACGCCCTGAATTTCATCGTCGAAGCCTTTCGAAGACGCTGCGCCTCTACGTTGAATAGTTCTCCGCCTTAGATTCTCTTTCCGAAGACGCTAACTTAGTGCCACCTCTTTCCACATCATGTTCTCCTGTTACAATCTCAATTTTGGAGCGTTCAGAAAATTTTGGCCAGATTTTAGCAAATGTATCAGGAGAACATGAAGCGAAAGGAGGTACGCCCTGAATTTCATCGTCGAAGCCTTTCGAAGACGCTGCGCCTCTACGTTGAATAGTTCTCCGCCTTAGATTCTCTTTCCGAAGACGCTAACTTAGTGCCACCTCTTTCCACATCATGTTCTCCTGTTACAATCTCAATTTTGGAGCGTTCAGAAAATTTTGGCCAGATTTTAGCAAATGTATCAGGAGAACATGAAGCGAAAGGAGGTACGCCCTGAATTTCATCGTCGAAGCCTTTCGAAGACGCTGCGCCTCTACGTTGAATAGTTCTCCGCCTTAGATTCTCTTTCCGAAGACGCTAACTTAGTGCCACCTCTTTCCACATCATGTTCTCCTGTTACAATCTCAATTTTGGAGCGTTCAGAAAATTTTGGCCAGATTTTAGCAAATGTATCAGGAGAACATGAAGCGAAAGGAGGTACGCCCTGAATTTCATCGTCGAAGCCTTTCGAAGACGCTGCGCCTCTACGTTGAATAGTTCTCCGCCTTAGATTCTCTTTCCGAAGACGCTAACTTAGTGCCACCTCTTTCCACATCATGTTCTCCTGTTACAATCTCAATTTTGGAGCGTTCAGAAAATTTTGGCCAGATTTTAGCAAATGTATCAGGAGAACATGAAGCGAAAGGAGGTACGCCCTGAATTTCATCGTCGAAGCCTTTCGAAGACGCTGCGCCTCTACGTTGAATAGTTCTCCGCCTTAGATTCTCTTTCCGAAGACGCTAACTTAGTGCCACCTCTTTCCACATCATGTTCTCCTGTTACAATCTCAATTTTGGAGCGTTCAGAAAATTTTGGCCAGATTTTAGCAAATGTATCAGGAGAACATGAAGCGAAAGGAGGTACGCCCTGAATTTCATCGTCGAAGCCTTTCGAAGACGCTGCGCCTCTACGTTGAATAGTTCTCCGCCTTAGATTCTCTTTCCGAAGACGCTAACTTAGTGCCACCTCTTTCCACATCATGTTCTCCTGTTACAATCTCAATTTTGGAGCGTTCAGAAAATTTTGGCCAGATTTTAGCAAATGTATCAGGAGAACATGAAGCGAAAGGAGGTACGCCCTGAATTTCATCGTCGAAGCCTTTCGAAGACGCTGCGCCTCTACGTTGAATAGTTCTCCGCCTTAGATTCTCTTTCCGAAGACGCTAACTTAGTGCCACCTCTTTCCACATCATGTTCTCCTGTTACAATCTCAATTTTGGAGCGTTCAGAAAATTTTGGCCAGATTTTAGCAAATGTATCAGGAGAACATGAAGCGAAAGGAGGTACGCCCTGAATTTCATCGTCGAAGCCTTTCGAAGACGCTGCGCCTCTACGTTGAATAGTTCTCCGCCTTAGATTCTCTTTCCGAAGACGCTAACTTAGTGCCACCTCTTTCCACATCATGTTCTCCTGTTACAATCTCAATTTTGGAGCGTTCAGAAAATTTTGGCCAGATTTTAGCAAATGTATCAGGAGAACATGAAGCGAAAGGAGGTACGCCCTGAATTTTCATCGTCGAAGCCTTTCGAAGACGCTGCGCCTCTACGTTGAATAGTTCTCCGCCTTAGATTCTCTTTCCGAAGACGCTAACTTAGTGCCACCTCTTTCCACATCATGTTCTCCTGTTACAATCTCATTTTGGAGCGTTCAGAAAATTTTGGCCAGATTTTAGCAAATGTATCAGGAGAACATGAAGCGAAAGGAGGTACGCCCTGAATTTCATCGTCGAAGCCTTTCGAAGACGCTGCGCCTCTACGTTGAATAGTTCTCCGCCTTAGATTCTCTTTCCGAAGACGCTAACTTAGTGCCACCTCTTTC